>OX419607.1:10447456-11062586 GCA_948473455.1 Teleiodes luculella
CCTAAAATAGTTCAGGAGGTCCTAACAAATGTAAGAGTTTACAAGCGTTGGAGGGACTTCGGATATTGTGGAACTATTTTGAACAATAAATTCCTTCTAATCTGTATGATGGATGGGATAGGCAACTTGGGACCTGTAAATATAGGGGAGTGTGTAATTCAGCAGGCCTGAAACAGAAAGCCGAAATAGCTAATGTTTAAGGAAGATAAAGCCCGACCAGAAAAATAAAAATCCTCGCCATATTGCGAGCTTTTAATGGAACTATGTAATTTTATAATTGAAATTGTTGCCAGAAACAAAAATATACACGTCGCGAATAGAGCAGGTTTTTCATTTTTTTTATTAGGCTCTAAAATACTCCCAATTTTCATCCTAAACTTAAATTTAAATTCATAGTTTAGTTCATAATATTATGGGATTCGAAAAGGACGGAAGAAAAATTAATACAAGTTTCAATGAATTATTTTAAATAGGAATTTAAACTAATTGAAACTTTTACTTTTTTTTCTTGTTTTTTTTTTCGCTCCTGCGCAGCTGTCAATTTAGGCGCATTTTAAATGAACAGAAGGTATTCATAAGCTTTGACGTCCTAAAGTGATTTTCTAAATCTCACTTCAAATAGAAACATTTTGATTTTGATTGATTTAAGTTAGATGTTTACTTATGCACCCTAAATCTGTCAAAACCCGTAGTTCACCACATTAGTCCACCTGGGTGTTCCAAAGGCATTTTTTTATTCCCATAGTAAAGTTCACCACAAAATAACCAAGTGTGCTAGTGCAATGAACTCGTTATAAGATTGACGTTATTATGATGAAAAGTAGAGCAAAATTTGATTGAAATTTGAAATTCGAAAGAATTGATTTATAATTATGATAGCTTTAGTTTTATTCTTGAAAAACTTAATAGTCTGTTTATGTTATGTACTTATATAGATGGGATGGGACACAATGTCAAAAATAAATATAATTTATTTTATTTATTTACGAGTATATAGACAAAAAATAAAGACAGATAAAGTATTGCCAACCAGTAAAATTGGGAGCTCTTTTCCAATATTCTCAATGTATAGTGACAAACGGACATACGGAGCAGTGGCGGAGCGGTTTTCTAGACAAGTTACTTTTGACTAAGAACACCAAATGTTAGTGGGGAAAACTGAGACTTTTTTTAGAAACTGAAAATTTCATTGAAAGTTCTTATGGACTCATACATAACACAGGTACAGAGCAAAGAAAACTGATTTTAGTGGGGTTAGGTTTCTTAGATGAGTTTGATTTTCTTTAAAATATTCCAGCAACTCTATAGAATATGGATCATACTGCTCTATAACATTATTTAAACATGTGGTGGTAAAAGTCTATTATTATCTAATATTACCAAAATTTTGCAATATTCTGTATTTTATGTTTTTGTTGTTATTATAACTAAATAGTAATTTGATCATCAGTCGAACTGAAAAGCTTGTTTTATCACCAACAAGCCATTTAAGACCCTATTTTATAAATAAAATAATTCAGATGACGTTCCCTAAAACATGGCTACCCTACTGAGCAAACTAGACAGAAGAGATGGAAAAATAACGTACTTTAAAATGTAGACTCGGGCGTCTTTTGTACGTTTTCTTTGTGCAAGTTTCTGCCGGTAAGGAAAGTGCTTGCACCAACAATCTCTTGGAGCGGGAAAATGATGGGTGAAATCGGCAACACATTACAATGTCCATTTGGGAATGTACACGTCTTTGTATATGCGGACTTCAGATCGATGGTCCGAAAATGAGTAGTTCTTCAGAAAACATTCTCCGCGTAACCTTCGTGGCGATTTTTTTTTATAATGCAATCTTAATATAAATAGATGTAAATTAAATAAGCCCTAAAAACAATGTGTACAGTTTTTACTAAATGTAAATCAATGAATAAATAACAGAGATATTGCATGTTTCTTCCCCCGCCGCTCCTCTGAACTCTGTGATGGCATAGTTTCCGTTCGAAAGTAATCTGAAAACAAAATTTTACAGTAAATCTTATTGAAGTTGACTTTGAAAGTTTTTACTCATTCAATAATATTAAACAACTGACTTTTGTGCTGACTAAATTATGAAATTAGCTACGAGAGAGCATTTAAACTGAATTACATATTACATAGAAAAAAACACATCAAACGTGCTAGAATATTTTATTTCTAGCTTTCGGTATAATTAGGGGCAAATGCAATTACTGCATCACAAGAAATAAGGAGTATTTAATGGACACTTGTAACTTTCGTGGTGCCTCAGGTAACTTTCATGGTCAAATGTCCACGAAAATTGGGCCACGAAAGTTACAAAAATTACACATTTTTCAGAATTATGATAAAAGTAATAAGTAAGTTTACAAATGAAGTACATGACAATAAACTCGCTCGATCTATCTTCTTTTTCTTAAAAAGATTTTTTTGATAATAACATAATATATCTTTCTACATATGCGCATGAAAGTTACATGACCAGCCCAACTTGAAAATATTCGAAGAATAACTTACCTCGTATTTATTTAGTTTTGAAGCGATGAGTACACTGGTGTCCTCCACTGATGCTGGGTCACTACCAAGTGTCTGCAAGCTAACATTTGCAGCGACAAGTTTGCGTTCTTGGAAGGTAGGTGTAGTTTCATTGAGCGCTCACGAAACCAGCGAAATCGTGTGACAGAGATGTTATATAATATAATTTTTAGAAACAAAGAGATAGAATAAATATTCTTTTATAAATATGTGCCTAGTTAAAAAACTATTCATTCCATGTAATAAATTATACGATTACGCATTAAATGCAAAACTTATCAAGGATTACCTTGAGCGCGAACCAAGTGTGACCTGCGAAGAACGACTATTTTGATCCCGTTTTCGATGTTGAAATATTATTTTTCAAAATATTATACATGATTTTATATGTTTTATGTTAAAATCGTACGCATAATTATATGAGGAATCATCTTATTTAGTTCCAACACTGTATGCTCGATAGTTTAGGAATTAAGACCTTGTGACCACGTTTTGAGGGTGCTCAAAGAACTACTCAAATAAAGATCATATTTAAAGATATACTTTTAGTTGATTCAAATTGATGACACCAATAAATACAATACATAAGTAAAGCAAACAAAGAAAATAATTGATTTCAACAGGCGGCCTAATTGCTAAGGTAGCAATTTCTTCCAAGTATAATAATAAATCACTCTCGCAGGAAAGGTGTGAATAGTTCAAATATAACGTGTTTATAAGTAGCAAGCTTTTTATAGAAAAGATTGACGGAGTTGCTGGTGATGTTTTATTCAGATTTTCATATCTCTGCGTAAACACATAAACTTGTTTAAATTTTTACTAATAATGTTACCCTTCCTACCTACGAAGAACGATTATCATTCTCATATTATAAAGAGGAAACATTTGTATTTCTGTGTGTATGTTTGTAATGAATAAACTCAAAAACTACTGCGCCGATTTCAAAAATTCTTTAACCATTGGATAACTACATTCAGACTACCTTTTACTTCGGGAAAATGTCTCATTCTCACGGGAAATTTTATTAACGCGGGCGGAGCCGCGGCAGAAATATTTTATAAAGTATAAAGTAATCATAATAAAGATAACGAATAGGATATTAATACTGATACTCATTGTACGTACACGCTCTGCCGAGTTTTTGTTCCGAGAGTAATGGTAAACATAATATTTATTTATTTGATGTATTTTTCATACTTTTCTAGAATAAAATCAAAGATTCTGGCACTCACTTGTCTGTCGAGATTGCCTTAAGCAAATACGTTTATACAAGCAAGTACGTTTTTCTTAATCTTCCTCCAAGTACCCTAATTTATATCCGTCCTAATCCCTCTGTTTAAACAGCAAATTCGGAGTTAATTTCGTTTTTAATTAACCAAAGATGGCGGCAGTTCGTTGGGGAATTTTCAAATTAATTGTGTCCTGAGCGCCCCTTGGCGTGCGATGTTTGAATTCAGAGTTGGCAGCGATTTTACTATTATTTAATCCTAGCACCGGAATTTGGAAACACAAGGGAAAGAACTGCGGCAAACTTTGCTGGTTAAACTAAAGTTCACGTAGTGTTTTGCTAACCAATGTTATTGACACTTTCCCAAAAATCACTAAACTTAAGTAGTATTAGAGTGGGGCGAGCACATTGCGCGTATAACAGACGGCTGTTCACCATCCAAAGGCAGAACCTCTGCCATGAAACTGTGCCGACTCTTCAGTCTTCGCGTCACAGGCATATGGGAGTGCATGGGATGCCGTGGATCCGATTCTTTTTTAGCACGCTCCAAAGAGCTAGCCACATCTCGACGGACATTCGGAGGGGCAATGCCAGCGAGTGGGTACAGCATGCTAACAGGGAGTGTTAGTGTTGTAAGAAACTCGAGTCTTTGAGTCCTACTTACCAGAGCTCGAGCTCTTTTTTGAAGACTCGAGTCTTATAAATGAGACTTAGAACTCAAGTCCTTCCGAATTTGGAGTCTTTTGTTAAAAGGACTCAATGTGAGTCTTTAGGACTCAAAGACTGAGTCTTTTTAAAGGACTCATGACTGAGTCCTCTAAAGCTGTAGTTTGAAGTAAATAAAACAGCAATTAACAAATTATCGATTTATTTGGTAGGTAATTAAGTAGGTAATTGTTATTAAATTATATATATTATATTATTTTAGTATATTGAGCCACGAAGACAGGCACATTGAAGCCCGTATAGTTTTATTACCCAATCGGTTTCTTGGTTTGGTTATTAAATTTCCTGATTTTAATAATAAACCTATCTACCGACATTTATACACCAACTCGAGTTCATGACTCAGTCTAGCTCAAAGAACTTAAAAGACTCAAAGGACTCAAAGGGACTCAGAGGACTTAAAGGACTCGGACTCATGTGACTAAACGAGTCCTAGCCCTGAAACTCGACTTGAGTCCCGAAATTAAGACTAAAAGACTTGAGTTTTTTACAACACTAGGGAGTGTTGCTATTTAGATGTGATAATCAAACGGGTAGACATAAGTATGGAGTTTGTTTTAATGCATTAAGAACTATGTCATAATACTAGATTATTCAAAAATACGAATTTCTTTTGATTTTCAAAGCCTAAAATATCTATTTGTATAAAGAAGTTGTATTTAATTTTGTATAAGATCTGACATTATTGACACCCAATCATAAAATAAATGTCAAGGTTTATCTGGAATTGTTTGTAACTGAATAGGTAGCCTTAATGCTAGGGTAGCGTAGAACCATGAAAATTGTAAAATCTTATAAAAGTTCGACGCAATATCCTTCAGTGTTTTCTTCCACACAAGTTCTAAGGAGAGAGCTATCCCGTGTTAGTCTCTTTTCGGTAAATTTACTGTGACGTACAGCGAACCCCTCCGTTACGTTTTATATATATATATTGTCTGTATCTCTTCGCCAGTTTAAATTCGTTCCGACTTATCCGTTTTTGCGTCTTAAAGTTAACAATTTTGTACCTAATTTGGATTAAAGTTGAGTGGAATTGTTTGTAACTGTAACGATAAGTTGTTTTTTTTGTTTAAAAAGACATAAGAAAATGAGAACTAGCTGTATATTTTTCAAATTCCAGCTCAACTTTTTGGAATAACTTTTCGTCTTGGAATAAGTATGAACAACTTATTCATTTTATTTGGATTAAAGTAACAAAACAAAACTATCATCATCATCATCATCTCAGCCTAACCAAACACCTTTCAGCTGAAGTGGTGTTTGGTTATACCTGGCGGGGCACGAATTAGCACCTTCCTGTTGAAAAGCAACGGATCTAGCCACTAGGCCACTACATACGCAAAAAAGTATATGAAAAGTAGGTTATACTTCAATAATACAACATCCGTACATTTACCTAACATACGACAGAGCGCAATCCCAGCGTTTTTGTGGCTTTCTTCTAATTAAAGGCGACAAGAATAATCTCGTACTTGTCATTGCTGCTTTTGTATCGGATTTCCATTTTTATTAAATAGGCCAGTCGTCAAACATTAAAATTGTAAACTTAACGGCTAGTTCTGATTTTTAATATGTTGTTAGGTTAGGACCGCTACCGTAACGGATATCTATGTTTGCAATTTCGAAAGACCTACGCTAATTTAGCAGCACTCAAAAAACCGTGAAATTTTCGGAGAGATTTCGAGTGTTAGATTTGATTGGCCTGAAAAATCGTCAAACAGTGGTACAGATGTTTTATTTCACGAGAGCGGTGAGACAGGAGACACACGCGTCAAACTTGTAACACCCCTCTTTTTCGTTGGGGGTTATAAAGAAGAGATTAATATTGTATTGTAGGTAAAGAAGTAAAGTTTTAATCGTTTATAAAAAAGCAATAAATCGTCATTCAGAAAAAAAACTTCATTTCGTTTCAGCTATCCGTTCACAAAAACCAGCAATGTATTTAAACCAGCGTCGAAAGTAATTTTTCATCGCCACAGAGTAAGAACCTATCCCATAACTTATTGCCGATATTATTATGATTCATACTGCACTATATTTTCTATCGAACGTTTCCATATTGTAGGCAAGGGGACGCTATTCGTTATTGTGATAATAATGTCCATGTTTACAGGGTGGTGAACGAAAAACAAGACACCCTGTATCAGGATTGTGAGGAAACACCAAGATCGAACATCGGATCTGTCACAAAGTTATAAAGTTTTACTTATAAAGTAGATATTCACATAGGAACTGCCAATAATCCCAATTCTATGGGCTTAATAGAACGTTTCCATTTCACTATTGCTGATAATAAAATAAGTTATATATGATACCTAGCCTGTGCTACTTGCAAAGACTGTGTTATACGAGTAGGCTATTGGTCCTCGTAAACCGAGTTTACCTCATAAGATTCAAATCAGGACGCACAATGCAGTTAAAGATAATATTGCCGAGTATGGGTATTTATATTGTTTTCTTCAAGGAATATCTTTCACTGCATTATAATTTTGAATTGAAATCTTATGATGTAAACTTGAGCAAAATTTTGGATTTTCAACTAAAAAATAAACAACATCCTGCCAGGTTTAGGGAAGAAAACAATATAAATACCCCTACTCGGCAACATTATCTTTCACTGCATTGTGCGTCCTGACATACTTATGAGATAAGGATTGCTGCAAAGGGAGCCCGGTCCATATAGTATCTTCCCAATTATAATAAAAAACACAAGCTGACCTTTGTTTGGTGTACGGCATCCGTGGTCGAGTGGTCAAAATGCTCGCCTCATGTTCTGGACGTTCCGGGTTCGAATCTCGGTGGAGCAGTGGATAAAATACAACTTTGTGAGACTTCACAGTTTTGTAGGACATAACAGGGTGAATCACCTGGTTGTAAGAAAAGAAAGATGGTTCTGTGCTAAGGAAGGCAAACCAATTTAAAAAAAAATTATTATAAAACGTTTTTCAAATAAATTCTAATAGAAAAAAAGTGATGGCACTTGACTGTACAATCTGTTTAGTATTATACATATTTATATCAATAAACTGGCTTCCATGGGTTCTACCGAGGATGTTTACTCATTATTATGTAAACGTATTTTATGTTTATACAAAGGAGAAATAATAGGAAGTCAATATTTGATGTTGTTATGAGTTTGCGGTAAAATGATGGTCGTGAGATTTGATTTTGTTTTCATAAGACGTTCCGAATTACTATGATATATGTATAAGTAGGTAAAAAATTGTTTTATTTTATTACTAGCCCTCTGCCCGCGGCTACGCCCGCGTTGTTTTCCGACTTTTCCTTAGTAATTTTTAACTAACTTACGGGAACTCTTCAATTTTCGGCGATTAAAAGTATCCAAGATGTTGACCAGGGCTGTAAAGAACCACCATGCAAAATTTCATTCAAATCGGTCCAACAGTTTCGGACATTAGCCCGTACAAACGGTAAACTTTGAAAATAAAGTGTGATGATTTTCTATTTTATGATACTTTTGAAAATAGTAAATATTTTCGGTGGGTAACATTTCGAATGCAGAAATTTAGTTAGCAATATATGTTTTGCACCCCTGAAAGCAGACGGAATATATTGTTGGATATGAAATATTTTATCATTTTTTGTACTGTATTCTTGCAAATAAAAAAAGCTTCTTACTGATTCATTCGTTTTAATTTCATAGTTTCTTGTTCTTTCACTAAGCCTTATTACATGCAGAGTCTATAAACACTTGACATTGGCGAAATCATAAAGGAAGCGCCATACAATAAGAAATTGAATTGAATTAACTTGAATTTGAATTTGAATAAGCCTAGATTTGAGTACATAGTACGTACGTCTTTTTTGATATTTAAAAAGAAACAAGTTTGCTTTGTTGCTTTATAAAAAAAATCCACCAAAATGCGAAGATAATAGCGAAAAGCTTACTTTTGAATTTAGCCCACTTGCTTCAAAGTGTTGACCCACTTGTAACTGGGCAGCATCATAGTTTTTATTGCATAGTTTGTCCAGCACGACAACTTACAAATCCCCGGTTTCGTCACGTGGCTGCGATACATACGATTTGATTACAATCCAGGCATTCTTGTGATTACCCACGCCGATTTTCCACTTTGCCTGGGACAAGAATGTTGCGTGCGTACTCTTCTTATAAAAGGACACCGTAAAATTGAAATACTTTCCTAGATTTTTCTAAGTTTATTGACTTGGAAAAGATAATTAGTATTTATACCGGTAATTTCCGCCGTTTTCAGATTTCTGAGCGAATTTTACATTTTTAGGGGTAATTTACAGAAGCTAGCACATGCGGTGGGAAATTCGCACTACGAAATTCACCCCTAACGCTACGGAATACGGGCGCTCTCATGGTCAACATGTCTAACCGCATGTGCTACATTCTGTACATACCAATAGGTGACATAAAGACGCCCACCACGCAAAAAAACGTTTTAGCTCATGAGGTTATTAATTGTGTTCGATTTTATTTTATTTTTATCATGGCACGTTCGTCAATTTTGAAACCAGAAAGTCGCTTCCTATTGGTTGAAAGAAAGCCGATCATGTATTGGTACATTTTAGTTTTTTCTTTGATATTAAATTCCGTACCCATCTGAAAGTCATTAATAACATTAATATTCACAAAGACCGTTTCAACAGATATGTCACGAGGTATTTTTTATTTCATTGACCTGTGTTTTTGTCGATAGGGCACGACCAATCAAGCTTCACCGGACCTGCGGGGAAGCGGAAAGCTCTACCTCAGAGTAGTCATGTACCAACGCGTCATAATGCGGATCACAAAATACATCTACTTACCATTTTCAACAGTATAACTCTTATAGTTTCGGAAAAAAGTGGCTGTGACATACGGACGGACAGACAGACAGACAGACGACAGACATGACGAATCTATAAGGGTTCCGTTTTTTGCCATTTGGCTACGGAACCCTAAAAAAGAATATGTATCAAAAAGGATCTGTCCGGTATTTGCCCCCTTTTGAATCTTGTACAAAATTTGTAAGTACACTCTTACAAAATATTAAGATTTGCCATTTCTTAAAGCAGTTCAAAAAAGAAACTATATGTACCTAACATCCGTTCGGGAGCTGATATGTTACAAAAAGAAAAACACACATGTCAAATTTATTTCCTGCCTGATGGTGATTAATCGATTTTTACTCAAGATCAAATCCCAATATCTTATTTTCTTGTTGTCACCAAATTTAAATATAGAGTAATTTGAACGAAGTTCTTACAATTGAAAGTCCAAAATATACTATTTATTTTTTAATCTGTGAATAGCTGTTTAGGTTACCAAATTGTATTTTCACTTTATCAGAATTACACAGTACTTATTTTATATTATAAACAAAAAATTAAAATAACAAAGTAAAACGGAAACGGGCTCTAAAAGTATTCATCTTACAACAGAAACCACTAAAACTGTACAAAACTTGGTGCATGTAAAAACTTAAACATAAAGAGTAGGTAATTCCCCTCCTTTATTAATAGGGCTTGTTGCTTTCGGATATTTTAGTACTAACTTAGCGCTGTAGTTGTACGAGTCATGTCAAAAGACTTAGAAGGCTTAAGAATTCAGACTTATCATCACATGCGACTTAAAATCAACTTCTAATTTGACAGCTGCTTTATCGTTTATTTAAAACGTTAACCATTCATCTCCCGTATATTTCGGTTCATATTTGAATGAAAAACCCGGTTTTATTTAGATTAAATTGTTTGATGTCGTCAAAAGGTCAAATCTTTCGTTTAAAAATTTAGTTTTTTTCCATTAACGGATATGCCTAGCAAAGCAGAGACGATTTGAAAGGGAGACCTTTTTAAAATAAAAGGAAAGATATATAGTCTTCTACGGATTAAGAATGCTTAAAATGGATACTCCATCGCCGGTTAGGGATAAAACATTGGTATATTGAGGGGCCAGAGCCTAACTCTATTAAGTATACAGGGTGTTTAATGTGGCTCTAAATTCGTAGATAGTGGCCGGACTAACGGTTGCAACAGTAACGGATATCCGTAACATTGGTATTTTGGTATATTGAGGGGCCCGAGCCCAACTCTATTATACAGGGTGTTGGCATGGCTGTACTCTGAGAGCGTCTCTAAAACTAGCCCCGTCTGCGCCGGAATTTCCGTTTTGTTTGAGGGAGCATGCCTTCTCATAGATCAAGTTTTGCAGACGCGACACTGCTGGAAATAGATTCACTGGCATTTATAAATACCATAACTACCTTACAATAGAGACGTTGACTGGTTAGTCAAATGCGCTTCATAATAATGACAAAGATACTTTAAAATGGTAAATTATACAAAGGGAATACTAAATTATGACGTTATAGATTCGTATTGTCGGTTTTGTATGATTTTTTCATTGATTTGCATTAATCAATATGTTACGGCTAAAACCCGAAGTGCGGCTACACCTAGTTTTAGCCGGTTAGAACTAGATGTAGCCACTTACTCTTGGTTAAACCTAGTACGAGCCGATTGTTTTCGGGTAAAACTAGGTCTATCCTTCATCATGCCGGCTAAAACTAGGTTCGGCCATTCCCTGTTGGATAAGACTAGATCTATCCGATATCATTCCGGCTAGAACTAGGTCATTTATAAAAGTGTGATTAATAATTATAATATGCAACTATTGTCTGTTGTTAAAAAAATGTTCCTGATTGTTCCTATTATATTAAAAATTGTACTCCTAATAATTTGTGTTAATTATTACAATGTGATTTATAATAATAAAAACTCTCTACGTTTTTTATTATTGGATGTTTTTTTTAATATCTAAAAAAAGCTTTGCCGATAGCATGCCGGCTACAACTATGTACAGCCAATACCTGTTGGATAAAACTAAGACACGCGCTGCTGCTGCAGACAGTGAGTCACACTCGCTAGTAGACCTGCAGTAGATCAGCAGCACCTGGCGCTCACAACCTGCAGAGGCGCGTGCCTCGCTCTGCCCTTCACCCCGCGCCGCTGCTGCAGAAGCTGTGAGTCATGCATGAGTGTGGCGCGGGGCGGAAGGAAGGCGTGGCGGGACACCCATCTAAGTTTTATCCAACAGGGATTGTCTGGACCTAGTTCTAGCCGGAATGATATCGGATAGACCTAGTTTTATCCAACAGGGAATGGCCGGACCTAGTTGTAGCCGGCATGATGAAGGATAGACCTAGTTTTACCCGAAGACAATCGGCTCGTACTAGGTTTAACCAAGAGTAAGTGGCTACACCTAGTTCTAACCGGCTAAAACTAGGTGTAGCCGCACTTCGGGTTTTAGCCGTAACAAATATTATAAAACTGAAGAGCTTGAAAATCTGTACATAGAAAAAAAACTAAAAACTGATTCAAGGGGATGTAAGAAGCTCTATAGAACATCTAGATTTTTTGTTTTTTTTTGTTTGTTTGTTTGCAGACAAATAAAATATGTTTGTCTGTTGTACGGGCTAATCTCTGAAACTGTTAAACCAATTTGAATTCAATTTTGTATGGTGGTACCTTATAACCCTGGTCAACATCTTAGATAGTTTTTAACGCGGAAAATATCTCGTTCCTGCAGGAAAATGTCAAAAAACGTGGGCGTACATAAAAAGTTTTACATAAAATTATGGGCAGAATCATTAGCAAATACTCAAAGGGCATGCTCAAACAACGCTTTTCAGAAAGATTTCTAAAGTTTTTTCAGAAAAAATAATTAAGAATAGACTTGCGTACAAACTGTCAGATAAAAATGTGTACCTATTTAGAATGGGAAGATAATTTTTTTTTCAGAGTAAAAATTTTTAAAAGTTTCAATACTGAATACTGTACATAAAAAGTTTTTTAGTTATTTGCTTTCAGTATAATATGCTAGGGCGTCATTCATACTCTCAACCCCCTCCCTTTATTATTAAAGAATGAGGTATCTTTTCAATAGTAATAAACTATTGATGTAATATTTTTATTTTAATAGCTCAAAGCATATCGGGGATAGCGCCATATATCGCACTGTTATTAATTATTTTATTATTTTTAGTCTCGGTCAATGTTTATGCTGCTTTGGAGAAAAACTCGCTTAACTCCTACGGGTCGCATCATTCAGTCTTTCAGTCTATACTCCAGTTGTGACTTATTCTATGGCAACTATTTTATACCCCGCGCGGCATGTACTGCGTTGAGAATGGAATAATTTGCACCAGCTTTGATATCTTCTGGGGCTCGCTAAGTTTTCCGACTAGTTTGACCGGCGGCATCGCTCGTGTTCTTATAAAAAAAAGAAATATACCTACCTTTTGATATCAACCCTTAAGTCGCTTTCTCGTCCCTATGTCCCTATATCCCTAATCTTTAAAACTACGGAACGTATTTTGATGCGAGATTTTTTAATAGATAGAGTGATTTAAGAGGTAGCTTTATATGTATAATCATGCATAATATACTTAAGGATAACCCACAATAACCATTTTCCCGTGCGGATCCGGGGCGGGTCGCTAGTTTACTTATAAGAGTGTCGGTGGCCCAGTGGCTTCGGCCATTTTCTTCCGATAAACCCGCACTGAGTCAGCGTGGTCGCATAAGGCCTATATTTACCGTGTCTCGATGTAGGATCGAACTCCTCAGTGGACATAATCTCACAAATATCATAAATGCGAAAGTTTATAAGTATGGATTGATGTATGTTTGTTACTCTTTCACGCATAACTGCTGAATTAATTTTAATAAAACTTTACTATAATATTGCTTATACATCAGAATAACACATAGGCTACATTTTACCGTGGGCACATTGCGCGTAGAACCGACGGCCGTTGGGGCAAAAAGGTTCTTGAATGGCGGCCGCGCGCCGGAAGACGTAGTGTGGGCAGGCCACGAGGTGGACCGACGATCTGGTGAAGGTCACGGGAAGCTGGATGCGGGCAGCGCAGGACCGATCATTGTGGAGATCCTAGGGGGAGGCCTTTGTCCAGCAGTGGGCGTCTTACGTCTGAGATGAAGACATTTTACTGCGGGAAAATACCTCATTCCCACGGGAAAATTTGTTAGCGAGGGTGGAGCCGTGGGGCAAAAAACTAGTTTAATGGGCTGTTTATGACGTTTACTTTTTAAAACTTACCCTTCTTTTAGGACTAAGGTACCTAATACTTTTATTCTTAGGGAAAGCCCTAGTTTCTTCTAGCCCTACCTCCCTTGGTATAATAAATCCTAAACATTGGCAAGCGTGTCAGGGATTGCGGTTGTATTTTGTTACAGATGATGAACGCTGTTGCCGTTTCTGCCTACTTTGAAAGTGAACATTATAAAATTGATAAAAGTCGAGTTATGATTCGGAACACAGATGTCAGATAGTTTAGCTTAGCACGTCTCGGAAATACTCAGAATACGCACCCGATTGTGTCGTGCAACGTTGCCGCACCGCGCCGCGTCGTCGCCGTTGCCGCCGGCCGGGCGACCGTCAGCCGTGCGACGTTGCCGTACCGCGCCGGATAGCAACCGCATAGCCAGCCCCAGTACGATGTCAACAACTCTATAATACGCATGTTTATTCTTTATTTTGCGCTTGAATCTTATAAAATAAGAGCTCAATTTACCTGTTTTATTCTGTTAGCAAATAAGTAGTTGATATTTATACTTAAATTGGTGTTTTGTTGCGGATTTTGTGACTACGGGTGCTACGGAAAGGTCGCTTGCCGTTTTGCACCGGAAAGGTTAGGTAAGTAAGTTTATTGTACGTACAACCATGTTACTACGTCCATGGTTTGTACTTTGTGTTATTTTTGTATCCTTACTCATGGAATAGAACTAATGCATTATCACATGTCATGGTCTAAAAATACAAGGTCTAACACTCGGACTGTCAAACTTGACACAAGCCTACGTCATCATACTGTAGATGACGTAGGATTGTGTCAAGTCACGTGGTCGGAGTGTTAGACCTTGTTTTTTAGACCATGATATCAAGAGATTTTTTCAAAAAACATAGCTGGTAAATATCTTGTAAAAATGAAAATTTTTGGTATTGGTATTTAATCAAAGGGTCGTCCATTGACTAAAGATTTTATTACAAAAGGTTATTTCTACAAAATATACTACACCTGTTTCACTCTCCATAGTCGTTAGTCGACCGGTTTGCTTTTGTCTTGAAGGACTTGGGTTCAAATCCTTGTCCAGTACTATACTGAACGTTTATTGTAGATATAAAAATATACCTACCTATTAAAGTAAGGGTTTGTAATATTAAAATTTGTGTGCATCACAGTATTATTATTATTATTTCTTTGTTTTTAGGTTCAATATATTTTGTCACTCAGGAACCAGAGTAAAATAGAGCGAAACCACCATGATAGAAAACGAAGAATCGGTAAGATTTTATTTTAAGTAAATATTTCGTTTATGGCGACAAGAGGCATGGTTTATTTACACGAAAAAGTAAACGGACCACTGAAATAGTAAATAAAAGAGAAGAGTAATATGCTGTTTGCGCGCTGGAACTAAAAAGCGCAAGAGCCAATTTTTTTACAAAAAGACCTATACCACAGGTAATTAAAATGTTTCTACAAAAAATCTTAAACGAGTTGAATGCTATTCTACAACAATTTATGTAGGCATAAATTGGAGTTATTCCTAACGGATCCCAAAAAGAAATCCCATCAGGGATCCGTTTATTTTTTGATTTATTTTCTATTCCTAACCGATCCCAGAAAAGTGGGAGCAGACAAGAATCGTAATTTTTAATAAATTTGTTGCTCCTAACCGATCCATAGTAAATTTTAGACAGTAAATTTGTACAGTCAGTCTGAAAAGATTTATAATTATTAAACAAATAAATATTTAATGTACCCTTTAATTTTCTCTATAAACTATGATGCGTAATAGTTGGCCGATGGCCGAAAAGATTTGCTAGAGGCGCTATCTAACCGTAAACAATAGGTATTCTAAGAATTTCTGACCTGCCTAATTGACACAGACCATGCAGTGCGGTGTCTAACGTCTATTGTTATAAACAACCAATCAGAGTAAGGGGATGCGATTTTACGTTTTTCCAAAAATAGAACAAATGCTTATTGCACAGGAGAAGGGACCGATAATATTTTTTTTTTATATTTCCCTAACCTTTTTGCCCTATATTCACATTTTTTAACAATGCTTCACTTCATTTCTAAGTAATTGATTTCATTGGATAGTATAAAAAATTTTTTGTCTGACTGTACGTTCAATCTAACGTTTTAGGTTTAGGTAAATGGGGATCGGTTAGGAATAACAAAATGTATGGGGGATCCGTTAGGAAATTAAATTCGATGTGGGATTTGATGTTGGGATCCGATAGGAATAACTCCTACAATACGAGCAACATATTTTGCTGAGCTACAGCCCTTTCGCAGTAGGTAGGTACACGGAACATAATGTATTGTTGTTTAGTTTTTTTTCACATTTTTTTAATTGACCTATGCTTGAGTCGAAGAAGTACGATGGATCAAGCTTCACCGGACTTGCGGGGGAGCGGAAGACTCTACTCAAAAAAAAATTCATGTACCAACGCGTCTAGGGGCGGCTCCAGGGAACCTCGGGCCTCGGACCTCGGCCTAACTAATGCGTTGATAATGAAAAACGTCGTGAAGGAGCCTGATTCCGAAAAGTCCCTCCGACTCTGATTAACAATTTTGATTTTGGTTAAGGCCGCGCCACCACCGGCGGGTACGGACACTGTTATTCGCTACCAGAAGAGCATTCTGTTAGGTGTAATCTAAATTCTTTGGTTGCTTTAATTTTATTTGTCTGTCTCGTAGGTTATGTTGAGTTTTGTGTACTGTGATGTCTTCAATGTCTATTCTTGTGACCATGTTTTATCATTTAATAAGCTGTCGTTCGATTCAAACCCGCGACCCTGTTGTGCTTCGAAAGCAAACGTCCTACCAACTAAGCTAAGAGGCCGTCATATTTCTTAGTTCCATAGGATCGTATTACTATTGAGGCTATGACCCAGTGCGGATTGGTCAACTTCACACACAACCCTTGAATTACTTCGCAGGTGTGTGCAGGTTTCCACACGATATTTTCCTTCACCGTAAGAGCGTCGAATAAACATGAATGGAAGTCAACGGCCCTAGCCACTTGGCCACCGATTTTGGCAACAACACAGAAAGGAAATTCCGACAAGACTCTGCTCCGACAAGACTCTGCTCCGACATGACTCTGCTCCGACAGCGTGTTTACTAAATGTACCTTGTGGAGACGCCAGTGACGTCACGAGCTTGTCTATCATCGGGTACAGTTAGGAGGAACAACTTACAAAGTGTCTACTACTAAATATACCTCTGCAAGACACGCCGACTCGACCGACATCGGGTATAGATAGTAGCACGATTTAAAAATAAATCGTTACTAAATATACCTTGCTTAGATTACAAGAGCCTGCTTGGCTTTGATCGGGTATAGTTAGGACTGCACTTTTTTTACTGGTAGCTACTATCTATACCCGAACATAATTCGTAGCTTTCGTTTCTCTAATTTATTTTCTCTGTCGCGCACCGGCTTCGCGTGCTATTTTTTTCCTTCTTTATTTGTTTGTTTACTATGAATGACATTGACTTAGCTTCGATATCTGCCCTGTAGGTTAACGACATTAAACGTTTTTTTCTTAAAGTTTATTGGTTTGAATGTTTGTCCTGGCAGGGATTCGAACCTGCGGCCGTGTGCTTCGAATTCAATTCACTTTATTTATTTGCAATCATATGGTATCTTAAGGTCTAAATTATAATAAAATAGTTTCACATATGAGGCCCTTTTGAGAGCACGGCAACGAAGGCAGACGTACTACCAACTAGGCTACGGGGCCGTCCATCACATCATAATATCATATCACTTACTACATATACTTAGTGTTTAAGTAAAAATTAACAATTAATTACTAAACACACCCCTTTATGGCATTATAAGTCGGGTGCACTTAGTAGTTCAAATATTTTATCATGCTATTTATTCTCGACTAAATTCCTATAGGAGGAGGTACACTTTGTAGACATACGATGCTGGCATTCAAAATACTATTCACTCCTAACATACCCGATTATCAAATCAAAACTCAGGTATACTTAGTAGTTAAAATATTTTGGAACCGCTGCTGTACTAAGTATACCCGACCAAAACTCTACAGGGAATCTCCACAAGGTACATTTGTAAACACTTGGCGCGCATCATTCACTCCTAAATATACCCGATCATGACACCCCAACTCGGGTATATTTAGTAGTTCGAATATTTTGAAAGCGCCATGCTAATTATACCCGACCAAAACCCCACGGGGAGTCTCCACAAGGTACATTTAGTAAACACGCGCTCCGACAAGGTACTGCTCCGACAAAACATAAAACCTAACCTAACCTAACCTACCGACTGTCGAAGCTTGTTATCGGAGCATTGTCTTGTCGGAATTCGGTTTAAACAAAATTTTTTATTTTTTTAGGATGACAACAACGACGACAGTCCCAAAAAATGTAAAGAGCTGTTTAATACAGAGCAGCTGATTGAATTGGTGAAGAGCAGACCCGCGCTGTGGGATAAACATAGCAAGGAATACATGTAAATAGAACGTTAAATTATATAATTAAAATATATTTATTAAACTAGCTTTCCGCCGCGGCTCCGCCCGCGACAAAATATTTTTCCGTGGGAGTGAGACATTTTCCCGCGGTGAATTGCAGCATAATTTTTATGTAATTTCATTAAAATTTGACGTCGAAAAGTAGTTTGTAAAATTTTATTTAGAATAAAAACCTTTTGATCATGATTTTTGATTGATGCAGTAAAAGCATTGCCAGAAAAACACGTTTTTTTGGTCATGGTACAGATAATTATTTGAGAATTAGGATGAAGAGTTTCTTCGGCGGGTTCTTTTTCACAGCAGCGCACACATTGCGCGACCCTGCCAGTTCTGTGAACAACTGATATCGCATCGCCTCTTTAAATTATTAAGTTTATACATAAGTATCATTAGTGTGAGACGAGAGCCAAAGCTTTTTTAACTTTTGTAGGCCTACTATGTAATTAGCGACAGGCTCGAGAAGCTGTCAAACGCGACATAGTGACATTAGAGCCATAGTAGTTCTGTCAATATGTCGCATTGAGTGTTTACTTTAAAACATAGGAGGAGGACTTTAATTATGGAAAGGCACTTTTTATGATACAAAATAAAACAGGTCGTAAAATTATCATGAGAAATTGTCTATTTTTGATCATAATAATGAAAACCTAGTGTGTTTAACAATAATTGTATAACTTTCAGCAGATACGCGAAGCACCAGCGCGTGAAATGGTGGATGGAGATATGTTCCGAGATGTACCCGGATTTCAAAACTCTGTCAAAAACTGAGCAGTTTGAAACGGGTAATAAACTAAATCTTTTTTGCCAAATTTGTTTAGCATACTAGCTTTCCGCCTCGCGGCTCCGCCCGCGTTAAAAGTTTTTCCCGTGGGAATGAGGGATTTTCCCGCGGTAAAAGGTAGCCTATGTTTCTCTCCAGGGTTTTTTCTTTATACAAAGTTTCATTCAAATTGGTTCAGTAGTTTTGGAGTTTATTTAATGCAGACAAACAAACCATCAAATCTTCCTCTTTATAATAATACTAGCTTTCCGCCGCGGCTCCGCCCGCGATAACAGTTTTTCCCGTGTTCCCACGGCATGAGGCATTCTTCCGCGGTAAAAGGTAGCCTATGTTACTCATAGTGGGAGAGCCGGGTGCCTAAGTACCTACCTCATCGAGTACCCCAATAGGCTATCTCTAGATCGTTAACCGACACTTAAACACTAAAAATAAATGGTCTGCCAGAGCCGATCCTGCCGGGTCATCGAAATTTTGACGTATTTTTTTTGTGAAACTTACCTCATAAAGAACCCGAATAAAAGAGGTGGCATCAGTTAACCATTGATTAATAAATCATCACTACATAGTATAAAATAAAGTCGCTTTCTCTGTCCTTATGTCCCTCCCTATGTCCCTTTGTATGTTTAAATCTTTAAAACTACACAACGGATTTTGATGCGGTTTTTATTAAAATATAGATTGATTCAAGAGGAAGGTTTATTATGTATAATACATGCATAATATACTTAAAGATAACCCACAATAACCATCTTCCCGTGCGGAGCCGGGGCGGGTCGCTAGTAGAGTATAAAACAAAGTCGCTTTCTCTGTCCCTATGTATGCTTAAATCTTTAAAACTACGCATCGGATTTTGATGAGTGAGTGAGTGATGCAAGAGGAAGGTTTATTATGTATAATACATGCATAATATACTTAAGGATAACCCACAATAACCATTTTCCCGTGCGGAGCCGGGGCGGGTCGCTAGTTATGTATAAAAAATTAGATGTGCCATTGCGCAGCCTGCCGGAAGTACATGGTAGACCCCTTGAAATGTGCCCATCCGACACCCTTCACCTACCTCATCGAGTACCTCGATGGGACCAACGCCAAAAAATAACTAAAATGCCTGTAATAATGTTTAAATCATTTGAACTATTTTTTTTTATTTCTTTTTTATTTATTTAATCAAAAGTATTTACACATGTTTTCCCCATTTTTTTACAGTACAAAAGGTCCAGAAGAAGTGGTACAACACCAGAGATTCGTACAAAAAGTCTTGCAAAAAAGGAAAGGCCTACTTGTTTGCTCGACGATTGTCCTTCTTAAATTATAACGACTCTTACGACAAACGAGTTGACAAAGATGACGAAGACACAGAAGATTTCACATTCGAAACAAAATCAGATGACGAGGACTATGTAAAAGAAGTGTATTTTGATACAGAATTAGAAGACAATAGTAATATTGCTAGTAAAGACAAAAACAAAACAAAGAGACAGGGAATATACCTACAAGTTGATGATGTCGATGTAACTCCTGCTAAGGTTTTAAAATCAAACCTATCGCTTCCAGAACATTCGTGGATACCAAATTCGAGTACATCTCAAGATAGTTTTATGCCGATTATAACAAATTTATTGCAAAGGGAGGATGATGAAGACAGGGCATTTTTCAATTCTTTGTTACCTATCGTGAAGAAGTTGTCCGCTGTAGACAAATTGGAATTCAGAATACGGGTTTTGACTACCCTAAAAGGAATGTCCGTTAAAAAAGAAAAAGATCCAATTCAAAGTGATGAGTTTTAATTACAGAAATACCAATTAATGTGACTTAAAAAATGTACTGTAAGTAAGTACATTAAACTTTCCAGTCAGTTTTCAGACTGTAAGTAACATAATAAACATTTTTATTTGTAAATAAAAACATGAATGCACCCCGCAATTATATCCAGCATTTTTTTTTCGTGAAAGAACCCTAGAGCCAATGAAACTTTTGAACCTAAGTGTAGTACAGTCAAGAGCAGATAATTGTGAACTAGTTCGTTTGTTAACAGCCCATTCTTATGATGTCCCCATCGAAGGGCTCGAGGATACCCTAAATCAGGGAGAATAGGCCTTAGTCGACCACGCTGGCCCAGTGCGGGTTGGTCAACTTCACACTCAACCTTTACATTTCTTTGCAGGTGTTTGCAGTCTTCACGACTTTCTTCAAGAGCATCGAATAAACGTATAAGGTATATTAATTTTAAAATAGAAAACACATTGTGCTGAGGCTACCCGCTCTACTCCAATCGCGCTCAGGGTCGCGGGTTCGAATCCCGCCCAGGGCAAACATTCGTGTGATGAGCACTTACGTTTGCCTTGTGTCTGGATGTTGTATATTTATATATGTTTGTACATCACCTATCTGACACCCATAGTACCGGCTCTGCCTTGTTTGGGGTCAGATGGCCGTGTGGACATCTCACCCACATATTTATTTTTATTTATTTAGCTTTGACGTTGAAGGATGGTTTTGTAAATCTTACTTTGAAACGTTTTTGATTTTTAATTTAGCATGTCTGTAATGTCCTAAATGAACTTAAAAAAGTCTCAGAAAGTGACATTTAAAGCTTCAACTTTCGGTAAGTGCCAAACCAGGATTTAAACTAGGACCTAAGAAAAGTAAGATGAGCGTTCTACCACTCGGTAACGCGAGTTTATTTTACTGACGCACTCTTGTAAGAAAGCGTACTATGGATTGGATGATTTATTTGAACGACATGAAAGCTTGGTGTGAGGAGAAGCCAGCTCGACACGGGAACACAGTGGTTGATAAAATTTGTTTGTAAAAACCTACGTATAATTGTGCAACATTGTAGTGCGAATCGACTATGCAATTGGGAAGCCATTAATTCGATTGTCGTGACAACATCTGGCTGACGAAAAATATGGTTGAGCTCGGCGATGGCTGACCTATACGTCAAACCGGTGAACGTGGTGCTGCTTGGGGGGACTGGTCTGCTTTAGTCGATTGCCGGTTGTGCATGTGATAGATTGATTGGTTACATATATAGTTTAGTTTTTCTACTTTGACTGGTTGCCTCCCTCTAATTGTATATTCCGTTTGCATTCTTTGGTATATTAATAAAATTCAAATATTAAAATAATTTATTATTTTGTAAAATATTTTGAAAAGATGCAACGACTGTGGAGTTTCTTCCGGCGAGTTCTTCTCCACAGAAGACAGCCAAACTGTGAACTCGCCTCGATGATGTCGAAAAGTGATTTGTAAAATCTTACTTCGAATAAAAACTTCTTGGATTTTGAATTTTAATTTTGAATTTTGTGTCACAAAATTAATGTATCAACCTCGATCGTAAAGATGCAAAGTCGAAAGTGTTCAGCTTGACGTGCTCTTAACTGTACAACCCGACGCAATGCGGACTGGAATACTACAACTTCAGTGAGCTATTAAGTACTGACCTAAAGTTGAACTATGTCTAACTTGCGCTTAAACAAATTAACTTTGTCTGTTTGTTTCAACTTAATAGTTTGAGGGATTTAGTTATAGAAATGTTGTTTCAACTACTTTAGGTCAGCCTGTAGGAATTTTGTTGATAGAAATACTTTGGCAAATTGACCGCCTAAATATTAACTATCAACCAATTAAGTAGAACATACGCTGAAAGTACTAAAAATAAAATTGAATGTATTTTAAGTCACTTAGAACTTAAAAATTTGCAGAAAACAAAAATCACGGTTCATTGTTAAAATAATTTGCAATTTTAAAATTTAATGCTCGGAAATAAAATGTAAATGAATATTGTATCTCTTTTTTGTTACATTACTTACAAACTTACTCGTATTATTGTTTGTATATAGTCAGGAGCTCATAAAAGTTTGTGTACAGGAAAGGACTATACTTACTTCTATGCGCAAAAGCTAGACACTGTATGGATTTTGATGAAAATTATAACTTTCCCAAGGTGCGAAACTTACCCGATCTTACACAAATTTCTTCAAATAGATATAAGACTTCTTGGTATGCTTATTTTTCAATCTACGAGTATTTCAAAAACTATTTCCTAAAACTATCGAGAAATAGAAACTAAAACCATTATATTCCTACATTATTATTTTTGTAACCACCCGTAATCCAGAACTAAAACTTTTCCAACTGTGCTAAAGCTTTTAAAAAACAAAAGAATTCCGAATTCAAACGTAACGTATTCCAGCTTTCCCGCTTTCACTCGGAATGAGTTTTTAATTGTTCGAGATTCGAATGCGGGTTTTTTCGTTGACCGTTTTGAATTCTTCGCGCGGTAAGCGAGACGCGACTCCGAACATGCGGCCTTGCTACCACGATTTTCCAAATAAAACATAATTCGAAATATGCACTTATTTTTTAAATTGTTACAAACGTTTTTACGAGTGACTTCGAATTATTAAAATTTACTTACTTACTAGTGTGGCTCAGCGACCCAAAGTGGGTCTTGGCTCCGACACAAGAATTCGTCCCTTGTCAATTGTTTATCTCAAATATCGAAATATAAACCATCGCTAGTACAATATAATGCTAGTCTACTGTTTACAAACAAAACAAGTGATCAACAAGGTCAAAAGTCGTCCAATCCTAATGAAAATCCCTAGAACAAGTGAGTAATCCCCGAAGCAGTACAAGCGACGCCTAATGAACGCGCTTAGCTCATCGCACGCCATTACCGAATCAATAGCCCTGTAAACAGGATATAATATGCAAATTGTGAAGATCATTATGCCCTCCCCAAAGGAGACACCACTACAAGTCAGCGGATGTAGCGACACAATCTATTAGGCCTTGTTTAAACCAAACGTAACAGCCAGCCGCCAAATGTATGCAGGCTCACTGTCATGTAGGCGTGGGCCCTAGTGTGAACGTGAAAATAAACAGTATACTGATCTTCTTCTTCTTATCGAGTGGGTTTCGAGGTTTAACCTACCTCACAGACGCTGGTGTCGGAATTGTTGAGCCGCCTTAGGCTTCTGAGTCAGAAGTTCTGACATGGCTATAACGACTAAATCCGTAGATAGTAGCCGTGACCAACGGCTTTACGTGCCTTCCGAAGCACGGAATCATCTTTCTTTTCAGACAATCAGGTGATTCAGCCTGCAATGGCCTAATCAAACTGGGGAAACTCTCACAAAGTGATATTTGTTCGACGGATCCCCACTGGGATTCGAACCCGGAACCTCCGTAACGTATGTATGCTGATAATACGCCGGTAGTCAATCAGCGTCCGAGGAGCGTGGTGGCGCACTATATTAATCGGCCGCCGATTATCAGCGTCTAGCGCATAGCGTAATAATGTAATGTTGGTTAGATGTGGACGAAAAAGTTAATATGTATGGATTTTGTTTTTAGTTGACCTATGCTTCTGTCGAAAGAGTAAAACGAATCAAGCTTCACCGGAGCGGATGGCTCTACCCAATATTATAATGTACCTACCTATCATACCATCATACTAATAAAATATTATAAAGAGAAAAGATTTGTATTGTGGTATGCGCATGGTATGCGGAACAGATACTGCACGTCCTCATAGATTCCATAAGAAGATAGGTTCTCTCTCCTATAAGCACGTAGTGTGTAGCGAGTGACGCACGCACTATATAGTATATAAGCTTAGAGTATTAATGAATAAATGGACTTAAACCTGGGCTTGTGTCTTGTTAACAACACCTCACCCTCCGGCGTCATTGTATGGCGACCGTGTGGCAGGCGCTGCCTTTGGGCGGTGTGCTGTGGGAGGTTAACCTGTAGTCGGGAAGTTTCGTGATTCGTCGTCGCTCGAGATTCGTCGTGTAGCTGGTAGCAGTTCGATGTGATCGACTGACTGGCTGGGAGCGCAAGCGGTCCAGAACCGCTACTCATTGGAATGGGATCGCCGCTCCGCTCTGTTTGGTCCCGTCGCTAGTAGCTGATGGTTATGGCTACCGATGACCGTGGGGCAGCAGAAGACAACAACGACGATGGGGCGAAGGCGACGTCGACGGCGACGCGGGGGAGATGGTGCTTGACCAGGCAAGACAGGGACGTTGCCATCACCAGATGGCCTAAGGACCACCCTGGGGGTGTGTTCGAAAGACTATAAGTGAAGTGAGTGATGTGAGTGTTTTTTTTTCGTGAGTTTTGTAAATATGTATTATGTAACATAAATTAGAGCAAGTAGTTGTTAGTATTATTGTCTATTATTGTCACGTTTTATTCACAGTAGTTAGAATTATGTTTGTATTGAGTCAGCAAGGTCGTGGCCATGTCATTCTGTGGAAATGCGAGCGCAGCAGAATGGCATCGCCTTTTGTTTTTGGTTGTTATTGTTTTTTAATATAGGTAATTTGTAATCAGTGTATAGCGTGAAATGATAGGTTTAGGTAAATTTTGTGTTAGAGAAGCAACAAATGGACAAACAATGATTTCTTGTGTACTTGTTAAGGGTTAGATAGATTTAAGGAAATAAGTGTATCACGTTAAGCTATTAAAACTATTCCGATTACAACTATCCCTACTACTACTATACTCTATAGTCTTATATAATTTGTTTAGGTATAATGCATAAGGGTTTTATTAGGTATGTTTTATAAGGATTGTATGATAATGTGTTGTCGACTCAGCTGTTAAGTTTCCGCAAACTCCTATAATTTAAATAGATAGTTTTAAGTAGGTATTATTGTATGTAATGTTTATTAATGTGTTAATTTAGAAGTGATTACCTCTGCCACCTGCTCCATCCGTTCGTTTAGTTTAAGTTAATAGTTTGAAGTTGTGTTTTTTTTTTTTTTTTTTAGTAGTTTTGGCTTTTCAGGGGAGGGAAGCCTAACCTTTTCAGGGGAGGTGTGGTATGCGCATGGTATGCGGAACAGATACTGCACGTCCTCATAGATTCCATAAGAAGATAGGTTCTCTCTCCTATAAGCACGTAGTGTGTAGCGAGTGACGCACGCACTATATAGTATATAAGCTTAGAGTATTAATGAATAAATGGACTTAAACCTGGGCTTGTGTCTTGTTAACAACACCTCACCCTCCGGCGTCATTGTAGTATTTTTGTGTGTGTGTATGTTTGTAATGAATAAACTCAAAAACTACTGAACCTATTTCAAATAATATTTTCACACCATTAGAAAGTTACATTCACCCTGAGTAACATAGGCTACGTTTTACTGCAAGAAAATGCCTCAATCCCACGGGAAAAACTGTTAACGCGGGCGGAGCCGCGGCGGAAAGCTAGTCTCTAATATGTATGAAAATACAATACTATAAACTGAGTAACGTTCACTCACTTTCGGCGGCTGACAGTCAGTTTGGTTTGAACACTACCACAGAGATGATTCAAGTCAGAAGACACAGCGGTTCGTGTTTAAACCAACTCCTTTAGCATAAAGTGCTTTTTCTTTGCGAGACAATGACAAACCAAATTATAGGTATGTTTGACGCCTAGAATTTAGCCATTTCTACTGCACCGTCCGTGGCGTCCATCAGATCCTGCTTAGAACAGGTGACGGAGAAGGCAGGACAGAACAGTATTAACATACGGAAAAACATCGTGAAGGAGAACATTGTTCTGTCCTGTCAGCGCTAGGCCTAAGTCCGAGGCTCCCTCGAGCCGGCCCTAGACGCGTTGGGATATGACTACTTTGGGGTAGAGCCTTCCGCTCCCCCGCAAGTCTGATGAAGCTTACAAAAATTTATTGAACTTTTTTGTACCTAAAATATAATTTTATAGTTATTAATTTGTGCTGAAGTTTGCTAGGTACCTGGACTATACACCGACGACGGCCATCAAAGAGGAGCTACCGGATAAACTGATAATTTCTTGCTATTCATGAATAGTAATTATTTAGTCTGTCTGTTTCGTCATTTGTTATCAAAATTCTGGTGAACAGGTTTTAGTCGACTCAGGCCAATATGGCCCAGTGCGGGTTAGCCAACTTTACACACTCCTTAATTTCTTCACAGGTGTGTGCAGGTTTCCTCATGACGTTTTACTTCGCCATAAAGCGTCGAATATATATTTTTTATTTTTGTCTAGGGTTTGATTTGCGTTTGGTTCTGGCTTTATACTAGTGTCATCTATCGGAATAAATTATTTTTTATTGTTTTTTA
Source organism: Teleiodes luculella (assembly GCA_948473455.1). Taxonomy (NCBI): domain Eukaryota; kingdom Metazoa; phylum Arthropoda; class Insecta; order Lepidoptera; family Gelechiidae; genus Teleiodes; species Teleiodes luculella. Next base: position 10,474,412 of record OX419607.1, read on the forward strand.
GGGTTCCGTACCTCAAAAGGAAAAAACGGAACCCTTATAGGATCACTTTGTTGTCCGTCTGTCCGTCTGTCAAGACCCTTTTTCTCAGGAACGCGTGGAGGTATGAAGCTGAAATTTATATCAATTACTCAGGTCTACTGTCCCTTGAAGCTGTGAAAAAATCAAACTTCTAAGCCAACGCAATCAAAAGATACAGCCGTTTATGCCGCAAATTTTCGACACTTGCAAGGGAATCAAAACCTACAGGGTGCTTCCCGTGAACTCAGAATCTTGAAATTTGGTACGAAGCAACGTCTTATAGCATAGATAAAGGAAAAATTACGAAAACCATAAATTTTTAGTTACATCACATAATATATATTTTTTTAATAATTTTAACCTTACTACCCATTTCCTCATAAACGCGTAGAGGTATTAAATTGAAATTCATACCAAATACTCAGGTCTATAATACCTTTAAGCTGTAACAAAATCAAACTTCTATGTCAACGCAATCAAAAGAAACAGCAATTTAAGCTGCATATTTTGAAACTCGCAAGTACTCGCAAGGGAATCAAAACCTAAAGGGTACTTCCAGTCGACCTAGAATCTTGAAATTTGGCATGAAGCAACGTTTTATAGCACACATAAAGGAAAAATTCCGAAAACCTTAAATTTTTAGTTACATTACAAAATATATATTTTTTAAAGTTGTACAACTATTGATAACGTTTTTTCGAACTTCAATGTTCAATGTGGTACTATTCATAACTTTTTCAGTCACCATTTACAGGTCTGGTTCAAATTTAATACTTAATTAATATTTTTGAACCAGATTTCTAAATAGTGACTAAAAAACTTAGTAAATAAATAACTTTAATAAAAGAACTTTCGCAAGTCTGCTGCAAGGCTAGTATAAGTGTTTCAGTTATATTATAGATAAATGATATGTGTTAATATAAAATAAAGGATTACTTAAACGATAAAGAGATCTTTGTCTTAAATTTATGCTCCTCCATCTTTCCCCATTGTAATGTTATGAATTTCATTTTGCAATAAGATTACCATAGTTATGACTCGATTGTCGTAATGAACGAACTTTGTAAACCTTGCAGGTTTGTACGGAACCCTCGGTGCGCGAGTCTGACTCGCACTTGGCCGGTTTTTTTTTTAATTACAGCTGTCAGAAAGTTCCTCATTGAAATAAAGCGCAGAGAGTCCGTACCGGAGACGCGGTGCGGACTCTCTGTTGTCGAACAAAAGAACGTCAGGAAATTTGCGTCCCGCACCCTTTCCCTTCCCCCGCACCACAGATTAATTGGATCTCATTCGCTAAACGGTAGAAGGTGATCACAGAGTAAGAAATATTTTTATATAAGGTGACCCGATCCTGTTAACGCCTGAGTGATTTGGTACTGAGATAAAGATATATTATTATTATTATATTTGTTTTCCGTCAGTTTCGACCAATAGAAAGTTGCCAATAGAAAGCTCACATCACAACCCTGAGACAACCCGCACCTTAGTTAGTTGACAGAATTTGTTTAGATTTGCTTCTATTACGTATCCATAAGGTTCAATACGCTTTGACAGTGGTTCAACGTATACGTATGCGGTGTTCTTCTTTCGACGCAATCGTTGATCACATAAAAAAAAGATCTACTTTTTACCGCGGGATAATATCTTTCCTGTGGGAAAAGTCAAACTACATGCGTAGGTGGGCACTACGAGTGCAGTGTCAAAATAATTGTGTAATTCCTATGTCAAGGCCTTGTCAAGCTATGTCAAGGTCAAGATAAGACATAAATCATGTTCGCGCCGCCTTCTCTGCGGTGGACAGACAAACAGGCTTGACAAGAGTGGTTCAGTCGTTACATATACACTAGCTTCCCGCCGCGTAATAGTTTTTCCCGAGGGAATGAGGAATTTTCCCGCGGTAAAAGTTAGCCTATGTTCTTCCGCATGGTCTATTCTATCTTTGTGCCAACTCCATCCACTTTAACTTTTTTTCCCGTGGGAATGAGAAAGTTTCCCGAGGTAAATTGTAGCATAATGTTCTTTCCCAAGGTCTATTCTAACTCTGTGCCAAGTTTCACAAAAATCGGTTCAGTACTTTCGGAGCATTTTCAGTTATTAGGAATATTTTACGTATTTTTTTTACACCTTGGGTTACATTATTGAAGTTTTATCAAGGATCCCTAATTTTTTTTATAACAAAATGTAGCCTATGTTACTCAGGGATCATGTAGCTTCCCAACAATGAAATAATTTTTGAAATCGGTTCAGTAGTTTCGGAGCCTATTCGATGCAAACAAACAAACAATCAAACCTTTCCTCTTTATAATATTAGTATAGATAATATTATATAAAATAATTCTGAACTACATACCTTAGCACAGCTTTATAGTTTGTATCTTAGAGTATAAATAGAAAAAATTCGTTAGTATCAACTAACCCGCTAAATATCAAGATTGTGAAAAAGAGAATAAATCAACTCTGCTGAATGGATACTGTTACCTCCAAAATGGCGATTTTTGACGATGAGCATTTGATCAACATCCTTGCATTTATTTCAATACATTTGACATTAGAAATGTCTTTTCGTTCGCTCCAGTCATGAAGGAAGAAAAAATAATAATAACGTTTTTTTTTCTTCATGGCTTCAGTATTATACTGGACTGCCTATCACGAAAAAGTGCGATCCCTTTATATCTCGATGACTTGTGAAAATATGATATTTATGCAAAAAAATATTCGAGAAAGTCGAAAAAGAAAAAAGTTATGGCGGAAATGGTGAAAAAAAGAAAATATTTTTACCGAATTTTCGCTTTCACTCTTTTAGCACTCAATATTTCGTTTCCAACGAAGAATGATATCAAAAATTTGAAAAGCATCCTCTGGATTTTACACTTTGAGTCTAAAACGGTAACGATTGTCGCGATTCCAGTCCGGACTCAAAGTCGATCGGGTCAAAGGTTTGCCCTGTAGCTTTCCCTTTTTGAAAATAGTCAGAAAATCAGAACGAAATTTTCACATTACAAAATCATTTCCAATGTGCTCAATAGTCGTGCAAAGCACGAAATCTGTTCTTTTTTAAAATTTATTAACTATGCAATGAACATGGGGTGGGTGGAGTAAAGAGAAATATTAGATTAGATTTTATAATTATCTAGTCACTATGTTGCCTTGGCATAAAATAGATTGCCGCATGCCACAACTGCCGCAAGATGTTGCATGCCACAATTATGTAGCAAGCGACACGTAGCATGTTATTGCCTCGGCGTAAATAAATAAATAAATATGTGGGACATCTCACACTCGGCCATCTGACCCCAAACTAGGCAGAGCCTGTAATAAGGGTGTCAGACAGCTGATATAAGTACACAATATACAACATCCAGACACAAGGCAAACACAAATGCTCATCACACGAATGTTTACCCTCCCGCGAGGCTTTATTATACTTCCTTGTAAACCCGGATATACCAAGGGACTGGGATACCTACCCACTAGGCTAGACTCCGGTCAATATCCTGAGATGGTATTAACATCTTTATTTACGTAGAAATAGCTTCCAGGTTTTAATCCAGGTGATACAAGTATGAACTAATTACTTTTATCGTAGTCATTATAACGGCAACTTACGTTATTTACTGTTCCAAGGTATAAGAGGAAAGCGTAATCCAATCTAGTAATAAAATTAAAAATTCCAAAGTTTGTCTGTTACGCTTTCACATCTAAAGTATCGAATGGATTATGATAGAATTGCTAGAATGACAAATAAAGAAGACCTATTTCAGAAGTATTACATTTACTCAAGTAGTTTTTTTTATTAGCGAAACGATTATTAGATTGCAATGAATAATTAACTTTGAAGAAAACTTTATTTACTTTCAATTAAATTTTATGAAAGAAAAAAGTAAATAATAAAATGGTAATGGAAAAAAAATACATATGTATGTATGTTATATAGAATTAAGTAATTATGTATTTTATGCATTATTTGTTAATAAAATACTGTCTGAAGCAGAGGATTCTTATGTCTGAGTCTGAAGTCCCTCATTCCGACCTAATCTGGAGCTATTTTAGGATCTCTTATTTCCAAATACTACAATACAATACACTTTAATGTTACCCTAAACAGAAATACAACAGTCAAAAGGCAGCCTTATTGCTAAGCTATCAAATTCTACCAGGCAATTCAATTAACCAATGCTTGTTTGCTTTTAGAGGAACAAACCAAGTAACAAAGTCAAAAAGTCCTTGCCTTGAGCCGCACGGTCTAAAACCAGTCCATATTAAGATGCAGCTTCCTAGCGACAGGTGTAAAGCGCGTGCTACTGGTTAAGGTGAAGCCACTTGTCATCGCTTTAAAAAACCTTTGCTTGCTTATCGGGTGGGTTTTGAGGTGAATATACCTCACAAACCCTGGTGTCGGAATCATTAAGCCGCCTAAGTCTTCCAACATGACTCCTATAACGACTACATCTATAGCTAGTAGCCAAAACCAACGACTTTACGCGCCTTCCGAAGCACAGAATGATCTTTCTTTGCGAACAATCTAGAGATTCAGTCTGCTATGTTCCAATCAAACTGGGGAAAGTCACACTAAGTGATATTTGTTCGACGAGTGCCCCACCGAGATTCGAACAAGGAACCTCCGTAACATCAGGCGAGCTTTTGACCACTCGACCACGGATGTTGTTATAAAAACTGTTGAAAAAAGTACTGCATTTAAAGTAAATTTATCTTATACTATGCAGATAATAAACCACCCAAAATTTATGATAGCTATTACAACTCGAACGTGACTCGAACCTACAGCTATTTTTAACAATGATTTATTATTGAAAGTCCTCAAATAGTTTCCTTACCTTTACTTGACACTGGCACAAAGTATAACTAGTGCCATAAAAAAAAAAAGTCCTAGAGAAGTTTTAGAAAAGCGCTCAATGGCGTATAATCATATCTTTTTAGTCCTTTAGATGGGCAATAAAAAAAACTGTCAATTTCGCATACAACATTTGAATTACTTTGCAGGTGTGCGCAGGGTTTCTCACGATGTTTTCCTTCACCATTAGAGCATTGAATAAACGTACATAATGAATTCGATCGAAAACATTTTCCGAATGGACTTGGCCACCGACGAAATCCCTTATTAATAAAAAGATGGATTAATAAGATTGTCATTTACTAGATCTCCGCCCGCGACTCCGTCCGCGTTAACAGTTTTCCTGTGGGAATGAAGAATTTTTCCCGCAGTAAAAGGTAGACTATGTTATTTCCCAAGGTCTATTCTATTTTTGTACCAAGTTTCAATAAAATCAAATCATCAGTTTCGGAGCCTATAAAGGCAAACAAACAAACAATCAAATCTTTCCTCTTTATAATATTAGTATAGAAAACTGCTAAGAGCCTTCTTCACAATGATTACAATGTGTCTTCTCCTTAACAACGAATGAAATGATCCAAATGCCACATTATTGTTTCTTTTCCCCATTCCCCATATACCTAGTAGCGTGTCCAGTGGGGATTCCAGTACAATTCTTATACAGGTGTACCATCCCCCACCTGCCTTCAAGGTGTACGGTACAGCTGCAGAACTAAATATAGCCTATGGAGGTATATGTTTTGTGGCCACGTCACTAGCGGGACAATCTAACAGACCTCCGACACTGGCGTCTTTCCCTGTCTTTCCATTTCCAGCGCTGGCCGTCGCGCATACAATCATAGGCAGAAAGCGAGTGAAACAAAAGAAACTTGTGATCGCAAAAAAAAAAAATGTGTTCCAATAAAACGAAGCGCATGCTGGAAAGACGCCAGTGTGGGGGGGACTGTAAAAAACGAACGCGATTTGAAATTTTGTATGAAAACTGCCAGACGTCAATATGAGTACCTATCAAAGGAAAATTGTGTTTAAAGTCAACGATACGTCATAAGAATAGCTAGGTACCCTTTAGAAGTTTTTTTTGAATAATTTTGATATTTAAAAGAATCAAAATCAAATTGTTTTAAAGTAAGAGCTTTGCTCAACCTAGGCTGGTTCTTGTTTCACACTAATGACACAGAGTTACCATATAATACGGTCAAACGCCTTTCAACTCGCTCGATGGCCGGACAGGAATACAGAAAGTTTGGCACAAAATACCAAAATAAACTATTGAGATTAATTATTTTTCTAATTAATTTTTATTGTTTATTTATTACGAGTATACAACAGGCTCGATCGGTCCAGTCAATTCGGAGGAAATAGGTCCTGAGTCAGATAACCGAATGATTCTATAACTCCGTTTTTCCCCTACCCTAGAACCGTAAAAATGTATGTGGGAACATTTCACACACGGCCGTCTGACCCCAAACTAGACAGAGCCTGTAATATCAGACAGCTGATATACACACATACACATAAAACCCAGACACAAGGCAAACACAAGTGCTCATCACACGAATGTTTGCCCTGGGCGGTATTCGAACCCGCGACCCTGTGCTTCGAAGGTAAGTGTACTACCAACTAGGCTAGTGATCGAAGTTGTTAAATCATTTTAATATTTCATTGACTCCATAATCCTCATCCCTCTACCAGTGATGACAACCATTGGAATATTCAAACCTTTATAATTAAATTAATTACAAATTGTAACTCGAATTCCACATCTATCAGATAGTCGTCACCCCCGTCTGCAAACACTTTTAATTATGCACATAATAATTATGCTAAATTCCGGATTGTTCGACCTTCGAGCGGTTTAAACGGTTATACCCGGCTGTTAACCGGTTTTTAAATATTGTGTTACAAACGTTAAAAACTAATAAAAAGGACAGGAAGTTGTATATTTAGTGAGATGTCAAACATCAATTTGACGCCTCGACAACACCAGAAAGGTGCGTGCGAAACCATCTGACTTTAATTTAAGCCTAATTTGACAGCGTCCGTTCTTCTACCGCTCTTTTCAGTTTAGTTTCCATTCGCATAAAAAAAAAGTTTTAAGTGTGCCTCAGGTAGATTTTTATTAACTAGCTCTCCGCATATTTTTTTTACTTTTCCCGTGGGATGTGATATTTTCTTAAAGAAAAAAGTACTTACTCTACATCACTCTATTTTTGTGCAAAAAAACAGATTAATCCTTTGCTTAGTCATAGTGTAAAAGAAGGACAAAACAAACAAACATACTTTCGCATTTTTTTTTATTTGTATGGATAGATATATCGAAATACGGCTGCTCTTAGATAATCTACTTAATTTAGTTCCGCCTATCTACTATGAGTATATGTGTTCTAGCTTACCAATTTATCGGTATTGATCGTGTCCGTTCAGATTATTGAAACCGGGTGTGATTCACGCGATTATCCGGTTAAACTATATCGCAACTAATACGGTTACCGGTCAACCACTAAGGATGGGCCTGGATTAAATGATTATTATAATATTATATGGTTATTCCATTTCCTTGTTAGTTTCAGTAATAATGGGTATGAAAGCAAGATGCTACTTGGTCAAAAGATATACTTGTGTAGACTGAAACTAAATTGTTGTTCAATTTACCAGCGTGATATTTTTGAAAGCTTGTCTAAAATACAAAAAAGATTCAAAAGAGAAAAAAGCTTTCTATGACAAACTTTTCAACAGTTTTTTTTTGTGGTAAGACCCTAAAAGCTTATACATGACAAGTTCTACGCCCCGCGCCGTTAGAAGTTTTTTCCCTTAGATATGAGATATTTCATGAGATAAGATGAAAAAACTTTACTCAAGTTTTAAGTACCTTTCATATAATTCGCCTATTGAATTTGTATCAAGGAGAAGAAAACATCATTCTTTACAAGCTGCCTGCTGGATTTTTTTTCTGGCATTGCTTTTCAACTGTTATCGTGGGGATATCTTCAAGCGTTAAAAAATGGCACAAATTTCAGTCTGCAGCCCTCGATTTATCTGTGCGCAAACCAGATCCAACCTTTACTTAGTATTAGTCATGGTAATAATAATAGTAATCTTTATTAAAAATAACAGCATTTACATAATATTGTGCCTGGCCCCCAAACTAGGTCACCCTGTGCTATGGGAAACCAAAGCCAATGGTCCAAAAAAACAAGGTCTAACAATTAGACCCCGTGACTGACACGAGCTTACGTTATTTCTACGTAATTTTGCCTGTTCATCCTTGTCGAATGCCTGTAATAGACAAGGATGAACAGCGCAAAATGACCTAGGCTTGTGTCAGTCACGTGGTCTAATAAAATTGTTAGACCTTATTTTCTTGGACCATGGTATTAGTATGTAGGAAGGATGAGTTTTTGACTCACGAACCGCGTTCGATATCGACAACGTAAACGTAAATTTAGTACGGAGAAATTTTGCTTCAGCGAACTGTCAATAGATGGCGTATCTACTTTCAATTCCATACAAAATAGCGTTTACGATCTCGATATCGAGCGCGTTTATTTTTGTTACAAAACTCGCACTCGGGACTTTGGTCATAATTTCTTATCTTATTAGTACCAATAGATGAAGGATAGTAAAAGCTGGCTTTTTGACCCACAACTGACGAGTCGAATAATGTTATCAGTTCGTGGCATGGTCCAAGAAAACAAGGTCTTGCAAATAGACCACGTGTCCAAATAAACAAGTCTATGTCATTCTTTGATGTAGTTTTCCATTGGTGAAAGAATAATTAAATCGGTTCAGTAGCTTTAGCGTTGCAAACAAAGAAAAAAGAAAAAATACAAATAAATACCCATACATACACTCTCTATAAATTCCTTATTAGTTAAATATTATTGTATGTTCTAATTTGTGAAACAGTTATTGTCTCTTTCGAAGTATTCTCAATACGTTACATTTCTAGTTGCAGGTACAAATATATTTTGGACATTTTGAGTAACTATCTAATGCAAAAATGTAAAAACGAAATAATACATCCATTGTCATCATCACCATTTCAGCCGAAAGACGTCCATTGCTCGACAAAGGCCTCCAAAGATCTCAGACCAACAGAATACACATCAATACATATTACATAGGATATGATAACAATAAGTTGTTCAATAAATGGTAGGTAATTCAATTATAGGTGGCTACCGCTTTCAAAAGGATGACGGTTTAACATAATAGGGATAAAATTGGGGTATAAAATACTAAACATAAACTATTTTAAAAAGTATGAGGATTACAAAGTAAAGATGCTAGAATAAGGTTAAGAACAGTTTTTTTTAATAATGAACATTATGATGTAACTTGTCCCATGTTTGTACTTTTACCGTAACATAAGCGATATAGCTAGATGTATACAGGGTGTTACCGGCGATGCATCTGTCCAGCTGCAGGTATCTTACACCTGCGGGTATCGACCTGTTACTGTCGCTTTTTATACGCAAACCGGTCCACCCTGTATTTGGATGGGGTTATGCAGTTAAGACACATTGTACGCTTGTTGTTGTAGAGTCGCAAAAATTAATGCTTAGCAAATAAATCACACTCAAAAAAATAATGGCTGACAAAGGTGCGAAATTCCCTTGTCGTTTTTTTTTTGTGCTCCTGACATAACTTTTTGGCGGAGCGTTTCGGTGCACTAGCACACCGCAACAGAGTATTTATTGTCGAACGTCTTTTTGACAATGTTTTGTCATTGTGTCGAGATTCCGTGTACGTAGTGCATACGTAGTGTAAAGTATATTTTTGCTTTAGTCAGTATGACATAGAAAAGTTAACAGAATAACAAAGGCGATTTTCGCCTTTGTTAAAATGACAACGTTACTAAAATTTCAGTAGATACAGTGACAAATCTGATATCTGCCCTTTGACGCCGACACATACTGCAAGGTTCTCGTAGAACGGAATGACAAAGGTCATCCGTACTATTTGTAAACCGACAAAGGACAACATTTTTAGATTGTTGTTGGGTATGTTGTTATCTTTATAAGTAAACACTTCGACAACGTCAGCATATTTAATGACAAAGTTGATATCTGCCCTTTGACGCCGAGTCTTAGGGCAAACTTTTCGTAGCGCGTATAAAGTATAGCGATTTTTGCATTTGTTAAAATGACAACGTGTCAAAAATTTCAGTAGATACAGTGACAAATCTGATATCTGCACTTTGATGCCGAGACTTACTGCATGATTCTCGTAGAACGTATTGACAAAGGTCATCCGTACTATTTGTAAACCGACAAAGGACGAGATTTTTAGATTGTTGTTGGGTATGTTGTTAACTTTTTATGTAAACGCTTCGGCAATGTCAGCAGTATAGTGACAAAGTTGATATCTGCCCTTTGATGATGGGACTTAGGTCAACTCTCCCGTAGAACGTATCGACGTAGGATATCCGTACTATCTGTAAACCGACAAAAGCCAAAATTTTCGTTATTTTGTTGCGCATATTGTTACCTTTTAAAGTAAACGCTTTGGCAAAGTGTGTATCTGCCCTTTGACGATGAGACTTAGGTCAACTCTCCCGTAGAACGTATCGACGTAGGATATCCGTAGGTACTATTTGTAAACCGGCAGCCCGATAATTAACATACAAACTTATAATCCCAATTCAGTGACACAGACATACCTTTCAATTTAACGTTGTATTAAATCTTTTTTAGATTTATAGAAAACAACTAAAAACGTAATTCTTCCGGCGGGACTTGAACCCACGACTTCCGGCCTATACGCAGTCAACGTGCTTACCAACTACACCACGGAGGGCACTATGCCTTCGTTCTTGCTTGTTTTCTATCAAATCATGACGTCTCCATCATTATAACCATCCATCCATCCATCGTCACTATGAATCTAAAAAATATTTAATGTCCGTTCGGCTCTTAGGTAGGTACTGTTGTTAGGTATAACTACCGTGTTAATCTGTTGCCTTTCTGTTCTTGAGTTAAGTATTGGAGAATAATTCGATTTAATCAACATTATAATTAAATAGCTGTGACATACGGACATACGAACATAATATGACGAAATTATGAGGAATTCATTTCATCATCATCATCATAACAGCCGTTAAAAGTCCACTGCTGAACATAGGCCTCCCCCATTGACCTCCACTTAGACCGGTCGGCAGCAGCCTGCATCCAACGAGTCCCTGCGATCTTTGCCAGGTCGTCCGTCCATCTCGCAAGAGGCCTTCCTACGCTGTGCTTGCCGTCACCTGGTCTCCACTCGAGAACCTTTCTGGCCCATCGGCCATCGGTTCTCCGAGCTATGTGCCCTACCCACGGCCACTTTAGCTTGCTGACTCGCTCGGCTATATTGGTGACCCTAGGGTTTCGTTTGCGGCTACGCAATCCTAAAAAGTTTTACATATTTAATGGATAAAGACTGATCGGTATTTAGGAGAATCTAATAGGGGAAAAAATGTAGATTCCTATTTCTGTTAATATTTTTACATCTCCGTCAGTAAATTTTTGTTAAATAATATACTTAACGTACAGACACATTAGTTTTACTGTTTTATTATATAAGAGATGATATGATATGATACCTAGTTATCACTACATAGTATAAAACAAAGTCGCTATTTCTGTCCCTATGTCCCTCCCTTTGTACGCTTAAATCTTTAAAACTACGCAACAGATTTTGATGCGATTTTTTTAAATAGATAGAGTGATTCAAGAGGAAGGTTTATATGTATAATACATGCATAATATGCTTAAGGATAACCCACAATAATCATTTTCCCGTGCGGAGCCGGGGCGGGTCGCTAGTAGATAATAAATGCAAGCAGTAGGTCACAAAGGCCTTTGTCTTATTTTTTGTAGGTACACCTCTGAGCTTCGAGCTAAGACACAGCGTAAAAAGACTCTAGTGACTGAGTCTAATCAACATTGTGAAAACGACAAAGGTGTTTTGTTGGTTTGTCCGCGTAACTAAGACGACAGATGCACTGAAACGCACCCACCCACCAGTGTTGCTGTTTAAGCGTTTTTCCTTCTAGATCTGGTGGATTTTGTGGTGTTGTCGCGCGAAAAGGTCTTAGCGGGCAAAAATATTTAGCGGTTTCTAACGTATTTTTTAAATAAACTTTTAGAAGATAAAATAAATATTCATGACTTCCTAAGCAAATGACATAATTTTAATTACGTAAATAAGTTTCAATTTTAAATTCATAAGCTCACTAAAATGGAATGGATTGCAAAGGAATTCCCTTGCGCTAGATAAGATATAAATCAAAGTGGTTCATTCTCTCATTTTTTTTCTCGCTCGCTAATATTATAAATGGTTGAGGACAACATATTTATCGAAAAGTTTTAGATCATTCAAGTAAAAAATCTTGTATAAAACTGTTTGCGCTGTAGTATTATTCTTTTTGGAATGATTGAGTATTATGAGTTATTATTGTTCATAGTTTTATTTTATTTTCAAAGTGGCTATAAATATTTAACTTCAATTTTGCCTTTAAATTAATGATTAACCTGGATGAAGTTAGTATAACTTAATAAGTACCAAATAACAGTAAAACTGGTTGAGTGATATCAGGGAGTTCCCCAAATTTTATCTTTGACACACAATATAGACAATATTGTAGTCTCACTCGTAGATTGTAATCAGCTATATTTATTTATTTATTTTTCGAACAGAATGGCTAAGTTCATTTCATATTCTTTTTAATATTCTAATTAGAAATTGGGTGACTTTATTTAGTGATAGATACGTGCGTGCTGCAAATTGCCGTTCCATTAAAAAAGAAGACTCTAAGAAACACTATAGGAAAATTGATCCTGCTTATAAAAAAAGCTAAAACCATATATGTTTTTATTAATACAGCATATTAAATAAAAATATTTTATTTAATTAATAATGAATTTAATTTTAATTTATTTTAAATGTATTGGGCAAATGTAGCCCTTTTTACAACTCTTTTTAGCCCGTAAACTGAAACCGAGTTGGCAGCACTGGTCGTTCGTCGCCCGTTGGTCGCCGCGTATTTATTTTACTTCACTTTTGGCCCGCAGCCGCACAAAGTACGCGCGCTCTCCCAGGAGCTCTCCAGGAGTGTAACTTTATATTTAAACGGAGTGACTTTCTCAACTCGAACTCATCCGTTGAAGACGAAGACCCTGGCCAGGTCAGGCATGGGTCCTAAATGAGAAATCGACGTATATTTCAGCCAATATCTGTGTCTACGGCTACCGACCTGTCACCAATTGGTAAGTGAAAACTTAACTTCATATAGGTTGCATTAATATGATTTGCCGCTTTAACGATTTTAACACCTGTTTTATCATATTTTTTAGTTGGCGAATGATTTTGAGGCCTACCCACTGGCGTCAGCCACCTTCGAGGAACACTTTCCCTTGATAAAGAAAAGGCTACTACTAGTGGAGAATGGTTCAGGCATAAGAGCGGAACCGGCTGTCACTGACCTTCTGGACTTAGCAACTGGTACGTTTTTGTTCAATTTTACATTTCATAAGAAGCATTCGGAGACAATTTGGAAATAAGACTTGTTTCTTATCATTTCGATTATTTATTGTTGTTTGCTACATAGGTATCTTAAAATGTATTTTATTTTCATTTATTGCTCCCGAGTGTGTTAAGAATTATTTATGTTAAAAACTGATAATTTGGTCAATTAACTTTTTCTTCTTTTCGAATCTAACAAATATACGAGTCATTGCTTCTAGTTGGTCAAATTATTAGTACTAAAAATATATGTCAGATTAATATTAAATAAAAAATATTTATCACTATAGGTACATATAAATTGAAATATTTTTAATTGAGAAAATATTATCCAGTAGAAACTCCCTAATTATGCATACTTTTGTATGTATGTTGCTGGGACACGATACCTGGCTCAGTTGTGTTTTTTGCGTTTTAGTAAAACATGAATAAATTAAAGGATAAATTACTAATGTATGTCGGTCAAATCTACGTATCACAGCTGGATATTCAATTGCTTAAGAACGAGATGTCTAATTTGTAAAAAAATACATGGTTGTCGATTAGGCAAATAAATAAAGTTGATTACTTAACATTGTCACTGAGATTGTACCATGGTTTTTTAATAGATTTTTTTTTCGTTCTACATAGATGGAGAGGAGCAAGCTGGAGAAGTCTCGCTGCCCTGAGGTGCACTCCGTACCTGCTCAAACAAATAGCCCCCATATCAAGGTCAAAGGGAAGAAGTGGAAACCTAGGCGTTCAGAAGATTCAAGTGCGTTTATCACTCGTGTGTCTTCACCAGGGGACGTCGAAAGATGCATTGAAGATCGGTTCACCTATACACTGGCTAAAGGTTTTTCTTATGCTTCGGTATATTTATAATTGCAGTCGGACCCTCATGGTCCACTACAGATACATGGGCGGTCAGCTGATTTGTAAGAAGAAGTGAAAAATTAAGTGGCTCTGATCAAATTGGTTTCATAGTGAAAGATTTTCAGAATGATGTCCCTTACGGACCAATAAAAACTGTTATAAATACAATTAAAATTGTTTAATAATAATTGTAGTGGGAAGGCACGGTACGGTTTTAGTAATAAGTACATTTGAATGTAATTCCTATGTTAGTAGGTTAAGCTAACAAGTTTGAGATTTTAAAGGTGTTTAAAAGTTTTGTCGAAGTGTTTAACTGTGCTTATTATACTTACTTATAAATAATCTTTGTTTAATTTATTATCCAGGTCTGCGATCCCGGCGTGGCGATAGCGACATAAAACGACCTTCTGGGGTGCGCATGCGAGGGCTAAGCTCCTCTTAGAAGCTTCTTGCTAAGTCACATGGCGGATAGCTTCAAAGAGGAGCTTTGTGTTCACACCTGCGCACCCAGCCCATTGGGTTGTTGGAGGTTTGTGTCGCTTCTTCTGGCATAGCCACAACATAGTTTTAAATTCTGACTTCACAGGCATTTAGTCCTTGATTTGTCTCAAAATAAGGGCTAAATGTCTGTGTAGTCAGAATTTAAATCTATGTTGTGGCCATGTTAGAGGAAGCCACACAGGGGGTTTTATTAACGCTGTCGCCACGGCAAAGTTCGGGGAGACGCAGTGACAAGGAACATTGCCGAAGTGGCCATACACCTTAAGCATGGCGACAATGTACCCTCGTGATAGAGATGTCTCTATCACAAAGGTACATTGTCCCTATGTTTTAGGTATTTCCACTTCGACAATGTTCCTTGTTACTGCGTCTCCCCGAACCTTAGACGTAAGAACAACTGCACCAAACGTAGAAACAGAGGAACATTGTTGAAGTGGCAATGCACCTTAAATATATGGACAATGTACCTTTGTGATAGGAACGTATCAAGTCAGACGTAAAGACAAAAGCACAACTGCACCAAACCAAAGCCCAAACGTCGGGGCAAAGGAACATTGTCGAAGTGGCAATACTCCTTAAACATAGGGACAATGTACCTTTGTGATAGGGACATATAACCTTAGACGTATGAACAACTGTACCAAACGTGAAGACAGAGGAACATTGTCGAAGTGGCAATACACCTTGAACATAGGGACAATG
Organism: Teleiodes luculella; assembly: GCA_948473455.1. NCBI lineage: Eukaryota > Metazoa > Arthropoda > Insecta > Lepidoptera > Gelechiidae > Teleiodes > Teleiodes luculella. The sequence goes on from OX419607.1 coordinate 10,489,845, forward strand.
TACCTTTGTGATAGGAACTCATCAAGTCGGACGTAAGGACAAAGGCACAATTGAACCAAACCTAAAACCAAAAATAGGGACAAAGGAACATTGTCGAAGTGACAATTTACCTTAAACGTGGAAACAGTGTACCTTTGCGATAGGGATAGGAAAACTTAGACGTAGGAACAAATGAATTACTGCATCGAACTAAAATATAGTGGTACATTGTCGATGGGAACAATGTACCTTTGTGATAGGGACATATAACCTTAGACGTATGAACAACTGCACAAAACGTGAAGACAGAGGAACATTGTCGATGTGGCAATACACCTTAAACATAGGGACATATGAGAGAGAGAAAGTTTGATCCTTTGCCAATCATATTGCTTTGTCATGTCAACAAAGTCTGCAAAAGTTTAGCGCTAATACGAGGTGACAATGTTGAAGAATTTTCAAGCGTTCAAATTTGCTCTGTCGCGGACTTCAAGTCCTTTAGACGGCTCCCATCTGTTAAGGGTTTTTTGTCATTCCGTTTAGAATTTTTTCTGAGTGCATGCTCACAGTAATAGCTCATAGTATTCATATTATTACGATTATAGTAATTTACTTCATGCAAGTGAAAAAGTCCATTTCAAATTCTTTGAATGCAAGTTTGATAACAAAAAAATGGGATTATGATAATTATTGATAATGTAAAAGATACCTCGACGGACATGTCGTAGTTTGTCACCAGTCTCTTATAGTCGGAATTCAATTCCTCGAATGTAATTTAATAATGCTGATATAAGCGGATGGAGCAGAATGTCAGCTGCCGCCGTTTGTCTCGGCATCACTGTCCCTATGTCCCTCCCTATGTCCCTCCCTTTGTACGCTTAAATCTTTAAAACTACGCAACGGATTTTAATGCGGTTTTTTTTAATAGATAGAGTGATTCAAGAGGAAGGTTTATATGTATAAATACATGCATAATATACTGAAGGATAACCCACAATAACCATTTTCCCGTGCGGAGCCGGGGCGGGTCGCTATAGTCAGCTATAAAGATGAGCTACAGAATTAATAGCACTTATTTTATTATATGCCTAAATTTATAACAATTACCATCATTACACATACTTTCAGCCGAATGACGTTACTTCAGCCTGTGGATGTCAACATCGATCTCAACAATCGGTGATGCGGTGTCCGCATCCAACGGCTCTACTGTTCAGTATGCTCAAAAAACTGCTATAAAATATTTGGACTGCTTAAAATTTTATCTCAAGCTCTCTCTTAATTAAAGAGCTACGAGTATGCTCCTGTTGGTGGTAACTGCTAATCTTCTTTTTTCTCCACCAGTTGTTAAATCGACACGATCCAACGTGTACTTTCTCTTTAAACTAAAATGCACTTCTTGGTCTAGTAAAATTTTATGCAACTTATTATTTATTTTCTTGTCTCTCTACAGAGTAACGCTATCCCCCATCCCGTTCAAGTCGACGGCGATCGGACCGGACGTGGATCGGACTAGTTTTTTATTTATTTGTGACATCATACGTCTTGTGCGCGTCTATTTGTTATCTTTTTAATGGAAAGGGGGGAAAAGGGGAGAGTAGTTTGTGGGAAATATCAGAGGTCTAAAGGGACTTTAGATTGATGTTTTGGAAATATCGTTCGTTGAGTGCAACTATCTATTACTGTGGTAGAATAAAATAAGCAGGTTTGGTTGGTGTTTCAATTTGAAAATATTAAAATAACTGGCCTTAAGAAAACGAAAAAGGTATTATCTAATTCGGTGCAGCTTTACTAAAAACGTTTTTCGGAAACTCGGAAGACGCAGGTTCAAGCCTCTGCACATACTTTTAGGTTTTCGAAATTAATATATTATGTACTAGCGACCCGCCCCGGCTCCGCACGGGAAAATGGTTATTGTGGGTTATCCTTCAGTAAATTATGCATGTATTATACATATAAACCTTCCTCTTGAATCACTCTATCTATTGAAAAAAAACCGCATCAAAATCCGTTGCGTAGTTTTAAAGATTTAAGCGTACAAAGGGAGGGACATAGGGACAGAGAAAGCGACTTTATTTTATACTAGCGACCCGCCCCGGCTCCGCACGGGAAAATGGTTATTGTGGGTTATCCTTCAGTGTATTATGCATGTATTATACATATAAACCTTCCTCTTGAATCACTCTATCTATTAAAAAAAACCGCATCAAAATCCGTTGCGTAGTTTTAAAGATTTAAGCGTACAAAGGGACATAGGGACATAGGGACATAGAGACATAGGGACGGAGAAAGCGACTTTATTTTATACTATGTAGTTATTTTATACTAGCGACCCGCCCCTGCTTCGCACAGGAAAATGGTTATTGTGGGTTATCCCTAAGTATGTTATGCATGTATTATACATAAAAACCTTCCACTTGAATCAGTCTATCAATTAAAAGAAACCGCATCAAAATCCGTCGCGTAGTTTTAAAGATTTAAGCATACATAGGGACATAGGGATATAGGGACATAGGGACAGAGAAAGCGACTTTGTTTTATACTATGTAGTGACTATGTAGTGATTATCTACACTCATCATCATCATACTTCATACTATTATTATAAAGAGGAAAAAAATGTGTGTGTGCATGTATGTAATGAATAAAATCAAAAATTCTAACACCATAAGAAAGCTACATTCACTCTGAGTAACATAGGCTACCTTTTACCGCGGGAAAATGCCTCATTCCCACTGGAAAAATAGTTAAAACTAGCGGAGTTGGCATAAAGATAGAATAAACCTTAGGAAAGTACATAGGCTACCTTTTACCGCGGGAAAATGCCTCATTCCCACGGGGAAACTGTTAACGCGGGCGGAGCCGCGGCGGAAAGCTAGTACTAATATTATTAATTCTTAGTTCTTACGGTGATGAAGGAAAACATAGTGAAGAAACCTGCACACACCTGCGAAGTAATACAAGGTGCTGTTGTTGTTGAGTACTTGTTGTAAATATCTCATACCATATTAAGATAATAAATTGATAGTTGCATGTGGCCTACATCTGCCGATTATTATCAGAAGTAAAGTTATTGTTGGGAAATTCTGTTGTTTGTTACTATAACTCGTTTTGTACAGTATCCACCACTTGCGGCTGGACACTTTTTCCTTGAAAGAAATAGATATAACTTTATTTGCTTACATTAAAACAATAACAGGTATAAACATAGAATTTAACAGATCTGTGTGGCAAGCAAAAAGGTCACTGCTCAACATAATGTTATGGAATTTTCTAGAGCCGTTGTTTTTGATTCGGCTAGCGCTGATTAAACCCCGACACATATTTTCAAATTTCGAATTCGTACGTTTATTCGACGCTCTTACGGTGAAAGAATACATTGTGAGGAAATCTGCACACACCTGCAAAGAAATTCAAAATTTGTGTGTGAAGTCGACCAACCCGCACTGGGCAGGCGTGATCCCACTAAGCCCCTCATTTTGATTTAGGGTTGGCTTGAGCCCCTCGGTGAGGAAATTATAAGGGCTGTTATCATTAGGATATTTTTTCCAAGTGCTTTTAAAGTAAAGATACTGGGTAAGTTTTAAACAGTGATATTTTGTTTGGCGACTGCCTTTTTTGTATTATGTCAACTAAATTATGTGTTATTATTCCGCCAAATACCAACCCGCACTGGACCAGCGTGGTCGGCAAGGCTATTGACCCTAATTTCAGGGTAGGCTCGAGCCCCTCGGTGGATATAATAAAATAATAATAATATGTGGGACATCTCACACACGGCCATCTGAAAAGTCCGGTGAAGCTTGATCCGTCGTACCTTTTCGACTCAAGCATAGGTCAATTTAAAAAAAAAAAAAAACGGCCATCTGATCCCAAATAAATAAATTAATTAAATAAATAAAATTCATTTATTTCAGGTACAAAGTCCCATACAATTACAATTAAAATTAAAATTTTACAATTACATTATAATAACATTGTTCATCACAATAGGTATAATATAATATTTCGTTACATCGAATAGATAAATCATATTATAAGATTTCATTTCATAGAAAAGGGTGTCAGACAACTGATATTCATTATATTATAAAACTGTTTGCCCTGGGCGGGATTCCAACCCGCGACCCTGTGCTTCGAAGGCAGACGCACTACCAACTAGACTACGGGGCCGGGGCAGGGGATATATTAGCTGTTAACAATGTTAATAAGCGCTGGGTACTAGGACCGCAGAAGTTCAACGGAGCGCAACCAATGAGATTTTCATCTTTGCACAGAAGCACCGTTTACCGAGTGATTGTGATCTAATTATCCGTTCTATTGTTTAGTGAACCCGACCTACAATACATTATTTTCTCACACTGCCGGTAAAAGTGTGACAAGCGGGCGTGAAGAAGACAAGCTTTAAGGAGAACATCTAAAATATAAGAGAAGGCGAGAGCGATTTCCATAAAAAAATAAATGCTACATTTCAAATACAATATTGCGATTTGCGATCATTTAAAAAAAAATTTCATACAGTGTGAATCTAGTTTAACGTGGTTTAACAGGAAAGCAACGGAGATTTTTCGTTATTTTTCTTTTAAAACTGTAATCATTATTATTTTTTGTTCTTGTTGATGATTGTTGCTGTTTGTTTCAGTTTTGTATTTTTTTGCCATGTTCGCATTTTTTTATTTATAGTACGATACTAATAATAATATAATATAATATCTAGAGTACCTATACGCTGTAGAAGTGCAGACTATTGATAAAACACGAAACCGTTTTTGTGTAGCATAAGATTACTGTTTGATAAAACATTTTTTTTCCATGTTTTGATTAATATTTTATGATATCCTTTACAATCCTAAATATTACGAACACTTTTTCCTTGTTTACACAGACAAAGTAAAAATAAAAAGGAAGCTGTGTTTAACATGGCAATACAATGTAAGCAAAAGTATTTTAATCTCAGAAATGAAATAAAAGATGTATTTAGAAAATTGTTTTAATGTAGTTTGTAAAGAAATTCTGTTTCAATATCAGTTTACCTGTCTGTTTTATGCTCTAACACTTGGACCGCGCCCTTAATAACGATAATTTCCGCCCAGAGAGGTGATAAGTAGATCGGAGTGTTAGAGATATTGAGTTTAATGACCAAATATATCACAACTTGAGATAGAGATGAGACGATGATATAATATCGCTCTATTGCATTTTGCTTATTGATATACACATTTTTAATAGTGATCTTATTTATTCCGCTTTTTTATATTATATCCTTTCGGTATATTTTATTGCTCAAATCGTAATCATTACATTTGAATCATCTGACGGCCCCGTAGCCTGAACGGTAGTGCGGTTCGAATACCGCCCAGCCCAGTACAAACATTCGTGTGATAAGCACTTGTGTTTCCCTCGTGTCTAGAATCTAGATATACATCATCTAGACTCTAGATGTTGTGTATTTATATATGTATGTATATCAGCTGTCTGACACCCACACACAGTACAGGCTCTGCTTAGTTTGGAGTCAGATGGCCGTGTGTGAGATGTCCCGCATACGTACCTATATCTTATATATAAAATTCTCGTGTCACAGTGTTCGATTCCATACTCCTCCGAAACGGCTAGACCGATTCTCATGAAATTTTGTGAGCGTATTCAGTAGGTCTGAGAATCGGCCAACATCTATTTTTCAACCCAAAAAAAAAAAAAAAAAAAAGGAACGCGGGCGTAGCCGTGGGCGGACAGCTAGTATTATATATTTTTTATATTTATAGGTTATATTCTAATAGAAAAACTAACCGCCCTACGGATACGCCCATGTTAACAGTTTTTCCCGTGGGAATAAGGAATTTCCCTCGATAGCAGGTAGCCTATGTCCTTTCTCAAGATTTATTATTATCTATGTGCCAAACATTAAAATCGGTTCAGTAGTTTCAGGAACTTATTCAATGCAAGCAAACAAACAAACAATCATACTCGTATCTTTATAATTTATTGGTATGGTATAGGTGAATCGTATTCATTTTCAAAACAAACGTAATAAATCCGTTGTAAGATTTTCCCTAAATGTGTACTAGGAAACTATAATATATGTGGAGTACAATAAATGTTTGTAGCAAAACAAGTAAAACCTCTGCCCTTTACACGACATCCCACACGCGCCCTTTCTGCCGTTAAACCTGTACCTCGCTGTATTTACTCATTCTTTCGAGCACCGCCTATTAACCACTACCTATTTCATAAAACACCGGCCAAGTGCGAGACTCTTATGTTTTACTGAGGATTCCGTATAAGGGTTGCCTGGTATAAATTGCTACTTTAGTAACAAGGCCGCATTACACTTGTGTTGTTGTAAATTGTGTTTTTTTATCTCTACTTTTTGTGTACAATAAAATATATTGTATTATTTTGTATTCTAAAGAAAATGTTCAATAGCGTTAACGCGAGGCGGCTATGAATATACCACTGTACCACATTATATATTATTTTAAACGGATCTAAAGCAAATACATTTAAAATAGGGTACAAACAATCAAATATTTATAATAAAATTACTGGTTGTGAATCTTAATTTTCAAAACAAACGTAATGATCATCTGAATTAGTCATCAATCTTATTAATATACTTTTTAACATTTTCACGGTTGTAATCTTATTAATTATACAAAATCCATTGTAAGATTTTACTCGATTACCACACACACCTGCGATAAACAAAGGCGTGTGTGGTGAAGTAGACCAGCCCGCACTGGGCCAGCGTGGTCGACTAAGGCCTATTCACCTTGATTTCAGGGTAGGTTCGAGCCCTTCGGTGGGGACAAAATATGAGCTGTTAACAACAACTCGACTACCAAAGGTAAGCTGGAAGAAAATGCATTGTAGCATTAAGTTTGCCTGTGTACACTGTTAGTGCAATAAATAATTTTCATTCATTCAATTATACCCATTCATTCATTAAAAAAAATTATAAAAAAAGACTTAAAACGGAGCCTCAGTTTTTCGTCGTTAAAAATATACTTTCTTGACTTTATATTCACTTTATGATATGAGCTGTTACTAATCTTTAGTCACTTCCACGCTTATCATGCGATATGCAATGTATTGTGTTCCCGCTATAATGTTGATAATGCACAGTGTGTGATGACACCACAACACATGCACCAAATACTCTACACGTGTTTAGCCCAATAAAGGGAAACAGACCAAACATTATGTACTTAGAACGCGTGGCAACTTTTCACTCGTAGCTTATTTTTGAATTGCTAAATTTATAAATTTATAAATAGTTATTGCGGGTGTTTGTATACTGAAGTACTCTTTCACATTCATATGTACCTATAGTACTTTACTATTTTTGTTCCAAATATTTAAAAACAACAAAACTTATTTAGCCTAAGTGGAAATTCATGCCACGTGGCATTCTTTGTATTATATTATACAATAATGTTTAGTCTGCTTCCCTTTATATTTCTGTGGTTTAGCCCCAAGGAGCATTGTCAAATACTAAAATCCATATCCATACTAATATTATAAATGCGAAAGTGTGTTTGTTTGTTTGTCCTCCCTTCACGCCCTAACTAAGCAATCAATCGACTTGATTTTCGGCATAGAGTTAGTTGAAAGGATGGAGAGTAACATAGGCACTTTTTGCCGCGGGAAAATACCTCATTCCCACGGGAAAAACGGTTAACGCGGGCGCGGTGCCGCGGGGCGGAAAGCTAGTCAAAAATATTTATTTACTTTAAGTTTCTTTTTTTACCAATTTCTTCGTTTATCATTAGGAGTTGTTAGACCGAGCTCTGATATTTTCATAGGGAACCCTAACCAAGCAAAAGGGTCCGAAATCAGAGCGCGCATAAAGGACAAGAGGCTCTTAGAGAAAATGCCCCAAATGAAGCACTATCTTACTACGTGACTGTTTAAGAGTGTGCGGCCGGTATATCATTCCACTACGACATCCCCCGTAGCATGACCACTGGCCACTGTGACAAACTATATCCCTTACCTGGCCCTCTAACACGCCCATCCACGCGTGACAGACATAATTTTGTCGTCCGTATTCTCTTATTCTTTAACATTAAATAAAGCTTAAGGCGGAGAACCACTCGGTGTCACTAATCGCGGCGACAAACCGCGCCGCGAAGCTGACTTTATTCAAGCACGTAACCGATTCTTTTTCGTCCGGAATTCAGTACACACCAAGCGAGCTGCTCGGGCGGGGCGGGCCGCGCGCGGCATGCGCCATATACAGCTTTCTTGGTGTGTACGCGATAACACTGCATTCCGATCGGAAAAAACTGGTCGTGTGCACCCAGAGTTAAGCTTGTAAGAAATCCGCGCGACACACTGCCGCGCCACGCGGATTTCATCTAATTTTGTAGTGAGTTAACTCAGCCCGCGACAAACCGCGGCGTGTGGCTTTCTTTCTAGTCGTGCCTTAGTAGAATATGATCCGGAGCCCTTTAATGAAGGTAATTAGATGAGCCTTTTTTACGTGTTTTTACTTTTGTGAATTGTTGAGTAGGAGTCGGTGGTGTAGGAAGGAAAATTGGGGTGGGGATTAGCGGGGCCCGACAGTTTTAATTTAATTAAATTTTATTTATGCTAAATTACTAACATCATATATGATGTTTCTCAAGATATTAAGAGAAGTTAATTTTATTGTCTTTTAAATCACTACGCATATTACAAAAAAATGCAATAATACGAGTATGTACATCATGGAAGCATTATTTATTTTAGAATCAATACTTTAACATAGTTACTAAATGAGGTTTTCCTGTAGAAGCGATACATTTACCTCCAGGAAAAAGTAATCTTTGTACTTTTTGGCGGCGATATTTAACACTGCATATTTTAAAGCAATCGTTCAGCCGTTTAAGTTTAAAAAGAGACCAAGTTACTTGGACATCATACTTCATATCATACTAATCATACTAATATCATAAATCATACTACATATTAATATTATAAACAGGAAAGATTTGTATTTTTGTGTGTGTGTGTAATGTGTATGTTTGTAATGAATAAACTCAAAAACTTCTAAACTGATTTTAATAATTATTTCACCATTATAAAGCTGCATTCACCCCTAGTAACATAAGCTCCCTTTTACCGCGGTAAAATGCCTCATCCCCACGGGAAACACTGTTTAACACGGGCGGAGCTGTGGAGGAAAGCTAGTTTATTATAAAGGGAGTAATTAACGTCTTAGCAAATAATGAAAGGATATTTTCAGTAAATTATATCAAGAACGATCTGGTGAGGGTCGCGGGAAGCCGCTGGATGCGGGCAGCGCAGGACCGATCATTGTGGAGATCCTTGGGGGAGGCCTTTGTTCAGCAGTGGACGTCTTTCGGCTGAGATGATGATGATGATATCAAGAAACTTTTCTCGAGTACAAAAAAAAAATTCAACACTTCACTCATTGAACTACTAATTGTACTAGCATACATAGAAAGGCCAGCTGTAAGACATTTCGCAACAAATAAGCTGTGCCTGTTGTGTCTGTTTTTATTTGTCCATTTCTTGTAAATAAATTTGTGTGCAATAAATAATAAATAAATAAAATAAATAGAAAGGAGGTGTCCTTTCGAACCGCACTCGTGTCATTTGAATTGGAGGTCGCGACCTTCAACTTCTATGTCGTTTGTGTTTTGTTTTTACTCTCCCCGCGCACTCCACCCACCTCCCGCTGCCGCCATGTTGGCGCATAGAATGTATACGAGGTGTCTTCTCTGATACTTGTAAGTGATTCCTCAATGACTTCATAAAAAAATTTAATTGTCATTTCAATCCGATTTATGTTATGGAGAAGTCAAAAATCTTTATCGTTTGCGAGAAAAGTTTCTCACTTCTAGTTGCTCAAAACCATTGACTAAATAGGTCTTTTTCAGTATTTGCTAAGCAGGTAGTCATTAACACCCTGTATACCTGAGGATAAGCTATTGTGAATTCTCCGAAACTTGTCTAATTACTTGTTTCAAACAATTAAGTGTATTAAGCAATACTGAGAATCAAGTAATTTAATATGAAAAGTCTGCATAATAAATATTAATTTCATGAAAATCATTCAAAAGATACAGTACTTCTACCTTCGAAAAAAAGTTCTAAGTATATAATAAAACTCTAAAGGGTCGAAAATCTGTACATCGAAAAAAAAAAGCTAGAAACCGAGTCAGGGGGATGTAAGAAGTGATATTAGAACATATACGAGTATCAGGATTTTTTTATTTTTTTTTGTTTCTCAGTTTGTCTGTCTGTCTGTCTATACGGGCTAATCTCCGAACCTACTGGACTCAACCCACTCCATCTTATGTCTGCGCTACTTTTCTACCCTAAGGTTGCCTGGTAGAGATTGCTACTTTAGCAATAAGGCCGCCTTTTGACTCTTGTATATGTTTTGCATTGTTTCTTGTATATTGTGTATTTTGGTGTCATTAAAGTATATTATTGTATTGTAAAACACAACAGGAGCCCTTGTGTGGTATAATAATATACTTCACCAGGTACTCTCTTCCGACCACGTGACTGACACAAGCCTAGATCATCATGCTGTTCATCCTTGTCGAATGCGTGTTAATTGATATTTCCTTCTCGCTCAGTGTTGTGACGTAGGCTTGTGTCACTCTGGGAATAGAAGACCTTGTTTTCTTAGACTATGGAATGATCATAATTTAAATTTGTTTTTATGAAATATCACACCCATGGTCTAAGAAAACAAGGTCTTGCAATTGGACCACGTGACTGACACGAGCCTACGTAATTTCTACGTCATTTTACCTATTTATCCTTGTCGAATGCGTGTAATAGACAAGGATGAACAGCGGAAAATGACGTAGGCTCGTGTCAGTCACATAGTCTAATTGCAAGACCTTGTTTTCTTGGACCATGATCACACCATTACGTTTTGAACCGTGCAATATGTTAACACGTCCAGCGAAACAATCGCGCCTCTTATTGACGCGGCGAGGATATAACTTGTCCAAGTGTTGGTATTCCGAACTGAACGTGAGTGATATCTTTGGGCCGAAGCCAAATGCGGCACCTTTACTAGTTCTCTGTATCTTCACTGCTTCAATAATGGGACTTTTACTATATAAATACACTGAAAAATGTTTGGTTACCAGTAACACATATTTTAGGTACTTGCGAACGTGTTACAAAACGATTTTGCTGTGTGTTATCGAACTTTGTTTATAAATATCAAATCGTTTTATAACGTTATAACAAATAGTTCACAACATGTAAAATTCTGTTTACGCCGTTTTTAACTGGTTGTTTAGCCACAACATAGTGGTATTACGACATTCGTGAAACTGAACAACTTGTATAAGGAACATAGCGACGGTGAAAAGCATAAACGCTGTAACCTGCCCCTGACCCAAAAATTTTTTTTTACATATTTGGAATCAGAAAAAAAATCTGCGTCGAATGAGCCGACTCTCGTTGTTCTACGACGATTTAAAAATTATTTACAGCGTAAAATTTTTTGGTGTTTTTATAATTTTACAGCCCGTAAAATGCTTTAACTTACTAAAAAAACTACTTATTTCAGTGATCAATAAGTTACTTCATTCAAGCTGCACGAACAGGATTAAACAAAGCGGGCTACAGCGTTTACGCAGAATGAGAAAATATACCAATAGAGAGTAACGGCAATTACGCTGACTGAGAAAATATTGAAGATATACGATAAACCATTCTATGGGAATTAAAAAATAAGTTTTCATATGATACGGCCTTTTATCGATATAATTATAAGCAAGCTTTTTATAGTTAATACATTTACCCCGAAAATGTATGCTAAGATTGGATCCATTACAGCGTATTAAACACCATGTAAATATTAGTTTTAATCAATTTACGTCGTTTTTTTGCGTGTGTCACAAAACGCCTCGTTGACTTTATAGCATTACTACCTAGAAGCGCGCCCGCTTTGATAGCACCTTTGAAATGCCGCAGTCGGTCCCCGGCTCCCCGCCAAGGAATGTCCCCGCGTAGTCTTGCAAGTGGTTGTGTTTGTTTGCTCGGAATCGAATTAATCAAGGACTACTCAACAACTACCGGTCACAGTCAAGTTCAATAACTTGAAAAATCTTGTTGACCATAAGATTACCCCGCAAGTGTATGCACAAGAATATTATTTAAATTTAAAAGTTAGCAAGAAATTAAAAGATTGGGAAAATACAGATAAGATAGTCTTCTACATTATAGATGATGAAACCTGTTTAAATTAACATTATTTTTTTAAACAAACTACCTACCTACCTTTTACCTATGAAATTGCCTTTTTGTATGAAAAAAATTAAACGATTTTTTTTCATGTAATTTTTTTTGTATTAATCGAAGTAATCACCCCTGCAGTCAATGCATCTTAGCCAACGCAGTGGCAGCTTATTGATGCCCTTCTTAAAGAAATCAGCTGGACGGGAGGCAACAAATTCTTCAAAGGCATTTTGTATTGCCTCTCGGGTATTGAACTTTTTTCCCGCCAAGAAGCTATCCAAATTCTGGAAAAAGTAGTAGTCTGTAGGCGCAAGGTCTGGTGAGTAGGGCGGATGACGGAGAGCTTCCAACACCAGTTCTTGCAACTTGGAGACCTTCTGCTGTGCAGTATGAGGTCGCGCGTTGTCGTGCAGTGCAGGAGACGAGCGATTGACCAATGCTGGTTGGAGATGTGCCAGCTTCTCCATCATTCTGTTCAGTTCTTCACAGTACACATCTGCAGTAATGCTCACCCCGTTGGGTAAGTAGCTGTGATAAATCACACCGGCGCTAGACCACCAAACAGTGTCAATCACTTTTCTAGGGGTAAGTTTTCGTTTAGGGCATTGTTTAGGTGCTGAACCAGGATCCAACCAACTTGCTGAGCGCTTGCGTTTATCAAACATAATCCATTTTTCATCGCAGGTAACAATGCGGTTCAAAATTGCTTAATTTGTGTGTCTGTTGAGCAGTGCAAGGCACGTCATTGAGTTCGTGAGGCACCCATTTGTCAAGCTTTTTTACCTTGCCAATTTGACGCAAGTAAAACAAAACTGTGACGTTTTATTACTACCCAAAAGTTCTGCCGACGACTGGTATTTCACCGCTTTTACGAATATTACGATTTAATTTAAAGTTAATTTAACATTTACTTCAATTTGTTTTTCCGTTCTCGAGAATAATAACGAGGTTAAAATATTTTTCGGTCAATAACGTATAATACTTTTCAACTTACGACACTTATGCTGCCTGTGATAATTAGTAATTTTCAGTTTTTCATACATTGATGTTTATTAGTTACAACATTTATGCAGAAAGAAAATATTTTTGCAAACGCTGTAACCCATCGTAACATTTTTGTGAAGAACTTTAGATAAATTTTCAGTACATAAATTTATAGCTTTACCTATAATACAACTTCTCTCCAAATTTCATTGTTGTAGGCCAAAGGAATAAGAAGTTATGATTTTTTCAAAAAATTTCGCAAAGTTTTTTGGCTCTGGTGTAAAGTTTACTATTTTCAGGTTACTACGTTTACGCTTTCTACCGTCGATAGGTTGATATATCAAAATTAAAATTCAACTCGTCATACTAAATGGCCGATCAAGTAACTGAGGTTTGTATGAATAGTTGAATTTTAATTTTGTGATTTCCTTAGGGAAGGTTGTTCGAATCCGCGACCTTCCTTTGAAAGCAGGCACTACCAACTACACTACAACTACTAACTACACTACAGGCTACAGACAGGGCTGTATTTAAAAAATATATGTTGACCGGTAATAGAACTTGTAACCATTCTGCTTACCCTTACCGACTACACCGATGTTTGTTCCACCTTAGAAGCAGCCAGGCGGATGGCAAAACTTGTGACAGGCAAAACTCCCAGTTTTGATTTCATACACGCGGCCGCGCTGTGTTTGCTCAAATAAGCTGAGAATACGGTAAATACTGGACTGCAAACTCCAAGTTTTTAAAATAAATAAACTAGTGAAAAAACTGTGGAAAAATTCAAAGTTTAATCGAAAAGTTATTTTGATACGATTTAATTTTTTTCGGGTAGAATGTTTTTGCGGCTGCACATTCTATCTATTTGTTAATAGTAAACCTTATCATAAGTCGGCCTTCTTTTTCGTTTTTTTATTTGAAAGAAAGAAAGAAAGAAAAAACGTTTATTCACTTGATTTAGATGTATTTAATGCTGATGTACAACATTATTGTGTAGAATTATTTTACAAAAATTAACAGGATAATAATCAATTTACTCACCTGATTGTCCCAAAAGAAAGACGAGTCTGTGCTTCGGTAGGCACGTAAAGCCGTTGGTCCCGGCTATACTATCTACAGAAGGTAGTCGTTATAAGAACCATATCGGAAGCCTAAGGCGGCTGAACAATGCCAACACCAGAATTTGTAAGGTAGGTTAACCTCTAAACCCGCTCGAGCAAGTAAGCAATCAAATTAATAACAGTTATCTACTAATCATTACATTCGTTTCATAGATTTGATGAGATATACCCACAAACAAACCAATCCTAAATGTAATCTATACTAATATTATAAAGAGGAAAGGTTTGATTGTTTGTTTGTTTGTTTGCTTGCTTGCATCGAACAGGCTCCGAAACTACTAAACCGATTTCAAATTTTCTCAATCCTACGGGAAAAAATGTTAAAGCGGGCGGAGTTGGCACAAAGATAGATTAGACCTTGCGGAAGAACATTGGCTAACTTTTACCGCGGGAAAATTCCTCATTCCCACGGGAAAAACTATTAACGCGGGCGGAGCCGCGGCGGGAAGCTAGTAATATAATATACATACTTTATTAACAACACTTCAAGTAATTCCTACCTTTAAGGGTCAGGGGTTCACCCTTAAAAAGGGTCGACATCAAAAATATACCTCACTCGCACCTCACACTTACCATTCATTCTTTCAGCTTCGCCGGAAACGGAAGTCGCTCGTTTCCCGCCAAAAACGCACGTAATTTTTTCTCCTACGCTTAAGCCGTTATGGCGGCGCATCCGGTCGGATGTGACGTCAGGATTCACGTGTGACGTTATTTCCGGTGTTGGTAATAATTGGATCGAGGATTTTGATATTTTCATAATTGTCACTTTGAGTTGAAATGAAAACTGTTTATAGACGAACTCAAATTCATTTATAAATTGAAAGTAAATAAAAAAATTTTTGTTAAAACTTAGCCCTGGCTAGGTTTGTACAAAACAGACAAAAATAAAAATTTTTTAATAAATATTTTAATGATAAATAATTACATGAGCAAATAGGTTTATTTTATACCACTTCATACTAAATTAATTTGGTAAAGCGAATATAAAGCGGTTATACTTGAAATTGTAACAATTGAATAGGAATATGTTTATAAAATAAGAGTTTAGTGATGTAGGTTTCCTCAAAACACACGATATAGCATAGTGTAAGCATTAAAACGATTTGACACAGAAATATAAAATAGTAACATAATATTATGTTTGTAATATAGAAAACATCAAATATAATAGAAAATGTAGGGAAAACGATAACGGAACGCGAGGGAGGGATACAATGCAAGTCGCGTCTCAAATGGTTTCGCAGCGAACGGTAACACTGTATTGGTTTTGTATTGTAATATTGTATGCAATACGCAATACACTGCGCTTTATTGACTGACGGCTGATACAAGTTTGAATACGCGACCGAGTTACATGGTTGGTTTTCTAAAAATAAATGTGAACTAGAAAATTGATTCGGATAGTTTTGACGAACTAATGAGTATTTTTTGAATGGGTGTGGGGTTTCCTCTGGCCGTTTGCTCCACAGACAAACGTCACTTTGGTACAGTCAACCATGGACAGTTCGGTCCTGATCTTTCTTTAGTGTTTATTAGCCTTGACGTCAAAAATGATTTTTGTAAGTTTACTTCGAATAAAAACCATTTGATTTTTATTTCATTTCGATGTCGGCTGGCTAGTCAAATGAGCTCCGTCTTATGAAATGATCTTCTTCTTTTGTCGTGTCGATGGTAATTAGTCATTTATATTTTCCCCGCCCAAAACTCTGCTACCAAACTATGCAATGAAATGCTAAAACAATATTTTTAAATGAAAATTAAAGGTAATACAAACTTATGACTTCATTCCATTGAGCGTTCTTACACTGTTTTTACTTCGATTTGCAATGATAAATCTTGAATAGTGTAAAAGTAAGTCGTATACGTGTGATTTCATATAAAGGGAAGCAGACCAAACATTACATACTTAGAACGCGTGGCAACTTTTCACTCGTAGCTTATTTTTGAATTGCCAAATTAATATACTTATAAACAGTTATTGCGGGTGTTTGTATACTGAAGTACTCTTTCACATTCATAAGTACCTATAGTACTTTACTTTGTTCCAAATATTACCAATTACGTTAAAGAAAAACAACAAAACTTATGTAGCTTAAGGAAATTGATGCCACGCGGCATTCTTTGTATTATACAAAAATGTTTAGTCTGCTTCCCTTTATATGTCTGTGGATTTCAGACGGTTTTTCGGATAATTTATTTTCAAGACAGTCAATCATGTTTACTACAAACTCGTATTTTTATTAAAATTTGTCAATTTAGGATTGAATAAAATTTGTAAATATATCCGTCAAACAAATTAAAAGCAAGCGAGCGGGGATTGTGAATAAATGGGAGGAATATATTTTTTTACTACAGGGCGCAGTTGATTAAGTTGTTTGCCGCTAACTGTACCTTAAATTTTTATTCTTTAAATCTATGTACAAAAAATCTTAAACAAAATGGAGGAATACTAACAGCTGAGTAACCCTTTCAGAACGGAGTACACGCGCTCGTGCGGTTACATTTGACATGAAGGCTCAAACTCAATAAGACACGAGCTCGTGTACGAAATTCTCAACTCTAAAATCGGCTTTTTACGGCTAAACCATGAAAAAATCGCTTATACAGTGTATGGACGTTTGGTAGAGCGTTTATGATGCAAGCTATTGGCACTTTTACTTCACTAGTGCCAGTACAAAAAATTAAAAAAAAATAATCCGAAAGTGACAGTTTGTATGAGTGTTGTGGAAGTGTTTTGTTTATTTACAATTTACAATAAGAATTTACCACAAATGAGGTCTAAACTTGACTAATAAGTGTTTTATAGTGATTTAGTGGTGTGCCAAAAGGATTTCTAATAATAATTATGTGTTTTCCAGTTAGAAAAAAATTACGAAAATTTACTTCGGCGTCATGGTAAGTTTTTTCCATTGTTCGATAATTACTATGAAAAATAGGGTCATATACCGTAATTTATACTAAAAAGCAAACAAAAAACAAATAGTTCAATCAATTATCTGCAATATTCTCATATTTCATCAAGAATAATACTATAGTTGCAGAGTTATTTTGGTTCTTGCAAAACCTTGCAAAAAATATTGCAAAAAAAAAAGCGGTCAGCGGTCCGTGTTGAGTAAACTGGCAGAATAGATGTTCCGCAATTTGTGAGCGAAAGGGAATACAAATTGAACTGATACCTATTAGATTATGTTTCTAGAAATGAGGCACAAAAGACTCAAAAAGACTAGAATTTAACAAAATATTTCTTTTCTCTTTCAGCAATTTTACGGCTCTGGGTACGAAGCCCTATGGAGCCAGTCATTTGTTGATGTCGCCCATAATTTAAAACCAAAATGTTGCTAGTGTTGGAAGAGTAGAAAATGTATTGTTTAATATGATTTAATTACTTAAAAGCTTATTTCCTTAGATTATAGTGTTTACTCTAGTATTTTAGGTGCAACTTAGTATGTATGAATGACGTAACAACATTGGCTGAATAAATGTTTTTTCTTTCTTTCTTACTTTTATACGACTATATATTATATAATTAAAAGCAGTCTTAAGCTATTTAAATGAAAATAACAAAATATATACATTTATATAATTTTATTTAGTTTTATTTCCCCGTCTTTAAGGTTCTAAATACTTTGTTTCAGAGAATGTGGTCCGCTTCGGTCGTTTGAGAATCTGAACATCGCTCACCACTTCGAAACAATTCTTCGGCGAATGCAATTCGTAGATCCACGAAAATTTGATACACGATGGTTTTATTGCACACTGCTAATGGCAGGCGGGATGCTTCAAAGAATCAACGCGATTTGTATTTTTATAACATATTGCCAGACGTCTATAAGAATCAAAGGAAAAATAGTCTATATGATGCGAGTACCTAAGAAAGTACGCGTCGACCGGTGATGTTTGGCGGCGCCTGCGGGGTGCGGTGCGGGGGGCTATCGGGCGGGAAACTCGTGCAGGTGCGGGGAGGTTAATAACCATACTGTTTAAAAAAAAAAAGCTGCATATCAATATGCCAGACAGCATTATAATTAGGGAATAACATGGGAATAACATTCATCATCATCATCATTTCAGCCAGTAGACACCAACATTAAATTAAAGAAATTAAAAACCCCCACTACAAAACCGTTACTTAATCCTTTCAACAACTAGAAAAGAGCTGATAATATTTAATAAATGACTGAAGATATTTTTTTTTATCATAGCTAAGAACACTCTCGATTGTAACACCTTGCAAACAAAAAAAACTAGGTCAAAATCGGCACATCCGTTTAGGAGCTACGATGCATGGAGCATCGATGACAGACAGACCGATAGACAGACAGAAAAACACACGTTAAACTCATAATACCCCTCTTTTTTATCTGGGGTTAAAAATATAGTTTACATGGCTATCAAACTTTACTCCAAACCATTCCAAAATTTTCTTTTCGGTCTGTTATTTTCTATCTTTATCTTTTTTCGCACGTGACATTAGCGGAATTGTGAAGGCACAAAACATTCCGAAAAAAAAAAACAACCAAAAAGCAATGCAATTTTTTTCAACCCCACTTTTACTATTGAAAAGTCATTGTTTCGTAGCTCGCTGCAGAAGCCGATGCGCCGTCGATACGTTCCCAGATTGAAATTTTCGGGATCGGCCGCGCTCCGGAGTTGCCGGACACGATTGTTGCAATATGTGGCACCGGACATGTCAGCTTGGTCGTAGTGGAGTTGCCTCAAACTATCGATAGCGAAATTCCTTAAATAATAAATATACATAAAGCATGCGCAATAATGCGCATCGCTCCGCTGCCTTTATGTCAAGCGTAAGCAGATTTTGTATGGGCGGTGAAATCAATAACACTTTTCTTTTTGGATTTGTTCCTCGAGTCATGTTTGCAACTTATCACTGCACATTTCAAAATGTTCTCCTATTAAATTACTTATTTACACAAGATATTCGGACTGCTCATATCTGTGCTTACGGTTCATACTCGATTAGGCGTACTCTATCCCTCCCAGAATTTTTCTATTTATACCTACTCTAAGGCGGAATTCGATCTTTTGATAATTTGGATACTCCAAACTCAGGAAGTAAGAAATAAAAGACTTACCTACATATTGACATTATTTTGCATGCTATCAAGGCCACCGATATTAATGAATGACGGCCATAGGCGGAAAACATAGCGTGGGCAGGCCCCCCCTTACGGTGGTGATGTCGCGGGAAACCGCTGGATGTGGGCTAAGCAGGACCGATCGTTGTGGAGATCTTTGGGGTACGCAAGAGTCCAGCAGTGGACGTTTACAGGCTGAGATTATGATTGACGATGAAGATAATACCATAAAAAGTACCATTACTACAAACTATTATGGTAAACGAGCCAGACCATATCTGATTCCTAAAATCTATAACGGAATACCGTTAAATATAAGAAAAAGTAAGAGTAAAAATATTTTTAAGCATAAATTAAAGTTACATTTAGTAAATGAGTTACAAACTAAATATTGTGGGTAAAGGGTAGTAATACAGAATTAAACTAAATATATGTAAAAGTAAGAGTAAATAATGTTTTTAAGAATAAATTAAAAATGTATTTATTAAACGATGTTGTTAGATGAGTTTCGAACTTAATGCTGTGGGTAATAGGTAGTAATACAAACTTATAAACTTATAACGTAAGTAACATATAAAAAAATGTAAAGTAGTGTTATAGCAGTATATTATACATGTTACAATGCCCCGGGGACTCGGGTCCCCGCGGTCAGAAAATTGGAGCATGCCCGGGGGACTGCAGTCCCCGCGACTACATATTTGTGTTAAAATGCCATCTGTGCATGTAATACTGAACTGTTTGCTATGACACCTCTATGGAAAGCTTCTCAAATAGTTTACGAACCAAATAATAGGTGGCCGGTGTAATTTTTTTTTCGATGAGTATTTTTTCTTCGAAGTCAAAACTGACGTCATCTGTTTACAATCGGGACTCTGTCGTATCTTGTGGAAATATTAATGAGTTTTTTGTATTTCTGTGTGTGTTTTATATCAAAATAATCGTGAAGTGTTAAGTAATGAGTGCTTTGGAGGATTCCGACATGATTCAAGTGAGTACGCGAAAAAATCCGTTCTAAAAATAGGCCTTTTTTTTTTTAGGTTAGGTTAGGTTTTGCCGTAATTATTTTTTTAAAGTGTTCAAATAACAGTTCTAATCTTTAATACTGCGCATATATGTTGCCCATGTCCATAGCTATCGACTGTATTTTTTTAAAGAAGAATAGCCTTGTAGTTTTTAAACTATGATGATTTTTCTGCGCCGGGCCGCCGCTCGATTTCGCAAAAACTGGCGCTTGCGCCGGCCGGGACGTTACGGGCTATTCGCGCTGCCATGGTTGGACGTTTCGGGCATGACAGTGGCTAAGGGAGCCATTTCTGCCAACAAACTGCTTAACAGTTTGGCGGAACATGTAAATTTTTATAGGGTGTACTGTTACCATGAATAAATGATTATTATTATTATTATTACCTACTATCAAGCGTTCGATTGATTTTCAAGATTACGAATGTTACGATACATCACGATATTATCGATACACTATTGGTATCGCAACAACACTGATTTAGTGAATTACACTCTATGTGACCTGACCGTGCTATTGGTATAAGGTAATAGAATTCAATTTTGTAATTTTATAAATATAGATTATCAAAATTAGTATTACCTATGCTTCATTGGTTTAGTGGCTGGGCCTTTGGATCTCATCCGAGGGGCGTCCATTCGAGCTCCGCTCGCAAACTACCAGTGCCAGGTAATGTTTTTCATACCTGCTGAATAAATTGACTCCTTAACGCTATGCCGAATAATTCTAGTGCGATGAACGTTAGTGCGACAACACTCCAGTTCAACAAACTTTACTGCGAAGTAAATTTAAGGACGAAAAAGGACAGAACAAGATAGAGTATAGCATAGTAGGCAGTATTGGGCGTAATTAATTACTTTTGTAATTTAATTACTGGGAACAATTTCAGGTGCACCAGCGCCCAAATGACTAGGAGTAGAAGTGGTCGCCGTTGCCGAAAAACGGTCGGAAGAGAGCAAAATAGGTACCTAACAAAAGGCTTGGTTTTGTATGCAGTTGGGCTCAAATATATCGTCGTAGTTCTTTTACAAACTGTCTCCTTTCACATCACAATGCTACGGATTTTTGTTTAGTTCCCAAAAGGGTATGTTTATTTATTTTGTTTCTCTCATATTAAAAAAGTATACCGAGATAGTATTTTATTAATTTCTAACAATTTTTGTAAATTTTCAGGTCACAAAAAAATATT
This sequence comes from Teleiodes luculella, assembly GCA_948473455.1. Taxonomy (NCBI): domain Eukaryota; kingdom Metazoa; phylum Arthropoda; class Insecta; order Lepidoptera; family Gelechiidae; genus Teleiodes; species Teleiodes luculella. The sequence continues at coordinate 10,511,453 of OX419607.1, forward strand.
ACGTTAACATTAATCAAAGTTATCAATGAAATTAATTTGACTATTAGAGACTAGCTAATGCAAAGGGTATGAGCGAGCATGTACGCTAAGAATATTCCAATATTAAATGAAAACTAACAAAACTAAGAGCGTCGATGGCCAAGTTGCTAAGCCCGTTGACTTTCATTCAGAGGTTCGCGGGTTCAAACCTCGGCACGTACCAATGTGTTTACGATTTTCGAATTCATATGTACGTTTATGTGACGCTCTTACGGTAAAGGAAAACATTGTGAGGAAACCTGCACACACTTGCGAAGAAATTCAAAGGTTGTGTGTGAAGTTGAACAACCCGCACTGGGCCAGCGTGGTCGACTAAGGCCTATTCACCCTAATATCAGGGTAGGCTCGAGCCCCTCGGTGGGGACGTATATGAACTGTTAACGACTAACAAAAATGAAATTAGAGCGATTGTTTAAATTTCGCTCGACTGTAATAAATAAACTGTCAGGATACAGATTAGAGTAGTGTATAAGAAATTTTTACTAAGTAGCAATAAAAGGTGCTTGTTTCAGAGTGGAAATTAAAAAAACCGGCCAAGTGCGAGTCGGACTCGCGCACCGAGGGTTCCGTACAAACCTGCAAGGTTTACAAAGTTCGTTCATTACGACAATCGAGTCATAACTATGGTAATCTTATTGCAAAATGAAATTCATAACATTACAATGGGGAAAGATGGAGGAGCATAAATTTAAGACAAAGATCTCTTTATCGTTTAAGTAACTAAGTACTAAGTAAGTATTTCAACTTGATAGCTCTACGCGTTCATGAGGAAAAAAGTAATAAGTTTATATTTATTAAAAAATATATATTTTGTAATGTAACTAAAAATTTAAGGTTTTCGGAATTTTTCCTTTATGTGTGCTATAAAACGTTGCTTCATGCCAAATTTCAAGATTCTAGGTCGACTGGAAGTACCCTTTAGGTTTTGATTCCCTTGCGAGTACTTGCGAGTTTCAAAATATGCAGCTTAAATTGCTGTTTCTTTTGATTGCGTTGACATAGAAGTTTGATTTTGTTACAGCTTAAAGGTATTATAGACCTGAGTATTTGGTATGAATTTCAATTTAATACCTCTACGCGTTTATGAGGAAATGGGTAGTAAGGTTAAAATTATTAAAAAAATATATATTATGTGATGTAACTAAAAATTTATGGTTTTCGTAATTTTTCCTTTATCTATGCTATAAGACGTTGCTTCGTACCAAATTTCAAGATTCTGAGTTCACGGGAAGCACCCTGTAGGTTTTGATTCCCTTGCAAGTGTCGAAAATTTGCGGCATAAACGGCTGTATCTTTTGATTGCGTTGGCTTAGAAGTTTGATTTTTTCACAGCTTCAAGGGACAGTAGACCTGAGTAATTGATATAAATTTCAGCTTCATACCTCCACGCGTTCCTGAGAAAAAGGGTCTTGACAGACGGACGGACAGACGGACAACAAAGTGATCCTATAAGGGTTCCGTTTTTTCCTTTTGAGGTACGGAACCCTAAAAACACGTAAAATAAGACAAAATACTAAATCGATCCCTTAAATTGTGCTAAGCTTTCAGACATTTATTTTTAATCAGCGACCCGTCCACGATTTCAACCGCGTAATTTCTATTTTTCCGTAGGAATGAGATATTTTCCCTAGGTGAAAATAAGCCTATGTGTTACTCTGTGCTTGATGTCTAATCTACATTATTGGAAAATTTCATTAATACCTGTATTGTAATTTTTGTGTGAAAGAGTAATTAACATCCTTGCACCCTTACAAACTTCCGCGTTTAATATATTAATAGGATATAATATATCACAAATAAAATGTAATTAATATTTTTTATCATTTATGATTTGGTACCAAAAACTAATTAAACATACCCAATTGCATAGAAATTTGTTTTATTCATCCATGACATCTCAAAGAGGGCGTGACGAGTGTTTTTCCTGAAGAACAATGAACGTCTGGTTCCTGTATCAGATGTCCATTGACGATTGGGCATGGTGGCCACCCTATCGATTTCTAATGAGGGGTCAATGAACTTCAACATTTGGGGATCGTTGTATTTGTTTAAAAATAATAAGAGAAAAAGTCTCGTACTTGAATTTATCCGTTAAATAAGGGATTGAATCTCGAGTCGTACGTTCAGCTTGCCTTGATTGTTAGTTAACAGCAGAGATGTGTTCTTATATGCCCCATCGAGGGGCTCGAGCCAACCTTGACATTGGGGTGAAAGGGCCTTATTGAACCACTGGCCCAGTGCGCATTGGACAATTTCACATACAAGCTGTAAATTACTTCGCAGGTGTGTGCAGGTTTCCTAACGATGTTTGCCTTTACCGTAGGAGCATCGGAATAAACGAACTTACGAATTTGAAAATCGAAAACTCATTAGAACTTGCTGATGATTGAACTTGTGTCTTTCGAAATGAAATAAAAATCAACCATTTTCAACCTGGTATACTTCGAAGGTACAGTACGCAGCACATGCTGCCTGACACTTTGACCTTGAGGACGCCGTTATTCCGTAGTAGTAGGGACGGATTTAGTAATGAAGTGTCCAGCTGCATGTGCTGGTAACTGTACATACAGAATTTAAGTGGCGGCTTATCAAATGCTAAACAAAAAGACCCGCTCAGCTTAATCGATACACCCGATGGACTTTTCCCGAAATCGAAAAAATATTTAAACTTCTCAATTGATATTTTGTATGTAGTATTGAAATTTCATGGAGAAGGAAGGACTCTACATGATGAATTCCTTCTTCAAGAAGTCGGAACACCGCAAATGGACCTGGGTTAGTCCCGACGGCAAGACCAAAAATGAGATAGACTTCATCTTGTCGACGAGGAGACAAATATTCAATGATGTCTCTGTGATCAACTCAGTGAAAACTGGGAGCGATCACCGACTGGTTAGAGGCTCATTGAATATCAATGTTAGACTCGAAAGAGCTCGTTTGATGAAGTCTACGCTCCGTCCATTGCCAATCCAAATTCAGAACCCCGAACACTTTCAGCTCGAACTGCAAAACCGATTCGAATGCCTAGCAGATTGCGAGGGAGTGGACGAATACAATGACAGGTTCGTGGAAGCTGTCCGTACAGCGGGGTCCAAGTTCTTTAAGACCCGCCGCACAAATGGAACCAAAAAGATTTCAGATTCCACGCTCAGGCTCATGGAAGAAAGACGGAAAATGGTTCTGCAGTCCGCAGATGATGCTTCCTGCTACCGGCGGCTCAATAGACAGATCTCAAAGTCTCTGACCCGCGACATTCGCCAATTTAATACAGATCGTATTAAGGAGGCCATTGAGCGTAACAAAGGCTCTAAAGTGTTCGCAAGAGATCTGTCTATGGGGCAAAGCCAACTGACGAAGCTGAAGACTTCGGACGGTAGAACCGTGTCATCTAAGCCTGAGTTACTGGAGGAAATCGAGGGGTTCTATGGACAGCTGTACACGACAACACGGACACCTGTCAGCCAAGCTGCAACTGACCCCAGAGCTAGGCTAACCCGACACTACACCGAAGACATCCCGGACGTCAGCCTGTACGAGATTAGGATGGCTCTCAAACAGTTAAAGAACAATAAGGCACCGGGTGATGACGGAATAACTGCTGAGCTTCTGAAGGCAGGTGGTACACCGGTCTTGAAAGCCCTTCAGAAACTGTTCAATTCCGTCATCCTCGAAGGTACAACGCCGCAGGCGTGGCTTAGAAGCGTGGTGGTCCTCTTCTTTAAAAAGGGTGATAAAACCCTTTTGAAGAACTACAGACCCATCTCGCTTCTGAGCCATATCTACAAATTGTTTTCGAGAGTCATCACGAATCGTCTCGCGCGCAGGTTCGACGACTTCCAGCCTCCCGAACAAGCCGGTTTCCGAAAGGGCTTTAGTACCATAGACCACATCCACACGCTGCGGCAGGTTATACAGAAGACTGAGGAGTATAACCAGCCACTATGCTTAGCGTTCGTGGACTATGAGAAGGCCTTCGATTCGATTGAGACTTGGGCAGTGCTGCGGTCTCTTCAGAGGTGCCAAATCGACTACCGATATATTGAGGTGCTCAAGTGTTTGTATGAGAACGCCACCATGTCTGTCCGGCTCCAGGATCAGAACTCCAGACCAATCCAACTGCAGCGGGGTGTGAGACAGGGAGACGTTATTTCTCCGAAACTGTTCACCGCTGCAATGGAGGATGTCTTTAAGCTTCTGAACTGGGAAGGACATGGCATCAATATCAATGGCGAGTACATCTCTCACCTTCGGTTTGCCGATGATATCGTAGTCATGGCTGAGACCTTGGAGGACCTCGGCACAATGCTCGATGACCTTAACAGAGTCTCCCAACAAGTGGGTCTTAAGATGAACATGGAGAAGACAAAAGTCATGTCGAACTCCCATGTAGTACCCACTCCAATAAAAGTTGGGGACTCATCTCTCGAAGTTGTGGATCATTACGTCTACCTGGGACAAACAGTCCAATTAGGTAGATCCAACTTCGAGAAGGAGGTCAATCGTCGAATCCAACTCGGCTGGGCAGCGTTCGGGAAGCTGCGCAATATCTTTTCGTCCCAAATACCGCAGTGTCTCAAGTCAAAAGTCTTTGACCAATGTGTGTTGCCAGTGATGACTTATGGATCCGAGACGTGGTCGCTTACAATGGGCCTCATAAGAAGGCTTAAAGTCACCCAAAGAGCGATGGAGAGGGCTATGCTTGGAGTTTCCTTGCGTGATCGAATCAGAAATGATGAGATCCGTAGGCGAACCAGAGTCACCGACATAGCCCGAAAAATCGCTAAGCTTAAGTGGCAGTGGGCTGGGCACATTGCGCGTAGAACCGACGGCCGTTGGGGCAAAAAGGTTCTCGAATGGCGACCGCGCGCCGGAGGACGTAGCGTGGGCAGGCCCCCCACAAGGTGGACCGACGATCTGGTGAGGGTCGCGGGAAGCCGCTGGATGCGGGCAGCGCAGGACCGATCGTCGTGGAGATCTTTGGGGGAGGCCTTTGTCCAGCAGTGGACGTCTTTCGGCTGAAATGATGATGATGATGATTGAAATTTCGGTATTGTTTTTGTTTCTTTATGGTAATAGTTTATTGGAAATCACAGACCAAGTATTTATCTTACTATCAGTAAGATCTATCTATCTTTTTAATTTTATTTATTTATTATCTTTATTTTACTATCGGTATTTGTTGAGCCATCTCTTAAGCCCGTATTCAGTCAGGGCAGGCTCGAGACCCTCGTTAGAGATAAATATTGGGTTATGGTAAACTTGAGCCCCTTGGTGGGGACGTGTGTGATATATCATCTAAAAAAAAACCGGCCAAGTGCGAGTCGGACTCGCGCACCGAGGGTTCCGTACAAACCTGCAAGGTTTACAAAGTTCTTTCATTACGACAATCGAGTCATAACTATGGTAATCTTATTGCAAAATGAAATTCATAACATTACAATGGGGAAAGATGGAGGAGCATAAATTTAAGACAAAGATCTCTTTATCGTTTAAGTAACTAAGTACTAAGTAAGTATTTCAACTTGATAGCTCTACGCGTTCATGAGGAAAAAAGTAATAAGTTTATATTTATTAAAAAATATATATTTTGTAATGTAACTAAAAATTTAAGGTTTTCGGAATTTTCCCTTTATGTGTGCTATAAAACGTTGCTTCATGCCAAATTTCAAGATTCTAGGTCGACTGGAAGTACCCTTTAGGTTTTGATTCCCTTGCGAGTACTTGCGAGTTTCAAAATATGCAGCTTAAATTGCTGTTTCTTTTGATTGCGTTGACATAGAAGTTTGATTTTGTTACAGCTTAAAGGTATTATAGACCTGAGTATTTGGTATGAATTTCAATTTAATACCTCTACGCGTTTATGAGGAAATGGGTAGTAATGTTAAAATTATTAAAAAAATATATATTATGTGATGTAACTAAAAATTTATGGATTTCGTAATTTTTCCTTTATCTATGCTATAAGACGTTGCTTCGTACCAAATTTCAAGATTCTGAGTTCACGGGAAGCACCCTGTAGGTTTTGATTCCCTTGCAAGTGTCGAAAATTTGCGGCATAAACGGCTGTATCTTTTGATTGCGTTGGCTTAGAAGTTTGATTTTTTCACAGCTTCAAGGGACAGTAGACCTGAGTAATTGATATAAATTTCAGCTTCATACCTCCACGCGTTCCTGAGAAAAAGGGTCTTGACAGACGGACAGACGGACAACAAAGTGATCCTATAAGGGTTCCGTTTTTTCCTTTTGAGGTACGGAACCCTAAAAAACAATAAAACACGCGCTGTAAGCAATACAAAATATTTATTTAAATTAATCAAACTATAACTATGAAGAAAGAAGATAAAAATAAACAAAAATGAATGAAAAATTTAGTATTATTCTATTCTATTCTATTACTAACATAAAACCAATACAAAACATAAATTACTTTGCAAAAAGTACTACAATGTGATATACTAGACATATACATTAATCTAACAATTTTGAATATAAAATATGTAATCTATATGAAAAAGGTGTGTCAGGCATTAAATATAACACAGCAATAAAAATAAAATTAAATGGGCGCTTAACACTGTTACATAATATTCTATTTATAGTAATAATAAAAAAATTAAAACTAGGTATATAGGCCTTTGTCCAGCAGTGGACGTCTTTCGGCTAAGATGATATAGGTAAAATAATAAAAATCTGTATTTGTTTATACAGATAAAGACACGAGTAATTTTCAAGCTAAACCCAATTTTTCCAGACGCATAAAAATATACATGTATTTTTTTTTTCTAAAACAAAATGTGTTAAATCCTTATCTTCTTCCACATTTAGTCTCAGGTGAATAGCGCACAGAGGTTTCGTGTGCCGTATCTTTCTTTCTTTCTGGTTTTACTTCTGTTAATAATAACTAATGTACCATTTACTAACCTAAATGCTAATCTTAGTCACCTAAGTGAACATTATTAATAATTTCAAATTCATCTCCCATCCTTTTTGGTCTCCATGCGAACGAAAAAGACAGGAGACTTTAGTAAAATTTGGAGTGGTAACGTACGAGAGAGTACTGTGAGATTTTTTCCTATTATTGCTCGGGCCGCACGTTGATATTGTTGTCCTCTTCTTGCAGTTTCTCCAGCGCCTGCGTCTGGCGCTCCAATAGAGCTGTTATGGAGCTTGTTTGGTTTCGTGTTACCTCAACTAATAACCCCAGCATTGAGCTTTGGTAACCTGCTGATTCTGCCAGTCTTCCCAACAGTGCCGTTTGGTTGGCAATGTGTTGGTGTATGGCGGTTATCTCCCTGTGTGTAGCTGCAACTTCCCTCTGCGTTATTTCCGTCCTGCGGGCTTCTGCAGTAGCCTGATTAGCAATAATACCCGACAGGCTTTGTAGAGCAGTAGCTTGATTTGAACTTTGAGCATGTATGGCTTCAATTATGCTACTGCTGGAATTTGCTGTAAAAAAATATGGTATGATAAAGTGGTTGACTGTTGTCTTCTAGTTGGAAGGCGAGATCAAATTTATACTCGAAGCACACGCGGTGAAAGAAGTCGACTAAGGCCTATTCACCCTCTCTCAAATCCCTCAGTGGGGACGTGTATAGGCTGATATAAGCATCGTAGGCGCCTTCTTTCAATTTTATATGCATGCGTATGTAAGGGTGAAAGAGGCCTAAATGCATACAACTGTTTTTTTTTTCTGTTTCTTTCTTTGTATGTTGCATCTATTGATCTAAATGCAATTGTGTTTGCCTTGTGGCTGGTTATTCTATTGTTGATCAGAAAGCATTTTGCCATGGCTCAACCAACTCAAACTTTCAGCATGGCCAACACTCTACTGAAAACCCATGATAGTTTGATATTCATAGTCAGAGGTCTATCTGAACCTGAAACGAGTGCCGGGCTTGATATGAGCAAAACTTTGTTACTTTCGCTTTTACCGCCTGTTTTAAGTGAAACATGACAAATAACTTATTTTGAATTTAAAAACATTGGCATCAACAACAAGAGCGCGGCTCTTTTTTCTGTACAATAATAGATGTGCCAGCAATCTTTTTGTCCCTTGGAAAGGAGAAGATTTCCCTTTGCAGAAAGTAAATAAAAACCTTGTCCTGACAATAACGAATACAACAAAATAATAATAATCCAGTTCGGTGCAGCCATTTTGAAATTATGTGCGTACTTACATTATGGTAGTTAATTTTTATTTTTATAGAAGATTTTTTGTTAATTTATTTATTTACTTTACTTAATAAATTAATGACATACCAATAGCAGTTTTTACTTCCTGCAGCGCTCCTATTTCAGTGCTTACGAATATCTTGCACACGAACGGTAGAGCATCGTCACATGTGTAAGTTAAGAGTTGAAGCGTAGGAATGTGCAGTTGAACACATCTATTGTCGCCTGGTTTAGGTTGTCCTTTGTACCATCTAATGTATACTGAACTGATAGGAACTCCTGAAAGTACATCACAAGCACATTAATTTTGTGTCAGTTATTTATGGTGATGTTAACGGAAATGTATGAAATTCGTCATTGTATACAATTCCTAGGAAATGTATAAAATGCCTAAAGTCGCCCGGAAATGTATAAAATAAATGATATTATAGACACATTTCCTAGGAAATGTATACATTTCCTAAATGGCAATCGGAAATGTAATACATTCAAGATGTCAACGGGTAAACGGGTAAAGGGGAGCAAGGGGAGGCTATTACAATAGAAGTATATAATAGTACTACTCGTACAGAAGGGATATTTACCTCCCCGCACCAAAATAAGTTTCACGCCCGATATTCCTCCACTCACTGCATCCCGTAGGCGCCGCCAAACTCTGCTGGGTGGTGTTGCGTGGTATACGATGAAGCATAAAGACTATTTTTCTTTGATTTCCATTTACGTCTGGTGGTTGTCTGTTATAAAAATTATATCCCCTCGTTGGTTCTTTGGAGTGTCCCACCTGTGGTATTGCGTCAACCGATCAGGCGAACGCTGCTGGCGCAAACATTCGGTTGCTATATACCAGCCATAAATAAGAATAAATAGTTAAATTTTAGCAAGCCCTAATAAATATTTTATATTTATGTTACCTGGGTGACTTTTAACCTGGTTAAAAATGCTTTTGTTTTACATTGTGGCGTATATGTACTTAAACGTTAGACTATTTACTTATCAAATTAAAGTTTGAGCTTTAGAAGCTTTATTTGTAGTTTATGTGCTAGATATGCTTTAAAAATAATAAATAGCCGATTTTTAAAGTTTAATTAACAGCCTTACAAAGCTTTACATTTTACCGTATGGTTGTTGCATTCCTTCAACGAGAGCCTTGGGAAAACATTCTAACTGTCAGTTTAACAGGTATTCTCATTTAAACAGCGAGCTTTGTTCATTTTATTTACAAAAAACATTAGTTTTATACATTTCCTAGTACGAATTCGGAATTTTATACAATTCCCAGGACACTCATACATTTCCTAGGTTAAGTGTGAATTAAATAATCTTTGAAACATTATTTCATACATTTCCTAACGAGCTCCGGAATTGTATACATTTCCTAGGAATTGTATACAATTCCTGGATTTCATACATTTCCTGTAACAGTGACATAGGTTGTAATTCTCTCAAGTCACACTTTAATAAAAAAAATTCTACACCTGTGTAATTGAACGAAGTGAGAACCAAGAAAGACGTACGATAAATTTGTGTTTTAAAAAAGAAGAGCGCAACTGTCAATTTTTGCGTAATAATTTAAATCTAAGCAAAAAGTTGCCAATCCCAATCCAAAACCCCGAACACTTTCAGCTCAAATTGCAAAACCGCTTTGAATGCCTAGCAGAATGTGTGCTGTGGATCAATACAATGACAGGTTCGTGGAAGCTGTCCGTACAGCGGGGTCCAAGTTCTTTAAGACCCGCCGCTCAAATGGAACCAAAAAGATTTCAATTTCGCTCAGGCTCATGGAAGAAAGATGGAAAATGGTTCTGCAGTCTGCAGATGATGCTTCCTGCTACCGGCGGCTCAATAGACAGATCTCAAAGTCTCTGACTCGCGACATTCGCCAATTTGATACGGATCGTATTAAGGAGGCCATTGAGCGAAATAAAGGCTCCAAAGTGTTCGCAAGAGATCTGTCTATTGGGCAAAGCCAATTGACGAAGCTGAAGACTGTGGACGGTAGATCTGTGACATCTAAGCCTGAGCTACTGGAAGAAATAGAGGAGTTCTATGGACAGCTGTACACGACGACACGGAAACCTGTCAGCCAAGCTGCAACTGACCCTAGAGCTAGGCTAACCCGACACTATACAGAAGACATCCCGGACGTCAGACTGTACGAGATTACGATGGCTCTCAAACAGTTGAAAAACAACAAGGCGCCGGGTGATGACGGAATAACTGCTGAGCTTCTGAAGGCAGGTGGTACACCAGTATTAAAAGCCGTTCAGAAACTGTTTAATTCCGTTATCCTCGTGGGAATAACGCCGCAGGCATGGCTTAGAAGCGTGGTGGTCCTCTTCTTTAAAAAGGGTGATAAAACCCTTTTGAAGAACTACAGACCCATCTCGCTTCTGAGCCATATCCTCAAGTTGTTTTCGAGAGTCATCACGAATCGTCTCGCGCGCAGATTCGACGACTTCCAGGCTCCCGAACAAGCCGGTTTCCGAAAGGGCTATATTACCATAGACCACATCCACACGCTGCGGCAGGTTATACAGAAGACCGAAGAGCCACCACCAACCACTACGCTTAGCGTTCGTGGACTATGAGAAAGCCTTCGATTAGATTGAGACTTGGGCAGTGCTGCATTCTCTTCAGAGGTGCCAAATTGACTACCGGTATATCGAGGTTCTGAAGCGTTTGTACGAGAATGCCACTATGTCAGTCCGACTCCAGGATCAGAACTCCAGACCAATCCAGCTGCAGCGAGGTGTGAGACAGGGAGACGGTATTTCTCCGAAACTGCTTACCGCTGCACTGGAGGATGTCTTTAAGCTTCTGGACTGGGAAAGATATGGCATCAATATTAATCACTCACCTTCGGTTTTCCGACGATATCGTGGTCATGGCTGAGACCTTGGAGGACCTCAGCACAACGCTCGATGACCTCAATAAAGTTTCCCAACAAATGGGTCTGAAGATGAACATGGAGAAGACAAAAGTCAAGTAGTACCCACTCCAATAAAAGTTGGGGTCTCCACTCTTGAAGTTGTAGACCATTACGTCTACCCGGGACAAACAGTCCAGTTAGGTAGATCCAACTTCGAGAAGGAGGTCAATCGTCGAATTCAACTCGGCTGGGCAGCGGTCGGGAAGCTGCGCAATATCTTTTCGTCCCAAATACCGCAGTGTCTTAAGTCTAAATTCTTTGACCAATATGTGTTTCCAGTGATGACTTACGGATCTGATACGTGGTCGCTTACGATGGGTCTCATAAGAAGGCTCAGAGTCACACAAAGAGCGATGGAGAGGGCTATGCTTGGAGTTTCTTCGCGTGATCGAATCAGGAACGATGAGATCCGCAGGCGAACCAGAGTCACCGACATAGCCCGAAGAATCGCGAAACTTAAGTGGCAATGGGCAGGGCACATTGCACGTAGAACCGATGGCCGTTGGGGAAAAAAGGTTCTTGAATGGCTGCCACGCGCCGGATCGTAGCGTGGGCAGGCCCCCTACAAGGTGGACCGACTATCTGGTAAGGGTCGCGGAAAGCCGCTGGATGCGGGTAGCACGGGACCGATCGTTGTGGAGATCTTTGGGGGAGGCCTTTGTCCAGCAGTGGACGTCTACAGGCTGAAATGATGATGATGATGATGAAGCGAAAAATTTAAATTATTAGGCTTGGGCAGGGACTTGAACCTGCATCTCCTCATATCCGGGCCATACAGCCATCATTGGCGATACAGGCGCACTACCAATGATGGCTGTATGGCCCGGATAGCCATGGAGATGCGGGTTCAAGTCCCTGTCCAAGCTCAAAAATTTTAAATTTTTCGATTCGGTTTAAAAACAGTAAAATTAACTGTTAAAAAGTAAAAACTAATTATTAAAATTTGGAAATTTAGGATGCATTCTAAACAATGTCGTCTGTTTCATATAAATGCAGACAAAAGTTCATTGACTTCTTTCTTTTCTTGAAAATTATTAAAAATAATGTAAAGCCAAAATGTCTGGCAAGGTCACACGCTCGCCCCGCCTAGCCTTCTACTACGGTATGCCAAATTACGTATTTTGCGATAATTTCTTATAGCTTTGTCGTATTGTATGAAAAAATTGTGCGCATCGTATGCAGGCGTCAATGACCTTTTGTTCGGATTAATATGAAGCAAACCATAGTGTGATCCAGACGCGTGATTATCAGGAAACTAATATTTTCAAATAAATTATACGAGGCAGGCTAGGTAGAACCCTAATGGGAAATAATAGAACTTACCATCTACAGTCCTGTATACGCCCCTTGTTAGTGAATCGGTTAGACCGACATTGATGTAAGAAGTATGTATTTCCAACGAACTGACAATTTGTTCCAGTTCAACTAGGTTATTGGGATGAAACAGGGACCCTCCATCGCCCTCACAAACAGTTTTAGAGTCGAACCACTTTTTATTCTCACTGTAATACTTATAATATCCTGATCCTATTATTCTGTAACCTCGTGAAGTAGGATCTGAAAAACGAAAATAAATAAGTAAGCAAGTAAATATTGCAAACACACAAAGAAACGCATAAAAATAATTTGTTTATCGTCAGTCCCCGGCTGAGACGAGGAACAAATACCGGGTATAAGTGACGGCTCAGCAAATACTGAGAGGACAAGCTGAGCAACGGATCTGATCTACTTTTCCGAAGAAATTTTACTCGGAAATAAATTTCTTCATGCACACTGTCAAACTAAAAAAAAATTTTTTCAATCGACGAAAAACGTAGGAGGTTTTCAAGCCGCCGCGACACGCGTATATTTTTTGATGTATGACCACGCATAACTTTTCACAGAGTATTTCAATTTTAACATTTTTGTTTTATTGTAAAGGGTATACTCCGAAGTTGATACATTATAATTTGAAAAAAAAAAACAATTCAAACCCTTAGGGCAACAAAACAAGTTTTTTTTTTTAATTGACCTATGCTTGTGTCGAAAAGGTACGACCAATCAAGCTTCACCGGATTTGTTGAAACAAGTAGGAGTCATCCCCATGTATGACTGAATGTAGATTTTCTCGTGGGAACTATGTATTTTCCCGCTGTAAAAGATAGCCCTATGTCATTGTCCTTCCTTGAGGTCTATTTTATCTTTATACTAAGTTTCATCAAAATCAGTTTAGTGGTTTAGGGTGAAAGCGTAACAAATAGACAGATCGAATGAGATTTTTGCTTTTCAGACTTTTCAACGGTTCAACTTTTGGTAAAAAAGTTGTTTTTTTAGAAATGAACTTAAACGTGAATTATTCATTGGTGCAGACATTGGGGCATGTGTAGTGGGGGGTAAATAATTACAAGTTTCATAGATAAGTTTAATTTCTAGGGACGGGGGACGACGTACTTCACCCGATTTTTTGCGTGCTTAGCCGCGGGGCAGACGCTAGGATATATTTTTATAATAACATATTATCATATCATTGGCTAGGCTCGAGCCCCTCGGTGAGGACATATATGAGCTGTTGACTATATCATATAATTTATTATTGCCATTTGCTGTTTTTACAATAGGTCTTATACATTTATCAATAATTTTCTTTTCTCTAAAAAGTCCGTGGCTTTCTATTTTAATTTTAAAATGAATGTTTAAAAATTAAATATTTAGTTACACCAATTCAGATATTTTAAAACCCTGCTCTTATTTATTTTTAAGAAATAAAAAGCAAAGCAATCGTAGATGCGTCAAACCCGTGAACGTGGTGCTGCTTGGGGGGACTGGTCTGCTCTAGTCGATTGCCGGTTGTTTTTTGGTTACATAATTTAGTTTTTCTACTTTGACTGGTTGCCTTCCTCTAATTGCATACTTCGTTTGCACTCTTTGTTATATGAATCAAATTGCATAAAATAATATTTTTTGTAAAATAGTTTGAAAAGATGCAACGCCTGTGGAGTTTCTTCCGGCGGGTTCTTCTCCACAGAAGACAGCCAAATTGTGAACCCGCCTCGACGTCGAAAAATGATTTGTAAAATCTTACTTCGAATAAAACATATATTTCATTTGCATTTTCATTTAGACGTAGATAACGTAGAGTAAATGACCATTACAGTATCTAAACAAGTGCGTTTATGTAAAAATATTAGCTTTAAGAATATAGAATTTGTTAGGTTCTAGAAATACTTGGTTATGTAAAGTTCAGAAAAAAAACAACTAAAATATAAACATGTTTTTTTTTATATAGTTTTTGAGCAGATGACGTACGTGGGGACGTCTCACACACGGCCCTTTAACCCCAAACTAGGCAGAGCCTGTACTATGGGTATCAGACAGCTGATATATATAAATATACAACATCCAGACACAAGGCAAACACAAGTGCTCATCACACGAATGTTTGCCCTGGGCGGGATTCGAACCCGCGACCTTGTGCTTCGAGGGCAGACTAGGCTACGGGGCCGTTTTATAGAGTATTGTAGTAGCCAGTACAGTTTTCTGTAGCTAAATGTAGTGCTCCGGAAGTAGGTCCGCACAAACGTAACGGAGTGTTGAGGAACATAGAGATGCCCCGTAAGTGTAGGCGCAAAAGCGATGAAGCTCCACGCAAGGTGGATGCTGTAAGTGTATCTGTCTGTGGAGGCGATTGCCTTAGATGTAGTGTGGCGTTCTGATCAGGTGTACTGTTAGTGTACTGTATTAGTATAGTTTCCTCTAAGTTCATAGAGAATAGGTCCGCACAAACGTAACGGAGTGTTGAGGAACATAGAGATGCCCCGTAAGTGTAGGCGCAAAAGCGATGAAGCTCCACGCAAGGTGGATGCTGTAAGTGTATCTGTCTGTGGAGGCGATTGCCTTAGATGTAGTGTGGCGTTCTGATCAGGTGTACTGTTAGTGTACTGTATTAGTATAGTTTCCTCTAAGTTCATAGAGAGTAGGTCCGCACAAACGTAACGGAGTGTTGAGGAACTTATAGATGCCCCGTAAGTGTAGGCGCAAAAGCGATGAAGCTCCACGCAAGTTGGATGCCGTAAGTGTATCTGTCTGTGGAGGCGACTGCCTCAGATGTAGTGTGGCGTTATGATCAGGTGTACTGTTAGTGTACTGCACTAGTTATTTAAGTAAAGTTCACAACGAATTTGAAATTCTACAAACGTTGGTATTATCTCCTGCGACAAAATTTTAGCCGTAGCTCTGAGGATTATGGGAGGCTTGACATAAAAATAGTACCTACCAAGAGTAGTAGAGTTTATTAAAAACCATTACTTTTTTCAGAAATTTAATAAATAAAAATAAAGTTTTGATTTTTGGGTATTGTTTGTTTGTTTACTTATGGAAAAAAGTATTACATTTCCAATTCTATTTATTTTCATATTTTGTTTTATCATAATATTTTAGTAAATATTATCACTCCAAAATTTAATTTAAGTAATTTATTTGACTGATTGCTACTTTTTTGCAAGTTATTTAATTTATATTATTAAATTTTAAACATCTTACATACAATTTGTATTTTATAGTTTTATATGGTATGTACTGTATCTGAAGGAAACGAATTTTATTTTTAAAATTTTTTTTTTTTTGTTTTTTTGTTTTTTTTTTATTATTTGATGGTTATGAAGTTCTGAAAAAATCTGCCCTAAGAAGCCCAGTAAATAACAGAAGTGGCAATTTGTAAAAATCAAAATATTGTTAAAGTAATCTTATTAATACGCAGTAGCGTATATCATATTTGCAACGGCCTTGAATGGAATTATGTATAGAATAATACAGAAGTTTGATGACTTGAGCATATTGGCGAGATAGAAAAAAAATAGAAAAAAACAACAAGCTCTGAAAAATTAAAAAGTTGTTTGTAATAATTGCGTACTTACCGACAGATGCAAGTGTAAACGCCGCAGTCACCACTAATATACATATATTATATAGAACGGTAGACGTGAACTCCATGTTAAAGTGAAGCAAATGCTTATTGAGAATTATGAAAATCGCGAGAAAGCCGGAACGATAGGAAACTGAGCGCCGAATGTGTTCCGACATCCAGGCACCCCCCTTTTATAGTGAACCCAAGTTAGCAACTAGTTCAGGAAAATACAATAAGCAGTTGATTAATTTCAGTTGACAGCACATCATATAATTTTTTTACCCGACTGCAAAAGGAGAGGTGTGTTTTTCGAGTATATGTACGTATTTATAAGATAAGATAAGATCTTTATTTGCTAGAACATAGTGATAGGTACAGTTCTTACAATGAATTTTATTTTGAATTTTAATTTTAATAATTCTTATAATTCTTTGGCATGCCCTGTAGCCTAAATGGATTGATGGATTTCGATTTTAGAGATAATATGTTAGATTTGTGTTAATAATAAGAGGTACACTAGGTTTACAAAAAATAAAAACTAATAAAAATGATGCCTAAAACGATGTCGAAATAGTCGTCGGTTTTTGGTTTTTATTCAAGACCTATCGTGTGGTGGTTTAGTTAGGTCTCCCTGTGAGCATACTAACTACTAAAGCTCTGTTCAGCCCGTTAAGAAAAACAGCGTGTCTTTATGTTATATGTCTATTGAGAGGGGTATCGAGATAAAAAGCTTTTTAGGTAAAACTTACAAAAATATATGACATAATAATATTTCAATTAAATTCGAAATGATTAAAACAATCAACCAGTCGGGTTTTTGATTTTTTGTAATAATTTATATTTACTACTATAAATATTGCATTTTATATAGGAAACGAGTCGAGTACCATACCTAATATGTCTGCGGTTTAGGTTGTGTTGTTATTCGCTCAGTATTCTAATTATAAACGGTCTTATCATCATTACAAAGAGGAAACGTCCGCAATATGTGTACTTTTGTGTTGTTTTCGTAAACATTATTTAATTTACAGCTTAGCAAAAACAGTATATGAAAAAAGTATTCTCGAAACTCCACTCTCCTATGTAAAACCATAATTTTGATCGAACAGTTTGTATATATTTGTTTCCTAATACCACAGCAGCGTGACGTTACTTCTTGATTTCTTTAATTAAAAACAGAACTATATAAATAAAATATCACAGTTTGCAAGACAACGACACGTACAGTTTATGATTAGCTTAGTATTCCGAAAAAATAAAATAAAATTCGATTACGAATAAATTAGTTTATAACTTTAGAATCCACTTAGACATACGTGGCCAGCCCCCAGACTCGATTCATACAAATAATGGCCCAATTTCGTCCAAAACCAATTCCTTTTGCCGATAAATCTGCTCCATAGACTTACCTGTGAAAAAAGTAAGTCAATTAATAAATTTATGAGATCGGGAGACGGGCAAAACTGCCGTTAATGTAGTCATTAATTAATGGGCCCATTATAGGGATCTCTGGAGGAATGATACGGGATTCGTTTGGTTGTTCAATGGTTTTGTTGGGTTTTGTTGTTATATTAATTTATTGAGGGCGATAGGAATGTAATGGCTCGTACGTGTGTAGATTAATAATGTTGTACAAAATGTGTATTAAAATATATGTTTCGTGAAGGATTCGGGGAATTTCAGATAATTAGACTTGTTAGAGACGAAGAGAAAAGGTTTTATATTTCTGACGTCATTGAGTGTTTATTTTAAACCTTAATAGAATAAATCGGTTAGAATTTTATTGTATTATCAGAAAATATACAGAAAAAGTAGTTTTTTAATAAGTACCTGCTAGAAACCCCCCACACTAGCGTCTTTCGAACGTCGACGTCGTGCGTCGCGCATACAATCATAGGCAGCAACGGGAGTCAAACAAAACACGGACGCAAATAATGCATGCTCACTAAAGTGTCCTGACTTGCGGTGGCGTGTGGGCCGGGTCGTTGGGTTCCCTCTAATATGGTTGAGCCCGGCGATGGCTGACCCATACGTCAAACCCGTGAACGTGGTGCTGCTTGGGGGGACTGGTCTGCTCTAGTCGATTGCTGGTTGTTTTAGATGGCTGACCCATACGTCAAACCCGTGAACGTGGTGCTGCTTGGGGGGACTGGTCTGCTCTAGTCGATTGCCGATTATTTTATTGGTTATATAATTTAGTTTTTCTACTTTGACTGGTTGCCTTCCTTAATTAAATATTTCGTTTGCACTCTTTGTTATATCAATCAAATTGTATAAAATAATAAATATGTAAAAATATTTTTGAAAAGATGCAACGCCTGTGGTGTTTCTTCCGGAGAGTTCTTCTCCGCAGAAGACAGCCAAATCGTGAACTCTCCTCGACGTCGAAAAGTGATTTGTACAAAATCTTATTTCGAATAAACATATTTGAACTTTGAACTTTGAACTTTGAATGCTTAAACAGTAAGCAAAATATATCAGCCAGAGTAAGAGGAAAGAGAAGTGTAGAGTAATAGATAGCCAACATGACGGAACCAGTGTTCTGTTCCAAAAGTACAGAGTAGCCAACATGACAGAACGAGCGTTACTGTTTCCACTGAAATTAATTAGAATCGAATGAAATATGTTTCACGCAACGTTTTGTAGCGCCGAGTTAACTGTAGGGGGGATGCACACTGAGAGATAAATAATAAATAATATAAATAAGTATGTGCGTCACCTAACACACGCCTATCTGACCTTAAACTATAGGCCAGTAAAATTAGCTTACCCTGGACAAAACTCATAAACTCGCTTTTTTTAATTCTTTGTTGGCTTTTGTTATTAAGTATCAAATACTAATTAGATATATGAAGCAAAAAATCCGCAGTGGTTACCGTTTGTTATAAAAAAAATGAGATTTCGTACAGTACCTAACTTTTTCCTAAAAGTAAAATAGGTAACCAAGTACTTTGTTAGTATAATTTTTAGGGGTGTTCGAATGTTATCACCCAATATCAAAATTAAGCAGAAATCATTTTCACATCCATGTTTTTTTTTTCAGTATCCATCTGATCTCAATATCTGAATAAGCCAAAACAATAACTATGGTGCTTGCATCTAGTTAAGCTATATTGCGTCTTTTTATACATTTGAGACAAAAATTAAGCATCAGTCTTTAACGTTTTTAAAATTTTGTTTTTCTCAGTAGTTGAAAAATAAAACTGTAATAAGGACCCGAATGCTAAACAATAATTTTCTCTTTACGATTAGTAAAGAGCCATAAGTACTTATTTGGAAAACAAAGATTAGACCTTGGGAATTTGGTGAAACTGCGGCGCGCGCGCGTCTCGCGACTCGCGACAGTACGTTCGGTCGAGGGGAATTGGGACACAAAGAAATTACAACCTTATTCTGCATGAGATAACGTTCATATTGAAACGTTACCAAGAAAAAATATTAATTAATGAATAATTGCTGACATTATTTGCTTAATTTGTTTCTTATAGTACTAGTTAAATTTATACGTCATAAATTAACAACTTTTGGAGTAGTTATATATTTTGGTTCTCTAAAAACTGCAAATATTCGGAACTGTTGAATTCTGCAAAGAGAATCTGCTTAATTTTCAACAGTTTATTAGCACACACAATAAACTATTCAGAATAAACTGTTAAAATATAGTTATCTATAATCTCTGGTCAGATAAGCCAAAAAATCTGTAACTTACTGAAGATCCTTTATAAATGATAATTCTGAATGATTAATTACATTAATTTTAATTTCTTTAACTGGAATGCAAGCATTATATTATAATAGAGGCACTTTTACAAAGTTAGTTATTATGCTGTTCCACTGAAATCAAAATAAGTAGAAAATTTAATTTTTCATTTTTTTTGTACATACGCGGGAATTTAATTTGCTTAATTTGGTATATTTTAACTATAACTAACTGTATTTTATGCCATAAAGAAAGAAGTTTACAGTTATCGAATTATTTCCATTTTTAGCTAATTTTACTGGCCTACTAGGCAAAGCCTGTACTATGGGTGTAAGACAGCTGATATACACGCATTATACATAAATATACAACATCCAAACACAAGGCAAACACAAATGCCCATCACACGAATGTTTGCCCTAGGCGGGATTTGAACCCGCGACCCTATTTCAAAGTCAGGCGTACCTATTACCAACTAGGTTACAGGGAAAAAATGCAACTGAAGAGTCTCTTTTATAAAAGTTTGTCCTTGTAGAGGATAATTCTTTTGTCTCTTTCATTTATTATCCTAACTGCCAAAACAAAAGAGGCGTGCGGTTACTGACCCTGCGTTTTGAAATGCGATGCGTGTAATAATATCGCGAATCCGACCAAAGTTCCAATTATTAGATAGAAAGATACAAAATTTATTGATAGCACAAAAGAAGAGACAGAAGAACAAAATTAATAGTGCACACACAAGAAAAACAAAATATATTTATAATTACATAAATTACAGATTGAAGAACAGATAAAATGTAATATAAGTACTTTAAAATAATATTTCGCAAAGTGTGAACCGTGCTACTTGCATCAAACGAACCAATATGACGCTGACTCAGCATTATGTAGCAGTCTAGTAGCAGTAGCAGTACCTAATAGCTTTTATCTTAGAGTATATATAGAAAAAATTCAAGGCTTTTATATTTTGTTACTTTTTAATTTGGTTGCATTCGCGATAACCTCCCTGGTTTAGGGCTCATATAACTGCAAATTTGCAACAATCAGATCGGAAACCAAACCCGTGGTTCACCCCATTAGTCCACTTTTAGTGCGAGCTTGCAGAAAGTTACGATGCGATGGGAATTCGCAGTTAGGTGTGGGAAGTCCTTAAGGCTAGGTCCGACCCCTCGGTGTGGGGATTTCATATGAGCTGTTAACAAACAGTAAAATAAGCAAGGCCTGCGGCAAACAGCGTCATGTGTTTTAAAAGTCCAGGGAAATTTGATTGGTTTACTTATTAGAAACAAGCGATAGGTCATTTAAAAAAAATGCTGAGTGTTTCTTGCCTAAAGCCTATTCATCATCATCATCATCATCTCAGCCGAAAGACTTCCACTGCTGGACAAAGGCCTCCCCCAAGTATCTCCGCAATGATCCCGCATCCAGCGGCTTCCCGCGACCCTCACCAGATCGTCGGTCCACCTCGTGGGGGGCCTGCCCACACTGCGTCTTCCGGCGCGCGGCCGCCATTCAAGAACCTTTCTGCCCCAACGGCCGCCGGTTGTACGTGCAATGTGCCTAGCCCATTGCCACATAAGTTCAGCGATTCTTCGGGCTATGTCGGTGACTCTGGTTCGCCTGCGGATCTCATCACTTAAGGCCTATTACTTAATCTTAATTTTAGAGTTTGTTTGAGCCCCTCAGTGAGGACATATACGAGCTGTTAACGAAGATATTTAATGATTTATTTATTTATTTTATTTATTTATTTATTTATATAAAGTTTACAAGCTTTACAGCAAACGCCAAAGCGCTAATAAACTTAAACTTAAGAATTAAAGTAAACATTAAAATATATGTATATCAATAATAAAACTAAAAATATACTTCACAAAAACTTAAAAACTTACAAGATAATTGATAACATTTATCCGCGAACAAATCACTATCTGGCTCCTTTGATAGAAATATGTTGAGGAGTGACCTCGCGTAAACAAGTGGCGAGTGGCTGTGCGCTGCAGTTCGGACTGCCTCTTCAGCCAACAACTTATGGTTCCTACCTCGGAGATACCTATCCGGCACAAAAAGAACACACTCTCTGGTCACTAGTTCCAGACAGTCTGATTCACCACGCAGCAAGTGGCATGCGGTAGATAACAGATCATGATTGCGTCTGACCTCTAAGGAGTGATGTGTAAGTGATGAATAAGTTTTCCCACTCGTAGTGTCCCCGCCTCAGCAGTACATGTATCAAGTCATGATTTACGGTCCGCCGCGCAATATGTTGCGTCGCCATCTTCCCGTCATAATACACTCCGCGGCTGCGATATATACTCACACTGTCTTTGAAGACGCGTCTATACATTGTGTAGAATGTATAGGTATCTAATACCACGTCACAAACTACAAAAAAACTGTTTCACATTCAGGAAATACTGAGAAAGTATGAAGATAACATCAAGTGTGTCCCGAATCAGTCTTTAGAAAAAATATTGACACAATAAATGTTTTTTTTGTGTTTGCCATCTGTAGATAGTAGCCGCGGGACCAATAAGTTTAACGTACCTTCCGAAGCAATCAAAAAATTAGGTAACTCAGTACGCATAATGCCAAAAGCAAACTGAAATAAGTTTCACAAATTGTCATTTTATTTAACGAGTGCCTCGCCGGGATTTGAACCGGGAACCTCCGTGATGTAATGCGAGCGTTTTTACCACTTGGTCCACAATATCAAAATCTCAATTTCATACGTTTTTTTGCATGGTTCCTTTAAAATTGCTATTATAGGTACCTAAGGAAGTCGAGATATATTCGGTTATTGCCCGTAAATACGAACCATAAGTTTTTATTTCATTTTTATTGCAAGTACTCAGTTATTTTGGTTTATTTGTTTGTTTGTTTCATAGAATTATTTACGTTTATGTTTTTGTTGTGTGGTTATTATTGGGGTTGTGTTTTGGATATGATGATAATCGTGGTGGTTCTCGAAAAGTCACTCTCTAACTTTAAAAATCGTCCATATTTGCGTTCATTTAATATCGGAATCGATTTAAGAAGAAGAGGAAATAAACAGATTAAATTAAAACCAAAATATTATTATTTTTTCTTTTACCAGTGTTCACCAGACTTTTAGAGAGTTATGTAGTCAATTAAAAGACCTAAGTTTAATTATATCCTTCATTATATCTATTAATTTTGCGATCTAGTCACAATTTAGTGTAGTCATACTGCTATTTAGACAATCTCCGAACGATCCGCATCCCAAATGAAAGATAACGGCCTTAGCCACTAGGCCACCGACGCTTTTATTTCAGTATTAAAGATATATTCATTTTCCAATATGAAGAGCAGTTTCAGCATCCGATAATTTCATTATTTATTGAGACCAATTCGAGTAGCGCTCACTGCAAGCAAGTACCAATATTTTTAATTAGTCGTTCTTTTATCAACAGAAGAATAATTTGTATGCAATGGCATATTTAAAAATAAACCTTTTCCAATTTCATCTTAATTAGAGCAGTTTATTTTTGGTTTGGAATGCACATAGCTGTGATATTTATAATTTTGTGGATAGGTAAGTACTTTTAATTTGTAACTTTACTGGACCTTTTTTGTACACCTAAAAATATATTTTATATTTATGGAAAGGATGTGGTACAAATACACGGAGCATTATGCAATCAGAATCTCCAAGAGCAAATAGTTTTTTTTTAATATGAAGTGAAACATAGGTTGAAATCTCAAAAATAATATTCAGCTTGTAATACAAAGTGGCCGGTGACGTTACTGAAGTTTATATGAAAAGTTGAAAATTATTTTTGAGATTTCAACCTATGTTTCTCAAAGAAAGTTGTTCAGTTTCATGGGTACTACCACTGTGTTGCCGAGAAACAAACAGTTAAATTTCACTGTGTATGTATCTAAATAGGCAACATAACTTTATATAGGTAATTGAAAAGATACTATAACCAATTAATGCACCACGTGCGCCTAATAAAAATACTAAAGACACAAATAAACATGGGCATGGTTTCAGAAAATAAGCCTCCCATATGCTTCCCAAAATAACTTCGTTTTAAAAACCTAACGAAATGCATTCGTCATCCAAACCACGTTTTATAATTTGACCGTCTTTCTTCGAAACCATTGACGTTATCATTTTTATGTTCGTTATCCATTGCCGGACATTGATATCTTGTTGTGAAGAATTTCTGTGCATAACGAGCAATGTAATGAAGTTTTAGAGATGCAGTCACAGGGATGTGGTGATGAAGTAGCGGTCGTAAATACGGTTGCTCGTGTCAGCTACACCCATCGAATGAACAGGTGGCAACCTACACTGCAGGACAAAATAGTATGTAAATGTTCTTAATAATTATTATTATATCCAGTCGCAAAGTTTATAAATCAAACCTTTTTTGGAAAAGTTTATGAAAGTTAGAAATATTTTGAAGGTTTTGGTTTATATATTTTTTTGGAATTTAATAACAAAATAAGCTGTTACTTGAGGAGAAAACTGCCTAACAAAAACTTAACCTTAAGTGTAACATATTTTTATGAAATTTTTGTGCAATATGTATTTTTGTACATTCATTTATAATAAATACTTACGGTAAACTAAAGTACGCATTTTTATATTCGCTTCTTTTGAATAGTAGATTTGGATTTCATTTAGTTATTGCATACGTACGTTATGTACGTTTATTTACGTATTTATTTATTTATTTACGTTTATTCGACGCTCTTACGGTGAAGGAAAACATCGTGAGGAAACCTGCACACACCTGCGAAGAAATTCAAAGGTTGTGTGTGAAGTTGACCAACCCGCACTGGGCCAGCGTGGTCGACTAAGGCCTATTCACCCTGGTATCAGGGTAGGCTCGAGCCCCTCGGTGGGGACATTATATGAGCTGTTAACGATTGCATACCTACCAATCAGAAATACTCAAAAAATATACCAGCAACAGATTAAACATACAGACAGGATTTTTTCCCTTGTTAATGTCTTCAAAAAGTCTTAATTAGAAATAAAATAAGAAGGATGGTAATTGCTACCTTAATAGCAGTAAGATCGCCCATTAAATGTGGACTGCTTCCTACTTTTTCCTGATATGTGCAACAAAATATACCTACTTTATTATAAATTAAGAATAAGTTCACAATTCACACTCTAATATGTCAGTGATGATTATTTTAAAACAATACAATTTTATCTAACTTGTACATGTATCTACAAATTAAAAATTAGTTTATAAATAGCATCGGCAGTTCCCGTTTTCCGTGCCACCAATTTCACGGCGGCGGGCAGCCGCTACTATTGTCCGCACCTGCGTCGCAAGCTGTTTCTTACCCTTCAGACGACGAGGTAAGACGGTACTGAGCCCAACGCACACTATATTGTAGCTATAATATCGTTAACAGCTCATATACGTCCCCACCGAGGGGCTCGAGCCTACCCTGATATTAGGGTGAATAGGCCTTAGTCGACCACGCTGGCCCAGTGCGGGTTGGACAACTTCACACACAACCCTTGAATTTCTTCGCAGATGTGTGCAGGTTTACTCACAATGTTTTCCTTCACCGTAAGAGCGTCGAATAAACGTACATATGAATTCGAAAATCAAAAACACATTTGTACGCGCCGAGGTTTGAACCCGCGAACTTCTGAATGAAAGTCAACGGGCTTAGCCACTTGGCCATCGACGCTCTAGCTATAATATAAAATTAAAAAAAAATACTTTATTGCACTCCAGTAATCAATTACAAGAAATACAGTTCACGACTATAAACATGTTAAAATGGGCGGCCTATTCTATTTCTATCAGAATACTATAAGTATCTATAATAATAACAAAACCATAATGTGACAAAACAGCCTTTTAATTAAACAATCCTTTTCAACATTTAGTAGTCCCGTGATCATGGCGCATGCAACTGGCATGCACACAAAACAAAGAACGAGATAATTTATAATAGTTTTAAAAATAATCGTACAAAAACATCCTATAAGTAAATCTAAATACCGTACCGTGTATGGCTAGCTATATATAAGTTGCTGGGCATGATAATATATATTATAGCTACGCGTGTGCTAAGTTTTATAGTATACGACTATATAGATAGACAGTTGAACGTATTTGTACGAACATCGAATGAGTCACGAAGTTAAGAGCTAACTTTAAAAAGTAGTTCAACACAAATTTAATTTAGAATTCAGATTTTAGTTATCTTTACCCACTGCTGGGACTGCCTACCAAGTTTTCTTCCATTATCCCTGTCTAGAGCTACTTTTAGCTAGTGTTTTAAGTAGAATAAAATAGAATTGGAGATTATTGAGAGTAACAATACAATAAACAAGCTCAATTTATAAATTTTACAAACTAAACAAAATGGCAAGAGAAACAAAAAAATTGGCTATTTTGTGACTTGCATTGAACAAAGAAATGGAGCTGACTCAGCATATGTTAATTGCAACACTGATATTTTGCTAGCACCAGGAGCGAATCAAGTTCGTCCCGCCACGTCTAGCATGACCTTCTCGCGTGACGTGACAGACATACTTTTGTCGTGTGTATACTCAAAGACAAAGTCATAGTATTTATTTTTAACTTTAGGATATTTGCATCAGTAATTTACGAGTAAGTCAGTTACATATTTCTTTTCCGACGGGTTCAAAAATTTGGCTGTCTTCTGTGGAGAAGAACTCGCCGGAAGAAACTTCACAGGTGTTACTTATTTTTATAATATATTTTTTAACATAATTGTAATTTACTGTTACATACTGTTAATATTGTTATCTTATTGGAGGGGGTCTATATTAAAACCCATAATTGAAAATGTATAGATTGAAAATCCATAATCGGTAAATGTCATAACGATTAAAATCCATAATTTTGAAACACATATATTTAATAGCCCTAAATTTAATACGAATACTGTCAGTATGTATAATATTTAAAAAATATTTTGACAAATACAGCACACATTTATTAAATTATTATTTTTTATCACCATAAATGCTGTTTCTCTTACGTTCTTTTTTACCAAAATATCTTAAATTTATGATTTCGAAACATTATAGAATTATGGATTTTAATAAGTATGCTAAATAAAGGTATGTATTTTTAAATTATGGATTCTAATTGTTATACTATTTAAAGTTATGGCAAGTCTGTTATGGATTTTCATAATAGGGATATTTATGTTATGCAATTTAAGGGGCACCCTATTGGAGGATATTTCAATATGGCGGTTTTCTCATGATATTTTGACAGCTCGATAAGAGATATATAATGTTTTAACGAAATAACTCAAATCCTCTCGGGCGAATAACTCAGCCCATGAAACTGAAAAACTTTTGTTCTGGATTATTTCTGAAATCGCTATTGTTATTTTTTACTTTTCATGCAATATTAATATCATATAAAATATGCAAATTAACGTTCTGTTAAGAAAGAAGACAAAAATAAACGTTTATCCTAATGTCACAATGAGGTGCTAGGACTTTTTTTTTCTTCCTGGGTGAGCAAAGTTCAAAGAGATTTTGGATATAACATCAATCAACATTATCTTTTCCGGCGAGTTCAAAAACTTAGCTGTCTTCTGTGGAGAACAATTCGCCGAAGAAACTCCACAGGAGTTTTGATAAACAGCGACACATTAAAAATAATTCCTTTATGACTGAAAGGAAAAAAACAAACGCGCAAACCTACTTTCGCGTTATAATATTCATTAGTATTTATTTTCAAGGGTCCTGTTTATCTTCAAAGTAGTAGACGAATATTTTCAAATAAAAGACATCAACGCAAGCAGTTTGTATATTTTTTTCTACTCATGTTTTATAATTAAGTTCAAAAATACATTTTATTTTGTTTTATAATATTTTTCTTTTCCTTTTTATGCATCAATGATTTTTCATTATAAGTTCTACTAATATCATAAGCTAGAAAGTTTGTGAGGATAGACGTATGGATGGATGTTTGTTACTTGTTCACGCAAAAACAACACAATAGATTTTAATGAAAATTTACAATCGTATAGCTTATACATCTGAGCAACACATAGGCTACCTTTTGCCGCGGGAAAATCCCTTATTCCCGCTGGAAAAAACTGTTAGCGAGAGCTGAATCGCGGAACAGAAAAAAAATCTAATAATATTTATTGTCGAATCGAATATAATTGAATATTTTTATTATTGTTATTAGATCAACAAACAGTATCACAATATAATATTAACTCTAAAATAACAACAAGAAACATGATAATAATGATACCAACACCGTTAACCACAAAATGCTATAGAGTAGTTACAGAAACTATACATACAGAGATGGTAGTATAGCTGTTAAACGATAAACAAACTAAGTAGTAAACAAAACAAATGCACTACATTAAACTACGAGTAGGTATTGACTATTGACTATACTTGTATTTTTCTATGTATATGTATATACTAACCAGTAGTAAGTAGCCAGCACAGTGACCCCGCTTGCCGATCGCCGCGGCGTCTTCACATCGTGGGAGGGTCACACTCTGCGCGGCCGCTGTGACGGCGCTCGGGTTACCGATAGCAAAGACGGACATCTTCCATATACAGGACGTGTTTTATGTTTTTTTAATTATATCTTTTAATCATACTATTACACTAATATTATACAGAGCAAAGATTTGTATTTTTGTGTGCATATTTGTAATAAATAAACGCAAAAACTACTGTGCCGATTTAAACTATTCTTTCACCATTAGAAAGCTACATGCACATTTGCTTCATTTCTACGGAAAAAACTATAAGCTAGTACTAAATAATTCTGTAATCAGCTAGATAGATAATTCTCGCCTCACATCAACTAAAAAATATCACTTTCCGCAGTATCGTTTGTTTATTGCTGGCTAAAGAATTTTATGATTATCCGAAAAGAAAGATTGAATGAATCTGTGATTCGAAAGATCGTAAAGCCGTTGGTACCGGCTACACGAGCCATGCCTTGTGCCTTAGACGGCTCAATCTTTCTGGGTTTGTGAGGTAGGCTAACCTCGAAACATATACGATAAGCAAGCACTAGTTTTACACACCGCGACGGCGGCTGTGAGATCTCTGTACGTTTAACTAGTCACAGAAAGCCGAAAGCCGCCGAAAGTTCAGCGCCGTTTGACGTTTTTCGCCTTGGCGTAACTTCGGCTGACGTGTCATAATAATGCACTGCAAAAATACTGCAAACGAATTTAAAGCGAACGTTCCGCGCCGTTTTTTCGGCAGTTGTGTCGCAACTCTCAGGTTCAAAATTGACATTTATATGTCTATAAAATTAAAATGAATGTTTACTGACCTTTTTTGTTTTTAATCTGTATATTTCAAATTTAAAATTGCAGTGTGATAACGAAAATTAGCCTCACCTAATACATAATCTATTCATTGTGATCAATCCCAAATCAATCAGTCGGCCATTACACAGCTCATCAGCTAGTTCTAACCCACAAAAAGGGTGCTTCCATCATGGACGCTATTATGCAAATTCATCGTTTCGGCTCCGAGGATTATTGTAGATGCAAATTGATGTCAGCAAAGCGGCTCGGACAACGGATTACACAAAATTGATTCATACCACACCTATAGAACTGCGATAATGTTCGTGTTGGTGTAAAGGAAAAATAAGCTTTAGGTATGTCTACAAATCTAGCGAGAAAGCCACAAAAAAAAGATCAGCCGTCATATTACAAACAGACGCAAAGAACTAACAAAATTTTTCCCAAAATTCGTTTAAAAACACCGTTTTAACACAGAATACCAAACATTAGTCCCTAGTTTTACTCAAAACTGTTTTCTCAGTATAATAGTGTATTAACTGATTTTGAGAAAATAATATCAGATGCACCCTTTTTTTCATGACGGCAGAGAAAGCTATCCTGTGTAGTTTCTTCGGCGGGTTCTTCTCCACAGCAGCGCACGCATTGCGCGAACCTGCCAGTTATGTTCAAATTATATCGCAGCATTAAACTACTATTATTAACTAGAAAGATTTGATTGTTTAGTTTGTATTGAATAGGCTCGTTTGTACGGAAAAAAAATCTTAAGGCTAACTCCTTTATTCGTTGCAGTTTTTTTAAATATTCAATGACGTCGGAAAGATCCACTTTTAGTTTAGTCTACATATTGAAGCCTCCTGTATATAGTACTAGCGCTGAGTGTGGTGAACCCCCCCCACTAATAGCTCTGATTTGAGCCTATGAATAATCCCATTCATGCGCCGGAGCGTCGTGGGAAACACATAATTACCGTGCACTAGATAACAAGTACACTCGTACTACAAATTTTTTTTGTTAAAGAATTTTCCGTGTGTAGGTATTTGGCTTAAAAGTAAAATTATTCTTGATAATATATAAATAAATATAAAGAATAAAATATAAAAAAAGCCGCTGGATGCGGGCAGCGCAGGACCGATCGTCTTGGAGATCTTTGGGGGAGGCCTTTGTCCAGCAGTGGACGTCTTTCGGCTGAAATGATGAAAGAATAACTCTCATACGGTCATCTGTCCCAAACTAGGCAAAGCATATATATGCCTTGATACTTGATACTATCGGTGTCAAAATACATACTTGTTTATATTAATATACAACATCCAGACAAGAAAAACACAAGCACAGATTACTACATAGTGACACAAGTGATTATCATACAAATAAAATATGTTGGCCCTGGAGATTAGATATGATTGACCTGCGTACCTTTTGAAGCTAGAAATAACAGCGACTAGGCTAGCCATCATTGGTCATATCACCTATTGGCTTTATTTTTTACAGAGGGTGCCCAGAATTATTGAGCCATGTAAGATAAGATGTCTGAAATACTCCGTACGGGTATATGGTAATTTTTTGAGGCATTTCATGCTTTTTTATCATGATTTTTTTTTAAAAGCCAAACCTTTCTTAATTTTTGAAGTCGACTGTATACATTAACATGACTTAACTACCATTTCGAATAGACAGATGAAAACATTTTAATGTTAATAGTAAAAATACATTACCTTTAATATTTTTTTATACGGTTTGTATTACTTTACTCGCCGAGTTTGTTCTGGGTAGTTTGTTAAATAATCTTTCGTCTCTTTTTAATTTTCTTCTATGAAATTAAATCTAAACAAATGCCTTTTTCCGTTTTTTTTTTGTAATAGGAATGTTGAACAGCTAGTTAAACGAGTTTCTTTTCATCATACTATTATTATAAAGAGGAAAGATTTGTATTTTGTGTGTGTAATAAAAAATAAAACTTTTCAAAAATTTAAAGGCATACAAACATAATAGCCATTAATATAATAACTAACACTGTGAGACTAAAATTTTATATATTACTAGCTTCCCGCCGCGGTTCCGCCCGCATTAATAGTTTTCCCGTGGAAATGAGGAATTTTCCAGCGGTTAAAGTTAGCCTATGTTCTTTCGCAAGGTCTATTATATCTTAATGCCAGCTCCGCCCGCTTTAACAATTTTTCCCGTGGGAATCAGAAATTTTCCCGCGGTAAATTGTAGCCTATGTTCTTTCCCAAGATCTATTCTATCTTTGTGCCAAGTTTTGCCAAAATCGGTTTAGTAGTTTCTGAGCCAATTCGATGCAAACAAACAAACAATTAAACTTTTCCTCTTTATAATATTAGTATAGATGAGATAGATTAGTTAGTAAAGTGGAAGCAACGCGCAACATAATAACTGAGCATGTGATTTTAATTTTTCATGGGAATTATCAACCTTAACACACCCGTGCCCTTTGTCCAGCAATAATGAAGGCAAGCGTCGAATGCAGTTAACTAATGTATGGTTACACATTATTACAATTCTGTGACTATAGCTAGACTACTTTACATTAGAATATAATACAATAATTATTACTATCATATCCATCAACAATAATATATTTTTATATATTATATTATTATAATATTGTTTTTTGAAAAAAAATATTATATGACTAAAAACGCAGTTTCTTTTTAATTTGTTTTATTATCCGTTTTGTAGGTATACTATTGTTTAAAAAAACTTTGATGTAAAATGAAAATAATATACAGTAATTCATGTATTAATTACAACTTCATCTCTTTGAACTGGCTATGCTGGGGCTGATTCTAGTCATCGTTCTAACTAAAATTTAAAGCCTATACGTCCTTTTTACACTTATAAAAACAAAAAGGGACAGAATGATTTTAAAGAGAAAGAGTCAAGACATTAAACATCGATTTAAGAGTTAAGTTAAGAGTGCAAGTGAAAACATTCAACTTCTAATTATTTATCTATATTCCCAATTTGCCTGTTGCGCTCTTATATAAAAAGGTATATAGTTAGATTGTCCTTCTCAGTTCCTACATGAAAGAAAGTTCAGAGTATGACAGAATTACTACCACTGTCAATCTAGATCATTTACTAAGCCATGAATAATCCTTTTAACTTCTTCATAACCTGTCTTGGTATCATGTTATCTCACTTAACCGACCCGTCCTGTCTAGCCCGCACTGTAAAAGCTCCAGTTTTGAAGTGGTCCAGTAATAGTTCTTCCGCATACCAATACCTAGGCATCCTAGGAAATAGACTGACCGCTTAATATAAGGTAATTAATTTAATAGGGCTGTGAAATAGGAGAATCGTCGTAGGCAATCGCTTATTAGACGTATCGTTTCTTGGACATTAGTTATTAGTGGTTAAGATGGTTTTGTTATAACGGAAGTCTTTAGGTATTATCAATCAACTTGAATAGATTTTGAAGAGGAAAGTTCTTAGAGACTTTTAAAATACATAAAGCACAGAAAAGTGAAATCCTAATAACTACCTATATCTGAATAAAAATGATTAATGAATATACATTAAAAAAGTGTAGTACTAAACTATAGGCAGCCTTAGCTATATCGAATTAATAAATGACTGTGATTTTGGCATTTTATTATGGCTGGCTGGCCTTATAAGTAATAGTAGCGAACCACGAGCTTTCATGCTTTTCTAAGCACGGAATAAGGTGATGTAGCCTTCAATGTCCTAATCAAACTAAGGAAAGTCTTCCAAGCTATCTTGCCCCATCGCGATTCGAACTCAGAATTCCTGTAATATATGTAAAGCGTCTATTAACTGTGCCACAGAGGCTGTTGGTAGCAATATTTCCTTTGCCTGAGCGTTTGCCTGCTGTTTATATTGACATTTGTGGCGTAAACTTATATCCGCCAAGTTAAACTTATTTCGGAGTTTCGACGCCTCCAGTCAAAACTCAAAAGCCATCTATTTAACGGGTTAACTTTAGATTTCGTTAGTTAAAAGTTAAACTAAAGTACCAAAGAAACTTTTAGGAATTCGACGTTTTCACACCTTTCTGGTGAAGTTTGAAAAGTTTTTGCCGAAGAACAGAAAAGTAGAATACTTTTTATTATGAAATTTTCAGATAAATTTTATTTTCAAAAATCCGAATGGATAGCACAGAGTAAAATAAAATATATTTGGAAAATAAACCTAAATTTCTTTACTTTAATCCAAAAGTGGCAATTTTTCAGCTGAAATTATATAACTACAATAATTATCAACACAAAAAACTATAATAATATGAATAAATTAAAGTGTAATACCGACCGATTATTATGTAAAATATTGTCATTATAGCTTTACTTATGCATATCCTGACCTTTACAAATTCAAAAAAAAAAAAAACATGCGTAGCAGTTGCTTGTTAATTAAAACAACCGACAAAATACAAAAAAAATGTCTAGCAGTAAAAATAATCAATTGTGAGGCAACTGTAGGGCTTAATGAGAAAAAATAGATAGGTAACTGATTGTAGAACATTAAAGGCTTGGCTCGAGTTATATTAAGAATCACAAATAAAAATCATTGAACCAAATCAGAGTTTATATCTGGGCGACCAAGCACAGTCGGTGTCTTTATTAGTAAAGGTCATCTGCAGGAGATATTGTTATAATTTAAATTAATTCCAAGAATATTTTTCTTACTTTTCTCGGAGAGCCGCAGGATGCGGGCTGAGCAGGACCAATCGTTGTGAAGATCACAGGGGGAGGCCTTTGTCCAGCAGTGGACGTCTAGAGTCTGAATGAGGATGATAATATTTAATTGCAATGTGGATTTATTTAATATCAATCAATCGTTTAACTGAAATATTATGTTCCCACTGAATGGCTCGAGCCTACCCTAAAATTAAGGTGAATAGGCCTGTTTCGAACACGCTGTTGACCCAGTGCGGGTTGGTCAACTTCACACACAACCTTTGAATTACTTCGCAGATGTGTGCAGGTTTCCTCACGACGTTTCCTTTACCATAAGAGGGTTGAATAAACGAACATTATTATAAATTCTAAAATCGAAAACATATTGGTTCGTGCCAAGGTTTGAACCGGCGATCTTTCGAATGGAAGTCAAACAGCCCTAACCACTTGGCCACCAACGATGCTCTTAGCAAACTCACTAGCTCGTTTAAGCATACAAGTTATCAATTACTTATACTATTCATGGTATACTTCTTAGAGCTTTAATTTTCCAAGCATTTCACTACACTTTGTGACTTCACAAAATATTTAAATATAAAATATACTCATAACGACAAATTGACATGCAAATTAGAATATTCCTTCATGCAAATGTATGGAAAATGAAGCATTTATAATGGCCAGCTTATTTAAATGTTGTTACCAAGAACCACTGTAAAAAGACCTAAACCTAACATACACTTTCTTTAGACCAATTAGATCCTTATAAAGTGGTCATTTAGATAAATATGAAGAAGGGGACAGTGGGGGTTGTTTTTTTCGTTTGAGCATATTATTATAAGCTTGGATAGATATGCGAACATACTAATGAGAACTATGATTTTTTAGTATGAAAACAGATGTCTTCACACGTTCATTATTTCTCTCTTTCTTCATGATTTCCTTTGTAAACTTAGTGAAAAACATTAGAAAATGTACATTATTTAATTTCTGGTGAGAACGTCTTTGTTGTTTTTTTTTTTACATGTAGTACGACACTTTTTTGGTTCAACAATCTGAATTAAGACCTGCCTCATGTTACTGTTATTTAAAAACCTAAAACTAAAAATAGTTAACTGTTGTGTTCGTCTTGTCTAATAAAATAAAAATAAAAATAAAAATGGAAGACATACATACACTAAGTTACGCTAAATGATAAACCTTAAAATGATACTGAAGTGATAATTTTCAAGGCTTGGATTGTATATTCTTCATTACAATATTGTACTCTACAACGAAAAGTACTTATCGCGAATTTTTACAATTACCACCTCCGCAATAATTATTATTTACAATCTACAAGTTAATTTGTAAAACTAATCAATGAACTCATTAACTGCAATAACCCACAATAATTAGATTGATAATTACTTACATTTAAAAGCACCCTACCATATTCTCATTTTACTTCAACCTAGTATTAAACCAAAGCTAAGACGTTTAAACAGAAGGTTCTGAACCCACCTGCGTCAACCCACAACCAAGATTAAGTAACTTCTAAACATTAGGTAAGAATATTTACCTACTGCAAATTTTTTATTGACGGTCATTATCGGGGCAGAGAGCTTCTTAAATGTGAAAATGGACTGATGATCTGGCTAAGATCGCGGGAAGCCGCTGGATGCGAGCCAAGGACCGTTATTGTGGAAATCTTTGGGGGATACTTTTGTCCAGCAGTGGACGTCTTTTGATAGATGATGATGACAATAATTTCACCACCAAGAAGACAGATCAGTTGAAATTCTAGCCTATCTGACCTGACAATCATTAAATTGAATTTACGGTACATCCAACCATACCGTAGATAATTAATTTGGACTATAATTTTATTTTATTTTTCTTCTTCAAATTCTATTTCAAAGATTCAAAAATGTTGTTTCTGCAAATTGTAAAACTTTGAGGTAGGTTATGTAATTTTAATTATACGTTCTTCTTAAAGAATCAGTCACGCTCGTTACCACGATTTTGTTAAATAAACATGAAATTATTGGTAAGATATTGTAAAAAGGTGAAATCAATTACCGTTTTCAGTTCCTATATTAAAATTTCAAATCTTTTCCAATTTTTATTTTCTTTTGTTTTGACCCTTCTATACCTGCACTAGTTATTATTCTTTGACTCCGAGCGCCCTGAACCGTGTCTCTGATTCACACCAGCCACGGGTCAGTGGCTCGGTGACTGTCGTGGGAGACTGGCTCCCATTGTGTCGAGTGGGGTTCGATTCCCGAATGTGTCTTGAGGGGCCTGCTGCTCTTTGATGAGTAATGTTGAGAAATCAGCGGCGAATGACCGTTTGCTTGATTGTGGAAGTTTTTAATGTTTTGGTGATTACTGGTCTATTAGACTTTTTCTGGTTAATGTATTTTAAAGTTTTAGCATAATATGTATTTTTAGCAGTTGTGTGCCACTTGATAATTTTTTTCTAAAATATGAATAAAAATCTATAAGCTTTAGGTATTTTATGACAGACAATTTTCTGATTTCTGATTTAATTTCAAAGTTTATTTTAATACCTAACAAACCGCAATACATTACAATTTTAGACATTATGAACTTAGACATTTCATTGTAAGATTTTAACATTTCAACATTTAAATACGTATTGCTTTGATTATAAAGCATTTACTACTAATACAAAAATTTATACGCTATTAATTATAAATACGCTAGTATTATATAATAGGTGTTTACATGAAAACGCACTTAAGTCCAATAAAAATATTATATTACTGATATAGTTTGGTGAAAGTTAAAGTTAGATTTTTCCCATGGGAAAAAGGAACTATATTATGGTGCACTTAACGTAATCTAAGGTAATCTACTTCAACCAAGCAAATGCATCAACTCACAATTTTCAATAAAACAAAAGATAACCATCAACCTTCATTCAAACATTAAAAGTAGGTCTCGAGGGCCCATGTTTTTCAAATCCGGTGTGCGAGTGAGACACGAATACTTGCGTCCTTTTCGCATGCAAGGACCCTGCGAAGGAGTAAATTACATTCGCCATTAATGTAGGGTTCCTTTGGTAACATGGAACTACATTACAACTGTAGATTATAGCACAGAATATGATATTTATCATACGATTAGATATCACTCTTGGTGATAGAGATATTGGTAGTAACTTTCCCAGGTCACACTGTAAACTTAAATTGAAAACACGGTCTTTTTCATTCATATTAGAACCGAAAAGGGTGGCAGATGAATGCATCAAGTCTTAAATGAATAGGAACAGCTTTTAGTTTTCGGTTGCACCCTAAATTAGTGCGATCGACGACGCATCAAATCGATTATTTTATTAAAAATAAAATTGAAAATTTTCTGTTCCTTTCTATCTTCATAGACGTGAGAAGGATATATAGATAGAGCTATATAGATAAGGGTTAGAGCGACACGACGAGAATAAGCTCTGATGTCAATTGTTCAAAACCTACTGAACCTTTTACCCATAAAAAAATCACTCTCTTTATTCGTTTCAAATAACTTTGTCTCTTTAATTCTGTTCTTTGACTAAAAAGTCTATATCCTTTAGCGTGTTGGGAAAGGATGTACAGAAGCCAGCACGTGCGGTTGGCAATTCGAACTACGAAATTCACCCCTATCACTACGAAATACGGGCGCTTTCAAGGTTAATATGTCCAGCCACATGTGCTGACTACTGTACCTAAGAGGAGTGTTTTTTGTTGTCTGTGGTAATAACTAAGCTGGAGTTTTAAGGCTATGCTTAAGTTTAGCTTGAGCCGCGAACTAGACTTGATGGCTTAAAGGCGTATTGGTAATTATTCTTGTCGATAAATTAATGGTAATTTATAGATGAATGTAGGATTTTTGTAATAAATAAACATTATACTAATATATCTACTGGGTTTTTTTTTAATCAGTGCGAATATTTTCTTCTTCATATTTAAGAGCCTCGCTCTTGTCGGTGGAGTCTACGCCACTCTGTTCTGTCTTCCGTCCTCTATTTGATCTCCTGATACGACACGACATCTATTTCTTCCTAAATGTGGTCCATATATGTCCTTCTAGGTCGTCCTCTCTTCCTTTTGCCTTCTATCTTTCCTTCAATGATGTTATGCGAATATTTTAGGTAGACATAAATTATGAAAAATAAAAAATAAACCTATGTATTTTTATTTTATTACGTTTTATAATACAAATAATATCGCCATTTTACGCATAAAATGGGTGTTAATTTTCTACGGAACAAAATTTAATTTGCTTAAATTTTCTTTAAACTTTGTCACAGAAGAAAATGATAGTGACTTCGTATAACACTTATCGATATATTTAAATGGAACCCGATTTTTTTTGTTTTTTAAAATTCGTTCTAAATTCTCAGCCGAAAGACATCCACTGTTGGACGAAATTCTCCCCCTGTGATCTCCACAATGATAGGTCCTGCTTGGACCGCATCCAGCGGCTTCCCGCCACCCTCACCAGATCGTCGGTCCACCTCGTGGGGGGCCTGCCCACACTACTTATGTCTTCCGGCACGCGGCCGCCACTCAAGAACCTTTCTGCCCCAACGGCCGTCGGTTCTACGTACAATGTGCCCTGCCCATTGCCACTTAAGCTTAGCGATTCTTCGGGCTATGTCGGTGACTCTGGTTCGCTTGCGGATCTCATCATTACTGATTCGATCACGCAAGGAAACTCCAAGCATAGCCCTTTTCATCGCTCTTTGGATGACAGACTGCGCCGAGCGTACGAAGCGAGCGCCAATTAGGTATTACTAGGAGTGTGTGCGTGTGACACGCACACATCTTTAAGTTGTCGCGGCTCGGTCGCCGCCCGGTAAGTAAAAGTGAGTAACTATGTTTTTGAATCATTTGAAGCGTTGTTATGCCCGACTTGAACTTTGATAGAAGTATCGTAATTAATTTGTGTTTTTAGTATTGACATAATTTTACTGTAAGATTCTAATCTCATTTCTATTAATATATAGGTATGTCTGTGTGTTGCCTGAAATAAATGGATTTATTATTTATTTTATTTTTTATTTATGTCTTGTTCGCCACACAAGGAATAAAATATTTATACAAATTTACACAATTTCTTTAAATTGTGGGTGAAGGTATTCTTAATTGAAAAACAATTGGTGTGGTGAGGAATGTTTTTTAATAGTTTAAAATGATTGGAGGTAGGTATACTCGCCATTTCGCATTTTTTCGAGCACCGTGGGGGTAGCATAGGGTTTTCAGGGTTGCGAACTTGAGTGTAAACTACTCTCCAGGAACCTAACAACATATTAAAAAAAACCGTAGATACATACACGTTTGCGATGTTCAATGTCGATTTTGATCGTTCTAAAAGTATAAAGCCATTTTAAGAGATCGTTAAAAAGTGTTGAACAATATCTTCAATACCGGTGAAGCTTGATTGGTCGTACCTTTTGGATACAAGCATAGGTCAATTAAAAAAAAAGGAACATTATTCTTATCTACTATTACTACGTTCAACTTTATTCGTTTTGCATTTTTATTAGTTTTATCTTCGTTAATTTTTCTCTTTTCATTTTCTTTTTTCTTTATTGCTTCAAGGATATATTCAGGTTCCTTAATTTCCATTTGTCTATCCAGTCTTGAGTCTATAATTTCCGGTAGCAAACAATCGAAATAAAACATTTTTAATTTTGTTTCCATGCCTTTCCAAACCTCTTTATCTTCATGGATCAGTTCTACTTTCATATCGACATAGTCCAAATTTTGAAAGAAATCTTTTCTTCACCTCTTTAAAAAGTTTTAAACAATTTAAGTTACAACCAAGTGGCGAGTTGTGGTTTGATATTTCAACAAGTTGTTAAAAAAATCTGTTCCCGTCTGTTAGAAATTCCTCTTCATCTGCAACTTCAGCTTCGATTATAAGATCAGAATCACAGGGCACACTCTTGTCTCCTGCTTCCTCATCTATTATTAATTTAGAATCGGCATCCGCATTTTTTCGCGATTCCTAGAAAAATATCCTACAGCACCCCGACTCCAGTTCTGTAGACCGGATTTTTGAAAAAAATATTATTTCCCGAGTTAATATTTTTTTCAGGATGGCGGCGCCACTTAGCATGGTAGAGCCCCTTAACGTATTAGTAAACTCTACGTACATTACGATTTTCGCATGAAATTTTATGTTCTTCAACTTTTTTGTCATCTGTGTCCAGGGTTGCATTGATTTCCGATTCCTGAAATCAAAATTATAAATGAGATCGACGTATAATAAGACAAAATCCGTCGATTTTGTGTTTTCTCATCTTTAGTTTTATTAGGCGTGTTATGAAATATATTAGTATGTATGAATTTCATTTTTGAAGCTAATTATGTATTTATGTTTTTTTTTATGTATGTTTCGCGTTTGATTTATTTTGTATGAGATCGTGGATCTATGTTTATCATACATCTATGAACATACACAATAAAATAATAACACTAAAATAAATATAATATAAGCACAGAAGAAAATAATAGTAAGCTAAACTAACCCGTAAAAAATAGCTAATACCACACTTGATTTCATTCTGTTACACTATCTAGCTTTCGAGTTTCGTATCGATATTAGAAGCTTTCCCACCAAATTATGAAAAAAAAGAACTACATCACTGGCACACAAAATTTGGCTGCACACGGCGCGATGCCACGAACGAAAAAAAAAACAACCGCGTCGTGCGTTTTCTTCAATGGCGTTCTTTATTTGAATTATGAAATTTTTGTATGGGAAAATTTGTTTTGCTTGTAACTTATATTTTAGAAAATTTTATCAATATATTATTTGCCTAGCCTAAATGTTGACCAGCATGGAGACGAATAAATTAAAATAAAGATCATGAAAATCGGTACGGCCGATCTCGAACTAACACGACTTTCTTTTATATATATATATATAATTTATGTTAAGAAAATATAGCTAAAACTACATAATTGGAAGGCCAAATGACGTATTTTTATACTTACATATTATGATTTATCCTTTTTTTCTGAAATCTACCACTACCGCCACTTTTCAACGTAAAATATCAATTTTTCCTTCTTCCATTTTCACTAAAACAATAATATTTCGATCAATAAATAATTTAAGATCAATGACAGGTCATATTCATTAAAATGAAAAAAACACACTTACATGTTTTGCAGCGCAACCGCAGTACGCCGACACACAATAGCTCGCGATTGTTTTTCTTCGCGCGAAACGTGCTCTCACTCTAAACTCTGGTGGGCGACTGATTTTTCTAGCGCGATCCGCGCGTATATATTGAATACCGCGCGGCCATAGTAAAATTGTATGGGGAATTTGAGATGCGTTTTGAATAAATCGTAGTTAAATTACCAAGCCTATTTTTTTAAATATGAGATGTTCAAATTGTAGTTTATAAATGATCATTGATAGGGATTGAGGTTAAAATAGGATACTACGTTTAAAACAATCGTAATGACAAAAACGCTCGCACGCATTTTTTAGATTTTTGGTTAACTTTAGGTAGTCCTGCCTGTTTAACTATATAATATTTCGAATATCTGCCTCTACAAAAGTGTAGATACATTCACTGTGACACTAAACATGTATACTTTATATTTATAATAGTAATATAATTGATTTAATCTACTTAACGCTGAGTGGAGTTTTAGGTTTTTTTGCTCGGCGCCCTCTTGCCCATCGTAAACCACCACCACGAACCACTTCTCAGATCCGCAAATCATTACTGGCAACACACATTGGTCAACGACTTTGGACTTAGTTTATTGATTTTTCAACAGATTGACTTTATTATTTGGGACGAAAAGTTATTGCGAGTTGGGTTCGACTATTGACCTCCTTCTCGAAGTCAGATCTACTTAGCTGGAAGGTTTGTCCCAGGTAGACGTTATGGTCTACAACTTCGAGAGCAGAGTCCCCAACATTCATTGGAGTGGGTACTACATGGGCGTTCGACATGACTTTTGTCTTCTCCATGTTCATCTTCAGACCCATTTGTTGGGAGACTCTATTGAGGTCATCGAGCATTGTGCCGAGGTCCTCCAAGGTCTCAGTCATGACTATATTTTCGTCGCAAACCGGAGGTGAGTGATGTACTCGCCATTGATATTGATGCCATGTCCTTCCCAGTCCAGAAGCTTACAGACATCATCCAGTGCAGCATTCGAAATGTAAACAATATTTTTATTCTTTTAACGTGATCTAGTATCGATACTAACTGTAATAAGTACTACATAAAATATATGAATACCAAGAATTTTCTTAGTAATATCAAAACCGAAATGATTCTTTACTTCCAAGTAAATCTTCCAATTACTTGCCTCTTAGGATTCATTTTACTATGTTTTCTTAAAACATCAATTCTGTGGTAGTACAAAAACATTTTATTCGGTATACCATAATTATTTAGAAAAATAAGTAAATTGCATATTTTTAAATTCTCATTTATTAAGTGTAGGTTTAAAAACAATTTATTACCTTGCAATTCCATTTTTTTTACAGATTTTCTATTTTACATCATCTGGCTGTACTATCACATGAAATAATTGAATTTCCTAATTGTAATATTTTAATAAATACAAATATTATTATAATTATCAATTAATTCATCTTGAGTTTTGATGTTAATGAACGTTGAATTATTTCAGCTCATAATTTATAAAGTGTGAGTATAAATATAGGTAATTAGATTATGAACTTCGGAAAATATTTACACAAAAAAAATCTAGGTCAGAAAAAATAATGCTACCACGTTAAAAGGTTACCTAAATGTTTTGTATTTCCATTATTAAACATTTTGTAGAAAATACGCGTATTTATTTTAATTTAACAGTAATTACTTTTACAACCAATCCGATTATCCAGATTACAATTATTGTAATCTGTTATAATTTCAATAATGGCAAACTGGCATCTTTTCTAATGTTACAAATTGTAATGCGAAGGTTAGTCCGTTCACGATGTGGGTAGTAGCCTTACCTACTACTAGTAGTATAGTAAGTAGTTGTAAATGTCAAGTTAAAGGTGTCCTCTCACTGTGGCATAGTGACAGGTGTGCTGTGACCGGCGCGGTGGCAGCGCAGTTGGGAAAAGGGGGCTTGTGAATGATTGTTCTTGGGTTCGATACGCGCGTCATATACAGTGTTTGCGTGGAAAATAATTATATAAATTATATTTAGATCGTTTTACTAGAAACAATTTTTTTTTTGCCTTTTACGTTACTATACAAATTAATGTTGAGAAACTACCAAAGCGCCACACTTAGTTTTTTGTTATTTATTTAGAACTATTTGTTGAAATGATAAGTTTTTTTAGTAACGCGTAGGCTTAAAAGCTATAAACCTATTTAAATAATACTTACCACTGGAAAAGTAGAAATAAAAAAACTTGAGTGTAGCTTTATGTTAGCCAGTCAGTAACAATTTTCTGTATAGGTTCCTATCACCTGTATAATTTGGAATACATATTCCTTCTATTTTAGTAGAACTCTTATACAGGTGGACCAAAGACCCGTTTCTAGAAACCATTATTGACAATACAAGTAATATTTAACGTCCATTGCGTAGTGAATACGTCGCAAATGGTGGACTCATTAATTCTTATCATATTGAGGACGCAATGTCTAACGTATTGTGCTTTAAATAGAATTGTAGATTTTTTAAATGAAGTTCACTTGTCAGCTGCAAGTCTCTGTCACCTGTTAATTTTCTTGTCTATAAAATTATGTAGTTTAAAAAAAAAACTATCAGACAATTCGACATTTGCTGAACTATTGACGAGGCGACGAGTTAATGGACAGATGGTAACGAATTGGTACAGATGTTTGGTCTGACTAGTTTATAAGTAGTTATGAAATGAGTGACAAGTACGAGTAGTTAGTTTAAATACATCGCTTTATGTAAAAAAGAGATTGCTACTTTATATAAGTCCGCCTTTCGACTCTTTTGTTTTGTTTTTAAGTATTGTTTTACGGCGTCGACAAATAAAATTGTATTTTTAGCATGATATACCATGGATGGATTCATTACCCTCACCTGCAAGCAATATTTTGGTAAATTTTTTTACGTAAGACGTAGTGTACATAATTATGGACAAAACTAGAGATACTAAATAAACACATAGATGAAGAAAATAAAAATAAAAATGTAGCTTTAAAATTGTTTGAATCATTATCTGTTCCAAAGACATAT
The DNA here is from genome assembly GCA_948473455.1 of Teleiodes luculella. Taxonomy (NCBI): domain Eukaryota; kingdom Metazoa; phylum Arthropoda; class Insecta; order Lepidoptera; family Gelechiidae; genus Teleiodes; species Teleiodes luculella. The sequence goes on from OX419607.1 coordinate 10,555,317, forward strand.
AATATGTAATTCATGGTCTGTCTAGACCGAACGCGAGTTTCGTAAATAAAAGTCTTGAGTTTTTCAAAACGTTCTTTCACAAATTCCATGAGTTTGGTTTTAACTTCATTCCATTGGAACCAAATATTAGCGGTAGCATAAGAATATAAAACACATTAATACTAATGCGAGTACGAAACGATCTCCCACCAAACGGGAAACATCGTTTGACACCTACAGTTTGCATACAAAATTAGGTTTATTTTCATCTCCAGTTAATTTACATATTATGGCCAGTTCACATTATTCCAGTAGCATTCCAGTCCAGCAATCCAATCCAGTGCTGGAATGCTACTGGAATAATGTGAACCGACACTGGAATGCCATTCCAGTGAGCATTCCAGTACAGTGACTGGAGAGACCGTCAACTTTTCATTCCAGCTCACCCAATCCAGCGCCACTGGAATAGTGTAGACAGCCATTCCAGTTGCAATCTAGTGCTAGATTGAACTTTTAACAGTGAATACGAGATAGTTGTTTTGGGGATAAAGTTCCAAATTAAATTAATAATGAAATGAGGATCAAACTCAAAGAGTTACTTCCAATTTTAATTTTGCAGGTATTGCCTCTCTAAATAATGTATCACTTCGCTGGATATTATTAGAAATTAATTATAATAACTCTTCAAAGTTTTGTGTAGTCATTCTTATTGCCAATCTGTATTCTGAGGGATCTTCTGACGCCAGCTGTCTGAAAAGCATTGTTGAGGCTTATCCAATTTCTCATCCAAACCCGATTACCTCGTTGTAGTTCATCTTCTATTAAATCACTTACTTCTTGTAACAGTAGTAAATGAGCAGTTTTTAAACAATTTTTGAGTTTTTTTCTAGAAATCATTGTCACCGATGTGTTACCAATACAGCTACTCTTAAAAGACTGGAATAATATAAACGTTATGCTCCAGTCCACTACTGGACTGGATTAACCCGCTGGATCACTGGACTGGAATAATGTGAACCGGGCATTATATTAAGCAAAAGCATCGTTATAATAATATGATCGTAAAATGTTCTTACTGAGTCTTTAAAGGGACCAAAGTAACTTCTTCACTTTGTAGGTAACTAATTAGAAATTCGACCTTGGATTTCCACAAAATTTTTTAAATATGTTATTTGCTTTCTTGACAGCTTCAAAAAGCCATAATTCACAAGGTTATTTTAAAATTACGGAAAATTATGACCTATGTATAGTAAGAAGCACGTGCGGCTGGACACTCGCATTACGAAACTCGCTTCTACTACTACGGAATAACGGCGCTCTCAAGGTAAATATGTCCAGCCGCAGCCTACTTTAAATTAGAATTTATAAAATAGGTTCCCATACGTATTCAGTGGGCCAGTAGCTAATTTCTTCCATTCGAAAGGAAAATAATGTGACGGAACTTGCACACACCTGCGAAGACATTTAAAAGCTGTGTGTGAAGTTGACCAACCACTATCGTGGTCGACTAAATCCTGTTCACACTTAATCTGGGTAGGCTCGATCAAGCCCTTCGGTGGGCACATATCATGGGCTGTTCATAAAAAAAAAAACTATTATGTAGGGACATCTCACGTACGACCATCTGACCCCAACCTAGACAGAGCCTGTACTTCGGGTGTCAGACAGCTGATAAACATACATCTTCTTATATATAAAAATGGATTGCTGTTAGAACGGCTGAACCGATTTGGCTAATTTTGGCCTTGAAATATTCATGAAAGTCCAGGGAAGGTTTAAAAGGTAAGAAAAAAAAAAGAAAAAAAAAAACAACGCGGGCGTATAGCCACAGAATACCAAATAGTTGGTATAGCCGCGGGCGGACAGCTAGACACACGGCAAACACCAATGCAAAATCACACTAATGTATGCCCTGGGCGGGATTCGAACTCGCGACCCTGTGCTTCGTAGGCAGACGTACTAACAATTAGCTACGGGACGTCAATGATGTCAAAATGTTATAATTGTGTAAAGGTAGTAAGTACTTACATAGACTGTGTGATTGGTTGGGCCATCTCCTTTTATAGTAGGAAGAAGGAAATTCGATAAAGATCAACATACGATCTAAACACAGTAGTTTTCATTTTATTCAAATGATTTTGATTCTATAGTACTTAAAAAAATATAATTAGGTGTATTTACACGAGTCACAATAAAAATACAAACATCTGGACATCTGGTTACTCCAAGAAGTGCTCTGGCCCATTCAGCGGTCTCAATTTGTTTAGGCGAGATAATAAGGTCGAGACACAAAATGCGGGTAGATTTAACCACGTGTTTGAACGAAACCGAATTAAGAGTATCTTAATTTTCGTTTTTTGAATTTAAAATTGAACGATAAATTGGGGTAGAGACTTGGTTGATTAAAATAGTAATCTAATAAGGTCTTATATTTTTAGATCCTACATAAAAAAATGGACTAAATTGTCAATAAGTGAGATTGTTTATGTTTTTAAACAAATGATAAATTACAATGTTACGATACGATACAAGCCACCGTAAAAAAAGTGGTAGCCGTCTTGTCCCGATTTTTTATTCACATCATCCAACCCGTTCTTTTTTCGTTACTTTTTTTACAAATTCAAATTGCCGATCCTCGAGCTTCCAATCTCCTTTAAAATAATACTGGCAACGTTGAAATTCGAATGGCATTCGAAATTCAAATGTAAGAACATCTGACGTGAAGAGTTCGGTCTTGTTTTGATCTTTTTTCTTGTTTTTTTTTAATGACGGCTGGGTCGCACAGGTGCTTTGTCTGTTTTCGATGTGGTTTGCTTCTTTTATTCGGACGAAAGTAATTGGTGACAGATTTGGGGTTGGAATGTCGATCGTTTTCAAGATCGATTTCCAGTTTTTATACAGATAACAGAGTTCGTGTCGCTCAAAGTAGGTATGTATATGTTTGAAAAGAAGCGAACAATTATCCTTTTAAAAGTAGTTGATTTAATAGCGTAATTTTTCCTAAAATTTCAAAAGATTGTTTTTTCCCATTTTCCAGTTCTTTCTTCCAGTTTTTCTTTTTTGTATTAATACTATCAAGCATTTTAAATAACAGTAAAGTCGATTAACTTAATCCAATAAAAATATAAATAACTTTGTAGCAACATCTCACAAAGATCTCACATATTTATTATATGGTCATCTGACCATAAACTAGGCAGTCTGTATAGACCCACCCATAGTATTATGGGTGGCAATGGGTGTACAAAATGTATATAGATATAAATACAGGTTTATATAAATATATAACATCCAGACTCAAGGTAAATAAATACAAGTGCTCACACTACAACAGTTTTAATAGTACCTACATATTTGGTTACCAGCGAACGAACAACATTTTATATTTGCATAAAAGGTGCCTAAAAGAGCCTTATTTTAATTGAAATAAGTACCTACAGTCTAACACTAAATGTAAATTTTCTTTCATTATTACCATTTTGTCGTCTTGGTACTGAAATGTAACTTGCCCTGTAGCGGGTGTCACTATTATATACTTCTATCCCTGCAGTCAACATACCATCTCAAATGGAAAACGAAAAAAAATCGAAAGAAATTGAAGTAGAAACATATTCGGCAACTTATGTACCTAACGATTGACAGAATCCGCAATACCGGCTGGCAATAAAAAATCAAACGTCAAAACAGATGCTGGCTGAAAAGAAAACAGCTAGACAACAACATTCGAAAATGGAACGCACCGAGCTACCCCGAGCTTACGCAGGCTCTGCCCGGGTAGCGTACTGATCAGCGTCTATGCGCAGCCTCCCCTCCCTCCCGTCTCCGCGCCCCTCCCGCCGCCGCGCCAGACCGCGTTCAGCGCTCGTCGTCGACGGACGTGCGTTATTTCGCGCGAAAAACAACCTGTGGAATCACAGAACGGGACGACCATAGTGCGTGCAATTGTCCTTTCTCGTGCGTACGCCGAACATTAATATTAGTGTTTTCTTGGTGAAAAACTGGATTACAGTGCAGTTACAAAGGAGTAGTGCATGGTGTGTGTTTAAATTTTTATGAATGAAGCCTGAACTGGTTTTAAGACACCGGATGGTTTAAATTAAAAGGGAACCAGTCTCAAATCGCCGATTTCCGTTTATACGGGTTTTGCCGTGGGAGTATGATACAGCCTTTTTTATAATTATTCTTTTTTGTCATAATGACTTTTTAGTGGGAACGGATTAGGGATTTTGAACGCTCGTAAAAGAGATACGATCTTTTTAATTGGCTTTTGAATTTGAATTCAGATTTGGAAGCCATTATTCAGCAGCCAACAGTCTATTGTTTTCTGCTAGAATTGGTCTGCCGTTTTCAGATTTAACAACTTTTTAATTTAAGCGCCGCTGAAAAATACTATCTCTTCTTATTTCTACATAAATACGAGTACTTAATACCCTATTACTTTATTAATATAATTACTTTATTTAACAAGAGGTTTAAAATAATTTAAAAAAAGACTTGACTCTCTGACCAAAGAATGGAAAAACAAAATACTATTTATAACAAACTGCGGTTTAGTAAAGTAAATTCCCTTGAAGCATGAGAGATACATAAATTCTGTCAACAGAACTCTAATGTAGGGTAGTAGCGCATGAAAAACACGCAATTTTAGTAACTGCTTTCGTAATAAAAAGGGAAATGTAACTTTTTTTTACTTTTATTTTACAAAAAAATCTCATTATTGGTTCAGAAGGGTCGTTCGTTCTGCAAGAGGTATTCCAAATTTAATTATTGGAAGACCTATTGAGTTATCCAGGGAGGGTATTTTCTGTTATCAGAGAGCCTTTTAGCCAAAACCGGGGCTCGCTACGTAATAGGAGCAGGGTTCAAAATTGAGTAACAGGATACTATTACTCGATTTTGATAAATAATTTTTAGTTGGTTAATACGTAAAGTTTGATTTGGTAATAGAAATTGGCATTTATTTGAGTATTGCATAACATCAAACAGTGTTTAAATGGCAAACTTAAGGTATACATTTAAAAAGTTTATTTTTTATTTATTTTGTGTCACTAACAAGGAAATTATAAGTGTAACAAATAAATTAAAAACCTTACGTACTTACACAAAAAGATGGAGCTTGAAAACTTGAAACAAAACTGGTGTTAAGCCATTTTTATAGCAATAAAAGCTAAATAAATTTAAATAATTAACTCGCTAACAGTTTTCTAGTAAAAATCTAGTATTAACTTCTAAAACAGCGTAATTTAAACCTAATTAATATTTCGCTCATCTATTACTACAAAGACGTAACTGTCATTTTACAAATTTTACAGGAGGGCGTTTTAAAGTTTTTTTTAATGTTCTGTTTCGTTTTATTATTTCACTTTATAATATTTATAACTGCAACTAGGATATTTTGGATGTTTAAATATATAGGTAGAGTACAATAGCAAAAACATTTAAAAAAGTCAAGTGTAAGTATAAAAAAAACCACTTGAAATGATTTGACACATACAATTGTGTCATTGTTGCATTGAAATTGTTTTATTTTGGAAGTTGTGACACTGAGATAGGTATTAGTTAATTGTATTTATAAACACTTTATTTGAGATAATAATTCATTACAGCTTTATTGAATACTGAATAATTAACATTACTTAATAGCAGGTAAATCACAGGTGAATTAGTATTTTTTATCGTAATTTCAAACCACTTACTGAATAGTTAACAGTTTTTTGAATAATTTCGTGTTGGTACATAAATCATAGATTCATTTGTTATCCTTATATCAAAATACTTATTAAAATAACACAAGGCCATCGCTAGTCACGGCTTTTTCATTAAAAAAAGTACTTTATGTTGGTTTCAAACCCAGGTACCTTACAAATAGTAGGACGCCCTTTTTTTAAGTTATCAATGAAAATTATTATTTTGTGTTTTTGCTTGTGTTTTAGTAGCTTCATTTTGCCTTTGTTTAAATATTTTTTTAACTTTCTTCTAAGCCTGGAGTGTTCCAGCATAAGGATTCTCATACTCTCGGACAGTCAGGCCGCATTAAAAGCACTGGCGTCCAATGAAGTAGCATCCAGAATTACTCTGACATGCATTGATGCCCTAAATTAACTGGGCAGCAAAAACTCTGTGTGCCTGGGCTGGGTGCCTGGACACTCGGAGTCGGGGGGAACGAGCCGGCAGATCAGCTGGCAAGGAAAGGGTCTGGCGCCCGACCCATTTTACCGGAACCTATGCTCGGGGTGCCGAAATCCGGCTCAAGGCGCCAAGTGGTGGCTTGGGAAATAGAAATGGCCTTGCACATTCGAAACAGTTTTTTCCAGGTTTTCTCCACAAATCAAGATCTGAGATACAAAAACTCGTCCGGTTGAGTATTCGTGTTCGGGCATTAGGGCCCTTACTGGGCATTGTAAACTCAATAAGCACATGAACAGGCAGAATGGGCTTATCAGAAAACCCTTACTGTAGATTCTGTGCAGACGAAGAGGAAACCGCACTTCACATGCTCTGTGAATGTGATACTCTCATCAACAAAAGGAGCAAAGGGGTAGATGGAACTTTTGTTTCTTTACTTATAATAACAGATTCAAAATCTAAGCATTCGTTTTCCTCTATATTTTTAGAGAAAGGAGCAGGAATCGGGCTTCTATGGCTATTGTTAACATTTTTATATTGCGATTACTCAAATTTTATTACCATTTAAAATACCTAGTTTAATTCACCTTATTTTTCTTTAAAAAAACCATTACTAGCAAACAAGTACATAGATAGATTCATGTTTTATTGCACACACAACACATACAAGTAAGTACCTATTTAAAACAATAAAAAAATAATGATCTTAACTTGAATGCTATTTTTTATTTACTTTTATTTAGATTTTATTTTTATTAGACTTACTTTTTAGTTACTACTTTTAGTAATAATGAAGAAAAACATAAATACAATATTTAATGTTTTAAAATTACACCTGTTTCTTTTAAGTAAGTCATTATTTTATTCAATTTTAAGAGCTTTTAGTTAAACACTGACACAAAATACATATACAAAGGTATTGTAGCTCACAAAATATATTATTATTCTAGTGCTACAATGACAAAAAATACAATTACGACACTGCAGATCTCAAAAAATAATTTTGTCTTGGTGCTACATAGACAGAAAATAACATTTACGTCGTTTGGCACCTAAAAATATAAAAAATTATGCGCAACTGACCAATGTGGCGTCGTTACACTCAGGGCGAGTAAAATTTTGTACCGGTGCAACAAAGACAGAGGCGCCATCTTACGCTCATTTGTTGAACAATAAAAACGTCTTTTTAATACCATACGTATTGGTCATTTTGGAACATTCTGGCATCATTAACTCATTTTTGCATTTTGTGACAATTACGTCTTTGTAGTAATAGATGAGCGATTTGTTCACCCACTACTGTGTCGATTCGTTCTCCCAAACTAAAATAGCAATAATGTCGTTTCTTTATTCAGAGATACTGAAATACCTACTTAAAATATAAATTTATGATTCACTCTAAAAGGAAATGCTTCAAATAGTATACGTAGGGATTATTTAGGGGCATTTGTGGTAATGGACAAACGTTATATTTTTTCTATTAGAAAATAAAACGTCTTCTCACTAAATAATAAATTTTTAGTTTTTTTAAATAAAGCATGACCAGAGGAATAAAATACATGCTCTGAGGGTGTCACGTGCATATTTTTATATTTATGGCAACAATTTCCATCATAAAATTTGTTTCTTTCAAATTCCGCAATATCATAATTGATTTTTGTCATTTTGTTGACAGTATTATTGTAATAACCTTGTGATTCTCGGCATAGAATTACCAATATTACCCATATTAGGCGCCTTACAAGGTGACTAAAAATAGAAAATAAAATTAGACGCGAGTACTTAATGCAAACAATAAAACAATCTAATTATGTCAAAGCTTTATATCAGATTAATTTTCAAAGCATTTTACTGTAAAATCTATTTTATTAACAAAACTTATGTCCCCGTAGGAATTACGTGTTTTTTCTATTTGTATTTAAGTGATAAAGCGCGTAAAACCATTGGTCCCAGATTTAGTCGTTATGGGTTATAAAATATATATGTACCTATATATTTTTTAATATATTTTGTTTATTAAAAAATAAACGTTTTACAAATTGAAAGCGGTGTTCTATAGACTATTACAAAGTTATATTTAGTTATAGTTAATTAAATAATTTAAAGATATTTTGTATAAAGTTTCTCCCGGCGAGTTCTTCTGCACAAGATCTCGCTCGAACAAAACATAATAATTATGTATTATATCTGACTTAACTAAATATCCTAAAGCTAAAAAGAATATATTTTTAAATAATAGATCGTCGATAAATTCATGTTAAAATCCTTAGGGGGCTCATAATTCTGACATCAGGGTTTGTGGGGTAGGTAGGTAAGCCCCACATGATAAGCAAGCAACTGATTATTTCTCTACAAAAACTTATACACAACTTATTACAATAGAACAACTACTTCACTCAGCTATTAGCACTTCGGAAATTAGCACGACTTAGTGGAATGCGCTTTATCCTATTTTATTTTATGGTTTAAATTTAGAGGCAGCTAAATTTAACCGTCAAGTTTATAGTCTTAAACCTGGTTTTAGAAACGGTTATAAAGATTTAATACAGTAGTAGTAAGTGAATGATGAGATTAATGAATTGCAAACAAAATAATGAAGCTAAATTTAGTACGTGCGCGAGTTGAATGTAGTGTGCGTTTAATTTTTTTCTCGATATATCTTTTATTGAGGTATTTTATATTATGTAACTTTGTAGCATATCGTTTTTTATATCTTGTAAAAGAATGTATAATTAGTTAAAAACTCAAAATTAAGTGAAACGCACCCTGCATAAACCTTGCTTGTGAACTGTAGTATGTCTAGATCGTAGTCAGTGGAAGGAAGTGGTATCCTTTCACGTTCAGGAAATAGGCCTGAGTTTATGTACAATATGTATGAATAAATGTATTATATATTTCAATTTGTGTACTGTTTTGAAGGAAATTTTAAGAAATCCAAAAATTTTGGAATATTACAACGTTTTAACGTTCGTATTCGCACTTTTTTTAAAACCTGATTTGTGTTTAGCGTTTTTAAATAAGTAATGTTGAATTTTACTTTATAATAACAAGAATAGTTTATGTCATAAGAAATGCAAGACAGAAATACAGTAATATGAGTTTTTTTGGTGCTAATAATTACTTTACTTAGGTATTGCGAATACACATTGATTTATTTCCAAGGACGTTAAAATTGTAAATATATCTAACGTCCTTGTTTGTTGCACAATAAAATCACATATGAAATTATCGACATTTACACGTATTTTTTTCATGCTACGCCGTAGCCGTTTGCTACGGCGTAGCAGCTTCTTTTAGAGATCAGACTGATACATTTGTTGTTTTTTTTTTACTACTAAAAGATTTTGTTTTAAAAGTTAAGGGTATTTATTATACTCCGCTTGTCTTATGTTTGCCTGATAAAAATAATTGGGCAATAAGGCCATACCCTTGCCGTGCCCATAACTAATCTAATCACCGAGGTGGCTTGACCGATTTTGATAAAATTTTGTATGACAGTAGATCTGATAATAGAAGTAGAACTGAAAAATGTTATTACATTTACGAAAACGTTAAATATTACGCTGGCGGAGTCGCGAGGCGGACAGAAAGAGGGTGTAATATAAATAATTATATACCTAGGTGTACTTGAGGCTTTAGGTTAAGAGATATTACTAAGGTTTAATGTTATACAAATAAGATATTCATCTTACTACATTATATCTATATTTCGGTAAACTTAACTAAAAAAGACAATATTAAGTTTTTAACTAAGCCAGGTCAAAATCCTCGTTGACCTCAAAGCCCGCCACACCCTTCAGAAGGGTAAACAAAACCTATTTGAAATTAAACCTAATCCTATATAAGAGCGATAAATGAATTACAAACAAAACAAAATAATCAACCCTTATTAAAATCTAAGTCGAAACTAAAATAAATAACAATCAAAATTAAACAGAGTGCGAAAAACAAAAGCTGTCGATTGCTCCATTCAGAATTCGAATACATTTAAAAACAGATTTTATTTAACAAATCTTTTCAAAATTCAAATTTTATTTTGGAATAGTACAATAAGAGTAAAGAGTGTTTTATGCTTGATTTTGTGCGTAAAAGGGTGAGAAGAGCTTTAAGTAAATAGCAATTGAACCATACTATCACCCTAGCAAGCTATGCTATGAATGATTTTATAATAACATTAAAAATACTATTCATCATAAATAAATAAAAATCTATGCCGAAATGTATAATAATATGTAATGCTATATAGAAGATAGAGTAAACCTAGGTTTACTCGGGTTTACCTAGGATTACCCAAAAGCTTTGTGGATAAAGTCGAAATCTTTTCTGTTTTTGTATGTTGTTCGAGTGTTAAATATTATTTATTTCTGAGTTACTAAGTAATAGAACAGTAAAATTGAACTTTAGTTGGCTAGTTTTTGATACTTACAGCATCCAAAATATCAAGCGTTATTTTGTGTGGACCATGTTCAAATGCCAATCATTCTTAAACCGTAGCGTTACTTAAATTCTAAATATCAAAATAAGTTTTTTTTACGGTACTAAGGGACTACGGACCTGAACAGCTGATTTTTTTAAGGAACACGAAATTATTGTAATTATCAATCTGACCTCAGATTCGTCATCGGACACGACTACTGGGGACAATAGATTATAATTTTGAAAACAATCGGTTCAGAAACATATAAAAAAACTAATTTAATTAAACTAAAAATAATAAGCAAAGATTTTTATATGTATTTGTAAGTTTCCACCAAGCGGAAACGTTCCCGGGCACGTGGATATATTCTCCGGAATATTTAGTTACTGGGAACGGCACATCCCTATTCGTGTCACGTACGCAAAAATGACGCAACACCTAACATTACCCAGTTAGCATTGAGTAGGCCTAGGTAAGTACGGGTAAACTCCGAATTAAAATTTATTTCAATTATTATTCAGACCAACACCGAACATTACCTAGTGTAGGGTAGACTTAGTTGTATACGGGTAAACGCCGAATACAAATTAAAATTCGGACTTTATCCACAAAGCTTTGGTAATCCTAGGTAAACCCGAGTAAACCTAGGTTTAATCTATCTTCTAGTATTATCCGTCACTTTAGAAAGGCTGCACCGAATTAAATGATATTCTTTAGCTGCTTCTTATTACTAGAATTACAAACCTTTTGGCAGTGGTAAAACATTCAACAACAACATCAACATCATTCATTCAACATCTGTGAACTCTGTAAATGTAGGTGAACATCTTGCAAACAAAGCACTAACGCGACACTACCTATACAAACAAACCATGACCTAGATACTTTTATTTTATTTTATATTTAAAAATACCTATTTTAAGTAAACTGCATTTACATTATACATATTTTATATACATTTCACTCTAAATAATAATATTTACACAAATTGTCCTAAAGTCAATTTTTTCACAACTGTGTTGATGCCTAAGATACAAGTTAATTCTTAGTTTAGGTATCACAGTAGCATTTTTTGATCGTTTTTATTTTTGTATTTTCGATGTCTGTATTTAGATTAAGTTTTGATGAATAAAAATTTATTATTATTATTATTATTATTATTATTATTCTCAAGGAACTACATAAACGTGGGGTGGACAACTAATACAAAAATAATTACCTATATTATACATGCATTTTTGAAATTTGAAATTGTGTTTAATAAATGAGAAAGAACATAATATTATAGTCCGTGAAAATCTAAAAAACAGGCTTAGATTCTTTTAAAAATTAAATATGATCAAAATTATGAGTTTTTGACAGTACATAACAGTATTCTAACTGATATTTTATACATATAATACCAGACTCATTACTAACACCAGACGCGGCATTTTAACATTTGACAGAATAGATAACGTCGACGCCCCTCAAACGACGAACGACGATTCATCGAAAACATAATGAGTACCTAGTATTATCATTATTAAATTAAATGATAGTAAAGTAAGCAATTCTAGTAACAAAGTTTCGTGGAATTATATCAAAGATGTAATGTAAATATATAAAAAGTATTTTTAACGGCTCTATAGCATAGTCGGTAGTGCGTCTGTTTTGAAAGCAAAGGGTCGCGAGTTCGATCCCGCCTAGGGTAAACATTCGTGTGATTAATGAATAGTTTTGAGAATACTCTAAATGTTTAGTTGAACCTAAGTTTGTTCTTTCGTTAGCAATGCTATTCACTAAATTTCTTGTAAAATATTTTTTTATTTTGTGGGAATATTACTAAAATTGCAATTTAAAAAACGCAAAGACACTTGCCGCATACATCAGGTTCGAAGGCAAGTAATCGAAAAACCGAGAGGTTTGAGTCTATTATTTCGAATTATGGTTAACAAAATTTAAGTAATCAATGGACTTTTAACCGGCGGCGGCGTGGCCGCTAAAATCTCTAAATTTAAATTGTTAGTCTTTTTCATTCGTATAGGAATCGAAAAAGATGGGAGATAAATGGATCTAATTTTTAATAAATGATATTTAAAATAAGAGCGCACCTGTAAAATTCAGCTTAATTTTAGGTGGGATGTTTTTGCATGCCTTCTAAACTAGTGCGAACTACGCGTAAAATCGATGTCGATGTCTCTAAATTTTTGTTCTTAAGAACGTGAAAGGGGCATAATATAATGGTTTTAAATCTAAGTTAGAGTATGATAATTTTACTAACCCAATAATGTTTCTTTTTTTAATATATGTAGGTATGTATATATTTTCCCATAGTTTATATTGCGTTGGGATCTTGAATCGTTTTCGATTTGTTTTCTAAACTTTACAATCTCGTAGCCTTGGTCTTTACGTAAGCTATTTATTGCCTAGCTCAGTATGAATGTTAAATAATTATCATTGCATATTCCATGAACTTACAAACTAGTCTAAAGGCATTGGTTATATCATTAAGTGATCGACAAATATACAAGTTTAAAAAGATTTTATGTATTAAAGATATGGTACTTATACGACTTTTAAAATTTACAAAACTTAGTGTTTTTAAACAATTTTTATTTTTATGATACTGCCGAAATTTATGACCTTTTAAATTAAGAAAAAAATCTGTATACAGAATTAAACAATTTTGTTAAAAAAAGAAATTTACTCAGTTTAATTTTTTTTGTGGCTCGACTTTATAATTCCCCATAATAAGTAAAGGAGATGTGTAACGATTTGACCATCTTACGAACTTATTTTTCATTTCAAAACGTAACTTTAATTTCCAAATTGGATATCTACCATCTCTGCTCGAACATAAGAACTAATTAACATTATTTTAAAACCTGCACCTATCAATGTTTTAGCGAATAAAAATATTCTATTCTAAATACATTTAATTAATTACTAATAAAATTATATATTATTATTATTTATTATTTAATTTATATTTCGCACAAAACAACTTCGTTTTCATCCAAATATTATTCCCACGCTCTAAGCCTTGGAGCTTTGAATCAATCGATAGGTTACTATAAGTTAAATAAGAGAGGCTTCGAGGGAGCAGGTTGCACTCACCGGATGTGAAGCCTTACTTGGCGTGGAACCTGTTCGGACTGGCCCGTCGCTTTATTTTTAATAAACTTGTTGCTACTTAGATGTAACTTAACTTGTTTCAAGTAGAGTGTTAGTAATGGGTTCGATGCGTCTGTTTGAGCTATTTTTGTGGAGATAGGTATAAATTTTTTAATGCATATATTTTTTTGTTTTATAGTAAATATAAAATTGAATTTATTTCGGATATGGTGTCTCATTTGTAACATTTTCACAAATAAAATAAATAATCATCATCACCAAACACGCTGATTGAAATAAAATCTAAAATTACATTATTAATTATAATTTAAATTTAAAAATATACTTAAATACCCCAAAGTTCAGACACGGTGTTAAATACAGTGTAAAAAATGCACTCCATATAAATTAAACTAGATATTAATATGTTTGAATTTATATTTATATCGTACGAGTATTGCCGCCTTTTGAGTCTTCCAGCGACTATTTAGTGCACATTCGATTTTTATGACTAATTCTATGCTAAGCATAATATAAATTATCAGTCTTTATCAATAAACAAAAATAAACAATAGTCAGGGTCAATTTTAAACAGCAATCTTTATTTTATTCATTTAATAAAAATATCGCATGTGAAGCAGTTTTTTTTATTAATCGCACACTTACTAGAGTAATTAACGTAAATAACTTACTTCTTTACAACCTAATAAGAGGTTCCCAGGATAATGTTTACACGATATCAAAAAACTACCGAAATATTCACCGCAAGATCATTCAAAATGGCGCTTAAAGTTGAGTTTCTTAAAGCCAGTGCTTAAAGCTAAAAGTTGTTCAAAAAGTGACTCACACGCATCCCGCCTTATTTAGATGCTTCATTAATATGCCGTTGACCGAATTATACTAATTCGGGTAAAGAAACGAGAGGAGTCGATATCTGTCATGTTGATGTAGTTTGGCCTATTTGTTACTATTATAATCACAACTTTTAAATATCAATTCTCACGTGTGCCTGTAAAGGTATCCTAAATGTATAAAAATAATATAAAATCGGCAAATAGCGAAAGACGGCAAACATCTAATACATTTTTTTTAATATCATTGTAGTGGTGTTATGGAAAGTAATAAGGAATAATTCTTATTTTAAAAAGCATTACTTTAATATTTTATTTTATAATTTAAACCGTGTGTCCTTCCTGTAAGGATAATATTACTTTTGACTTTAGTAGTATTTTCAGTGTGCTTACCTTTCTGTAAAAACGCTCAGTTTTTTTTTTCACAGAAGGGATTACATAATTCAGTACTTATAATGTTACAGTAAAGACACAAAATATGAATAAAATAAAATAATTTGTTAATGTTTAAAAAAAAGTATTTTTTTATTACATTTGAAAGTTGTCGTTTAAAAAGTAAATAAATTTTAAAGTAAGATATAAGCCAGAACTATGTTTTTAACACTATGTATAAAAATGTGTTTTCTTAATTTTCTTTACATATTAGATTATAATAATTATGAACCTGAAATACAGTTATCCTAAATCCGAGCAACACGTCCTTACGTTCAGACAAAATGCAGTACTTTATTATTATATATCCGGAGGATAACATCCCATAACGCCACAAACTTTCTAACTGTCAATAAAAATTGCACGTCCCGACAATGTAAGCGGAGAATGGTGCATCAACTAGTCTAGCACTAAACTTGTATTGCTAGGGTTGTAAACTATTTAATTTAACATTTTAATATTTTGTGTATGTTTTTCAATAGATTGCCTACAAAATATATATGTCACCGTAAGATTATAAATACCGTTAGATTACAATTTAACTCGCGTGATTGTAAACTGTCGAAAGATTGTGAACTAAACGTACTGATTACAATTTAACAGATTATTTTTCGATAGATTGTAATCTATCGAAATGAAACTGTTAAATCACAATCTGTCGCGCGTTAAATTGTCAACTGTTCAAAGGCTGTTCCTGATTGGTCGGTCTTACAGCAGGCCATTCTATGTCCATACAGTTGGAAATAAACCACAGGCATCAGTTGAATAAAATTAATGCACTTTAAGAATTGTGACATCAAGTATTTATCTATTATTCAGTAGATAATCAGTAATTTTGACTTCATAATTATGGTATGTTTTTGGAGACTTACACTAACACATTTATCATTCAAACTTCTATTCTTCGATTAATCATGGATTCATTTTACTTCCACAATAATTTTATAGAAATTATTATAAAGCTGTGAGTTATTTTCAACACGAAATTAATTGAAATTCACTTAAACACAGATTGTTTACATTAGATAATAAACGAAAAAAGAAACAAATATGGCGGCGCAGAGCATAATATGACGATCTACCAATCAGCGCGCGAGATGCGTTCCATCCTATGCCATTTCACAATTTGACGGTTTAATTTCGATAGATTACAATCTATCGAAAAATAATCTGTTAAATTGTAATCAGTATGTTTGGTTCACAATTTTTCGATAGTTTACAATCTCGCGAGATAGATTGTAATCTAACGGTATTTATAATCTTACGGTGACATATACAACAGAACATTTATATGTACAAAGTCTGAAATAAATAAATAAACAAAAATGCACCAGAGTGTTGTTATATAAAATATAGTAACATTTTTAAAATTCAATCATTTTGGAACCCTTTTGTTCTAAAAGAAACTTGATACTTATAAAGTTGAAAAAAGAATTAGTACAATTACGTTCACTTTTCCTGATCAACCAAAAATAATGCAACTTTCTCTAAAAAAAATCAAATCCTCTCATTTGGTAAGTTTTAAAAAATTGAATTTAACTTCAGTAGCTGGCAACCCTAAATGATTTGTGCTCGTAAAAATGGTTCAACATTGCATACTATCGTCTCATTTCCTAAGTTCGAATTTGTTACATAGAAAAGTGGCTTAAAGTGTTGCCACGTCGCACACGAAGTAAGTTCTAGTGGATGACAAAACGTTGAAGATAAAATATTACACTGGAACTTTGTTATAGTAACAATATTTTACTACTAAATATAACTTGTCCTTTCTGTACGGGTTAGTACTATTATTTTCTTTTGTGGCAAAAGATAAATACACCATTTTACTCAAATTTTTTCTAACAATATAAACAATAATAACGTAATTTTAAAAAATCTGTCATACGCGCTGTTTTACGTTATGGTTATGACGAAAAAAGCAAGTAAATAATTATCAATTTTTATTTAACGACATTTCATATAATAGATATTATATACGGCATAATATTGTTCGAATTAATTGAATTTCCATACCAAAATTTACAAAGTGCGCCATAAATATTGTCAAAATTTTGCAAAACATAGAGCACTGTAAGCAAACCTTGTAAAGAAATACAAGAACTTTTATTTTTTTCGAATTAATTAATTAATTATAATATATATTATTACAAATAGGAAAGATTTGTATTTTTGTGTGTATGTTTGTAATGAATAAACTCAAAAACTACTGAACTGATTTTAAAAATTCTTTTACCATTAGAAAGCTATATTCACCTTGAGTAACATAGGTTTGAATGGCGACCGCGCGCCGGAAGACGTAGTGTGGGCAGGCCCCCCACGAGGTGGACCGACGATCTGGTCGCGGGAAGCCGCTGGATGCGGGCAGCGCGGGACCGATCATTGTGGAGATCCTTGGGGGAGGCCTTTGTCCAGCAGTGGACGTCTCGGCTGAGATGATGATTATGATGAACATAGGTTACCTTTTACTGCGGGAAAATGCCTCGTTCTCACGGGAAAAACTGTTAACGCGGGCGGAGCCACGACAGAAAGCTAGTTAAATATAAAAATTCAAGTAGTTATATAAGATTTCCGACATACTCGTAAATCGCGACAAATATAACAAAACAAAACTTAAACAAAAAAAGTACGTGGGGAAACTAATTACAAGGCGCAAGAGTTTTCTCAAAACACCAATAACTTCACATAAGCCATTTACAGTTACAATGTTGTAAATGTCATTTTAACCGGTAAATGTGAATCGTTGTAATTCTCGGTAAATGTGGTAATTTAAACGTTAAGATAAGTAGTAAGTATCGGGTAGTGTTTATCAGCTATAGCAAAATGACACCGGTTTGAGATTTTATCTGCTGTGGTAATTTATATTGTTGGTTTACTTATTAAATTGAATAATTATGTATACCAGTAGATTCTTGTTTTGCGGTTTTGCCTGTGGTATTGATTTTTCACGGTAAAAAGTGACTTATTTCATTTGCTGTAGGTAATACGATCGTAAAAATACAATCAAATTAAATTAATTAATTACATTGTAGGTAACTATAGATAATGTTACGATATCGATTTTTTATTGAAATCCGTTCAATAATAAAGGTGTGAAAGCGTAATCATCAGACTAAATAATACTTTCATATTAAATATTCTTAAAAATTAAGATGGCCGTTTGGGGCAGAAAGGTTCTTAGAAGGTTGCCATTCTTTCCTACGCAAAATATCAATAGTTCAAAATTAAAAAGAAATACTTACACGCTAGTTTCTTAATACGCTTCATCCATAACCTTCATTGAATTAATATAAAATAATATCCTGTTTGAATAGTTATAACAGCTATGAACTTAATACAAGACGATTATCTTTACATTGCTGGTCATTAAAACCATCGTAGGAAGGATTAACTAAATGACCGCGTAATGAAAACTATATTTTACTGTAGCGCAGATTAAAGTAGAAGTTATTGTCTTTGTACTGGAGAAAACATAGAGCAAGCGATAAACTGGGATCGTGGTTCTCAAAATTAAATTGATCTAAATTCCAAGAATGAAAAAATGTTTAAATATCTACTTACTTCGTTTTTTTTACTTTTTTTTAACAGATACCGCCTGTTAGTCCCTGCCCAAGCTCAATGATTTTAATTTTTGCGTTTCAATTTATAAATACTATTTATTTATTAATAGAATATAATATAATTTAATATACATACTTTATTGCACACAAAAGAATACAAGAAAACACAACTTACAACAACACAAGTGTACAAAAGGCGGCTTTGTTGCTGAGGTACCAATTTACCAATTTCTACCAGGCAACCCCCTAATAATAGGAAGAACGCCGAACTTTAGTGTGCAATAAAGTATATTCTATTCCATTCTGAACTTAACTGAGTATAAAACAATATAACAACAGAAACCCAATTACAGATCTCCATAAACGTGTGTGGCCAACGAGCACCCAATAAAAATTAAATGCACATGTATAAAAAAATATACACATGACATGATATTTACCCAAAATATTTTCCTAAACAATCGTTATCATTTCTTCTGAAATTATAATGAAGAATAATAGTAAATTTTATATTTTTTCTTGCTCATTGAACTTCAAAAAAATTTACAACTTTGACAAGTTTGTGGTTATTTCTGGTATATTTTAGTCGCGTACTGTCAGAAATGTTGACGCTGGCCCACCTTAAAGGCCTTAAATAATATGGTTTAAGATTTAACACAATTCCATCCCTTCTTCAATTTTTTACTATTTGTATCATTAAACTTTGAGGACCTTAGCTCCATGAAATGACTGATCTACAAGACTAGTCTAGCGAGCGGCCGGGTCCAGTCGGCTTGCGTAGGCAGGTTCTGCCCACTCCCTCCAGAGCTGTGATTGATACCTTGTCGTATTCGACGACTTGTTAGCTTTTTTACAGAAACACTGAGACTTAATCATTGTTATGTTGATTATGTTGACTTTTTAAACATCTGTTTAGTGTTTTTTCAACTTTTTTTTTTTTTTTTTTTTTGTATATTGTCAAGTCTACAGCTATGATACAGAACATATATTAATAATAAATATAATTACACCATAAGCCAATTACAGACTTCCATTATACTTAACTTACTTCCATTTATTTTTAATTTAGTTTGCATTTTTTTAAAAGCGACGTATGTATACGCCGAGGCAACAATATAACTTAACATTTTGAGAAATTTACATTATTTTCCGAAATGTATGCAACCGTGTCGCACGCATGCCACATAATTAATTCATTAACATTAGTAAGATCATTTTACTAAGATGCTATGAAAAGTGTACACCGTAAAATGTAACTGGTTGTTTATCCGCAACACAGTTGTAGTACTCATGAAACTGAACAACTTTCCCTAAGGGGCCGTCCATTAATCACGCGATCTCTTTTTTAGCATTTTTTAACCCCCCCTCTGTGATACGTGGTGAGGTTTAAGACTACCCCCACCCCCCTCACCCAACATCACGTGTATTTTTAGTACCTGCAATTAATCTTAATTTTTTTTTAATATTATCTTTAAATACAGGTATCAAGTGTAACCTTATTTTATTCTGATTAATGACTATGATAAAAATGCCTAGATAGAAAGGTTGTAGGTTGTTTTTGACTGGAAAAAATAAATACACGTGATATCTTAACACACCCCCCCTCCCCCCTTGTGATATTTCGTGATTTTTGTCAAACCCCTCCCCCCCCCTTTTAAGCCTCACGTGATTAATGGACGGCCCCTAAGTTACTAATGCTGAAATCTCAAATATAAAGTCCAACTTTTCATACAAAGTGGCTGGTGACGTGACTGAAGTATACCAAAATTATCAAAGTTGTAAATTATTTTTGAAATTTCAACCTATCTTTCATTTCAGGCAACGTATGTAAGTAACTATATTCATTAAACAGTTACTACTGTAGTACAAATAGAAATACGAGTAGGTAGGTCAGGGAAGAAATATCAATATGATACGCGATATATTAACCAGCCCCGCAACAAAGCCAATACGATAATACGCACAACATATGTATATAAAATATAGATAACGGGTAACGCTGTCTGTTTATCCCACAGATAGATATACCATAGATAACGCAAGTATCACGATTTGTATCGAGAGCTAGCGCGCCAAATTTTACCACCTAAAGTAGGACATATAAAAAGGATGCTCGAAATTCTTGGGTTTCTGCAATTAATTATCACGGTGCGGTGCGAGGCATTTTATAAGTTTACGCGGCCGTCACAATTCAGAGTGTTTCTACACGGTGCAAGAACAACGTGCGAAGTAGTTGTATTTGCGTCATCTATAGTGTATGTATATCTGTGGTTCATCCCGATGTCACAGATGTGCACTAAATATGGGCAGCACATTGCCTCTACGTGGGAGACGCGCCGCCGCGGAATATTATGTGTACGCGTATAGGATGATTTTGTTTTATTGCTAATAAATTGTGGTGGATACGGCTTTATGTGTGTTTTAAATTGGAAATTGAAAAATTTAAAGCCAAACTACACATAGGTAAGTACACACACATATACGCAATATAGGTTAGGGTAGGTTTAGGCTATTATAAATTGGTTTAAAAAATGAAGTATATTAGGTAAGTAAAATTAAAAACTTTGGTCAAACCAAGGCCGGCTCTTGTCTCGTCTTATGAAACAAGTATAAACAACAACAGAATAAAAAAATAAATAGACGATGCGAAATTACTTAGAATTGAATAAAAAGCCATTTATTCCTCGAAGTACTTTGAACAGTACTCGCAGGTACGCGCAATGTTCGGTTTTTAGTTAGTGAATTGAGTCAATCTTCTATCTCTTTTATTTTTGTAAATAAATATGATTATTTTAAACAACTGGATATCAAAAAGCTTTAAAATTACAAACATTAAATTAAATTTAGTTTATTTATGATTAGATAGAAGACTATTTCTATAAATAAAATTTTGATTTTTGAGTTGAAACGAAGTAAAATTTAATGTATTTTTTTTTTGCATTTTGTAAGCTTTATAACAAAGTTGAGACCACTCCATTTCATAATTATTCATTTATTAAATCAAACATTCCATTTTATACAATACAATACAATACAAATATTCTTATAAAAATTATGCTGATCTCGTTTATGGCCCACGGTTACTGGCCAGAACTGATCAGGTCGTACAGCGTGTACAAAATGCCTGCGCGCGTTTTTCCTTCAAGGTTCCGCCTCGTACACATATAACACCCTACCTCAACTCGGCTGGCATTCTGAAAATGACTTACAGGCGAGAACTACACCTAGCAACCTTGCTGTTTGGGGTTATTAAAACTCAACGGCCAGTGTATCTATACGACAAGCTGCATCCTCGCCATAGGTCTGATGTACACGGAGCGCGTTCAGTGAGCTTGCAACTAAATATGCCTAAACATCGCACTGCCGCTTTTCGTGGCAGCTTTAGTTACGCGGCAACCAAGTGCTGGAATAATATTCCACCACCGCTTCGAGATCTTAAAGGTTTAGTAAGTTTTAAGTTTAAACTAAAAAAAATCTTAATTGCACATCAATGCGAATTGCCGATGGGTGCCAGGGCTGTGCCGACTTATTTAAGGTAGATTATGCGTTGGGCTATATATACTCATACATAGTATGCAAAGCGCTATGCGAAGTATGCGGTATTGTTCGTGTGTCTCAACAGTAGGTACACACATGTACATGGGAGAAGTGGATTGATGTAGGACGAATGGGAGGCATGGTGCTCGTGGTGATATGAGCGGTGTTGGGCTGCGTCTGGCGTACGGGCAATTGCTGGGGCTAATCTGAAAATCAGCGCTGTGGCCCTGGTCGCGGCAAAAGCTGAGATCTAGCCCTGTTTGACATCGCACTACAACACAACTATCGTGCCTGTATAATGTGTATTGTGTCTTTTATGTATCACTGTTTATCATTGTTTTTCTTTTTCTTTTTTGTTGTGTTGTATTGTGTTTTGTCAAATAAATTATGTCTATGTCTATGTCTATGTCTTATAATTATTATTCAACCTCCTGTACTAAAAATCTTCTAAGAATACGTATATAGCTTCAATATTAAAAATAATATGATTTAGGCGAAGACCAACGCAAACTCACGCGCACACAACGCAATAATCGTAGCACGTGCGTCCCAAATTAGTAGAAGATAGACAAGTATGTGACATGTATTTCTTAATTGTGACATCTTTATTTGAGGTGATTTGACCCAAATCTAAGCAGATATATATATAATGCCTATTCACCCTGGTTTCAGGGTAGGCTCGAGCCCCTCGGTGGGGACATGTATGAGCTGTTAATGATGATGATGATATATTATATAATGTAAATAAAGAAACGTTAAATCTTAACCCTATATTTCTCATTTTTTCAATTATAGATAACCGCTATGCCATTTTTGAAATATATAATTTAATTTGGTGTGTTTGTTTAAATTATTTGGTGTAATCAGTTGTTAATATAAATTCTTCTTATTAAAGAGAGAAAAAAAATCTTATATTTAAAAATTATTTTTAGGGATCCGTACCTACCTCAAAAACGAAATACGAAACCCTTATAGGATCACCCGGGTGTCTGTCCGTCCGTCTGTCTGTTTATATTTATATTTCTAGAGCGAAAGGGCTTGCTGTAACAGTCTCAAATATATTTTTTGATATGTGATACGGTATAGTTAGTAAAACTTCTTACTTCAAAAGTCTAATTTACCACCCAAATGTGGCGTCCATGTTTTAAATGTATTGTTTAATGTCACAAATCCGTTTGGGTCACGGATTTGCATATGTGCACCAAATTTGAAATCGACCAGTCCAGTTGTTTCAGCTGATGATAAAGAACGTCCTCGTTTGTACGGAACCCTCTCCAGGCGAGTTCAACTCGCACTTGACCGGTTTATTATTTATTCCTATTAATTTATATCTATATAGTCAGGCGTTTAAAAGGAACAAAATTGTAGTAGACTGACAAACCGACTCTTTTCGCTTTTATAAAGTTTGTCAGTTATATGCACCAATTAAAATCATTTATTATTTTCAGTGAGAACAAGATTATAAGTAATTCGTTCTATATCCTAATTTTAATTTAACATAATATTTTTACCTATTCAAAAAAATACATTTACATTTTGTCAGATTTATAGAAAACAGCGCAGATTTGAAGACTTAAGAGGTAATATAATGTAAATCTTTGTGATGTTTTTTCACTAAGCTCGCGTGGTTGACTTAGGCCGGATTGCCTAAATTCAGGGTTCTCAAGCACCTTGTATTGCGAGTAATGATTCTTATCCCGTTGATATAAGTTTCATTTTCAAAAACCAACTACAACAGCTTATGATTACAAATTAGAAAATAGGTGGCGAGGCTATGACTGTATAATGTGTGCGAAAGTTTATTCTTTAGCCAAGATTTACGAGTATTACTATAATCCCCACGTGGGGATCATATTAGGGATTGCAGTTGTTATTGGTAGGTTATGTACTCAGTTAAGTGCTACTCTCCTAGGATCTGGCTTTTTTTTAAATTTCTTTTCGTGGTTGGTTTAGTCCAAACTTAAGCTAGTACCTATAAAAAAATAAAGAAAAACGAAATCTTTACAGGATCACTCCTATGTCGTCTGTCTGTAACATTCTATGTCGCCGAAACTACCGGTTAATTAAAACATACATTGAAAAGTTATTTTAACCATTCGTACAATATAAACTTCTTTTTGAACTCACCACAGCTCCAACTAACTGCGATTATAAACCGCAAACTGTGCAGATGTCGGAATTAGTATCTTGCTTTTTGGACAAAACAAAACAAACCTATTTATGTTGCTTGTTTATGTTAAAGTTTGTTTGTTTGTCAACAGATTGGTATCTGAACCTGCTGGATCGTATAGGATATCTCGTACTGGGTTTTGAAATGCTATAGTGAATTCAATAGCATCTGTTTTTCAGTTACGTTTTTATATCGCTGAGTTAGATTTTTAAAATGATTTTAAACCCCAGATACATTATCACATTATTATTATGCGACTAGTCATCATAGTTAGTAACTAGTCGTCTGTGCAAACTTCTTTAAGAATGTTAGTCAGTGATGCGCAAGTAGGTACATAATTTATTTGTGAATTGAATTTAAAAACAGTTTTTTTCTGTAACTCCGTACTGTGAGAAGGGGCTAAGATTTGCTAAACAGTAAAACCAAAATTAATTTTACGGGAGATCTGTAATAGTTACCCTATTAGGGTCTACTGTGAATGGTGATTCCTATTTCCATAGGAAGCGAATTGCTCGCTATTTGCTTTTCTAAATCTATTTAAATATAAATAAATGTTTTATTTTATTTGTCCTTTAGGAGTTCGTTCCTAAAACATTGATCAGTTTGTAATTAAACTTTGGTAGAACAATCTGAAAATGCCAAAGAGGGATTACGATTACGAACCAAAAAAACGGCAATTTTTAAGTAAAAATAGCAGTACGAAGTTCCCTGGTTTGGTTGGTAACGAATAAAAATAATTAAGAACAGCCAGCTGATACTGAAGCTACCAATAAATTCATCTTGTGTTCTACAAGGCGCGTTGACGCGAGCAATATAAGTTTTTTTTTGCTTTGGTGATGCAAACATTCGCGCGACATGTGTGTCGGGTTTCTCACGATATATACGTACTCGCTTTACTAATTGTCACGCTTCTGGCGCTTTTAGTTTGAAATAACGATACTGAAATACGGAAACATATTTTTTTTATCCTAATATAAAGTTAGCTTCGAGGTTAAAGTAAAAAAGATCGTATGAGGTCAAACAAATTGAAAAACAGCTAGATACAAAATCTATTGGTACTAGGCACTAGGTTTATGAAAATTTACTTGCAATCTTAATCTACGGTTTTGCTAATTTTATTCACCGCCACGATAGCGCTGTGTAGATGAAGAACCGAAGAAAATTTGTATTATTCATACTACGTTTATAAATGCGAAAGTGTGTTTGTTTGTTTGTATGTCCTTTCTTCACGCCCTAACTAAGCAACCAATCGACATGATTTTTGGCACAGAGGTAGTTGAAGGGTGGAAAGTGACAAAAGCTACTTTTTACCGCGGGAAAATACCTCATTCCCACGGGAAATACTGTTAACGCGGGCGGAAAGCTAGTTTAGCTAAAATATAGCAAATACACTTCGTAGAAAACGTCGCACAACAATAAAGACTTAAATATTAGGAGACAGCAAAAAGTGTTTGTTTTCCCGAGTGCATAATAATACGGTGGTGTTATGTTAAAGTTTCAAATAATATTGGGGAGCTTGGAGCTAGTAGAAAAGTAACCGTCCATATGGTTACTCATCTGACCTCATACAAAACTCGAAAAGTTTGCTCCAAACGGGTTTATTTTTGACCCGTGCGAGGCGTGGGAGGCTTACTAATACTCTCATTGATCCATTCACAAACGTTTGACATTGAAATATCTCGTTTCGATAAGTCGCCAACGCAAATTATTGTAACAGAAATTATAAAGGTTTTATCTAACCTTCGACCCGTAGCCATATTAAGAAGAATCGAAATAGACCCTCAGGCGACTTTCTACTCTACATGCTTATTGCTTATGAAAGTATTTTGCACATCAATCACTACATAGTATAAAATAAAGTCGCTTTCTCCGTCCCTATGTCCCTATGTCCCTATGTCCCTATGTCCCTATGTCCCTATGTCCCTTTGTACGCTTAAATCTTTAAAACTACGCAACGGATTTTGATGCGGTTTTTTTTAATAGATAGAGTGATTCAAGAGGAAGGTTTATATGTATAATACATGCATAATATACTGAAGGATAACCCACAATAACCATTTTCCCGTGCGGAGCCGGGGCGGGTCGCTAGTATTATTATATTTTGTAAAAAGCTCCATCTAATTTATCTCTCATCTAATTTTACATGTCACGTGAGAATTACATTTCCCTTTTTCGTCTTCTAACAGAAATAAGCTAAAAATTGCCTCTTACCCAAAGCTTGTAAAGTATTACTTTAAAACTTAGGGTCGGTGGTGTTGCAACACGCTATCTTTTCTGGCCCACGCGCAGCCTAGTTTGGTAAATTCAATGGTTTAGGTTACAAGAGAGGAGCGTGTATGTTTTTTTGGCAATTCTATTTCTTTTTTGGTTTTTAAACACATAAACAAATTATTATATATTATATTTTTTGAACGAAGTGATTTTTAAACACAAGGTTTAATTGAGTTGTTTAATATTGTATATCAATCAACCCTAACTTTTTATTGCATTTAGTTTTGCCGAATAGTCTAACATGCGGCGTACGCAATAAGTTAGTCTGGCATTATTAGTTTACTTTGAATTTTTATTTGTAACAATTTTATCTGCGTTAAAATTTAGTTTTGATGGCCATTTAACATTGTGTTTGTCGTTGTCGGGCCTAATGTATAGCTACAAAAATAAATTAATTACTTTTCTACTCAACATTATTGAGAAAAAATTGTGGAAATATAGTGGCTATTGCCTGAAAAAGAAATTATTTATATGAAGACATAAATATGCTGTAATAAAAGCTACTCAAATATTATTTTTAAAGGTGAGTGAAGAAATACGCTTGGGTTGTGTTACTTGCACCATAATATCGCAACCTGATGTAGGCGGTAATGTTTGTGAGAGTCAATTATTTTGTCTGTTTGTTTGTTTAGAGACCTTTGTTCTGTGTACTTAGTCACTTACATTTAAGTGTCCCATACTATTTTAAAACAACCGGAGGTTAGACTTATTTGAATACGAACACAAGTTTTTCTAAGTAAATCTTTGGACTTTACGAGACAAATGGAAATTTTTAAAGACGGTGTGGATATTTTATCATCATTCTTTTCGGACACTCGGGTGATTCAGCCTGCAATGTCCTAAACCACAGAACATAAACAAACTGGGGAAGGTCTCACAAAGTGATATTTGTTTGAAGAGTCCTCACCGGGATTCGAACCTGGAACCTCTGTAATGAGAGGCAAGTATTTTTAACCACTCCACCACAAAGGCTGTTAGACAATTTTATAGATAGTCTCTTTTCAACTTATTTTTTTATTTCATTTTGTAGCTAGGTCATTTTGGCAATTGACTAAACGTCCTCTAACCCGCAGAAATCTTTAGCAATATCCTAAATAGATTCCGCGGAGCATAAATGATATACGACCTTAAGGCACTTTTACGGACCCATATAATATGTTTATTATCATATAAATAGGTTTATAGTACTGTTTTATTGCTCAGCCGAAGCGACTGACAATCATTTGAGACATTTATGTATGTTTTACATTATTCCAGTGATCTAATTCAGCACTGGATTATATACTGACACAGAAATGCACTGAATTTAATGGGTTCAGACTTTAGTGCAGTAATCAAATGGTCTAAACATTTTTAATTACGACGTAAACAGTATAAGAGAGAAATACACTCCGTAACTAAGAAAATAATATCTATTAGGCTTATTGTAGTATTTGTAGTATAGCAGTTTCTTTCAGCTTTACTTTTGTATTTGGCGCGGACATTTCAGAACCTTTCTCGTCCTTAATAAAGAAGATTATGAAGTGAACCAGTACGCTTTCATAAAAGGGGTTAATGTTTTTCTCATGGTAAACTTGGTTCAATTTATACTTAATCAACGAAAAAAAAACAATATTTGGTTTTTTAAAAATCACTTAATGTTGGATATCAGAACATAGCTTTGCTCAAACCAAGACCGGCTCTCGTCTCAAACGAATGTACAAGTCTAAGCAATGAAAAAAGAGATCAAACAATCTAAAAGAGTCGATGCGATATCAGTTTGAATATAACTGGCAGGTTCGCGCAATGTGTGCGCTGCTGTGGAGAACAACCCGCCGAAGAAACTCTACAGCGTCGCATATTTTATACTTCCCTCTTTATTTTAATATTCTTAAAATTTATTACAATTTAATATTATAATTTACATCTTTTAGAAGTTTTGTAGATCCTCATAAGTCGTTCTATTTTCATTATCTTTGTTTCCTTTAGAATTTGAAAGCTTTTGTTCACAATTGTCCTAATAACCTTGAAGCTTAAAGTTTATTAATATCGTTCTAATTTTAGAATCCAAGTAATTCCCAATAACCTAGCTTTGCAAACTTCAATAGAGTTTCGATTATCTAGAAATATTTAGGAAAATGAATCCTGAAATTTTCAGCAGACATTTATTAGGATTATAGCCAATGAATTATGTATAGTAATAGTCGTCTTAACAAGTCGCCGACGGAGCAAGATGGCGGATCGCTCGGATTTGTTAAATTTATGAATTTTTCATCGATTTCGCTCAAAACAAGCAATTAATGGAGGCTTTATGTTGATGCAGGAACGCTTCTAGGCAAGAGCTTTTTTAACGGGCTTGCTTTAAATTTAAATACCAATTTGCATCCAAATTAAAATTAGTGGTGAAATATAAAAAACAAAGTTTTGTTTATTTCAAGTGATAAAAAAACTGACTGTTTCAAACTCAAACCCAAAATTTATATATCTCTCGAATCATGTATCTCTAGCATAGGGCACTGATACATTTAAAAAATATATTTTTTTCGTGTACTAACAGAAATCACAGTTATAAAAATATAATTTGAAACTGAAAATGTGTACAAAGATTTATCGGTTACGTATTACAAGATCGCTCGTCATACCCTTCGTGTTAGGTTACACATGAACTTAAACTAACCTAACCTAACCTAAACTCAGTTTAGTCTAGGCAAAACTAGTTTAGCCTGAATCATATAAACAACAATAGCAATAATTTCCGGTGACATATTACTGTAATAAGGCAATTTTGGATATGCATTAAAATTAACCCTTCGTTTATCAGTTTCTTTAACTTTAGACATTGGAAACTTAGGTATAACAAAGGTTAGATTTGACAAGTTTAGTTGTTTTAAAATTAGACCTTCTGACCATAGACATTACGACCATTGTCCATTTAAACTTTAGAGATTGTAATACAACCGATTTATGTAATCATTAGGTGAGGATATTTTATAATAGTAATTGAGGTGCACGTGTTTTGATATAACACGTTACCGACCACACCCATTAGCCCTTTCTTAAATTCATAGGTTTATCACGCACAACCCTGAAACGGAAAAAGTGAAAAAAATCCTTTTAACAGTATATTTATTTTGGCTTCAACGAAATTTTTACAGCTCCACCGGGGCCCATATTACCAACATTTTTACAGCCGACCTAAAATAACATTGGTTTTTATTTTTTACTTTTTACGCCGTTTTATCTAGGAAATTAAAACGTCATGGTTTTTTATGGGTTCAATTTTTTTCCCGCGCCAGCTTAAATTTGTTGAAGAGATAAGTTGGCATTCGTCTGCTATTTTTCTTTATAGAATTATAGTCGTAGGGATGTGGTAGGTAGGTACTATGTAGAAGATGCGCATCACTAGATTACGGCTAAAATCACTGGTATATATAATAGTGTATTATATAATACTATTTATTACACAAAACAAACATACATTTGATACTTATTGCTAGTGTACAAAGGCGAACTTAAGAGATCTCTTCCAGCCAACTAATTGAGTAATTATAAAAAAGAAACAAAAGAAATATCTAGTTACATCAGAATAAATTAATGATTAACTAAATAGTGAATTCATTTCATACATAAACAATTATATGAATAAACTTAATAACATACGTAATCTTTAGTACATTATATATATATTATATGCTAGAAAATGATTTTTAGTATATATAAACAAATGTATTCTTATTAACAAGTGTATAGAAACTTAAAATGATATGGCAAAATATTAAGATTAATTTGTAAAAAGGTCTTTTAAAGGTTTTGACTTCACAAGCAACGTTTATTTTTTCACCTATATCTCCAGAATAATATAATACATATTTGTAAAAGCTCTGCAATTTGTTTCATGTTATAATTAAGTGTGTAAAAATATATTTTTCTGAGTACTATAAATAAAATTATTGATCAAGAACTTGAGATTGGTTCCCCAGGTTAAAAAAAATGAATACAGTTTCTTGATTAAAAATAATATTTCTAAATTAAATATTCTTTTCTTTTTCAGAACATCACCACCGGCCTATCAGACGACAGAATTAATAAAATAACGGCAACTAAGTATGACTTAAATTATCTTATACGTTAGGGAACACTAGTGACTTAATTTTAAGTGACTTTTGTGAAGTGTCAGTGTAACTTTAGTGACGAAATGAGGTGATTACTACTACACTTTAGTGAACAAAGTATGTGTTGTGTTGATTTAGTGGATAATAGTCAAAATGGTTCACAGAATGTGGAGCGTCGTTGCCGTTTTATGTGGTAAGTTTAATAATATAATTTATTAGTCATCATCATTGTCATCTCAGCCTGTAGACGTCCACTGCTGGACAAAGGCCTCCCCCTGTAATCTTCACGACGATCGGTCCTGCACAGCCCGCATCCAGCGGCTTCCCGCGACCCTTACCAGATCGTTGTCGGTCCATCTTATGGGGGGCCTGCCCACGCTAAGTCTTCCGGCACTCGCAGCCATTCGTTGTGGGAATCTTTCGAGGAAGCCTTTGTCCAGCAGTGGACGTCTACAGGCTGAAAAATGAGTAGTCTGTGTATACAATGTGTTATTTTTTACGTGCGTTTTTAGGTATTTCACTTGAAATAAGTATTATTAGTTAGCAAATCAAATATATTCCAACATTATCATCCTTACAGTTGAAAGTCATACTAGTAGCCAAAATAATTTTAAACTGATGGAAAATAAAGTTAGTTAATAACTACATAAGTTTCTATATGTAAACTCCAAAATTTTCTTTTACATTCTGCCAGTCTGGTATAATGTGTTGCTAGCGTAAAGTGATTGTTTATTCAAAGTTAAAAAAATATCAATACTTTAATTTTTAACTTCTATATTTATATTTCAATTTTGTGCTCATTGTTCAACATTATTTGCGTTATTGTGAAGTGCTTTATCGTACAACATATTCAACGACTTCTAATAAACGAATAGCTTCACCAATAAAACAAAATGCTTCTAAAATTATTTTGAACAACAAATTATCGAAAAAAGTTCTTTTGTTTACTTTGTTGACGGGTCGGGTAGGGTCGCAAGGGCTAGTGCTGTTCCTGCCTGTAGCTTTATCGAAATGATAACACACCTCGATAACATCATTTATGAGAGTTTTATTTTCAAAGACTTCTAATAAATAAGATTTAAAACCAATTCCCTATTTAATTTTGGAATAATTTTATAATTCTTTTGAACAGAATAAATTAATCAAAAAAATAATAATTATCTGTTCTTTCAACTTGATTTTAATTTAAAATTATTGCAGCTTTATTTTGAGAAACTCTTAAGAACAAACCCACAAAGACACGTATTTGAGGCCGCAATAAAAAAAAATTATGATTAGACTTTGAAGGTATTTATTCCTTTATTAATAAATTATATCGATAAAATATCACGTCATCCCATCACTAAAAATCCAAAGTTTATCAAAGCACGTACGGAACACTCGCAAGAAGTAAATTAAGCGGCGACATTTATTTATTCGCCAATTATAAAACGAAATTAAGTGGAAAAAGTTAATTATTACATTAAGTTGAGTGAAAGTTTTTTATTCATTTTAAATGTTTGTGCATTGAATAAGGTTTAATAAAAAATGGTAAAATATTGCTAGAGTTTGGCAATTGAAAATAGACAATGAAAAACCGCGGCAAATTTGAAAAAAATCATCGTGGCAACCCCGATTATATCGACGCTGGAAAGGAAAAATTATCCAAGCGACATCAGACTAACTTTACAGTAGAGCTGTTTAAAGTTCGAATTTTCAGAAAAAAAATCGTGTAAATTCTTGTAATGGTCCAAAATGCCTAGTTCTCAGAAATTAATTTGTTTATTTTTTAATCTACGTTATAGTATATGTAACTATTAAAAATAATGCTTAG
The DNA here is from genome assembly GCA_948473455.1 of Teleiodes luculella. Taxonomy (NCBI): domain Eukaryota; kingdom Metazoa; phylum Arthropoda; class Insecta; order Lepidoptera; family Gelechiidae; genus Teleiodes; species Teleiodes luculella. The sequence goes on from OX419607.1 coordinate 10,587,657, forward strand.
TTTTAAAGTTAGTGTCGCTTAGTAAAATTTTCCTTAAACGTAGAGACGGGAAAAATTGACTAACCGACAAGCTTTGATTAAAAAAGGTACGATAAAAATGTAGTATATGTCGGAAATGGAGACAAAACGGTGGTGGGGAAAGCAAATAAATAAAGGAAACCCGCAAAGGGCTACACTCGGAAATACGTTAAGCGTGGGCGTATGCTACAATAACTTTAGGGAACGTCATACACTATCTTTGTCAGGACTACCCCAATTTGTCATCACTATTGAAACAGACTTTACCAACTATATCGAATGTCGTTACAATTGAAACACACTATACCACCATCGACTCGGTTGCTTGTTATCATGAACGATCGGGACCTAATCAATCCCTAAAAGGGGTTTAGGTAGATCCGAGCACCATCAAAATGCCATAAGGGGAAACTGGCATGGAAACACTCAACAATTACAAACTGGCCAACCAAGGGGCCTCCCCGCCCGGACCTTATGTAACTCGACCATATTACAGTTACTCTACCCGCGGTCATGATAACAATGCCATAGCTAACACCATACGAATATCACATAACCTAGCCAACCTTGCTAGGGACACGATAATTAGATCACTTTACTCACGGTTTACAGACACCACTGGACTGTGGTACAAACAATATTCCAACGACCATTATTTCAACATACATCCAGAACTCACATCACAAAACACACCGGACTAATACGTCCACCAGAATCACACAATATCCCTGGCACACAAAGTTATCACCGCTGCTGCAGATCTACCAAAAAGGATTCGCCCGCACTGAGCATCGCTATTTATGTGAGTGAACCACCCGGTCCCACTCCCGGTAGTAGGGCCTCCTGTCAAACGTCACCGCGCCAACTTCACACCGGTCAACTATATCGATTCTACCCTCTGATACTCGAGAAAGTAAAATAAAAACTGTCATCGATGTTTACAATCGATTTAAACGATCAATCTGGCTTCAATCTCCGACACGGCCATCCTGCGCTGACACACGTCCTCGTGTGTCCGATTCGAAACCAATTAAAGCAACACTTAATATCGCTCGGCTATTCCTGACCACATTTGGACAATCTGATCATGCCACACAGGCCATCTTTTGCCACACAGGCCATCGTTTGCCACACAGGCCATCGTTTGCCACACAGGCCATCGTTTGCCACACAGGCCATCTTTTGCCACACAGGCCATCGTTTGCCACACAGGCCATCGTTTGCCACACAGGCCATCGTTTGCCACACAGGCAGGGTGTCACACAGACAGGGTGTCACACAGACAGGGCGTCACACAGACAGGGCGTCACACAGACAGGGCGTCACACAGACAGGGCGTCACACAGACAGGGCGTCACACAGACAGGGCGCCACACAGACAGGGTGTCACACAGACAGGGTGTCACACAGACAGGGTGTCACACAGACAGGGTGTCACACAGACAGGGTGTCACACAGACAGGGTGTCACACAGACAGTTTGTCACACAGACAGTTTGTCACACAGACAGGTTGTCACACAGACAGTTTGTCACACAGACAGTTTGTCACACAGACAGGTTGTCACACAGACAGGTTGTCACACAGACAGGTTGTCACACAGACAGGTTGTCACACAGACAGGTTGTCACACAGACAGGTTGTCACACAGACAGGTTGTCACACAGACAGGTTGTCACACAGACAGGTTGTCACACAGACAGGTTGTCACACAGACAGGTTGTCACACAGACAGTTAGGGTAAAAGCGATTAAGTACCATTACAGTCACAATCACCGTGACATCACTAGTCGTAAACAGTAAACAATTTAAAAGTCAAACATGAGGTGTCTTATTCGCGGTCTACGGCTATCACATAGCCACACCCAATGTCCATCTCCTGGACTCAACAAGTCAATTCCATGACTCCATGGTCTCTCCAAGACCCAAACACAACATAACCTCAATTAGTAAAATGAAACTCAGAACCTCACTTCCAGTTTTAAAACTTCTCATAATCTTAGCTATCTAACTTTAATGGTACTCAATCCCTCAACAACACAAAACTTTAAACGATTTTCCCGATTTCGACGAGGACCATGAATATCTACTTCGTCAGTTGCTCAGTTATCGAATACAAACCCGATAATAAAAATATCAGATTTAAACGACCCCAATCAAATGCAATAATACTGCAAAGGCTCTTAATACATCTGTGACATCCATCTCGTCACATAACATGTGTAACCTCTATCCGGTCACAACAACACAAGCTTCCATCCGGCTTTTCACATCACGTAACCTCTATCGGGTCACAACAACACAAGCCTCCATCAAGCTTGTTAGAACCTAGCAACCGATCAGATCCATCTCAGCTGCGTAAGTGCTACTCCTCGCAAAGAGTTACTGCGCATAAAAAGCAGTCAACTTGCACCTCTTACATGCTCCGGAACCTCTGATGCGATTACTAGATAAGGCCCAGTCCGTCGGGTCGAGTCTTCAGAGTCATTGCACCATCGCTACACCACATATTAGAAAACACTCTCAAAAAAAGAAAGCAAAACTAGTCATTGTTCGAATACTTCAAACTCAAAAAGAAACAAATAAAAACAAACTACAATCTTCGGTAATACTTGAAAAAGGAATGTCGAGTAAAGATTCCCAAACTACATCAGCTCCAAACTTCAAATCTCGAAAACAAACAATGCTTTGTCAACAAATCAAACTCATCGCTTCCAAACTACAATCATCGCCTCTATCCGGCGGATAACCCCAAATCATCGACTCCATTTGGCGGATAACATTAATCATGAAAACAGAACTTTTATCACAAGATTTAAAAACTATTTACAAAAACAAAGTAAAATCACCACTCGATTATCCGATTATTATCATTATCATAGTCAGGTAAACACACTGTCTAAGTCAGTTAAACTTCGTCAAAAAGTTTGTCATGAGCGACTAGTAGCTATAGGTAGGTAAGTTCATACACCGCTTTTAAAATACAACGAACTGTAAATTTTTTTTTATTTCAAACGGCTTTGTTAATATCGTTCAATTTTAACAGATTTCGTTCCGTATTATTTTTTCAAAGAAGTGAACAAACTAATTTTCACAATTAAATCGAAGAGGTGGGTACTTTGCGCCAGAATCACGTTTCCGAACCACGTAGCAAAACGAACAATAAATCACAAAACTTCAATCACGCACGGTCTAATAGGTTACACTGCTAAAAATTTCAACCAATAATCTCCGAAAATTAGGCCAAAATACAATCGCAAAGACCTATTGTTGCAACGGGCTATCTTCCGCAAAATGTCAAACTAGGCACGCATTATTTGGCGTACAACATCATGACTACGTTAACGAAAACGATTGGTACACAAACACAATAAAACTTGACGCACCCACATCTTATTAAAATGAAACAGAAATACTAACGCACCTAGTATAAATCGGCGTGTACGTTACCCCAGAATACCGTTAAGAAAGAACATTGACTGATTCTGATTCTAACTACCACGAAAAAAACCGATTTTACTTCACTCGTTTTATAATCAGAAAAATCTCAATTAATCCATCCGATCAATCACTTCGAATATTTGACACTCAAAAATCTTGACCATATCGACAATTCGGACACAGCATACTATTTTTTTTCTACCCGCACTAGAAACGTTCAAAACGATCGAATGAAAAATAAACTTGTAAGAAATGGAATTTAAAATTTAAATTAAGTTACCATAAATCGTCAAATTCCCAACTAGTACTTACAAAGACGCACGAAAATTGAAATCCAGAAGAAGATCACAAATTACACATCAAATTCAAACACTATGGCCTAAAATGTCTCACAAAATTTGTAAACCAATTAAAATCTTTCAGTCGTGAAACTATTCTCATCCTCCGATTGCAAATCTAATCAATTGGGAAATTAACGACTTTTGCATTTGGTTTCTGCACACTTTCTTCCTACCAACGAAATTAAGAAAAGAAACGTTCTACAAACTGCCGATCATTAACCCTGTAGGCTACAGATCCTTTATCCCAACTTCTGATGTCGGAAATGGAGACAAAACGGTGGTGGGGAAAGCAAATAAATAAAGGAAACCCGCAAAGGGCTACACTCGGAAATACGTTAAGCGTGGGCGTATGCTACAATAACTTTAGGGAACGTCATACACTATCTTTGTCAGGACTACCCCAATTTGTCATCACTATTGAAACAGACTTTACCAACTATATCGAATGTCGTTACAATTGAAACACACTATACCACCATCGACTCGGTTGCTTGTTATCATGAACGATCGGGACCTAATCAATCCCTAAAAGGGGTTTAGGTAGATCCGAGCACCATCAAAATGCCATAAGGGGAAACTGGCATGGAAACACTCAACAATTACAAACTGGCCAACCAAGGGGCCTCCCCGCCCGGACCTTATGTAACTCGACCATATTACAGTTACTCTACCCGCGGTCATGATAACAATGCCATAGCTAACACCATACGAATATCACATAACCTAGCCAACCTTGCTAGGGACACGATAATTAGATCACTTTACTCACGGTTTACAGACACCACTGGACTGTGGTACAAACAATATTCCAACGACCATTATTTCAACATACATCCAGAACTCACATCACAAAACACACCGGACTAATACGTCCACCAGAATCACACAATATCCCTGGCACACAAAGTTATCACCGCTGCTGCAGATCTACCAAAAAGGATTCGCCCGCACTGAGCATCGCTATTTATGTGAGTGAACCACCCGGTCCCACTCCCGGTAGTAGGGCCTCCTGTCAAACGTCACCGCGCCAACTTCACACCGGTCAACTATATCGATTCTACCCTCTGATACTCGAGAAAGTAAAATAAAAACTGTCATCGATGTTTACAATCGATTTAAACGATCAATCTGGCTTCAATCTCCGACATATATATCTTTTTTTAGAATTCATGTCAGAGTAAAAGTTGCCATACCAAAATAAAAAACATGTGGAAGTTGAGGCAAAACAACCTAAATATAAATTTAATAAATTTTGTTTCCGTAATCTTGACATATGACATTTTTACAGAAATTTGGATTAATATTTTATTAAAGAATGTAAATAAAATGCACTTAATCTGTCTTGAGTTTTATAAATTTTAACAAAGCAACACTTAGGTACACATTATTAACATTAGTTAGGTATTATAAATCTACTAGTATATCACAATAATAATACTATGTGTTTTAAGAACATTGAGATCACAAATTTAAGTATTTAGTCGTATTAATTATTATAATCAATAAGAAGTATTAAAAAAAAGAAAACTGGCAATTTTAACTAAGCGCCATGTAAGAAAAAAAACCAAATAAGCCAAAATTACTTAAGTGTTAAAAGAACAAATATTTTCTAAGGAAAAAATTGACTATGCGCCAAACAGTATATTGCCAGATACTGGAAAAATTTACTAAGTGAAGTAATTACCGTACGAACAGAAATGTCAAACTTGACCAAAGGCAAATTTAGCATTTCACAATAACGACAACCACCAAATTTTCAAAAATGGTCGAAAATTTTGTCGGTTAGTAAGGAAAAAAAAGTGAAATATCGCGAACTCCAAAATGTCGAAGCGACATCAAAAGTCGTCGTAGAAGGACGTGAGTAAGACCAAACGACGCAGAAAAATCAGGCGATTCCAACAATGTATATAACTCAGTTTGGCCAAAAATGGCGCTTGGATAATTTTTCCTTTCCAGCGTCGATATGGATTTATCTAATTTGATACTTTTTTTTTTCTATGTTACTTTGTTGCCAGTATTCAAAATTCAAAATGAGTTTATTCAAAGTAAGATTTTATAAATCACTTTTCGATGTCGAGGAGAGTTCACGATTTAGTAGTTTAGTTCACCAGTACAACGTTTTACAATTTCATCGATTGTCCACTTTCATTTTCCAAACTCTAGCTGCTAGTTTTCTACGTATTTTTTTCGTTATAATATACCTTTGGGTACAGTTCAAACGGAACGAAAAATACTCAAGGGATGTACTGGCTGTATTGAAATTTCAACCGTGTTAATAGGGCGCGGATTTATCACTTGCAAATCGTATCCTTTCTGTGTGTTTACGAGGCATCTCATTCATACATTTTGTAAGAACAAGATTTGAAGGGATAACGTATCCGTCCCACATCCACGCCGTGTTTTTTATCGCTTCTGTGAGTTTCACGCCTTAGTTTCAGTGTGAAAGAACAAAGAACAAACGAACATGGTTTTGCATTAATAATATTAGCCTATGTGCCATCAACAAATACATAAGAGGCGATTATTTCTACTCACACTCTAAAATTTTGAAGGTGCCATAGTTTTTAGAAAATGTAAAAAAGAATGAAAGTGTGTTAATGTGTGTTAGCGTATTACTAGAATCAACTCCAGCATCTATCTTAATCTTAAAATAGATTGTGATATTCACAGAATCAAACGCTTCTGATAACAATTAGATGGCAACTCTCACATTGCGAATGACAGGGTTGCCCTCCTAACGGTACCTTTGGGTCACCTTAGGTCACCTTTCTGTTAATGACACTGAAAATTTCATTGCTCAGCCCTCCGCCTATATCTTTCATAGCCACTTTTAAGAATTGGTTCCAACTTTATTAGGTAAATTAAAAAATATATATTTTTTTTTAATTCTCTCAAGAGACCTCTTTAAGCTTAAACTTTAGGTTTTATCAAAGTATTGAACACTATATAGAGACGTAAAACATACAAATCTTTTAAAAAAACAACTAGCTGAGGTGCGGAGGGGTTGTCTTGGGTTGTGATTGCCTCTAAGGGCATGCAGCTTTCTATAGGTGACTTTCTATTGGTCGAAACTGTCGGAAAACAAAAATATCTCAGTACCAAATCTCTGAAGTGTTAACAGGGTCGAATCGCCTTATATTACTTCTCTTACTACAAAAAATGAATTTCCTTCCTCTATGGGTTTTACAATTCCGACATCCAAGAATTACCTTCCCAAATTGAGTGATTCTCCTTTAATGTTACTTTATTTTCGAGACAAGTCACAAAAATCACTCAAAATATTTAATTCTTCCAGGAAAAATACGAATATAGGTAGAAACCGTGGGTGGACCCAAAATTATCTAAATAATTCGTCTCATTAACAAAATGAATCGTGGAGGAAAAGCTATCAAAACAAACGCATTTTGCAAATTGTATTAGAAACAAAATCTGCCTCAATTAATTATCTATGGAAACGAATAAGCAAAATACATCTCATTTGTTTCATTTCTCCTCGGCATTATTATTAGAATCCATTCCATCATACAATATCAATAACATCATTTAAGATGGTCTCTACCCAACTTGTAATTTAACAAACATTTTTGTCTCTGTCCGACTTGTGATTCGAACCTTTCGTCTCCCTCTGACTTATGATTTTGATAAATCTATTTTCTCTCTCTGTGAAGATGCTGGACGGTATTTATCGTCCGCTCCTAATTCGTGTATTAATGTTGTCCTCAGAAAGGAATCTTGTGACAGATCCGTGGCTCTTATTTTGAAAACTCGATGAGATTTCGTTTTTACGACATTCGACTGTCACATGACACAGATAAATAATAACTTTAACAGTTCTATATGTTCCCACAAAGGCAGGATATATTTTTTTAAATTGACGTAATGCTTGTGTCGAAAAAGTACGACCAATCAAGCTTCACCGGACTTGCGGGGGAGTGGAAGGCTCTAACCCAGAGTAGTCATGTACCAACGCGTCTAGAGGCGGCTCGAGGGAGCCTCGAACCTAGGCCTAGCGCATTGATACGGGAAAACATCATCAAGAAAACGACGCCTGAGGGGCTCCGCCTCTGATTATTAGTTACTAGCTTTATGCCGCGTCTCCGCCCGGTGTAACAGTTTTTGCCGTGGGAATGAGGCATTTTCCCGCGGTAAAAGGTAGCCTATGTTACTTAGGGTGAACGTAGCTTTCTAATGGTGAAAGAATTTTTGAAATCGGTTCGGTAGTTTTTGAGTTTATTCATTACAAACATACACACACACACACACAAGGTTGTGTGTGATGTTGACCAAACCGCACTGGGCCAGCATGGTTGACTGACCCTAATCTAGTGTAGGCTCGAGCCCCTCGGTTGAAACATGTACACAGTTAACGAGAAGTAAAAAAACTTTTCGTACAAAGTACCTATATATTTTCTGCTTTGTCTGCCAATTTACAAGATACTAAACGTTGAACTGTCTACCGAGTATCCTTAGTAGGGCCCGATCAGTCATAATCCGTCCCTGGGGTAACGGATCGAGTTATTTTTCTTGTTCTTACTAATCGTGCTCTTTTCCGAACGCTTAATCACGCGGTTAGATTAAATGACGGATTTATGTAAGGATATCATGTTGTGACGTCATTGATCATTTGGTCCTTGTCTCACTCAGTTAAATTTTTATTGACAATTTTCTTTGAAAAATAAATAAAAAGTAAGCCGTCACAGGACGCCTGGCAGATGTGAAACTTAGGAATTGTTTTAGTACAAGTAATTTCATAAAAGAATAGATACAACGGGAATGAAATATCGCATAATAAAAAAATTAAGTAATTCGAATTTGAGATGCAGAGAGAGAAGGTAAAGGAAACATAAGATGTCCCACATATTTATTTATTATTTATTGATTTCTTCCAGAAAATAATGACGATGAATGAGTAAATTTTATCTTATCTTATCTTATTTAATCAATTATTCATTTTTTCATTTACATACAGACACAGAAAGCAAACGGCTCAATGACTCTAAATTGATACTATACTTCAAAACTAAAACATAACAATTACGTTAAGAAAATGATATTAACACTCAGTAAGTATTTAAAACATTTTGTTTTGATAACTGAAGCCAAAATGTAGTCGTTTTTTTTTATAAATGACATGCACAAAGTAATGTGCAGGGTTGTTTTTGTCAATGCCTATGTTTTACTTGAGCTGCTGCACGGATTGCAAAATAAAAAGATCACTTGAGGAGTCAGCTTTTGTGATAGTGAACTCGCCATGAAATGTAGCTTTTATTTATCTAAGTTTAAGTGATGTGAATCCTACTACAAATACTTTATTATGATAACTGTTATATGAATACTACCTATTATAAGTACTAAAAACTAATTCAGTACCAATTCTAAGTACCAATTTAGTCCTTCAAACTACGGCTGCCCTGCATGGAGCGTACCATATTATTTTACTGTCTGCAAAGTTGGCAACAACATCAATTGTATTGTTATCTTTGGGACGATATTCAAAATTATGGATTCCACATATTGTCGACGTGTTTTGGATTCCAATGTTGCTTTTGAGCTCCATTCGTTTATATCTAAACTAGCGACCAGCCCCGGCTCCACACGGGAAAATGGTTATTGTGGGTTATCCTTAAGTATATTATGCATGTATTATACATATAAACTTTCTTCTTGAACCACTCTATCTATTAAAAAAAAACCGCATCAAAATCTGTTGCGTAGTTTTAAAGATTTAAGCATATATAGGGACAGAGAAAGCGACTTTGTTTTATACTATGTAGTGATACATATTAATAAAAATGAATTGCCCTGACGTATGTACGTTCTTTCAAACTTTCAACTACGCAATATAATTTTTAAGCGTAAGTCATAAAGTTAAGTTGACAAACTTATATACATTTACAATTACTTATATCACTTTGATTTATCCGCTGTCTAAAAAAATGCTTATCTCAAGTTTGAGAAAAGAAAACATAAATAAAAAATTGCGTTTTGACGTCAGATGATAATTATTAGTCATTAATAGTTTTTACTTAAAATACAAATTTAAAAAATGTGGAGATTTTAGGGCAAAATCTCAAGAATTAGTGTTCGTATGACATTATAATATTATTTTTATTGTAGATTATCGTCTTTGTTAGTATTACACAATTGACTATTAATATGGAATTTAACATACCATTTCATGGTTATTTGTTAGCGACGATAAAGCACAGAAATTTAAGGTTCACGACCTGCGTGGGCGGCGATGAGCACATCTGTGTGGAAATCCTTTAAGAATACGCACATTTAGATTTTTAATAGCTTTTACTAAAACAAAACGTTGGCTATAAAATCATCTGATTGGAGTAACATAATCCATACTAATATCATACATAAATACGAATATTTGTTTGTTCGTCTTGATCTAATTGTTGTATATAAAAGTTCTTAAACAGTTTCAAAAAAGTCTCTTATATCATACCAATTTACACGTAAAAGTATATTTGGATGTTTATTCTCACTTCACTCCTAAACTATTGCTTAACTAGCTCATGTTATGTTTCCACCGAGGGGCTCAAGCCTACCCTGAAATCAGGTTGAACAGGTCTTAGTAAACCACGTTGGCCAATTGCAAGTTGTTCAACTTTACACACAACTTTTGAATTATTTCGCAGGTGTGTACAGGTTTCCTCACGATATTTTTCTTCAGTGTAAGAGCGTCGAATAAACGTACATAATGAATTCGAAAATCACATTGGTATTTGCCGAGGCTTGAACCCGCGAACATCGGAATAGAAGTCACGGTATTAGCCACTTGGCCACCGACGCGACGCTCTATCTATACGAATACATTTTGTACGAAGTTAGTTGGTACGTTGGCTACCACATAGGCAATTTTTACCGTGAAGAAATCTCTATTTTGTACGGAACAACATTAATAAAAGCAGAAAACAGAAAACTATTAAATAAAATATATTATTAGAAGCACTACATTGTACATTGGAAATCTCCATCACAATAATTATAAGCTTCCCGAAACTCCTCCGTCGCTAGTCTTAGTTTCCTAGCGTTAGTGTTAGATAACTCGAAGTCTACAATCCAGAACTAAGTCCCACACACGGCTTTAATTAAAACCTCGATTTCAGTTGGAACTAGAACAGAACGGTTGTTTCAACTTGTTTTCGTTTCAGGTTTCAGTGTGACGTAAACTGTGAAAGATTGTCTACGAATTTCACTAATTTACATCATCATCATCATTTAAGCCTGTAGACGTCCACTGCTGGACAAAGGCCTCCCCCTGTTATCTCCACAACGATTGGTCCTGCTTGGCCCGCATCTAGCGGCTTCCCGCGACCCTCACCAGATCGTTGGGACACTATGGTGCCAAAACACGCTAAACTTTACAGAAAATATATCGTTATAGAAAATATCTCAGGAGACAAAAAAACATACTAATAATATAAATGCAAAAGTTTTTGTTTTTTTGTCTTTCTTTCGCACTGATACTAAGTAACGGATTGACTTGATTTTTGGACCATACACATACAATTTCTTATTCCCACAAGAAAAGTCACAAGACAAAGCGGGTGTAACAACTATGCTAGTACTAGTGCAATATATTTTCATTAGTTAAATAAATATATATAAAAGTACGCATATAGGTATTCGAAACAACTTTTGGAACCTAATTTACATAAACTAAGTGAATATTTCCATTAAGGACCTGCTTACACCCCACTGGGCAAAGTATCTTCAGAACTAATTGGAGCCGAATTGCGAGCGAATTCTTGACAATTGACCTGGGAATTTTTAGAGATCAAGAAAGTAATAATTGACAAGCGAGATTTTATTCTCTTGGTATTTAATTGTATTCGACTTAATCGTTATTGCGACTCAACTACGAAACCTGCACTGAATTGTCATCTTAAAAGCAATTTTTTGACAGCAGTCCTTTGTCATGAGGCTAATTCTGATGATATTTTTAACACCCGACAAAAAGAGGGGTGTTCTAAGTTTGACGTGTCTGTCTGTCTGTCTGTGGCATCGTAAATCCTAAAGTTCAAAGTTCAAAGTTCAAAATGTGTTTATACGAAGTAAGATTTTACAAATCACTTTTTGACGTCGAGGAGAGTTCACGATTTGGCTGTCTTCTGTGGAGAAGAACTCTCCGGAAGAAACTCCACAGGCGTTGCATCTTTTCAAAATATTTTTGCATAATTCTTATTTTTATATAATTATTAATCCTAAACGGATGCGCCGATTTTTATCTAGTTTTTTTTGTTTGCAAGGTGTCATAATCAAAACTGTTTTTAACTATGATCCAAGAAAATATCTTCAGCCATTTAAAGATTATCAGCTCTTTTCTAGTTGTTGAATGGATCTAAGTATTGACCCGTAGTTCTTTGTAATAGGAACCGATAATAAATGATATGATATGATATGATATGACCGAACATTAGCTAAGAAATCGCTAGAGCGACTACGTAGAGTAACAAAAGAAAAGATTATTTTTTTATTTTATGGTTCGGTTGATTGATCAGAATTAATTTGTTTCATAAATTCAATTGATAAAATTAATTGGATACGAATCGCGGTTCACTTCACAATATTCATTATAGAGATAATTTCTCAGAATCAGAATAGGCAACGAGAGAAACAATTTGCTAAAAATAAAATTCCCAACTGCGGCATTGTTCGAGAAATAACAAAGATTGATTTGCTTTTTATGCTTAACTGAATACAATAGGTATTATTGACACATAACTTTTTATTACAAAAAGTTTTATGTACAGAAACCAGCACATGCGGTTGGACACTCGAACTTCGAAATTCACCCCTACCGCTACGGAATACAGGCGCTCTTAAGGTCAATATGTCCAGTCCAGCCGCACATTCTGGCTACTGTACAACTAGATTTCAATTATTTCAATGAAAAAATTACGTTAGTAGTATGCAAAATTCTTGTTATTGAATTATGAAATGAAATCTTTTTTATTACCATTTTTTCAGCACGTGTCTCTATACTCTTGATTATGAAGGTATTTTTAATATTAAAAAGTAATTATTCAACTTTGTATGACAATAAAAAATATAATATTTTTGTTGACCTAATAAGTTTTGGGAAGTTTATTTAATTGAGTCGCCAAACTCCCTTTCTTCCCGAGTTTTTCCATCGATATTTCCTGTGATTCGGCGCAGAGTTGGTGCCTCTGATTTTCGTAAACGCGCCGAGTTTGCGCCAGTTTAAGAGTTTTTTTTTCTACTTGGATAACTTTGACATTTACGTTTTAATAAGTTTGCAGTTCATAAGGGATGGGAAAATTTTGTTGAGCTTGTTCACTGATTCAGTTGCATACTTAGTAATGCGGTTGTATTTAATAAAGAGGTGTAGATTTGAATCCAGTTAAGGACAAAAAGTTTTTTGATAATATTTAAAAATGATTAGTTTATGTGCAATGATTTTTTTATTTGAGAAGTATGTAAACAAGAAAATCATTTTTTGTTAAAAAACAAAGCGAAATGTGATTTAGGGTGACAAAAGCTTTCCTTTTTATTGTGTTTGACTTATTGAATAAGCCATTCCTAAAATAATAATCGACATTTTCTTAATAAATGTTCCTCTATAACCTATTGAATCTAGTCCTTACAGAGAACTCGCTTATATGGGCTTTTGACTACAAATGTGGAGTACAGGGTGACATATAGTGTTAAGAAATAAAAATTAAAAATGTATTTAATCTTAATAATAATCTATGCTGAACAAAAAAATATATAATCAAAAATTTCGTAGTTGATATTGTTATTTCCACAACACAATCACAGAAGTTGTTAATCTTTACTGCGAATCCACACCGCCACACAACTACCAGTAACTCGATCATAACTTATTAAAATCCGAAAACCGATATAATCCGAGCCCTAGTTATACAGTTGGTAATGGTGATGTGGCGTTCCCGGGAATATTTCCCAACTAGAAATGTATATGTAGTGAGATATGTAGGGTCGGTCGGGTCGTTAGGTACCTAACCGGAAAACATCAACCCGGTCTACCACATCTAGCCAGCTTGCACAGCAAATTCGTTGGGAATATTCCTGGGAACGACAATTTCCCGGGAATGGCGGGAATATTACCGGGAACGGGACATCACTAGTTGGTAATAACTAATAAGTTCGTGTATAAGTTTGTAAGCGCGGTCGCTTAGCGATCACATCCAAATGTTGTTGGGCTTATTGGAACTGTTATACCCATAAGGGTGCTTGTACACGGAGCAAGTAGCTAGCTTGAGTCATAGACTTCGTTTGGACATGCTAAGTATGTCTGTGTGACCCTACACTTAATTATTTACTTTGTATGCGTACTTGCCGAACCTAAGCATTCTGCTAAAGGTGGTTTTAGTTTCGGCTCCCTGTGCTTAGCTTACTAAACTCTGCTCGCCCCGTTAGGGAAAGGAGCGTGTCTTTATGTATGTATGTTTTATTAGCTTCACTTGTATAAGGACCAACGAAACAGCCACATTCCCCAGAAGTAAATCCGATAGCAATTTCTACATAAAAAATACAGTTTAATTAATATTTAACAAAAACACAACACTATTCCACTTATTTTGTATGTAAACTGCAACAGATGCGTATTGATTTCCAATATCAATTCTATTCAGTGCTGATAAGGTTTCTAATTGTGTAGCGGGTCAGGTCGAAGGCACTTGTTACAAGGCGGTTAGCCGTTCTGTTATAATTATACTTACTCTATGTTTATGTGGCTGTTGCGTAGAAAGCAGAGATAGTGGTTCTCAAAGAGTATCTACTTATTTAAAAGTCTATGAAGATTGATACATCGGCTACCTATGTGATATAAGCGTAGGCTATAAATAAAATAAGAAGCCACGCAGATAAAAAAATAATTATAATACGTGCTTGCTTTTAAATACAAAGTATCGAAATAGGCATATTATTATTATACTTAATAATAGAGTGGTTAAGATACCCAAAGAAGTGGGTTTTGGCCTCCGTTGCGAAACCGAAAAATAGGCATATAATTAAATTAAATTAATATTGTTTATAGAAAGCTTATTTTATTTATTTTTTCGTTATTTTTTTGTGCCTTTTTTGTAAATGTAAGAAAATTAATTAACTTTTTAAAAATCTACATAATAATATATTTTTCATTGAGCATACGTAGCTAGTATTAAAAAAACCTGGCTGAATGTAATTAAGCAATCGTTATCTCTACACTTGGCAGGAGGATTAGTAAACGCTCTTGTTTTTAGTTAAACTGGAGAAAACCTCCGCCAAGTCCTTAAATTTCCCTAAGTTTGAGATCCTCTGCCCTAGTAAGTTTCACAGGTTTTCTTAATTACTTATAGACTACAGGCCCGTGTTAAAAAAATGATGGGTCATTTGAACCACTAGATGACCTATGTAGAACGATATTAGAGCATAAAATAATAAGATTCAGCATTATGCCGTCACTTGTAAGCTGTCCAACTGAGTGCAGGTGAGAATTCAAAAGTACAGGTAGAGTGAGTACATTTTGGTCATATATTTTTGTACGGCATTCTTACCATCGATAGATCCATGAAAAATAATAAGAAAACGCGTAGTGCCGTAAAAAAATGGTGCGCCAAAAAGTCGGATTATTTTTTTATTTTCCGACAATTTCCAGGGTGAATTTGGTCATTTGATTTTGTACGGCATCAGTTTCATACTATTTCAATACTGCTTCTAATCCATTATTCCGCAACGCCGTACAAAAATCATGCGACAAGGGGAAAAAACCGAGGGTTGCAACCCCCTCTCTTTCCGTGGTCCAGGGGGTGATTTGAAAAAGTACGGCTTCGGTTTCAAAACATTATCTAGCACTTAAAAGTACTATTAAAAATAATGCCGCCAAAAAATGATTGTTCATTTGAATGTATATCAATAATTATCTTAATTTCAGCGTATTCTTGATTTATAAAGCTGTAAAATCATTTGATCCTGTACGGGAACTTTTTTTTTAACATGCTATTGTAAAATACAATTGTTATATAGTATTGCCGTTCAAAAGAAACTGTTCTGAAAAAAATTATAGAGAAATACAAAAACTGAAATTTTGCAAATTATTGCAGAAATTTAAATATCATAGATTAATGAAATATAGCAGTTTTCTACATTGTATCCCATGTTTTAAATAGTATTAACATAAATAAATTAGGAAAAAATGATGCCGTACATTTTAATGCAGATCATATCTTTTAGGCTGATGAAAATGACGCTACCATTTTAAGGGTACTTTATGGCCATCTGATACAGTACGGCTTTAACATATTTTTGAAGAGAACAATTGATAATATGATAAAATCACTATGACGTCTAACTGAAGTGAAACGGTGTGTATATTATATCCAAAAATTGAAACTGTCAATCACAGTATCAACAGTTTTGTATACTTTTTGGTTTACTATATACTTCGAACATTATTGATACATGTATATAATTGATTTGTTTCATTGTAATGATGTGAATAAATAAAACAATAAATTTTTAGAAAAAATCGATATATTTAGGCCCAGCGCACACCAGGAGAGGCGCGGCGAAGATACTGAGAACGTATAATTTAAAACTAAACCTTAAATATTTTGACATACGGCGGTCTCGCGCCGGTTCTCGTGGCAGCTTCGACGCGCCGCGCGCTACTCGATTTTGGCATGCCGTTTTCAACCGTATGCCAAAGTATTTTAGGTTTAGTTTTAATTGATACGTTCTCAGTATCTTCGCCGCGCCTCTCCTGGTGTGCGCTGGGCCTTAATGATGATGATAATAAAAAATATGGTTTTTCTTTAAATTATTCAGTATCGGAATCAGCCGCTGAGTTGTTATCAGATTCAACGTCTTCATCGACGTCCGAATTATCTTCTTTATCACCTTACTACTTATTTCACCTTACTTTTCGTTATTATGGATTTTTTCTTTTTGATTTTTTCTTTTTCATTTTTTTTCCCTTTTGAACCAACGAAAATGTACGGCATATGAAAAAATATTATCTATACATAAAATACTTTCGAAATAAATTAATTTGATGTTGTGTCAAATCACCCCCTGGACCACGGAAAGAGAGGGGGTTGCAACCCTCGGTTTTTTCCCCTTGTCGCATGATTTTTGTACGGCGTTGCGGAATAATGGATTAGAAGCAGTATTGAAATAGTATGAAACTGATGCCGTACAAAATCAAATGACCAAATTCACCCTGGAAATTGTCGGAAAATAAAAAATAAAAACCGACTTTTTGGCGCACCATTTTTTTACGGCACTACGCGTTTTCTTATTATTTTTCATGGATCTATCGATGGTAAGAATGCCGTACAAAAATATATGACCAAAATGTACTCACTCTACCTGTACTTTTGAATTCTCACCTGCACTCAGTTGGACAGCTTACAAGTGACGGCATAGTGCTGAATCTTATTATTTTATGCTCTTATATCGTTCTACATAGGTCATCTGGTGGTTCAAATGACCCATCATTTTTTTAACACGGGCCTGTATATTACTGGTTTTACGATAACATCGTACGAGCTACCTCTTTTATTATTATTATACCCTCGCAACCAACGTAATTAGACCTTAAATTCACTAACATTTCTATGCGTAAGAGAGATCTTAATATTTTGGGGAGTCTTGTCTTGTGCAACCATATTGACCAATTTTGTTAGAGCTCCACTGTCATAAGCAATTAATGTTTCTACAGGTCTTTCTTTATGGTATAATATTTTGGAATGATGTGGGTGTATTATCTAAAAAGTTGAATGAAGTTTTGTTTCTCTTGTCGATAAGATTTCGTATGTTTAGAGTTTAAAGATTTACATTAAATATCTGGGAAATATCCTAAATCAGTTTATATTCATAATCAACTAATTACTTTTATTTTAGTTTTATATGTTAAAGCTTGAAATAAAAAAGAAAACGAGCTTTATATAGATGACGCTAATAAAATAATGAGAACAGTGAGATTTATTGTAGACTTTTTGACTTTTTTTGTCAGATTGTACATAGTTCTGACTACTTCCGACTGAGATTAATAATTTTAAGATAATTAGTTGATTAATTTGATTTTTTTTTATAACCCAATTCTTCTGTATTTGTTACCTCACTATTTACTAGTGCCGTCTGTTGAGCCTTTTTATAAGGTTTTTTTTTCTTAATTTGCTACTGGAAAGCTTCTCACTATTTTCATAGCTGGTTTATATTATATCTCCTTTTGAGATCGGGTTCTTTGTAAATAGTAACAAAACAGAGGAGTTACTCCCCGTAGGTACTGATTTAAATAATGGTTAAATTTTTTAAAAACTAGCTTTCCAATGGGCTCCGCCCGCGCTCACAATTTTTCCCATGGGAATGAAATCATATCCCTCGGTAAAGGGTAGTCTGTATTGTTCTAATGTATTAAAAAATAAATAAAAATAAAAATTCTTTATTTCAGACCAGCATACCAGTATTAATTGCAAGGTTTCATTAAAATACATTCAGCAGTTTTTGCGTGAAAGAGTAACAACAACATCCATCCATCCTCACAAACTTTCGCTTTTATAATATTTGTATGATTTAGCTGTAAAACAAAATGATGAACCTCCGGGACGGTAACCTCGGTACCCTCGGGGAGTAACCCTAACAGAGCGGCCTATCAATTTACAACAAATACCTACCTATACTTACTCGCAATCAAACAAAATATGGACGACAGATGTTCACAGTAGGTTCACTATAGGTACTTACCTACTCTATTGCGTACACAATGGACTACCTAGAACACTTAACTACAAAAAAAGGATGATGAAAAGAGTTTCAAATAGTAAATAGTGAAGTAATAAATACGTATTGGATTAAAAAATAATAATTGAAAAACGGATCATCCCAAAATCAATCCAAGTCAGCCATTATTATCTTTCGTTCATAATAATCATTATTATCAAATCGAATTAATTGATGATTCATTGTAACAACTCATATAATATTATCCCTACCGAGTGGCTCAGGTCGAATAGATTTAAGTTGACCATGCTAGCCCAGTGCGGGTTGGTCATCTTCACTCACAAACTCTGATGTGAGCAGATTTCCTCACGAGTTTTCCTTCACCGTAAAAGCGTCATAATTTATGAATCCGAAAATCGGAAACACATTTGTTAGTGCTAAGCCTTGAACCCGCGTACCTATGAATGGAAGTCAACAACGCTAGCCACTTGGCTACGACGCTCTAAACGATGTTTCCGACCCCACTACCGTGCCTAGCCCACAAGTGGCCCTGATCCTCGTGATTCCACACAATAAGCACATTGACGCGCGCCTGTCAAGTGTTTGACGCGCCGCGAATTGAACCGCAGAGAGTTCACGGCTTTATTGGCCTCGCCATTAATACTGGCAGCTTTTTGAAATAGTCTTAAAAATTAAAAAAAAAAAAAACATTTTTTTTTTACGTTTTTATATTATAACGCTGCGCTCTAAAAAGAAAATATTTTTTCCTTCAAAATTTTAACTGTCAACTTATAATTATAACCTCATTATATATAATCCATATGATCATAAAAGCTTGTCGATGTCTAGCGAGCGATAAGCATCAATTTCAAATTCTCATTAATATTTTTAGAAAACGTGACATTGTTTAGACTTAGTACTCACTCATGTAAGAAAGGAATTTGTTCTTGCGTGTAATTTTTAATAAAAAAAACGAAAATAATTTATAATCATCATAGAGAGATAGGGCTCGCACTACTACACTTACTACTTACTGTTCAATGAATAAATGAAATGAACGAAATTAAATTGCATTTACTTTAAACCATTACTACATTGTCATGTATATACAGAGTCTATTTTTTGATCACAAAAAAAAATACAAACTAGAGCCTAAATTTAAACTTTTATTTTTCTGTAAATTATTCAAAGCCCCCAAAAAGGGGTAATTAGCGTTTAGTACGAGTCTTCAACTCTATAAGAATGTGACACAAAAACAGATAAAATAAGTCATGTATCTGTAAGACCTGCTATGATGCGACGCGACTAAATGCAGGCGTTGTCAAGTGGCCGAGACGCGACGGCAACCCTCCATCGGTTGTCGCCCTCGGCAACCCTAGTTAATGTCGCGACATCAAGCAATAGTGGGGACTGAACGGTCTTGATACCGGTACATACACCGTGAAATTTAACCGGTTTGTTTATCAGAAATATAGTGGTAGTACTCATGAAACTGAACAACTTTTCCTAAGGAATAAAGGTTGAAATCTCAAAACAAAAATGGATTACACTGCGCACACTTAGCATTATTTTTCAAGATCAATATATCTGTCTGGTGCAAACAAAACGAGACTCAAGTGCATTTGTCCTCGTTAAAAACTGGTTAAGTGCATCTTTGTTATTTATTTTTAGGGTTCCGTATGTCGTCTTTTAAATAAAAGCGAACAGATTTGGTAGGTCACTAGTAGTGCGTCTCTCCGTTAATTATATATGTAATGTATATCGCGCACATATAATAGTAATTATAATAATACAATTACTATTTTTCTCTATAACAAAATGCGAAAAATACTATATCTACAGATTAGACACTTGGTAAATTTGTTAGAAACTAACAGATTTTTTTATTTCGAGGGCATTAATACAAACAAACAGAAAGAAGAGAGAATTGAATTTACGTTATCGATAAGGGATTTTATAAATAAATTCTATTGCGAAGGTCAGAGATATAAAATTAACTGTTTGTAAAGTATAATTCTTGAAATTACTGAAATACGTATATACTTAATGTTTCCTAAAGAACCTTTCTCACGCAAGTTGAATTCGCTTTTAATGTGCGTTTTATTTATTTTTCCATTTTTTTTACAGCTGCGACACGAACATTCTAAATGAACTACTTACCCCATTCCCTTACTCGATGTAACCGTTTTAATTCATGTCTTTTTGTCGCTAAAAACATTTTGTTCATTCCTCGTTACTGCGATAAAAAAGAACAGAAACGATTTATTTTCTTACACTTATGCACTCCGCCTGCGGCTTTTTCCACTTTATTTTTTTATTTTTTGTAAATTTGCGAGCGCATAGATTCCATTTCAGCTTGAACATAAAAGCATTTGTAGTGTAATCTGCCTGTCTATCTATCTATCAATTGTATTGTACCTATTGTGCTTACAGTATTATTTGTATGGTATTGTACTGACGGTATTTCCTTGTTTCAGTGGTGGGCGTGGCTTCAGGGTTCCAGCAGCAGTACTTCCGCGTGTCCCCCCGCAGCCTGCGGGTACAGGAGGGGGGGGAGGCGGTGTTGGAGTGCGCCGTGGCCAATCTGGGGGGGCAGGTGCAGTGGGCTAAGGACGGCTTCGCTTTGGGTGAGTATACGAACCGGCCCCACTAGTGGAGACAAAGAAAAAAACTAGGAAGGAATTTAAATAGTGCATATACAGGGCGTCCCACATGGAGGGAAAGTACCTTAAATATTGTAGGTAGAACATTTTACTGAAAGAAGACTTTATTTTATTTCTAAAAACTATTAAAACTGCATTCATATTTTTTTTATAATTACATGGTTGAACCGGGAATCGAACCTCTTCTTGTCTTCCTTAACACTATGTTATTTAGCAAAAAATAAATCCTTATGATGAAGCCTTTCGATTGGTATGATAAAACTACAGGCTGTTTTTTGTTCTCATGTAGCAGGTTAATAATTTCTTTGACATTGTAATCATCAATTAAAGACATTTTTGTAATTTGTTAGTAAGTCTAGAAACAATAGGTTTTATATATAGATCAGTTTGGGTCTTTTGATTAGAATAAAATACATTATACAAAAACAGATGAAAATCTTAAAATAAAGCTTATTATTACGCATGAATATAATAGGCATGATTACTACTCCATCTGGGCGCGTAATTTTTTTTCCTTCGTGTTCTTACGTCATTTTAAAACCTATAGTGAATAAAAATGATTTTAACTAAGATGGATACAGAAATATATCTGTACAATGACTAGTAATCTTCAGTAGCTAATTAGATATACTAGCTATAACAATATACCATCAGAGACTGTGTAATGGACCAGCGAACTGCATTAATTAAGCTGTGATAGTCAGTCAGTAACAGTTGATCATCGCTAAACACAATATTGATTCAGCCGTAACCATAACTTACCATTTCAACGACGCATCATTTGTATTAATTATGGTACTGAACATATTTGATGGTGGGAAATATTCTACTGGTACAAAATCCTTCAAGTCAAGATCCTCGAACTGGAGGAAGAATTGAGCAGGATTAAGTGGGACATCCTAGGATTATCTGAAGTCCGAAGAGAGGGAGAGGACTCGATAATCCTTAAATCTGGCAACCTGCTCTTTTTCCGGGAGGGCGAAGATCTGTCCCAAGGTGGTGTCGGGTTTTTGGTCCACAAGTCCCTTGTGAACAACGTGATCAAGGTCGAGAGTGTGTCGGCAAGGGTAGTATACCTTATACTCAGAATTACCAAAAGGTATTCGTTGAAGGTCATACAGGTATACGCGCCTACTTCGGCACACCCCGATATTGAGGTCGAGGAAATGTATGAGGACATCTCAACAGCCATACATACTTCCGAGTCTCACTTCACTGTTGTCATGGGGGACTTCAACGCGAAGCTGGGCAAACGAATCGGGAATGAGCTGAGAGTGGGGTTATTTGGAGTCGGAGACCGAAATCCCCGGGGCCAGCTGCTGGTGGACTTCATGGAGAAGGAAGGACTCTACATGATGAATTCCTTCTTCAAGAAGTCGGAACACCGCAAATGGACCTGGGTTAGTCCCGACGGCAAGACCAAAAATGAGATAGACTTCATCTTGTCGACGAGGAGACAAATATTCAATGATGTCTCTGTGATCAACTCAGTGAAAACTGGGAGCGATCACCGACTGGTTAGAGGCTCATTGAATATCAATGTTAGACTCGAAAGAGCTCGTTTGATGAAGTCTACGCTCCGTCCATTGCCAATCCAAATTCAGAACCCCGAACACTTTCAGCTCGAACTGCAAAACCGATTCGAATGCCTAGCAGATTGCGAGGGAGTGGACGAATACAATGACAGGTTCGTGGAAGCTGTCCGTACAGCGGGGTCCAAGTTCTTTAAGACCCGCCGCACAAATGGAACCAAAAAGATTTCAGATTCCACGCTCAGGCTCATGGAAGAAAGACGGAAAATGGTTCTGCAGTCCGCAGATGATGCTTCCTGCTACCGGCGGCTCAATAGACAGATCTCAAAGTCTCTGACCCGCGACATTCGCCAATTTAATACAGATCGTATTAAGGAGGCCATTGAGCGTAACAAAGGCTCTAAAGTGTTCGCAAGAGATCTGTCTATGGGGCAAAGCCAACTGACGAAGCTGAAGACTTCGGACGGTAGAACCGTGTCATCTAAGCCTGAGTTACTGGAGGAAATCGAGGGGTTCTATGGACAGCTGTACACGACAACACGGACACCTGTCAGCCAAGCTGCAACTGACCCCAGAGCTAGGCTAACCCGACACTACACCGAAGACATCCCGGACGTCAGCCTGTACGAGATTAGGATGGCTCTCAAACAGTTAAAGAACAATAAGGCACCGGGTGATGACGGAATAACTGCTGAGCTTCTGAAGGCAGGTGGTACACCGGTCTTGAAAGCCCTTCAGAAACTGTTCAATTCCGTCATCCTCGAAGGTACAACGCCGCAGGCGTGGCTTAGAAGCGTGGTGGTCCTCTTCTTTAAAAAGGGTGATAAAACCCTTTTGAAGAACTACAGACCCATCTCGCTTCTGAGCCATATCTACAAATTGTTTTCGAGAGTCATCACGAATCGTCTCGCGCGCAGGTTCGACGACTTCCAGCCTCCCGAACAAGCCGGTTTCCGAAAGGGCTTTAGTACCATAGACCACATCCACACGCTGCGGCAGGTTATACAGAAGACTGAGGAGTATAACCAGCCACTATGCTTAGCGTTCGTGGACTATGAGAAGGCCTTCGATTCGATTGAGACTTGGGCAGTGCTGCGGTCTCTTCAGAGGTGCCAAATCGACTACCGATATATTGAGGTGCTCAAGTGTTTGTATGAGAACGCCACCATGTCTGTCCGGCTCCAGGATCAGAACTCCAGACCAATCCAACTGCAGCGGGGTGTGAGACAGGGAGACGTTATTTCTCCGAAACTGTTCACCGCTGCAATGGAGGATGTCTTTAAGCTTCTGAACTGGGAAGGACATGGCATCAATATCAATGGCGAGTACATCTCTCACCTTCGGTTTGCCGATGATATCGTAGTCATGGCTGAGACCTTGGAGGACCTCGGCACAATGCTCGATGACCTTAACAGAGTCTCCCAACAAGTGGGTCTTAAGATGAACATGGAGAAGACAAAAGTCATGTCGAACTCCCATGTAGTACCCACTCCAATAAAAGTTGGGGACTCATCTCTCGAAGTTGTGGATCATTACGTCTACCTGGGACAAACAGTCCAATTAGGTAGATCCAACTTCGAGAAGGAGGTCAATCGTCGAATCCAACTCGGCTGGGCAGCGTTCGGGAAGCTGCGCAATATCTTTTCGTCCCAAATACCGCAGTGTCTCAAGTCAAAAGTCTTTGACCAATGTGTGTTGCCAGTGATGACTTATGGATCCGAGACGTGGTCGCTTACAATGGGCCTCATAAGAAGGCTTAAAGTCACCCAAAGAGCGATGGAGAGGGCTATGCTTGGAGTTTCCTTGCGTGATCGAATCAGAAATGATGAGATCCGTAGGCGAACCAGAGTCACCGACATAGCCCGAAAAATCGCTAAGCTTAAGTGGCAGTGGGCTGGGCACATTGCGCGTAGAACCGACGGCCGTTGGGGCAAAAAGGTTCTCGAATGGCGACCGCGCGCCGGAAGACGTAGCGTGGGCAGGCCCCCCACAAGGTGGACCGACGATCTGGTGAGGGTCGCGGGAAGCCGCTGGATGCGGGCAGCGCAGGACCGATCGTCGTGGAGATCTTTGGGGGAGGCCTTTGTCCAGCAGTGGACGTCTTTCGGCTGAAATGATGATGATGATGATGACAAAATCCTTCAAACAAGTTCCAAATCGGTGTTTAGAAATGTTTCATAATGTGGTGTAATAAAAGAGACCCCCCACACTAACATGAAAGACGAGTGAAACAAAAGACGGACGCGGTACTATGCGACGCTCGAAAAACGCTAGTGTGGGGGTGTCTAAAACTGTTTTTAAACAGTTTTTTTTGTAGGCAATTGTAGGAGGAATCATTTATTAAACGTCGTAAAGCCTTAAGAATTAAAATTAAGGTTGCCTGGAAGAAATTGCTACTTAGCAATAAGGCCGTCCACATTTGTCCACTTTCTATACTTTTTTTGTAATTTTTTCACTGTATTGTTCTGTGTGCAATAAAGTATATTGTATTGTATAATATGCACCCTGTTAGATTAGGGCGTAGCAAATTTATAAATTGTAAATTATTTTATTTGTAACTTAGATCTAGTTCTTATTAGCTGCAGCTTTGGACTAAGGCCACAAAATATTTTCTTTGAGTAAAAAGGGGATTACTATACGTAGTTGATGGTTAAACAAACGAACGCTGCTGCCGTTTCCTCGGTCACATCATGTTTCATTTACTTACCCCATATAAAACCCATTAGAAGTTAGG
Source organism: Teleiodes luculella (assembly GCA_948473455.1). Classification (NCBI taxonomy): domain Eukaryota; kingdom Metazoa; phylum Arthropoda; class Insecta; order Lepidoptera; family Gelechiidae; genus Teleiodes; species Teleiodes luculella. The sequence continues at coordinate 10,613,088 of OX419607.1, forward strand.
TCCAATTCGAAATCTGAAAGATGACAGGAATACGCCCATTATTGGAAACCTACAGCATTGAATTCAATAAACCCTTCGTGCGAAAGCGCCATTCGCAGCGCGTCACTTCACGACCCCATTTCACATACTCCAACTTACAAATCATGATTACAATGCAATATACATCGCGTTGTCTTTAAGATTAAAACCTAAGCGTTCAAATTTGAGGCTAATAGACGACGCAATGAATATGAAATGGTAGTTGAAGTTGTAGCTTCATCGTGCGGGTCCTAGTGGCAGGGTTGTCCCAAGTGATACGGTGTCACGGAGAGTTCACGCGCCGATATCGACTCGCCCATCGAAGCGGTAACGATGTGTCGAAACACGAGTCATGAGCGACAGCGGAATGCGCTTCGGAATTTTACTCTTATTTGATTAAAGACAACGAAAACTGAAACTCAACAGATTCTAATAATGCCTCTCTCTAGAGAGGGATATGTGGATATAACGCTCGCTGCTATTAGCACACCTTCAGATTAAATCATTTCGATTCCAAGGTCTGCCTCTTCGTGGTCTGCATAATGTTGGCTGTCTGTAATTTGTTTTTGTATACGATAGGAACAAATATGGAATAGGTTTTCAGGAACTTTCCTGAAAACCTGCAACTAAGCAAATAAATTCAAAACTCTGTTAGTGACACGATTATTTACAATATACTTTATAACATGTAATAAAATAAAACTTGTTATTCTAAATTGTTACTTTGGTTTATAATTAAAACCTTCATTATTTATTTTGTCTTTATCTTTAAAACAGTTCACATACTTACATTTATTAACTTTTTGTATATTTGCATATAATTTAGCTTGTCTTCGCGCGTTCACCTTTTGAAATATTATGTAAATCACAACACAATAACATTAAATTAAAAAAAAACCTCCGCTATATGTATATCGTTACTTGATCCTTTCATAATAGCTATGAATACTTTCGATTGTGATACCTTGTGAACAAAAAAAATAGATCAAAATCGGCGCATCCATTTAGAAGCTACAATGCCACAGACAGACACACACGTCAAACTTATAATATAACAGTCCTCTTTTTTGTCGGGGGTTAAAAAGATATTGCTCTTATCCCTTGTACCACCCCATGCGACAATCCACCCATTCAGGCGGGAATGTGTATAGTGCAGTGCAGTGTCCATTGCTGTCCTGCAATCAATTTGAACTGCTCGCATTGTTCCTGATGTTATTAACTCTAGGGCTTGTAAAGTGATAACCCGGCAATGGATTGCTACTCATTATGTTGATTGGCGACAGTCTGTATTAGAAATTTTGTTATACAGGCTGTTTAGAAAAATGATGCGCTTTTTTTTTTGAAATTAACAAAATTCTAATATTATTATTTATTGTGACATCTATTTCATGTTATTTATTTATTTGCTTTTAACTATTTCTTCATAAAAATTGCAATTTTGTACGGCAGTGTCAAATTTAATTTTCAGTTTTCCATTAGAAAACTTTCTTTTATTTTAGTTGCACTAAAACTTTAATTAAGCAAGACCTAAATCGTCTTAGAAAAAAATAGGTCCTACAACAATAATTCTCATACATTTCAGAAATGGAATGTCAGTTCGTATGAGTTAGGACATAACTCACGAGGGAGGTCATAGCTCTATACCGACAGTTCTCGACAAATTGAGACAAAGGCCAGTGGCTAGTGTAGGCGAGCCTTTAGAAGTGCTATAGATGGGCTTGCATGGAAGCCATAGTGTTATTGTGTCAGTAGGCCAGCCATTTCTACGGACACTTGGGGTGCAGAGATGTGGCTATTGACTGACCCAATAACATTGTCATTGCTTAGATCTTATTACAAATTTATACTCAACTAGTTTTCCGCCGCGGCTCCGCTCAGTAAGGATCACTACAGTTTTTCCCGTGAGAATGAGGAATTTCCCCGCGGAAAAAGGTTATTAGGCAGCAAGCAGCCTATATTCTTTTCCAAGGTGAATTCTACCTTTGTACCAAGTTTCATATAAATTGGTTTAGTAGTTTCGGAGTATATTCAAAATTTAGGTATTTTTTTTAAACCTTGGGTTACATTATTGAAGTTTTAGTAAGGAACCCTATTTTTTAAATATAATATAGCCTATGATGCCCTTTCTATTAAGCGTTCTATCACGATTTATACTATGATTTGCAATAATAAATCTTGAATTGTTTAAAATTGGTCTAGACTAAGTTGTATTAACGGTTTATTTCCTGAATGGTTAATGATGAATTATTTTGATGACAGTCAACATTCCTAATTAATTGAGCATCTGAAACACATCTGTTATATAAAAGTATTTTAAGAAACACAAATTGAATAGTAATTTTTGACAGGGTGTTGGTGGTCTAATGGCTAGGGTCCTTGCCTTCCGTTCGAAATGCGTGGTTCATGCCTCGGCATGTATCATTAATTTTAAATTTTCTAATTCATAACTATGAACGTTTATCGTGGGGAAACCTGCATAAACCTGCGAATATATTCAAAGATGTGTGTGAACTCGATTCATTACTTTCGTTGTTATGAAAAGTTTTACTTTATCTATAAGTTATATAATTGTGTTTAATACTCGAAAGAGGAGTAGAACTCCCCACCCGTAGATTGGGTTCGTCCCCGAGCTTACCGTTCCCCGAGCTTACCGTCCCGGAGCTTACCGATTTTGATAAAATTAATTACATTTTATTTTGTTTTTTTTTCTACTATTTCCAACTTGTACAATAGACATCAAAAGTGTTTTAAAGTAGGTATGAAATGTTTTTGTTTGGTTACTGCAGGCAGAATTATGTGAACTTAATGATGAAAGTTATAGGACTAAAATGTGTGTAACTATTAAATTAAATATAGCAAAACCATATTTTTAAGATCCATCATTATTAATAAAAAATAAATTATTGTGATGATTAAAACCTGTGATAATTACACCAGCAGATTAATAAACGTGATTATTTAACCGTGATCTAGAACTTATTATTTATTCCTATAAAGTAAAAAACTCGAATTTGCACTTTTGCTGCTAATAGTACTTTAAAGCACGATTGACATTTTAATCGACTTTTTATAATAATTACAAATCGGTAAGCTCCGGGACGGTAAGCTCGGGGAACGGTAAGCTCGGGGACGAACCCGTTATATTTACCATAATATGTGTCAAGTTTCTGTTCGTGTTAGCGTAGTTTCATCGAGAGGCAAAGTTAGTTCCACAATGTTAAAATAGAGTAGAGATACTGACGTCACGTTTCCTCGAATTCTTGGTGAATATTATACTCGGAAATTGCTTTATTAATTATTATTGTATTACACAATAACATAAAAGGGAAGCTGGCTTTGATGCCTATAATTGTAGTTATTTTGAAGTTTGGAATGTTACAATATTATTAATAATAAATTTTATTTAGACAATATATTTGGTATTAATAATTTTAAAAAGTGGTTCATTTTGTATAAACGTCAAAAACTGTGTAACTTTAGAGCGTCGGTGGCCGAGTGGCTAGGGTCGTTTACTTCCATTCAGAAGTTTGCCGGTTCGCACCTTGGCACGTGCCGTTTTAGATTTTGAATTCATATGTACGTTTATTCGACGCTCTTACGGTAAAGTTGACCAAACCGCACTGGGCCAGCGTGGCCTATTCAACCTGATTTCAGGGTGGGCTCGAGCCCCTCGGTGGGGACATATATGAGCTGTTAACATTGAAGAACCTATGTAACTAACAACGTTTGCAAACTGCAAGCGTAGTGTTCGTGTATACACCCCCTTTTAGATAGATAGAAGACAGCCAAAATTCTGAACTCGGCACAAAAGATTATGACATAACTAGATGATGTAAACATCCTAAAGTTAAAAATAAATACTTTGAACTTAGATAAGACCTTAAGGCAGAGCGGGTAGTACTATAAAGTACTATTATACAGCTATTTATTTGTCACCTTGGTTTTATTAAGCTATTGTATAGCTTCTATCGCGGGCCATGAGCGTGGAAACAGAATCCAGAAATGCCGTAACGAAAACACATAACACCCCCTTTGACATACATATACATACATAGAGTTGTAAAACAAATAAATTTAATCAACTTTTAGGAGTATGATAAAATTAAAATATTGTGGTTTTGCAACTCTATACAATTCGACAAAAAGTGTAACTTGATTTAATATCAAAGAAAAAAAAAACAGGAAGAAAAATACTGCATAAATAAAATGAATAAATAATTCTAATTGTTTGTTTGTTTGTTTGTAAACACTTTATTGCAATAAAAACATAATAAAACATACCATATACAGAACAGTTGAGCAAAGGCGGACTTATCCCATAAGGGATTTCTTCCAGTCAACCTTTGAGTATCTAGAAGGAACCTATGAATGGCAGGCAGACTGTTAGTGCCTTAAGTGTTCGTACAGTCACAAATTACATAAATAAATAACCAACACATATAAAATGTAAACTACTGCTAATAAACCAACTACTTGTATATAAAATTTACATATTAATAATACAGTAAAAAATACATAAATACTGAATAAATAATACTACATTTATAAAAATAATATTATTAAACATAAAGTACACAGTTACAAACACGAACAGATTAATTAAATATAAAATACAAATCCTATACATACATAATAGTATAAATACCACTCTCAAATGTACGATTCGACATCCCGGATTTTCTTTACTCGTTTTTTAAAGGTAGGCACCGAAGGAGAATTTCTCACTTCTGACGGTAGGTCATTCCACAAACGTGCTGCATGCACAGTAAACGAGTTTGTGAACGTCTTCGAAGTTGCAGAAGGGACACATAGGCGCGACAAATCACTCGAGGAGCGAAGATTAGCTCTCGTCGGTACCCGGAAATGAAACCTATCCCGGAGATAATTCAGTGCATTTGGATTGTGTGCAATTGCAATTGCATATTTAAGTTGATAAATTGAGTTGAGTTGAGTTGTGGTTGTGGTTGTGGTTGTTGTGTAATTATAATTACATAATTTGATAAAAAATGCTATGCAATAGCTTTACCGCGGTAGTCCCCGAGTGCCACACGTCCTTTTTTAGTTTTATATCATTTGAATGTTTCAAAAATATACTTAACATAGGTATGTATTTGGTTTGTGTAGCGAGCTGTCCCAAGTAGGTCAAAGTATCAGTAACAGAGGAGCTGCGGTTAGCCGGCGAAGCTACTTTGGATGGAGCTCCTTTTGTGTATATTCATTACCTAAAGGTCATATTTGGAATATACCTCTACTATGATTAAAGTAAATAAAAGTCTTTTTTTTTTTTTTTTCTAAGTTAAAAACGAAACGAAGTAAATTTCGATATAATTCTGCTTATATATAGTGACTTATGAAAAAGTTTGTAATTTAAAATGACTACCTAATTGGTTTATTACTTTTTCAACAGATGTCGTCTGTCGTTTTCGCTTCAATATTAATTTTTCAGCAGATACCGAACTCGGGCAGAAAAAAAAATAGTTTCGTTGCGTCGTAAATATTTTTTCCCTTAAATTTACTACTCGGACAAATTAGTGTAACTATAAAAACAGATGAAAATGCTATTTGTATGTCTAGATAGGAAAATGCAAAAAAGATGATATAGGTAAGTTTTTTTTTTTTACTTTATGTACAATATTAAAAAGGTCTCAAAAACACTTAATTTACGAAAAAAGTGCTAAAATATGAGAAATTTAAAAATAAATCATGTCTTATCATTATTAAATAAAAAAAAAACTATTTCAAGCCTTAACTTATATAAAGTTTCATAAATAAGTACCCAATATTATCCATTATTATACTTTAATGAATTTGATGCGATGATATTTTTCAAAAATAAGTGAGAAAAACAATGATCGATATTCTATTACACACACAAAATTTTACAAAAAAAAAATGGATTTAAGAAATAAAATTTGATAACGTCTTACGACCTCGGCAATCCCGAGCAGAAAAAGAGCGCGCTTCGCAGTATAAAAAAAAAGTAATCATCATCATTTCAGCCAGTAGACGTCCATAAAATAGTAATATTAAAAGCATTTTAGGAACAGCACTATTCCAATTTTGATTCGTATTGATAAAATTGACGAATTAAAAATCCAACACGAGATTACTTTTGTTGCAGTAAACCAATCAGTTTCAATTTTAATCGGTCCGATACACAGTCGTTGTTCGGACGAAAATAATTTCGATCAAAAATTCATCGTCCAATAACGAACGCACTGTTTTTACATGCGCAGTTTTTAATCGTATTGCAAAAAACAAGGTTTTACATCATAGGTCGTATAGGAGTCCTTCAGTAGGGTAGGTATAGTCACAGAATACCAAATAGTAGTCCCTAGTATAGTGTAGTGGTCTATGAACGAACATTTATTACTTGGTGTAACGATTGGTTGATCATACAAATAAATATAAGTCCAATGTAAACAAACATGTTTCGAACTAAAAGAGATGGCATCACCAATGCTACAGGTACGGGCGCCAAAGATGGCCCACTTAAATTTTTAGATATTTTGTTTCCCAAATAAATATACTATAATTTCCATTATGATTTTTCTTTACTTTACTTAACTGCAAGATTTTACAAGGATTTGTCCTTGTATATTTATTTGGGAAACAAAATATCTAAAAATTTAAGTGGGCCATCTTTGGCGCCCGTACCTTATATTATAAATTAAAAGACAGACATTACAATTTTTTTAATGCTTATTGCTTACATACTTATATAAAAATCGTATAATAAAAACGAATAAGCCAACTTTTTAATTACATCTACAAAACTTCAAAAAATAAGGAAATTGGACCATGTTTTCGGCAAGCGTTTCATTTTTTTTTTCAATATAAACGTACAGGTTTAGGTACAATATTCTCAAGAACATAACAGGAAAGAACAAAAGATGCTATCCTGTGGAGTTTCTTCGGCGGGTTGTTCTCCACAGCAGCGCACATATTGCAAGAACCTGCCAGTTCTGTGAACAACTGATATCGCATCGCCTCTTTAAATAAGAGTTTATTCTTCATTAGTGTGAGACAAGAGCCAGCCTTGGTTTGAGAAAAACTCCAAATAAAAACATTTTGATTTTCATAGGAAAAAAGCAAATTCATGTACAAATAATGGTTCTGGACACCAAATATGCTCTTATAGGAAAGCATCATAATTTTATTTAGAAAAACCTACCATGAAGCAATGCTAATAAGACGTTAACTATAAAATTACCACCACATGTTGCGAAACGAGTGCGAGATAGCAAATAATAACGTGTTAAACTATAAATAGCATGAAATCTTCGCGTGAGAACTCAGCGTGGTGCTTTGTGATAGCATGTCGTACGTATGTTAACTCGGGAGGTCGACTGTTACGTTTTTAGATTATATTCGTGATTATATTACTACCTCTAAATAATACTACAATAGGCCAAGTGGCTAGAGCGGGTTAGTTTCGCTATGGCACCCTCTCAAAATACCTATCAAAAAGTCTTGCTATGGTACCCTTCAATTTATGGGACTGTTGAAAAGAAAAGAGTTACGGTGTAATATTAAAATTTTATAGGACATGCTCATTAAAAACAGTTATAGAAAAAAAAACTATTCAGCTTTATATTTACACTCCTACAAAAATAAGTCCAGAGATGCACTTTTATTTTCAATTGTACCTGCTATTGTTTGAAGTAAAACCGAAAGATGGGTGCCATAGCGAGACTTTTTGATAGGTATTTTGAGAGGGTGCTATAGCGAACTAACCCGCTAGCTAGAGCCGTAGTCTTCCCTCCCATTTGGGAGGTGCGGTCGAGCCTCAGCACGTATCATGTGCTTGATTTTGGACTTCATTATGTTCGCTATCTGACAGATGAGGAAGACGTGACTTCAAGCCCCTGCCCGAGCTTTAGTATTTGCGCTTCGATTTATAATAGTAAACTATTTCTATTTAATAGTATGGGATAGAATATACTTTATTGCACACAAAAGAATACAAAAAATCATAATTGCAACAACTCAGGTGTACAAAAGGCGTTCTTATTGCTAAGGTAGCAATTTTGACCAGGCAACCTTTTTTTTGTCTATTTATACGATTTAAAGTCAAAATATTATATTTGTTGTTGTTGTTAACAGCTCATATGTCCCCACCAAGGGGCTCGAGGTTTGTCTAAAATCAGGATGAACAGGCCATTATATTTATCATACGTTTGTAAAAATACAATTAATGTAATCAGATTTTATTATGGAGTAAAAAAAGTCTTTCTAACCATATGTCACTAAAAAACATAAGTTGAAATATCAAAATTAAAATTCAACTTGTCATACAAAATAGCCGGTCTGAAGTTTATATGAAAAGTTGAATTTCAACCTATATTCGTCAGCGAAATTTTTCACTTACATAAGTACTACCAATGTTCACTACTACAAATTTATCGTAATGTTTAAAAAAAAACACTTCATGACATTGCATTATAACATTGTCTAAGAAAACAAGGTCTTCCATTCGGACCACGTGATTGACTGACACATGCCTACCTCATTTTGCGCTGTTCATCCTTGTCTATTAGCACGCATTCGACAAGGATGAACAGCGCAAGATGGCGTAGGCTTGTGTCAGCCACGTGGTCCGAATGGAAGACTTTTCTTAGACCATGGATTTTTAGACTAAAGAGTAAAAATAAAACCTTATAACCCTATGTCCCTAAGAAACATAAGTTGAAATATCAAAATTAAAATTCAACTTGTTATAAAAAATGGTCGGTAAAGTTTATAAATGAAAAATTGAATTTCAACTACGTTTCTCAGCGAAAGTTTTTCACTTTATTGAGCACTATTTTACGCCGAGTGCTCATTTTGCGAAGTGCACATTCTGCGTTAAACCCTAGCAATGTTTACTACTACAAATTTATCATGTTTCTAATAAATTACGTGAGATTATAGTAACCACCCCCTCCCCCCGCAGGCTTCTCGTCAGTGATCCCCGGCTACCCGCGCTACACGATGATCGGCGACCGGCGTCACGGGATCTACAACCTGCGCATCGTCAACGTGACGCTAGAAGATGACGCCGAGTATCAGTGCCAGGTCGGGCCGGCGCAGATGCATAAAGTCATCCGGGCCAACGCTTCCCTCGTCGTCATATGTGAGTACAACTTAATAATTATAACTAGCCGCCGCGGTACCGCCTGCATTAATAGTTTTTCCCGCGGGAATGAGGAATTTTCCCTCGGTAAAATGTAGCCTTTATTACTCAAGGTGAATGTAGCTTTCTAATGGCGGTTTTTTTTTTATATCAGCACTTTAGTTTCTGAGTTTATTCATAACTAGCTTCCTGCCGCGGCTCCGCCCGCATTAATAGTTTTTCCCGTGGGAATGAGGAATTTGCCCGTGGGAGTTAGCCTACGTTCTTCCGCAAGGTCTATTCTATCTTTGTTCCAACTCCGCCCGCTTTAATCATTTTTCCGGAATGAGACATTTTCCCGCGCTAAATAGTAACCTAGTTCTTTCCCAAAGTCTATTTTATCTTTGTGCCAAGTTTCACCAAAATTGGTTCAGTAGTTTCGGAGCCTATTCAATTATTAAGAATACTTTAGGTATTTTTCCCCCCTCATTGATCTTATCTTGCCAATTCATGAAAGTCTCTAATACCTAACTTTACTATAACATATCCAAAATTATTCAATCACCCACCTGGAAAGATCAACAAATCTCGTAACTAAATAACATCCACAAACGGGACATCAAACTTGTAACCCGCGTTGTAGTGACAAACACTGAACATCGTTACACACGGCGCGGCGGTTTCTTGGGACGATTGGGACTTTGGGACGTAACAAACTTCACAGAACCTGGGACTTTGATGCCAGACCATTGATCTTAAGACGTTTGTCTTTGTTTTGCTTTAGAAATGCTATATTTGTAGATGTTTTTACAGGAAAATTTATTTAGCGATTTTAATAAAATCATAATAATATCATATATTATGTATAATTCTTGTGGAAATTGTCGAAGATAATTTTCGTAAATAGTACGCTAAATTAGGAAGCATGGAGCCGCGGGTTCATTTAATTCTAGCTGTATGAAAAAAAAACATTATGAGCACTTTATATTCGCTTTGTGCATAAAAATAATTTAAAAAAATTACAGAGTATGTGTGTATTAGATAAGATTCTGCTTCTGTCAAGTTTAAAGTTAGTCAGCTGTGTGTGATTGATTAGACACTGACTATTTATCTAAACTAGAACTCCTAAATAACCTGATAAAGATTCTTTAAAAACTTATTATTTTATGCTCTCTTTTTGTCCTTGAATATATATTTATTGTTAGACCCTGTATTAAGCAATATAGTGTATCTTTTTCTTGATCTATCCCTTGCTGGGAGATAAAGTCTGCGGGAATATATCAAAATCCTTGATAAGAAATGTCTCAATGGCCCCTAAAGTTTATTGTTGTATTCAAATGTCTTTGGTCCCTTTTCCTATTAAATAGGGACACAGTACAGTTTTATAAAATTTAGTTTCGCATAAAGTCTTATTGCAAGTGAGTATATTGTAACGTGGTGCATTACCATGCCACCTCGTTGCCTCATTCTCACCTCATTTACCATTCTCGTCTAAATTCGAATATATTTAATTTTGGAATTCAGTCAACAGTCATCCGTCATTTCGTCCATTTTTCTAGTCACTTTTCGTTTACCCCTCGGCCATGTCGGCCGAGTTCTAAATTTCTGTGCAATTCTGTGTAAACTTCTAATCATTTTAATCCAGTCTTGTCGACAAGCAGTTCCCAACCTTTTACCTATATACATATAATACATATTTATCGTCTGTGCTTTTGTGTTTTTATCTACTTTTCATCGTGTTACTTACCTCTTCGTTAACGTGGTTACTCCGCTGGCTTGCCCCCGAGCAAGGCGAGCCGCGGGTGTAACACTGGCGCCCAACGTGGGGCTGTGGGGCAACGTGGTATATTGTTTTATATCACAGAATATAAGATGGTTTCGCCACTATTTTCTAATATTTTGTGTTTATGTAATTAAGTTTTTCTTTTTTGTTAATTACAGTATCTATTTATAATAATTATGTTGTATCGTTGTGGAGATTATTGGAGAAGGCCTTCGTTCAGCAGTAGACGTCTACAGTCTGAAATGATGATGATGATAAAAGATGAAATGATTATGAATAAAGTCCTAGAGTCCTAGCCCAAAAATGAACCGAGTATTCCAAGTATATTATTTTTACGGCGGTTTTCTTCGTAATATGACGGCACTCAAAAATTTCCGAGTAATAAAACGTTATATCTTCCCCTTTGATCTCATACATTTTATAATAACATAACTTGTGATGGAAAGTATTCATAAAACTAACGCTTTGATGCAATAATATATCAATCAGTATGTTATATTATGATAAGAGTCGGTCTTGGTTTGAGAAAAGCTTATTAACTTCTGAAATGACGTCATTAAGTGTTCTAAGGGAGCCTAATAATGAATAAAATAATTTTGAATTGAATCGAATAATTTATAACTGATGAAATCATTCATGATTATGTAGTCGAACAAAATATTTTTATTATAAGTAATTTGTCTAATATTCTATATTGAGAATTATTGCTTTTTTGATGGCACAAAAATATTCATATTTCGTTTCAGAAATTCAAGGGCAGTTGACAAAAGTCTACGTTTGCTTTTATTCTAGGTAGCTTGTTTAGTTATCGTGTGGGCTTAGTTAGGTTAGTCTACCTCACAAACCCTGGGGTCAGAATTATTGAACCGCCTAAGGTACATGACATGGCTCGTGTAACTACCACACCCGTAGATAGTAGCCGGGATAAATGACTGCTTTACGTGGCTTCCGAAACAAGGAATTCATCTTTTTTTTTTACGAATTTCTTTTTATTTTCTATTCTGTTCTGATTCAGCCATCACACAAAACATGGAAAGACTTAAGAAATTATAATCTTTTCGACGGGTGCCCTAACGAGATTACAACCAGGAACCTCTGTAAGTCGAACTTTTGTTTAACCGCTCCATTCGGCTGAAAAATCCAGACTTTGATATCCGACCACTTACAGAAGTAATACATTTTGTTTTAGCTTGCAACATTCGCGACACCTTAAAAAAACATAATAAGAAGGTGACACGGTTAGTTTTACTCTCCGCTTACGCAACACGGCCTAAGCGAGAAACCTTGTAAGTCGAAACGAGAAAAAAAGGCGTAAAGATGGTTTTTATATGAAAAGCTTAACCCCTCGAATCAAGACCTCGGGTCAGATATGCCCCGGGTCGCCGGAGACCCGCTTTATAGCCAGTTGAAGGGTTAGGGATGATAGGTTCGGGAAGTAGTGATGTTCAACAACAAAATTGTGGGGTTATTTCTGAGGTGGGAATTGCTGGATTTCGCTAAAACCGCTCTAAGCGCGGGATCAGATTGAGTTTTAGCGTTTTGGTAGCCTTTACTTTGTTGTGTTATTTTTCGTAAGATGACTTACTATTGTTGAGTTACTTCGTTAACAACCGATCATCTTCGACCACGCTTACCCAATACGGGTTGGTCAACTCGTACTCGTAATACGGGTTGGTGTGTAGGTTTTATCACGGAATCTTAAACCGAACTCCGACAAGACTCTACTCCGACAAGACACTACTCCGACAAAATATAAAACCTACCTAACCTAACCTACCGAACTTGTTGGAGTAGAGTCTTGTCGGAGTTCGGTCCTTAAACCTTTATCACGATGTTTTTCTTCGCCGTAAGAGAGCGTCGAATAAACGTACCTTATCGAAATCGGACAAGAAAATCACCTCAAAAGCGAAAATGTACAGTCCACAGGAAATGATGCCTAACCCGTCTGCCTAGCATGGGAATCATAACCGTATTAATATTTTGATTGCATTTTCTGGCATTCACTAGTAGTTTGCTTGTAAAAGCAACATTATTCAATTAATATGTATTTTGCCTCGCATTTGAAAAAAAAGGTAGATTCAAAAAAAAGGAAAACATGATAACCTTACAATAATGTCGCTTTAACCGTTAAAATAACCTAAAGAAGCCATAATAAATAACCGTATCCCATATCATTTACCGTTTACCGTACATCCCATATCGATAACCGTTTGTGCCATCCTTACAGCCCCGTCGCAATAATAGAAGAGCGACTATTTTACGAGTGCCTTTTATTCAAATTCAGTAGTTCCGTATCCAATAACCAATCGCGCCCGCTATATTTCTTGACCCGTTCTTGTATGCGCGGGTTCAATATACGGGTACGACTTACATTACGTTTAACGGCGGTGATAGTTTCTAATTTTCCCGTATCACCTGCGTACTGTGGCATCGGTCATGCCATCTCTTTGGCCTTTGGTACTGGCCGCGTTGTTCTAAATTTGAATTATTTAAAATTAAACTGATTTTGATAGATTCAGTCAGTTCTTTCAAGTTTGTTCCTGGGTGCGGAGGAATATCGCACCAGGAATCGGTTTTTCTCGTATAATAAGTTATTTCCAGTTATTTTACTGTTCGTATGTGAAGTGTTTACGTTTATGCAATAAATAGTGTTCAAATCGCATTTCCTTAGTTATTATTTTGTAGCACGGGATCGCCCGTGTTATATTTGGTGGAAAGGTGCCAAACGGGATCCTATTAGTGGTACTTTCGCCGTAAAGCGAGTGGCAATTATAAAGTGAAGTAGTTTTTAACAAATTGAAAAAAAATCCGATTGTAAAAATGTCAGATTCTGACATAAAATTTAATGGCGTAAGCCAGGACATAAATACATTTTTGAAAAAATTCAAGAAAATATGTATCTTGAAGAAAATATCAGACGATGAAAAAATCGTACTGTTAGAAAATTATCTTGCAGGACCAGCATTAATATTCTACAACACAATCGAAAGTACAGTATCTAAATATGAAGATTTGGAAAAGCTATTGAAAGAAGAATTTCCCAATACAATCGATTACCAACAGTTTTTCTACATGGCGAAACAAGGCAAATCCGAGGATATTTTGACTTATTATTATCGCCTGAATGAATTAGCGGCAAAAGCTAAAATAGATGATGAGACTATCTTCATCAGGCAGTTCTTAATGTCATGCTATGGCTTCATTAAGCATAAGCTGACAGGATCAGTATTCGAAAAAAAGCTTAATCTCAAAAAAGCTATCATACAGTTAATGGATATTTATAATGTAAACGAAGAACGCAACATCGTGCCGGCGAGGATGCCGTGCGGCCTCGAAACGTTTTCTCATCCTGCACAATATTCCGGCTGTGATGTACATCAGCAACCCGTTATGGATACTAGGCGTCAGTCGCCTTGGATGACTCCTAGAGCAGTCTTTGCTTCGCCTGTTCCTGGGAATTCAGGAGGGGTACGCCCAGCGGGTACCCCTCAGGTTAGTCCATCGTTCTTGGGTACCGGTGACCGCCCAACACCACAATCCAACCGCTATGGTCTGAGACCAAGACCAGATCAGTCTGTGCAGATGATAGCCGAGGAAAATATGACAGTGAGAAGTTCGTTTACGCAAACAGAAAACTTTATTCCTATTTTCCCTAATTATAATGATAGTGTTCTTGATAAGAAACAAAAACCTTTTATTAATGTTGAATGTAAGGGATTTATTTTTCCGACCCTCATTGATACAGGCGCGAGTGTTTCCTGTATAGATTTAAATGTATTGGAAAAAATTAAATTGTCCCTAGATGTGGACAAAAATTTTTTTTTAAAGGGCGTGAATGGCCAAAAGTTATCAACTGTAGGCGCGACAACGTGTAATTTAAATATAGGTAGTGTTATTTTTGCTTGCGAGTTGGTTGTTATTCAGAATTTAGCTTGTCCTATAATTCTTGGTCAAGATTTTCTTAGTCGGTACAACGGAATTATCGATTTTGGCTCAGCAAAATTGATGTTGGGTAGCAACCGTATTGATTTTTTATCTGACGTATCCACTTTTGTTTTATCTTCGAACAATCGTCAAGTTGACTTTTGCACCTCCTTTTTCAAAGATGACGTTTGCTCGGAACAAATAAAGGTCGATGCACACTCTCCGATTTTACGACATGAAGATAATGTTTATTTTTTAGGTTCAGATAATGTTTGTGAATTTGCGATTAAACAGGATCAGGAATTTGTTTTGGGTTCTGATCTGTCGGTCACGCATAGGGAAACTTCTCAATTAGGTCGGTGCGATATTGTGGATGTAGATATCGAGACTTTGGATGAAAAGCCGATTTCTTCTCGACCTTGTAGGGTCTCTCCGGTACAAAAAGAGGTCGTAGATAAGCAGGTGGAGGAGATGCTCCGCTTGAGGGTGTTTGAGGAATCTAATAATTCCTATGCTTCCCCAGTTGTTTTGGTGAAGGAACCTGACTTCAAGGATGACGGATTAGAGATATTTAGGATCGAAGCTGTGTCGTTTCGCGAGGCGCAGTCAAGTGATGATTTTTGTTTGCAAACAATTAACCGTTTGCATTTACATGGTTCATTTAGAGGTTTTTTCGTAAGAAACGATTTGTTATTTAAACGTGTTTTAAGACATGGTGTTCTTAAGGACGTACTTGTTTTACCTAGAAGTATGTTTTGTGATGTTTTAAAGGAGTTGCACGATGATGCGTGGACAGGAGGTCACTTGGGTTTTTCTAAAACTCTTTATCGTTTTCGTTCGAGGTATTTTATGTGTAATTCTGACAGGGAAATCGAAAACTACGTTCGTTCTTGTCTTCCCTGCCAGGAAAGGAAGGGTGGTAATAGAATTGCTCCTCTTTTACCTATTTCGGTTTCTAATTTGATGGAGAAGGTGGGAGTAGACGTTGTTGGTCCTTTCCGTTCTTAAACTTTGTAGACTTTTTAAAGGGCCTTATGTGGTTGTAAGAAGGTCTGGTGTAAATAACTACGTTATTCGGAAAGTTGGTCGAAGTACTTGTGCATATGTGGTACACGTAAACAGATTAAAAAAGTTTTATGTACGATGATGTTGATTAATTTTTTCCCCTTTTTTTTGGTTTGGTTTGGTAGTCGGAGAAGTAAATTTCCTTTTTCTTTTTTTATGATAGTTTTATTATGTTGGGATCTTTTTAGGTAATATTGTTCTATATTTTATCTTTATGTGTGTTGTAATATTGTTTTTCTTTTCATGTAATATGAGGATAATTTTAAAATATATTAATTAGTCATATTTTTATAAAAAAAAAACAACTTAATGAGATGGCTGCTGCAGCCTGATATTCAAGACCGAGATGGCAGCTGAAATATTTAAAAACATTGTTAAAAAATATTATCATTTTTCACTCTAAAATTTAAATAATTCTAAAACATAGTTCATACTCTGTCACTTAAAAAACTTAGCTAGTATTTTAAAAAAAAGGTTTCCTGTGAAAGGTAGGCAGTGAGGTGATTTATTTTAGTTAGTGGGCATTATGTATGCAGAAGAAGAGATAGGTATTTGTGTGATATAGAATATGTTCTTCTTTTTTGGAAACATGCATGGCACATAGGTGGCTATATGTATGGAAGTACCTTATGGGCTTCATTTTCAACGTTGAATTCATATTTTGTTTTTCATAAATATTAGTTCTTTGCTGGGTTACGTTTCATTAACTAACTTTAATATTTTTGAGTTTGTCCAACTTTATATAAATTCTTTTATATTTTCTGTAAATTTCAGATCTTCATTTTTCATGTTTACTGCTTCTAATTTTGAACACCTATTTCAATTTAGGTTTTCTTTTGAATAATTATTCAATTGCTGTTACATACAGGTTGATTACTTTTTCTCAAAAATATTTTTCTTATACAGGGTGTTAAAAATTATATTTGAATTTTTAATTAACAATTTAACTTTAAAATAATTTATTGAAGCTATTGATGAAGTTACTGAATTTAATTTCGTTATGAGGGATTAGGTTTGTATTTAGGTAGTTTTAGCTATTCGCGTGTTAGGTTTAATGGATGTGGGCTTTGTTGTAAGCGGTTTTTTCAACGGGGGTTTTTCCCTTGCAAAAGCAAATAGGATATTATTCCTAATTGCTAGACTTTAGAAGTTCTGAGTCCCTATCTATTCTTTTTTATTTAATTCTCTGTTTTGATACTTGTCCCCCTTAGGTAGGTTGTTAGTTTGTATTTTGTATTTTTTGATGGGGATGTTTAAAAAAATATTTTGGTCGTTACTGACCAAAATAATTTTTTTTGAAGAGGGAGAGGGATGATGTGGCATCGGTCATGCCATCTCTTTGGCCTTTGGTACTGGCCGCGTTGTTCTAAATTTGAATTATTTAAAATTAAACTGATTTTGATAGATTCAGTCAGTTCTTTCAAGTTTGTTCCTGGGTGCGGAGGAATATCGCACCAGGAATCGGTTTTTCTCGTATAATAAGTTATTTCCAGTTATTTTACTGTTCGTATGTGAAGTGTTTACGTTTATGCAATAAATAGTGTTCAAATCGCATTTCCTTAGTTATTATTTTGTAGCACGGGATCGCCCGTGTTATAGTACCCTTTTTCAGGGGGACTGTCGGGAATGACTCTTACGTCTGCTGTTACTAAGATTTGCGAGACAGTATGGTTTAGGTGTGTTTTTCACGGTTTAGTTGTGCTAAAGAAAGATTTTTTGTAGTATCACGTAGTTGCTATTTATTTATCTTTTTGTACTTTTATATTAAATGTACCTTGTTTTTGTTCATTTTTCACATTTTTTTGTTGCGTAAAGTTCATTTATTTATTAACTTTAAATACTCTTCATGAATTAAAAGAAAAAGGCTTATACTATTATTTGCGAAATAACTCTATTTAATTTAATTTATATATCTACTTCAAAAAAAATCGGTAAAAAGTGTATACGCGAATTATTTTAGAACGGCTGTTTTATTCTATTAATAATATTTTAATTATTTTCATTAATTATTAAAATTATATTATTAAATCTTACGTCGAAAAGTGATTTGTAAAAAATCTTACTTCGAATAAAACATATTTCATTTCATTTCAAGGTTCATATAATACGGACGGAGTCGCAGAGCAGAAAGCTAGTAATATTTAATTTACTCTAGTAACTCTTGATAATATAAACAGCATACTGCAATACATACTTGTTACGTCTTGTACATTCACAAATATACTATAAAGTCACAATTACACACAGCGCTCGTAAGACACCTAAATATTCAATTTCATTTCTTGTTACAGCCAACTTTCTGAGCGTGAATTTCAGCCGTTTACAGCAATTCCCTACAAGTTGCCCAGTTCTGTATGTTAAGCACTTGATGTTATAACTACTTGGGGCTTGGGGTGTTGTTTTAACTTTGCAATGCTTTTTGGCATCTGTTTTTCTGTGTATTTACGAAACGATGCGGGAATTTTAGTTTTATGATATTCTTGTTCACGTTTTGTTTCTGTTCTCATTTTGTTTTGTTGTGATTCTTCGTTGTATAACGTGCACATAACTACGATGAAGTTTGCAGTTCATCTTTTTATTAATAAAGTTGCTTGTGCTTTTATGTTTTATAGTTTTCGTCTAATTTACGAGATTTCTTGTTATTTCAAGCTGTAATACAGTTAGATTCGTTTCTTTTATCAATCTTTTAACTGCTTGATAAATGACTGCGTCCTTTTTTTAAATTCATAACATTATGCAGGTATGTTTGTTATTCATATTGCGTTAAAAAGTAATGCTTATAACGATAAAGTCTACATGCAATTATTATTGTGTAAACAATCGATCTAGGTCCCACCCTATAATTTTTATAAGCCGATAGCGAACATATTTTTTATTGCATTTCTTCGTTATTTTCAACTTACCCTGTTATTTACACAAATACAGGTACAATCGACTTGTTCCGTAACTACCAACAAATAATGCACTGCAATCCTTACAAAAGACTAAAAACTGCATTTACTTACATTTACCATTCCGTGCCGAGAATGGGTCTTGTTCAAAATAAGCTGCTAACATACCTTATTTGCAACTACCCTCATAATTTTCTATCGTCACGTGACTTTGGCTACTTAACGGTCAGTCGTCGGCTCCTTTCATCGCTGTGAGAGTTGTTAAAATTGTGTTCTGATTCAGGGGTTCTCAAACTGTGCGTAGCGGCCCCGAAGAAGGGGGGATTTCTTTGTATTTAGAAGTAAATTATGTGTGTTTTTTGTAAGGATTATGTGCGAAAAATATTACTTTCAATAAAATCCAATTTATTTATATTACTTAATTTAAATTATAAGTAAATATAATTACATTTAATGTCAATTGACCAGCACAGATACTATTGATATAGTAAGTGTAATTATTAAGACCTTATATATATTACATCGTGTTCAGAGTTTCAAGACTAAGTTGTGACGTGGACATGCTTAAACTTGCTTTGTTATAATTAAACATATTCGTCTGTTGGAATTGTTCTATCTGTGATAACTACTACTTCATTAATGTAATTACTAATACTACATAGTATAAAACAAAGTCGCTTTACGTCTGTCTGTCCCTATGTATGCTTAGATCTATTAAACTGCGGTTCGGTTTTAAGTAGATAGAATAATTCAAGAGAAAGTTTTATATGTTTAATACATGTAATACTCTGAGGGATAACCCACAATAACCATTTTCCCGTGAGAAGCCGGGACGGGTCGCTAGTATTACAATACAATACAATACAAATATTCTTTATTTACACCAGTAATCAATAAGACAGTAAGTATTCTACAATCGGACTCTTAAAACGAAGTTTTAAGTTTGGGGATCGCAGTTGTTGTTGGTTACATACTCGTAGTTGAAAGCTAATGTCTAATCCCTGGTTCATGTTTCTTTGTTCTTGTCGCATTTTAGCCACAATAAGGGGTTTATTAATCTGTTCACTCTATTGTAAGGGTTAGGTCGGTATAACTTTGTCAGGAACCGGGATTGATAATAAAACGTATTAAAAAAAATAAAATAGAATACCTACTGATGCAATAGTTAAAGTATGATTTAATTTTAATATCACCATCCTCTTTTCAGCCGAAAGACGTCTACTACTAGACAAAGGTCTCCCCAAATATTTCAGTATTTCGGGAATATTTCTAAATTACACTTAGTTTGGTTTCATTCATTGTCGTAAAACAAGAATATTTTCATATCAGGGACGCTCTTGTCCTAAAAACTCAGATTAAAAAGCCATAAAAAACTCCGTCATCGCTATCTCTGAACGCTAACTACTTTCTTGTACCCAAATCGGTTTTCTGCTAAATTTTGTGATAATAATCGAATGGTTAACCTAGTTGACTCCACCGGGCTTTTTGTCATATTTATTATACGCCTCCCGACTTACAGCAGGGTTATCTATAACTTTTTGTAAAGATTTTAACCCGCGTGCCCCTGTATATCTTTTTTATCGTTCCAAGATACCCTGGGAGGCCGTTCTATCAATATTTTAGAGGGTTCGGACGAAAAACATAACTTTTCTCATACTGTTTGCAAATTTTATATCGGGGGCGAGATTGCGTCACTAAGCTAGAGCGAGACAGAATGTGAGACAGAGATAAAGAAGATGTAGTTAGTGTTGTGCGCGATGTAGAAAGAACTAGTTACGAATACGATATATAGTTTTAATTTAAAAGAAAAATATTGTGTTTTTTTTCGTGTTATTTGCATTTCTTAAGACGGGTAATTGAATTCCATCCGATTACTCTTAAAGAGTATTATTATAAATTATTTTTAGTTATTACTAAATTAATATTTAATATTTTCTAATTTAATATTTTGAATAAATTGAAATCTTTCCTTACCCTTGAAATGTTTTAAATATTGGGTCACCAAACAAATAAATAACTTTTTATAAATCACATAATATGTAATAACATAATATGTAATAACGAATTTTACTGAAAATATTAAGATTAATATTAATCAATACAATTTCTCATATTGGGAATCGTGAGACCTATATTTTGTTCGTAAATAAATTAACGAAAAGTTATGCATCATAATCATGTTATGTTTGGCACCCCAACGCTGTACCGAGATTGTTGCAGTAGTGGCTTGAAAAAGAATCACAATATTTTAATCGTAACTAGATTAAGTGTATAAAACACTCCTAGGTACACCCCTATAGGAACACCCCTAAGTACGCCCAGAGATCGTTGCAGTAGCTTAAAAAACTTATTTTATACCTTTTTATTCGTAATAGTTTTTTACTTTTTTTTGTTCATTCTTAATCGTATGTTTGACACCCCTACGCTGTACCGAGGTCGTTGCAGTGGTTGTAAAAGTTCATTGTTATGGTCAAAGTCTAGTGTTAAGAGGCTCTGCTCACGCCGCGTTCGTTTTATAGAGATTTTATTCATTGAAATAATGCTAAAGTTCGTCCTTAGGTCATGCCCGTCACAGAACACGTGCTCTTATTAATTTTCAAATTAAGCCTTGTACAGTAGCCAGCACATGTTAACCTTGAGTGAGCCTGTATTTCGTAGTGATAGGGGTGAATTTCGTAGTGCTAGTGTCCAACCGCATGTGTTGGCTTCTGTACAGTATGTAACTGCTTTAAAATGTTGTCAAACGCTCTTCTCACATTATTGAGGTTCGAATCCCGGCGGGGCACTCGCTTGGATGAATATGCATTCGTCCATCAAATATCACTTTGTGAGACTTTCCCTAGTTTGGTTATTAATAATCTGACATTATGATATGATTATGTTTTATAACTTTGATTGTTTGTTTGAAAACAATGAAAAAACTGATTTTTTTATTGGAAGTAACTTACCGACAAAACGTATTCAAATTTTAAACCAATTAATTTAAATATAAGGCTGTTTCGACTATACTATTGCTAGATTGTCGTGAAGTAAGTTTTTCAAAGAAATATTCTTACATTTTGTTAAAGGGGATACTAAGAAAAACAAAAACGATGTTTAAGACGCTACAATACAGACGACTAATTGATCAGAAAATGTTTATTCAAGAGTCCTTGACACGTTGTTATTTTGTTTTTTTAATGATATTTACTTTCGAAAGAATTCGAGTGCTCTTTACATTCTACTTAAGACTTTTAAGTATCAGAATCTCACAAAATGCGAATGTATCGCTGTACAAGCTTTCTGCCCTGTACTTGCGATTTATTTACAACTATTAAGAGCTATTAAGATGTCTTCATCAGCCGAAAGACGTCCATTAAGATGTATTAAGCTATAACTATAACATAGTAAAGTTTCATCAAAATTCTTTGATACATATTTTACGTGAAACAGTGAGAAATATTCGTGTATCTTTCAAACTATCGCGATTATTTTGAATAGAATTATTTATTTACATTTATTTAAAGTTAATATTTTTTACTTGATATATATTATATAAAAAAATATGATAAATTCAGCCTCAGATTTTCGTCACGCTATACAAAGTAGCTTATAGCAAGGAAGACAAAATGAAATATGTTAATTATACTCGTATTAAATTCGAAATTTATATTACAAGTTTAAAACCCTTTACGTCAGTCACTTATTTAATTTTGTATATGAGTGACCGTTTATAATTAACTATGCAGTCAGCACTTCACGTGTCTTGAGTTTTTCAGGATATTTTCATCTTACCCATCCCTTTCTCATTACCTTTTCACCCTTATTATCCCTTCCCACTTATTCGTCCCTTCCATAGTGTCTTCTCTTTCTAAATGGACACGTTTGATTTGTAGTTCCTTTCATAGAGGCTGATATTATTATTCGCATGTTTATTTATAATTTACTGCGCACATAAAAGGCTATTTTATTTGTTTACTTCCAAGACGTGGTCGTAATAAGTGGGTGCTTTAGTCGGAATACGCTGTTATGATGGAATTCGAGACCTTTGATATGTTATCATATACGTAAATAATAATGTTACTGGTGATATCAAAAGAATAAACAAGTTTTTTTTTCTCGATCAACCTAAGTATAAAAATCTAAGGTATAATTTGTTTCTATTTTAGTGATTTGGTTTGGATAACTGAAAGAACTTACTTTAAGTGGATGTCTTTCGGCTGAGATGATGATGATGATGATGATGACTGAAAGAACAAAGTTTTGAGTTTAATTCACATTATTGAAAGTTCACCGAGATACCCTATTCTTTGAAAAGTTTGAAGTGGTCTCACACAGTTAGTTATATTACAGTGTAAAACATTTGGTAACACTCATTGTCATATTTCAAATTAAAAAATAAATAATAATCAGTACGAAAACACGCTGCAATTAAAAACTTGGTAGTTTGATACGCTTAAGTATGCCCGTGGTGCTGCTTGGGGGGCTGGTCTGCTCTAGTCGATTGCCGGTTGTTTTATTGGTTATATAGTTTAGTTTTTCTACTTTGACTTGTTGCCTTCCTTTAATTGCATATTTCGTTTGCACTCTTTGTTATATTAATCAAATTGTATAAAATAATAATTATAAAAAATATTTTGAGAAGATGCAACGCCTGTGGAGTTTCTTTCGGAGAGTTCTTCTCCACAGAAGACAGCCAAATCGTGAACTCTCCTCGACGTCGAAAAGTGATTTGTAAAATCTTACTTCGAATAAACACATTTTGAACTTTGAACTTTGAACTATGCCTTTCTCAGTATTTAACTCTAAGTTATTTTACTGTGTTCAAAGGTATTGTTATTGTATATAACAGAGCAGTATCATTTACACTCTAAGAATGGTACAAACTACCGCCTAATTACCCCCAACGAGTACATGACTGACGTATAGAATTTCGCAGCAAATTAATGCAAAGTTTGCCAAAGTAATAATTAATTTAACTTTCGGATGTTATGGGAAAGTTAAATGAAGTTTGAATTTTGTTTAACTAATTTTATTATTAACAGCAACTCAGTGTTATAAGGTAAATATTTGTCAGAAATTTTGATGGTATTGGCATTTTGTTGGTATTGGCATTTTCAGCCGCGGGTTCAAATCTATTAATAAAACCTTTGGTTTTAAGAGTTCCCATATTTTACGATTTCTTTTTTAAATAAATAGCGACGGGTGCCCCAAACAGATGGCTCACTCCATACAAAGTGTCAAATCTGACATGTCATTGTACTAAGTCAGTGAAAACCCTTCCCTAAATAAAATATCCTTAACCATGTGAGTCCGTCCCTGTATGATCAGAACACTCAGTGTAATTTTAAACTAGCTTATATAAGAGCTACACATTACTCTAACTTTTTATACAAAAACTTCAGTTCTGGATTGGCGTTTTCAAAGATTTTTATATGACTTTTAAAGTAGTTGGCGAGTTCTTAACGTGGAATATATTCCGGACGTGAACACGCTTTCAAGTGTATTATAATTTTTCTGCTTGGTTGGTATCGTTGGTGATTTGAAAGTTTCTTTACCGGACTATGATATTATTTGTTTGTGTCAGTCTGAATATATTTGCTTTAGCAAATTTTTTTATCATTTCTACTAATCGTAACTAATATCTATCTATAAATGTATTACACAACCACAAAATATAAGAAATATTTTTACTCAAACGATTCCACGAAAGAAGCATCCTCAAAAATAAAACTTATAGGTAAGCAAACTAGCTAACTTCTTATAACTCTTAAAACACCCAGAGAACTAATCCCACAGCAGAAAGCTAAAAAAAATACTTTTTTAAAACTTAACCCTTACAAATTCCGTGGAAGACTGAGAGACTCGGGTTAATTTCCAACTACCCTCAAACTTTTGTCCATAGACGACGTGCTTTTTAACGCGGAAAGTTTAACAAAACGGACGAGTTTGAAAGAAAGCTCAAGTTTAAAACTGGAGTCTGTAAGCTCGCTAGTTGTAAGCTTAAGGATAATCTTGGCCCGCACTGGGCGCCAATTACGTTATTAGTCGTGCAGAATATCCATGCAAGCACTTTTTTTTATTGGCGACGACACGTGTCTATGATTATAACCGTATGAATTTTTACGGTAGATGTCAGTACTTTTTGACCCTTGTGTGTAGTTTAAAGTCGACTTAATACAGTCAACATCAAGGGTTCATAAAAAATATAATTTTCTATAAATTTTTAATAAAAAAAGTACTTGTCACCAATCTTGTTGAACTATTTAAGTATTATGGTGTATGTCGTTCTTAAAAGACCCGGCCATTAATTTTATTTTATTTATTTATTTGGAACAAAAAACTTCTGTGTTACAAATGTTAAACATAAACTAAAGATACAAGATAAAGATGACACACAGTCCACACCATGGTATAATGAGTGAGTAGTTGCTTGCAATTCTAAATGAAACGGGTTTATTACCCGTATTAAGTAATTTATACTGTCTAAACTGGTGAATTTGCTATTTGAATAAAGCAATACAAATTATTAAAAATAAAACCGGTATTGCCGGTCAATATATTCTCATGATAAGTTTTGTAAAAATAAAATGCCTCTAAAAACAACAACGCAACATAGAGAACCAATTACTTTCCGGCGCTAAAAAACAATTAGGACAAGGTAATTTCGAAAACCAATTTCCGTAATTAAGTGTTGCCATTTCAGAAAAGGGTGAAAAAAAAACGAAATATACTGAAATAGGAAATGGCTGTCAGAGTTAACAAGCTTCCATACAAGTTCATTACTCGAAGTGACTGGACGGAATTGCGTGAGTTTTTCGTGTCATGCCTTAAAGATTATGTTATGCTTATTTAAAATTGTTTTCGTTATCACTTAAATTAAAATTATCGTCCCTTCGGGGAGATTCTGTTTTAAATTATCGTAACAAATTATTTATTTTGCTATTTAATGTAGTGTTGTTGGAAATCAAACAAAGAATTTGTACTTTTCTTACAAGCTATGACTGTCACGCGCTCTATGAATTTAGAATGTTACATGACGAGATAATTTCAAATGTGAAGCTCGCAAGCACATAATTATTTATATTTATTTTTGAAACTAGCTGTTCGCCCTCGGCCACGTTCGCGTTGTTTTTTTAACTTTACCTGGCAGTTTTCCGTAGGAATGATATATTTTCCCGCGGTATAAACTATCTTAAATGTTGGCCGGGGATAGAAGGTATCTACCGCCATAATAAATTTCATTTAAATCTGTCCAACAGTTTATTATTAGCCCGTGCAAACAAACAAACAGATAAATAAACAGAAAAAAAAACAACATACCTATTACATACTGAAAATTATCGCGTTAAGACCCATAAATATACGAAAAGAAGAAAAAAATCTGGAAGTGTTCTATAGTACTTCTTACATCCCCCTGACTCGGTTTTTTTTTCTATGTATAGGTTTCGACCTCTACAATTTTATTATATACATACGTTTTTTAATAACAATAAAGAATTTCAATATCGCTGTAAAGACAGCTCTAAAACATTTTTATGACAATACTAGTAAAAATATAAAACCGGAAAAGGAACAAATAAACAAATCAACACGGAAACCAACTAATAATGATAACAACACACTAAATCCCACAAAATGTAGCGCACATGTCGCTACCAGGGATATATAACGCGAGACGGTTACCAACCATAGGGTGTGGACACACCATGCAAGAAAATGTTGAAAAATATACTACTCTGGTGAAGCGAACACAAACTAAAGCTAACGCAATGTGATTCGCCTGCCTTCGTAAAGTGCAGTATACATACATTATTAAAAAATGCTTAGTGTGTGTAGAATTCACTCTGAATTATGGTAAGCTCAAATTCGTCCAAATTGTCAAATACAATATATAACAATACAATATATTCTATTCGAAATTTAATACTAAAGCTGCCTATCAACATCCAAAAAAATATATGTTTTCCTATTTTCGTCAAGACAGCGTCGACCATCCCTTTAGAAGTAAAACTATTGTCATTTTTACCCTTTTACAAACTGTACTTAGACCAAACATAACGCGACACAGTTGCGAATGAAACTCGATGCAGCAGCGATACATTTTCTTTTTCTTTTTTGTAGCCTAGTTTATTTGGGCAAAGGCCTCCCCTCCATTACGCCACGCATCACGATCAAGCGCACTTGTGATCCAATTTGTATCATACGCGTACAATTGCTAATGAAAAGTAAAATAAACTTTCAGTTAGTAATTTGCGACATGCTTGTGGAATGTCAGACCAAAATAATAGTTCAGTTCCCAAACTCATTAGCAGCGTTTTCACATTCGATCATCTAGATTTTGTTATAATGTAGGTTATTAAGTAGGAATGGCGCGCTAGGTATGTTAAAAACTCACTACATTCTGTTTGTATGTATACAACGGTATGGGAAAACTCTGATACCATTTAGTCAGCAGGGCTGTCACATAAAAACATTGCTTAATATTATTTAGTTGTTACCTAATTGATTAAGAGGGAACAGTTTGTCAGTTGAATATTTTCAAATGGTTATAGCATTCACAATATTTGAGTATTCGTTTTGAAATTTATACACTAGAAAGTTATAGATACATACTAGGGCTCATTTGTACCTAAAACATGATACCTTGATATTTTTCGATGAAAAAAAAAACAAAGTAAGCACTTAAATTGTAAAATATGTAATAGCATTCCTTAAATAATTAAGTGTACCAGATTTTAGTAAGCCTATCTTATAAATTTGTTACCTATGGTCAATCTGATTTAGTTTTAATATTGTATAGTTGATTTGGAATAATAACAAAATACCTAAAGGTACAAGCAAGTCACCGCTTATCCGCCCACCACGAATCAGTCTTTGAGTTTTCGTCTTTATATTGAATATTGAAACGGTATTGTATGAAAGTAGATGTAAAATATTTTCTTCATTTTGAAATATAAATCACAAAAGCTTAATTTTTTCAGATACCTATAAAAAAAAAACAATTTCAGTGTATAGGCAGCCCTAGTAAGACCTCCATTGTGTTGGCTCATTGTTGTCTGTTTCTTTGTGGCTCTGATTTTTCTCCACAGTGGGAGATATCGCTGTTTTGAACTGGTCTATTCTACTTGTGCCTGGTTTATAGGAAAACGCAGTTTTACTGAGAAAATGTGTTTGTTTTAAGGGGATCAACTCAGGATTTCCACCATAGATACTGCTATTATAGGTAGGTACTGCCTTGCTTTCAAAACAACTAAGACTCTGAGACAGCTTACATAGTCAAGTGGTAAAAAGCTTGTTTCACTTTAGTTCGAAGTTCGAATCCCGGTAAAACAAAAGATCACTTTGCAGGACTTTCCCCAGTTGATTTTGGTAATTAATTTGCAGGCTTAATCTAAAATTGTGCCCTGCTTCGGAAGGCACGTAAAGTCGTTGGTCTCGCTCGGTTGCGGATGTAATGCTTATAATTCTGCCTGCTGAACATAAGTTGAATACCATAGATGAAATAATATTGAACCCATTATCATTTTCGTTCCTTCAATCGCTTTCAAATCCACAGGACGAAGCGATATTTTTTTTATGTTGCACGTAGAAAGTTTAATAATAATAATAATAATAATCATTTATTCATGGTAACAGTACACCCTATAAAAAATTTACATGTTCCGCCAAACTGTTAATCTTCAAACTTGTATGTTAAGAGCAATTTAGATTTTTTTTTATTTACATAGTTACACATAGTTTTTGATTCTATCTCGCTCCGCAGTGTGTCCACACCCCTACAAGATTAATGTAGTAAGAGATATGATGCAACATATATTATTTGAGGCATAACTGCGAAAATAACGAAAATAAGGACCGTGCGGCGAACATTTCGCCCCGAGAT
The DNA here is from genome assembly GCA_948473455.1 of Teleiodes luculella. Classification (NCBI taxonomy): domain Eukaryota; kingdom Metazoa; phylum Arthropoda; class Insecta; order Lepidoptera; family Gelechiidae; genus Teleiodes; species Teleiodes luculella. Next base: position 10,641,728 of record OX419607.1, read on the forward strand.
TGCTTCAAAATGCTAATATTATTGGTTGCAACGTTTTGTTTCGGGTCATTGTTATATCTTGCAATGTTTATTGTAAATATTAACAACACTATTTATTAATAACTTTATAAAAAACCGAAAGGAAAGTGAATTTTGTATTATAAAACAGAGGTTTCACTTATGAAACTATAATACTATAATACCAACTTATTAAATAATAAAAAGGCCGTCATAACTAATAGTTACCTACCTTACAAACAAAGTATAAGTGCAAATAAAAGTTTAATGGAATTCTTTAAATTCACTAATATTAAACTTAGACGAAATTTCGCTTTTTTTAACAAATTATTTTACTGTCACAAAAATAGACATATTTAATTTACGGTTCATTTCTATCAATGGGTATCGTAGTCCTCGTAAGTATGAAAGAAGATATAAGTCCATACAGATAATATTGTGTTTCTATCTATCTTTATATCTTTATACTTTGAAGTGGTCCAAACTGGTTGATTGAGGGCTGGAATCGTCGCTCATCAAAGGGTCTCAAAAAGTCTCTTTTCTTTTGATTTTCCGACCCAAAAGCTGGCTGAAAGCCGTATTTATATTTTACCTCACAACGAATTGATTTAAAAAGAAAATAATTGGACAAAGAAAGTTCCTAATCATTTTCAAATCGTGTGAATTGGTTCTAAATATAGTGAGACGAAGCCATCCATGGTTTGAGCAAAGCCTAAACTTCTCATCTGACGTCATAGTGTTTTTTTGAAAACATATTATGGTGAAAAAAATATACTGAAATTGATTTAATTTTGATTTAAATATTGAGATGGTTGATTTGAATTGAATGATAGCGACTTTAGACCCCTTGTAATATTTTGTATCTCAAAATTTGTGCCTTTAGGTAAAGTTTAATTTTAAACAATTGTAAAATAAAATGAGGATTTTTTTTCGCTATATTGGATTTGCTTGTTGACTTATGTTTAACAAATCGTTTCGTTTGTATTTTTGAAAGAATGTTTAACTTAAAAACAAAATAGATGATAGGTTTCATAGAGTACCAGATTTTTTTTATTTACACTCTGAGATAGGTTTACTCATTTTGTCGCTTTCGAAATTGGTTTATTTAGACCACACTATTACTAATTTAAAATATCAATAAAATTATTCAGAAGACGTATAATTTCCTTCCTCTTTTTATTAAGTAAACCAATAAACTGAACCAAAACTAGTCCCGTATCTAAACTGCAGTGTTGCCTCACGAAAAAAAAACTATTCTGCATTAACGTGTCTGGTAGATTTCCCCCGAGAGCCCAGACACTGACACAGCAAATAACGAGTGTCGCGAGTGTCCCGACACTTCCTAGGTAATGGCTGAGGAAGAAACAGATTAAAAAATATCGTGGAACATTTTTTTTTCTTTAAGCGATTCTGTTTTTACCCAACTGCGCAAAAACGGAAGGGTTTAGATAATATAATAATGAAGTTTGTGTGGTGAAATGAATGTGAAAGTAGGATTATTTTTCTGTTTACTCTGTTATATGCTACTAGGTCTACTGGAAGACATTTCTTTAGAAATAAGTAGTACCTGTTGTGTCGTCGTTCTTTATGTTTGTATTTTTATAATTTTCTTGTGTGCAATAAATCTTAAATAAATAAAATAAATAATATATTTATACTGATTGGACTGTTATTTATCTGTATTTCTCTATCTTTATCGTATATCTTTTTTATCACAAACAAATCACTACCTTTCTCTGTCCCTCTGTCCACATATCCCTAGGTATGCTTAAATCTTTAAAATTACGCAACGGATTTTAATGCGGTTTTTTTTAATAGATAGAGTGATTCAAGAGAAAAGTCCAGTATAATACATGCATAATTTACTTAAGGATAACCCACAATAACTATTTTACCGTGCGGAGTCGGGGCGGGTCGCTAGAATTTTATATGATCTTGCTGATAGATATTGAAAAATACAAAGAAAAGTTTATGTAAACGTGACTTGAATGCATTCTTTTTTCAGTTTTAATTTCTTTAGTCATGAAAAAACTGTAATCCAATATTTAGTATGTAAAGCAAATATTTGTACGTGAATCGAATGTTTCGTGTTTTCGTAATAACTTCCAAATTCATCAGTACGTATATTCTTATGAAACAAATCCCACAGATTATTAGCCGCCATGGAATCAAATAACTGATATAGGTACCCACAACAAACGTATTTTTCTTTACCTTTGATGTTAAAATAACCTCATTTTGAGGGTAGACAGGAAAAAAACTCAGAATAATTTGTAAGAAATTCCCAGAACCAAATCTGAATCGAAAAGAAAGCAATTATTGAAGGAAACGCAGTTATATTGCCACATTTTCACCATTCTAGTACTTAGGTACCATGACAGTACAGTCATTTTAGCGTGTGAGTACCTACTTACTTACAGCCGAGATAAGGTATTGAAGGTAATATACTTACAGTTCTAAAGTTTATTTTATTTTTAACCCCCGACGAAAAAGAGTGTTGTTATAAGTTTGACGTGTGTGTCTATCTGTCTGTCTTTCTGTGGCATCGTAGCTCCTAAACGGATGCGCCGAGTAGTTGTTGAAAGGATCAGGTAACGGCTTTGTATCGGGGATTATTAATTTATTTAATTTAGTGTTATTAATAATAATTGACAAATGCTTGTGCGGTAAACTCGAATAAGCTTCACCATTGCGGGGGAGCGGAGGGCTCTAACCCAAAATTATCATATACCAACGCGTCTAGGGGCGGCGAGAGGGCGAGCATCGGAGTTCGGTCTAGCACGTTGGCAGGTACAGAAGACATCCTGAAAAGAAAGATAGATCGCCTGAAGAGCTCCGCTTCTATAACTTTATTGAAGAGCTTGCAAAAACCAACAGAATTTAGTAAACTGGCTTTTATAATCTGAATCATTTCAGTTGGTTAATAGTCTATATTTCAAAGACAAAGTATGCTTTTATTTATCACGGTATTTAAAAACTTTTATTTAAAAAACCAAAATAGTACATATTTTTGTTACTATATAATATTATGCACAAAGGCACATTTTTAGACATTACATACTGTACTGGCGCAGTGAAGACATGATTTAGAGAAGTGGTGGAATTGGAAAAAGGTAAAAAAGAATGGATGAATTCCATTCCCTGATTAAAATCATTTGCGGCTAATTCATTGCTGAAAAGATGGATGTAATTTACTGATTTTAGATAATTTTGTTCTGCGTTACAGTAAATGTTGCCAGGCCTGGCTGAAACAAATTCTCTTTGTAATTATTTTAATGCAGATTAAATGTTTTTAATCTACAAATTTACATTGAATTAACAAATCATACGCTTATATTAGGTCTATAAAATTTATTTGATTTCATACTAACTAAATATGGATTACGCATTGATGACGTCTTCTATGAAAATTAATTACTTAACATTTGTAATAATTTAGTTATTTTACCATAGCGGGACTGAGAGACATTACAACTAAGCGTCTGGCAACCCCTGCACTGTAAATTGAATTTTCATTCAATTAGGCAGCGGTTTGAAATGTATAATTAGGCAAACAGGACGCGATTGCTAAATTATCTGCAACGATATCTACCCAATTGAAAATTTGATTAAAATAGTCATTAAACTAAGCATAATTACTGATTATGAACTGCTGTTTTGCTCAATCACTCTGACACAAAAGTATACACACAATAACAATTAATACAAATATAATACAACTCTTAACCAAAGCTATAGTTGCGGTCCGAATCTATATATTTTGGTCATAATTTTTTTTAAACATCCATCCATAATCCATCTTCACAAATTTTCGTGTTCTTAATATTATGGTTGGAGATAATGTTCCATAATCACCCATTTTAAATTTTTTTTTTTTGAATTTAGTGCTCTGTTGCTCGTCTCGGTTGAACACAAAGAGTTGGTTAGTTACAAAACAGTACAGAACTGAAAATTCTTCAATTTAGCATATTTAGCAAAATATCATTAAAGTTAAAACCCTGGGCACTCCGAAATGGTTTTCGCATCAATTTGTCAGTAGGTATCTCTATTCGGGCCTCGAGATATCAAAATGAGTAAGATTAATGTTGGGGAGATACGTCAAGCATGCGTTCCTGTGGGATAGCTCTTCGGTGCACAGGTAAAACTGTGTAAGTTAATTTTTTCATATTTTGTTCTTTTATGTTTCTGTTAGTCCAGAGTCAACAAAGCAGCCATCTTTCGTATCCATTAAAGAAAGTTAATTGGTTTTTTAATTTCAATGGTAGATTTTCCATTATAATCGAATGACAGGTTATTGTTATATAATTAAATTTTGCACATTGAATATTTAAAAAAAATATTGTTTTTTAGTGATAGATAGCATTTTAAATTATGATTTTCTATTTAAAATACATACTTGAACCCAACGGAGCACCGCAATTAATCAATCTAAAAACATTGAATATCCGAGTGACATAGTGCTTTTTTTAATCAATCGTATCTGCCACGTAGTAACTTTATACTTAAAAAAATCGTACCTTGGAAAATTTGAGATATAACCCTTTAAGTTTAAGAATGAAAACATTTCGATTCTTATCTGAAGATTCCCAATTTACAAAGATTTTCGATTCAATAATTGTCTCCTTAGATGGATACAATAAAAAACCAAGTACCAACCAACCTGTTAACCTAATTTGAAAATTATTTAAAGATTTTTACAATATTTCTTCTAAGCTAGGTGTTGCCGAAACGTTTCAATTTCTCAGTTACACCGTTTTATCTCCACGCCGGCTATCAGGGCTGTTTTCTGAGGACGTAGCTGGGTGCCGGGCGAATATGTTCCGTTCCACTCGCGAATACGTGTTGTTATGACAGGAATAAATGTTCCGAGCTGGGTTTTTTCACAGTTTTTTGTATAAGTTCAATATGAAACAACGGTATTAAAAGACTGAAGGCTTTTTAGTAAAGTGAGAAGAGAAAATAGTTTGTTTTTGTATCAAACGGCTCCAGCTGAACCTATTTCGGGAGAATTGGCAATTTATGATAATAATAATGATTTTGGTTCATTTAAGTACGTCGATGATATACGTCTGTTTTCTCATAGTATATTTTTTGAAAGTAAACGCATTACGCAGAAACCTTACGCTTTATTTAGACATGAAATTAAAATTAGTCTTGCTTTTTATCTTATATCAATTTTCAACAATTTCATCTCGGCAAGGTATACATTATACTATCATAAAATGTCTGGTATGAATTGCTAATTTAGAATAAGGGCGTCCATTTGTTGTACACTTTCATTTTTGTCGACTGTATTTTTTTGTATCTTCTACAATTTAATCTATAAAATAATTTTATAATAAGGAGAAAATAAATCTTTTCCCCAAAATCTTTCCCATCATCAAACTCCAAAACCATCTCATCCAAAGATACTTCAAACGCAATTTTATCTCGAATTTGATCCCACTAATTTTATTACACCATTAGAAGCGGGTCCCACAGTGTACCGCCTTGAATGAACCCCATTGTATGGCAGAATTTTCCCATACAACTTCATACAACCCGTTATGGAACAGAACTATCTAACTGTATTTACCGTCTACTTAGGCCACTTGAAAAGAGATTATTTTATTTGTAGTGTGAAGAGAAAGCTTGAAAGCTTAAAAATAAAACTTAGTGTTCGGGGGACTATAACATAACCTTCCTTTCTGTAGTCGGAAAAAAATAGTATAATACGAGGCAACAAGAAACACTTATCCAATTCAAAATTTATTCTTGAGTTCTTGAAAAATAAATTAAAAAATTTTAATAGAAAATTTTTATATGCAGTTTTTGTTTCATCTCTGTAAAAACCATATAAAACGCAATTTTTCGAGCAATCTCTCAAATAGTAGCATGCATATTTAGTGCTATTTATCTCTAGGGAAATACGATATTATTTAGCCACGAGTCTACGCAAAACAACTTTTTTTGAGACAGTTTAAAATAATTATTTAAAGATAAATGATGTAACTTTAACTTGTAAACTTATTTCTTTCTTTAATTTATAAACACATTATTCCAAGGAAAACCACTCTGATTTTATCTGTTGAAACAAAAGATAATACTAAAGTCTTGTGAATAATAATTCGAAACATGAAAATTTAGCTCTCTTCAAATTTAAACTTCGCTTTGAAACAAATAATACAATCTAGACACGATTGTGATGACAAAGGTTTGCAAAATTACTTAGGTATTGACTATTTAAACATTTATGTGGTCATGAATTTATTGAATAAATGATTTGTTAGCAGTTAGGCTATATAAAAACTAGCTTTCCCTCTGTATGTGTGTCTGTATGTTTGTTTGATATATTTTTGAATGTATGTTTGTACAAAACAAGGCGCTTGGACGCAGGCACAGCAAACAAGCCGCCATTAGCATTTTGTATTTATTATGCAAGACAAGCGCGGACAAGGTGCACGCTGAAATTCAGCGACATCAAAGGTTGCCTTGCCTTTGTGAAATTCATGAGTCAAATATTTAATTTTAATGACATCGTATGTTTAAGCAAACAATGCAGTAGGTGTATTTTCTTTTTCTTTCTGACCTACTGTTCTGCTACTATCTAGACCAGAGTAGTTATATTGTTTGTTAGTACAGTCAAGATACGTAAACTAAATATTTTGGACTTTGTATTATTCTATAATAACAGTGGAAAAAAAAAACTATGCGCGTGTTTTGTTTTACTTGCAGCTTTTGAACAATACAGTACAATACAAAAATATTCTTTATTGACACCACAAATAAATAGGACAGTTAAAATTTTCGTAAGTGTGGAACAATGAGCCAATGGAAAAATCTTTGCAGGCGGTCTTATTGCTAAAGTAGCAATTTCTTCCAGGCAATCTTGAACGTATTTATTATTTCCATGAAAAATTGAAGAGAGATAAAGTAAAAAAGGTCTACATTTAACATGAACTATCTCATAAAAACTTTCTTTATATTTTTTGGCAAGGTTACAAACCAATTACAAAAAGCTCTTGTCAAACAAACTGTTGTAGGTACGTTTTCTGTTTAAAAAGTAGCTCAAGAATTAAAATAGTAAAATAATTAAGAAACCAAAAAAGTGACAACCACGTTAAAGTAATTCTATATATGGTGTTGATCCAAACACTCATTGTCGTTGAATAAATCCGATTAAAAAAATAACGAATTCTCGCTCAATAGGTTTAAACTCGAGCGTCGAATCCTTTCATCACTTAGGGGAGAATTTAAGGCGAGCCGGGTATTGCGCGTATTCCGGGTCTAACCCGGATATACGGCCTCCCGGATTTAGTTATTGATTGGTTTTGTTACGGTCTCGAGTGACGGCGAATAAAACATCATTATCAGATGACGCTGTTTTCAGAACAGATTCGATGTGCGAAGGGCTTAATTTTATTTGTTTAGATTAACGTAGCTTCACATCGAAAAGGCGTAGCTTGTTTAGAATCCGCAATGTAAGTTTCAATGTGTTTTGGAATACAATAAAATTTATTATATTAATAATAACTGCGAAAAATATCTAATTCTAAAAGGAAAGATAGTAACGCCGACGAAACCGCGCGCGGAGGAAAGCTTGTATCAATTGGACAGATTCTCAGCTGGACAGATTAGCAACCAGACACATTTACGGTCTAATACATGTTTAGTACCAAATTGTTAATTATAATCCCCATTTTTATAATATCATCTTTAAAATAAAAATCGGATTAAACTTTGTCACATATTTGTAATTTAACAAAAAAACATTGAAGACATTACAATAAGTTGTCTACAAAGTAGTGAAACATGAAACTCTTCGGAACTCTGTAATAGTTTCCGAATGCAAAACGTTCCCGTCCCGTTATCAATTCGACCATAAAATGGTTCGTTAGAAGAATCCGTCCACAATAAAGATGATTTGTGCTGCAGTATTCTTTGTACGACTGCATTCAGCAGTCTTTGCTGTATAAATTTTATTGTTTTCTAGGATGAAGTAGTAAGGAAGTACTGTAATTTTGCAAAAAGTGTATAGATAGAGATACAATTTATACTTGCGATTGTTGGCGCTTGGTAAAACTCCATTATACTCGTAGTTTTAAAAACACTTGTACTTGTTTCACGTGAAATTTTGGAAAAACCCGACCGGTTTTGCTCATTTCATGTGAAACAAGTACAAGTGTTTTTAAAACTACGAGTAGATAGAGCTAACTTATTTTACTAAGTCTCAGTTTTCGTGTAATAACTCCGTAACTTCTTCTTCTTCATATATAAGAGCCGCGCTCTTGTAGGTGGAGTCTACGCCATGCTGTTCTGTCTTCCGTTCTCTGTTTGATCTCCTGGTACGACACGACATCTATGTCCTTCTAGGTCGTCCTCTTTCGTAACTCCGTAATAAATTTTATTATTTATTTTTTTATTTATTTCAGTTCAGCCTTTGATATCCTAACCGAACTGAGGAAAATCTTATTAAGTGATTTTTGTTCGACATTGAAACTAGAATTTGACCCCGGAGCCTCCGTTACGTGAAGAGAGCTTTTATCAAACAGAGGTTGCTTTCTGTATTCATCTACTTTTTTTTATTAAAAAAGAAAGGCATCACAGACAAGTGAGATTCGACTTAGAAAAGTTATGATTGACCAATCTGAGCCCAAATATTGCTAGGGTTGATACTTTTGTAAAACAATGTTCTGTTGTAGAAAAAGAAGTAAGTAAATGTTCAAGAGATGACGGATATTTCTTTGTAGTAATTTCTTTTTTAGTTGTCAATGAAGACCTTATGGTATCATCGACTTGACAGAGAGGAAGATACTTATTTAATTTCATAAAATCAGTACAGTTATACAAAATATCTGCTATCAATACTTGATACAAATATTTAATTTCAATAACACTTTTTTTATATAAAAAGTCACGAGTGTATTTATTTTTCTTGTTAACCAACGGTTGCGTCTCAAAATCGGCGTGTCAAGGTCATAGATCTCTTTCTCTCTCTCTTCTTAAAAAGGAAAACATTTACTAATAATACAAAATACACAGCACTTCTGTTACTTGAAGTATTCTTACTTTACCTTGCAAACCCTAAAACTTGTCTTTTCCGGTTTCGCGCTATTCTAGACTGTAGGTAGTAGGCTAGTAGATTCAGATTCATCTGCGCAAAGCTAAGCTATGATTGTTCAATTTGAGCTGGCTCTCACGAGATTAGGGTTGTTTGTTTCTGTGCAGAGAACATGATAAATTAAAGAAATTATGAAGTCATAGTCATGCACGTACCACGAATGAGAAACGATTTTTTAAGTATTTAACAAAATAGTCATAGTTGAATTTCACATTTATTTTTACATTTATTAATTTGCAGTTTATTACCACTATAAAAAATAAATAATTGAATCCAATACGTACAAAAAGGTGGAAAAATATTTTTTAATATTTCTCTAGTTAAGTAGTTTTAGCCAATCACTATATTACCCACTTTTAAAACAAAAATCTTTTAAATTTATATTCATACGTTATAACCACTTGCGTTTACGCATAATAATATCCATGAACTAGTCACACGAAACTTCCTCTTCAAGATAAAAGAAACGCAGGAAAACTAGGTGAAAACCTGAGAAGAGCCAAGAGACAGGTCCTGTCGACCCTTGTTACTTTGAAGCGTTTCCTTTGAGAAATGTATTTATTGTATTTTTCTTTTTATAAACCCAACCAGACATGTTTTTCTAGAATACGCGGCCAATTATTTAAACAAAGGTTATTTTAGCAAGTTATGTTCACAATTTTAATAAAAAAATCTAAACATTTCCTGCATATAAACGGCTAGCTTCGCATTTTAATACATGCATGACTTTTAGTAATAATATATATTTTTTTAGACAGCTTAGATTATGTTCATGAAGAATAATTTTTTTAACGGTAAGATGTTGTAATGGTTTGTGAATTTCATACGAAAATCTCAACTAGATTACCACTAAGTACCCACAAATTTACTAATTACCATGTCCGAAAATTTCCACAACGGTTATCACAAACCCCACGATCATAACAGTGGCAGCCCTACTGGTGTGCTCGGCGCCCGACATTAGTTTATCTAAGCTCTCTGTTCTCGTTTTTTGTCAACGGAAGGTTAAGAAATGTTAATGTGTTAAGAAAAATGGGGTGAGCTTGCCGCTTCTGCGCTGCTCCTAGTTTTGTGAACTTTATATTTAGAGAGTAGAATTTCTATTTTACTTCTACTTTATTGGACACAAAATATTTTATAAGAAAAAAAATGTACAATAAATAAATTATTATTATGTATGTACAAAAGGCGGTTTTATAGGTAGCAATTTTTACTCGCGTTTTTTAAGTCGGAGAATGTTTGTTTTCTTTTAGTATTGTCCACGCTGGACTAAGGTCTGTTGCCCTAGATCAAATGATGCAGTCGTTCGGAAATTATGCGTGTTTATAATTTTATGAATTAGTTTTTATTCATTTGAATATATAAATCAGTTCACTTGCATTGCAGGATTCGAAGTCATGAGCGAATGACCAATGACAGAGATTATAATAACTAACATAAAGATGATTCTCTTCACCATAAAAAGCAATCACATTTCACCTTTATTCTTTCTCCAAAATTAATAATTCACCCCGATTCTGCCACTCATCACAAAATCGCTTTCCTGAAATTTCATTCCGCGATTGCCCGAAAAAAGGTGTCTAAAAAAGAGGATATTTTAATTCGAGCAGTCAGAAAAGAAATGGTCGTGTCACTTTATGCACAGATGAAATATTGCGTTTCTACTTAGGTATCATTGCGTGGACGTATTACTTTGAATTTGCACCTTTTCTTGGCAAATTCATTCCGTTTGAATTATTTATGCTATAATTTGGGCCCTATTTAAATTTCTGCGGGTGGTTTGACGTTTCGGGTTTCCGAAATATGGGTCTTCCGAAACCACTTGTGACGAATTCCGTTTTTATTATAAACACGTTTTCCGCTACAACTCATTCCCGCGTTAACAGCTTTTCCCGTGGTAATGAGAAAATTTTCCGCGATTGAAGGTAGTCTATTTTCTTTCCCAAGGTGTAAGTATTCTATCTTTGTACCAAGTTCCATCAAATCGTTCAGTAGTTTCAGAGCCTATCCAATTATTACAAATATTCTAAGTATTTTTTTACACCTTGGGTTACATTATTGGAGTTTTAGTAAGGATTCCTTATTATTTTTTAAAATAGAATGTAACCTTTGCTACCCGAGAAAAGTGTGGCTTCTCAACAGTGAAATTATTTTTGAATTTGGTTTACTAGTTTGGGAGCCTATTCAATGCAAGCGAGAAATCAAATCTTTCCTCTTTATAATATTGGTATACGTATAGATAAACAAATAAAAATGTTTTTTTATTTTTTTTATTTAGCCTTACCACTAAAAACATAGGTTAAACACTTGTTTAAAAAGTCTTGCATTTTATCATACACTCTTTGCCTAATAGATTTTTTTTAAACATGCGATCGACGCGTGTTCTTCTAAATTTGTTGCACCTTTCAAACGATTAGCATAATTTAGAAAAAGTTAGGTTTTAAATAGCAGCCTCTATAAGCGAGTAGTAAGCGCTCCCTTTACATTAAGAAGGTTCCAGTTTGAGTACCGCTATTAAAAACGTTTCATTCATTGTTTAGAACGAAAACGTTTTAGTATTGATTTAGTTTTGGTTTAGTTAATGTGCAAATCGGTATTGAGAAGTGAAATGTTTAAAATTAGGGATCGGGCACACGAAGAAGAATAAGAACTTGTCATTAAAATAATACCAGGTCACCCTTTCTGTAAAATGTTGTTTAACTTTAGAACAAGTTAGGAAGTTATTACAGTAGTACCTAGAGTTGATCTCACTTTATGCCTGCTACCCACATTTCTGTATAAGTTCACTCGGTTAAATAAGTTGACTTCAACTTTGTGCATCTCGCTATCTATCTTAGATTTCTTTGTTCCGAAAGGCTGAAAATTAGACAGTGATAAATTCTAGTCTGGCGCGAAGCCAGGGCGGTAAACTAGTCTAGAGTTCCTCGAGTCGCGCTCTTTGAGTTATAAGGAGCTGATAAATGGTGAGAAGCGTGATTGATATTGTGAGAAGCGCGAAGAATTCCGCCAATTTCACTAATAATTCGTCGTTAACAGCTCATATACGTCCCCACCGAGGGGCTCGAGCCTACCTTGAAATCAGGGTGAATAGGCCTTAGTCGACCACGCTGGCCCAGTGCGGGTTGGTCAACTTCACACACAACCTTGGAATTTCTTCGCAGGTGTGTGCAGGTTTCCTCACGATGTTTTCCTTCACCGTAAGAGCGTCGAATAAACGTACATATGAATTCGAAAATCGAAAACACATTGGTACGTGCCGAGGTTTGAACCCCCGAACTTCTGAAACTAATAATTCATCAAGTTAAATAATTATGTTCTGTAGCTTCTAGATATCAGTCCGCCCGCGGCTACGATTGTCCTGTTTTTTCGAATTTTCTCATTGGAAATTTTCCCCGTGGTGAAAGTCTGCGTCACTATACGGCCCTCTATTTATCATTATGGCTGTGCAAAAATGAAAGTCAAACAGTTGCTAGCATGATGGAAAATAAAATTCCACGCCCATAAATTGGGCGCGTAAATTTTTTTCTTCCTTCATGGTTGCTAGTTTCAGTATGAAACAAGAAAAAAATAACACCATTATTATTTGTACGGATGAGACTTGTTGTGACTCGTTTCCAGCAAAAAAAAAACTCTGTTTTTCTGTGGACTGCTGCACCCTATGGTACCAATGAGGTGAAAATATTAAATTCTATTGCAATATTTGAATTATTAAGCTCAAACATTGTTCATTGAAGTTGTTTTCGTTGGATGTGTTTTTCATCGTAAAATAAAAATGACAAAACTGCGTTGACTAGGACGCCGCCGGCCCATATTTTACAGGCACCGGTTTATTTCTCTATTTCGACCAAAAAACTAGAAAAATTGCCGCCCATCAACAAAGTTGGCGAAAGGGGTAATAGATTGATTAATGCTGCAAAAAAGGTAGAAAAAACAAATATGGCGGGCAGGTACTGCGTAAATTCGTTGTTATCCGCGGAGCAGTTTGAATATGTCCCATCTATCACGCCTACTGAGTTGCCGAGGCATAAAGTGGTCAAAAATACGCGGCCATTTTTTGGAATCGCGCGTAACTTGAGTCGAACCGTCCATCATTCAAATCGAGTACTGATTTCTAGCTGTTATTTTGTCGAATGTCGTTTTTACAATTTTGGTTTTTCTTTTTGTTTTACCTGTCAATACTTTTTGATGTATCGGAGTTTAACCAAATTTTTATGTATTTTGTAATATTTTTAATAACTGCAGCTAATTGTTATCTTAGCTGTTAATAAAGAATAATGATACTTTTTTATTATTATTTAAAGAGTCGATAGCAAACTCAGATACCTACTCCAAAAGTTATACGTTTTACTGAAATTACATTTAGTATTTTATATATTTTTGTAATTTATATTATTTAATTATGTATAACCAATTTATTCAAGAAATAATTACAACTTCATACAGTGGATTAACTACAAAAATTATTTTGTACCAAGCTATTTCTTTCCAGCTTTATTAAATTATGCTAATCAAGTTACATTAACCTTTATCATTATAAATAACGTAATTATGTCTAAGTGTTTTACTTGCTTATGAGTAGGTATTATTCTAGGCTATTGAAAAACATGTCTATAAAATGTGATTAATCTTTATAGTCATAAAAATTGTAACGCAGAAGATTTTTTATCTTGAACAATAAAAAGGATTACTTTAACAATCCTAATAATTTATTTTTATAGCAGCCATACGCATTCGAGTGAAATTACATGAAATGATATATTCTAACAAGTTAAGTGAAAAATGAACATGATTTAAGACAGTAATTTCAGCTAAAAGCGATTTTTGTTCAACATAGTGTCTGCACATCTGGCGAAATTATACTTCGGATTTTATGTTTTTATTTCTGACTTTAGGTTATTTGATTTATAAATTGACGCTGTTTTTATGAAAAGTCTGAGCTCTTTTTGAGCAAGTGCCTCGAGGCTAGACAGAAAAATACATGGTTAATTTTTTTTGATACCAAAAAATTTAAATACAAAAAAGGAGGCACAAAAGCAGAAGCTGATCTAGATCCATTTCAAACAACCTTTACAATTGTTTTATTTATACATTTTTTACACATTTCTATTTGACGCCAAGCCAATTTAAAAACAAAATCCTCTCGAACCCTCAAACCCTAAATGTAGGTATGCGCGAAAAGAGAGAGGGGCATAAATAATATTATAATATTTTTTTCTATTAGTCTCCCTTACAGCTCACTGTGCGTTGCCGTAATACGGAACATTTGTCAGCCACGCAAAATTGTTATCGGTAGCTACCGGCAGGTAATAGTGATTTCAGTTCGATGTAACTGTTACTAGTATAAACTAGTATCGAACTAAATTTTTTCATTGTTTATTCTTTCTTTATGAAGAAAATTGTTGTAAGTGGTAGCCGTGTAGTTCCATGGCCAACCCAGATCTTACTGTAGGTTGAAAGGTTTTTATTTATTATTTTTTTATTTGCTGTATAAACTTGAGAAATGAGGGAAAAATTCAAATGCGTAACCAAAAGCAATCCTTAACTTTGGAAAGGCATGATTAAAGCACCTTCCTTTCAAGGGTAACAGTAAATAATTACAGACTGTTGTAGAGTTGTATTCAACTGTTTCACTTTAGAGTCTTTAGACACCAAGTTTCCTTAAAAATGGTTGTCTTCGCATTTTTACTTTATTGTACAGTAGCCAGCACATACGGCTGGATATGTTGACCTTTAGTGCCCGAATTCCGTAGCAGTAAGGGTAAATTTCATAGTGCGGGTCGGTACCCGTTACTTTTTTTTTTCGTAAGTACCTGTTATTTTTCGACACATCACTAGAGCCGCACATCTATTCCGGTACAAATTTGCGTACCGACATTTTCGGTACCGGTTGGTCGCGTGTCATTATTATGAAGGATCGGTGCTTTTACAACTTCGCCCATTGTGATGGCACGATAAATAGGTGTTTGTTTTCATTCGGTGCAGGGCTCCGTTTTGGTCGGCCATCTTTTATTTTACACGTGCTTGTTGTGTTTTCTGTTTTTTGTTTTATTATACATACATATGCTCACAGCTTTTGTCATAAATTAGCTTTCGAGTGAGTGAGTGAGTTACCTTTTTTTTCCTGAGGTTTACTGTAAAAGTTTACTGCTCAATTTTGCCCTCTTTTGAAAGGGAGATGTTTTCAAAACTCATATTCTTGACAGTCGAGCTGGAGATTGCAGTTGTGGTAATTATTTTAAGTTGAATAAAATATTGTGTGTTACGATAAACAAAATGGTCTATTTAATTACAATTTAAATAATATATTCACCAACACAAAATACGTCAGTAAATTCAAAAGATAAGGACTATTGAAATACAAAAGAAGGCCAAAAAACGGTAATTTCATCCAAGCCAACCGTACAAGGGTTGCTAAATGACCGGAAATAACCGGTGCTCTAAGAAATTACCGGTAAATGGTACCGGTGAATTTGTGAAACTGCTATAATTATGGCCTAATCTCACGGGATTCATGTTTTTATTACAAGTGGAATCGTGATTATATTTTTTTTGTTAGGAAATTAAATGCTTCTCCAGTTAAAAAGTCCTTTAATTTTTTGTCATATCTTACAGTTGAGTGAGCTATTTGCTATTAATAAAAATAACTAAAAGATTGATTGAGATACACTTAGCCTCAAAATATATTACTTTCTAGAAAAAAAAGTAAAACGAGAAAAATAATTCTTATAATAATGTGTAATGTGTGTAGTACGTACGTATAAGTCATTACATCAATTTTAATTTGCTATATGTTAAAAGAATACTTCGTATAACAGATTATTATTATCAAAATAATCCTTAAAGTAAAACTCTAAAACATAATTGCCGTTCTCTATTCAAAAACAAACGAAAAGAAAAATTTCAATTCATTATTTAAACACAGCCGATACAGTCAGATACAAAAGTTGGTTATTCTCCGCTCATGCAAGCAAGGCCAAACGTGTTGGGATAAATGAAAATGACGGATAAGCCAGATAAAGCTTCATAGGAACAGAGAGGCAGCGAGAGGGTTGAAATTGTCGCGACGCAATATTCGAGATTAAAAGCAACGCCTCGGCAGCCAGCGAATTTCCATTGTACACTCGCCGTAAAAATTGTCTCCTTTTTATTCCTTTTAATTTTCATATTAGATTTCCGGAGATAACCGGTTTATGGGTTTTTGAGGGTTTCCTTTGATGGTTCTTTAGGGGTTGCGGATGGAATATTATATTTTTGTAACTACTTAATTTTAAATCAATAAGTTCTTTTGGTTTTTATTTGAGCACAGTTAGAAACATAAATTACTTACGATAGTTTAAATAATGAAAAAGAAACAACATTTATTTAAGCATTGCTCTTTTATTTTCCAAGAATACAAAATATTTTATTGATCAAACAATAAAAAGAAATTACACAACATAAAATGCATTTCGAATGTACTGATAGACGAATTTCGATAACCGCTCATATATTTCCCCAGCGATGGGCTCAAGCCTAACCTGAAATCAGGGTGAAATAATTAGATATCAGACTTGTAATCGACACGACAAGAAGAAGAAGGGTGAATAGGCCTTAGCCGATCACGTGAATAGGCCTTAGTCGAGTTGAATTTCTTGATAGCAAACTTTCAAATATTTTAAATCGCATTCAATTCAGTTTTATTCTTACTACAGAGACAAATAATTACTACTAGAAACATCAACAAAAAAAATCAGAACACCATGTAAGAATATTGGATATTTCACAATTTTATCATATCGTCCTCTTCTAAATCCTATTCCGCTCCAACTGACCGTGAAGTTTTGTACGAGGAAATGGTAAGCACATTCGCTGCGACAGTAACTGTACCTCTTACGCTCTAGATGCACTGGCCAGCGCGCCTCAAAAACCCAGATGTACAACCAGACGTTCGCACAACATCTGTATGACTGTACATACAGGATGTAAGACTGCTAAATCTGAAAAGACTTACGCACTCTATAAAAACTTTCTCAAAAAATAATTGCGGTGGCGGGAAAAAAGTTTACTATGTATTACAAACTTGCACATTAAAATGACAGTTTTGTATGTATTTTTTAGTTACCGGTAAATGATTATTTGAGAAAGTTGTTCAAAACTGTTAACATGTCCTTTTAGAGTTTGCTAAGTTATAATTTTCACCTTGTAAAGCACCACCTTCGTTACATTGTTGCATTGTGAACACTCCAATTTTGTTATTGCTGAGTGATTTTACTAAGTCCACAAATGCGGGCAGAATATTATGTATTCGAATTTTGTGTTTGTTTGTAGAAAGAGACGCGTCTATTCTTTCTTGTTACGTTATACTCGTATTGAAAGCTCAAAATATGGTGTGTATAAATGTCTAAAGTCTTCCAATATTTAATCAGATCTGTAACATAACCAATTCAATAATTTACAAAATGAAAGTTTTAAATAAGCATAACCTTTACCGTATACATCTAGTATATTTAAATATAATAAAGTTTGTAAAGCAATGAGTATTAGCCCAATAAAAAAAAGTTGGCCATGTTGCGGAAATTAAATGGTACTAATTTAAAAAAAGCAGTTGTTGCCAGAAACACAAAAAAGAGCAGGTTTTTATTTTATTTTTGTGGTTAAGCTTTACATCAAATACACCCCATGTATAATGTCTATGCTCAGAAAATGGTAGCAGCGCCCGAATTCCGGCTGCGAGCTGGCAATTCTCGGAGCTGGCGCGCCATTTTGTAGAATTCTTATTTTTCTGTTACGTGTGGGGGAATTCAAATTTCGAATTAGTTGTATTTTGTAGCGACGCATTTTCGGTTGTAATTTTGTGTAAATTTGTAAGATGGCTGCTGCGTAATGGGTTTGTGAATATTTGCGTCTTCTTTCTGTAAAGTGACACGGAAAGTTTTCCGCATCTGGTTTTAAATGATCGTTGGTCGTATAAGAGTGCAGTAAGTGTATGTTTTGTGCTATGTTTTAAGTCTCGAGTGACTGTGTCTGAGTTTAGGTGCCCTGTAAATAATCGGACTCGCTTTGTAATCTCTCTGGTTCTGGTATGAAGATGAGCTAAATATTTTTATCATAATATAAAAAATATTATTTCTTCAGTAAAATATTTAAACTATTGCTAATATATAAGACAGAAAGAAAAATAATGTAAATACGTATATTCATTTGTTCGGCATACGGGTGACGTGGCCTGCCCAGTCGCACTTTAAGTGGTAACATATATCATTTTATTTATTGATTTTATTTAACATAATAAAAACAAAAGTTAATGCAGAATTATTTAATTTGAAAACCTATAATAAACCTTATGATCCCCGACTAACCTTAACAAATGCGCACACGGCGATCCCGAGAATCCCGTGAAATCCCGCGATCCCGACTGGCTGAATACGTCCAATGCCTCGTGATTTTCTTCAAACGTTTTTACCTTGCCCATTTTCCCCGTAGGGCCGTTACGCGAATCTGTTTCGGATAAATAGTGCAACGTTCGGTGAAATACAGTTTTCAATAGAGACGCGTTACAGATTCCTTCCTCGTCAGCTAAAATTACTATATTTCTTCCTACCAAGGTGCGTAATATAATAAGTTGGTGTGTAATTACTGCTTATTTAGTAGATTGTACGGCGGATACCTGAGTTAGTGAATAAATAATAAATAAAATACTATTATGTCCAACTTGTGAAAATTTTCTTTTTTTATCTTGGACTATTTATACCTTTTGTATCGATAGTAATAATAATTGATATGTATTTAATAATTCACACACATAATTATTAATAATAGATCTGGGTCGGCTGTAAGATATTTTTTTAGAAATAAGTAGACCTGTTGTATCGTCTCTCCACATGTGATTGTCCTTTGAATTTTCATGTGTACAATAAACTGGTAAATAAAGAAATAAATAAATTATTATTATCGATACAAAGAAACAAAAGTATAAATAGAACATTAAAAAAAAACAATTTTACAATGGACAAATACTGTTTTTTTTAATAACTTTCATTACAATAATACCAATCATAGAATTATCGATAATTTTTTAAAATTGGTATTTGAAATTTCCTCACGACAAAACTGTCTTGTCACTCGTAAAACCACATGCCATCCCGAGTGTAGACTGCAGATATTGTGTTATTTTGTTTTATTTTTGTTTTTCCTATTTCGGGATATCGTGAAATAAGGAACTATCTTCCCCCTCCCTAGCGAACGATATTGTCCACCACGCGCGGGCAGGGCGGGGGGTGGGGGGAGCTACACTTATTACATTTGCCGCCAAAACGTTATATTTTTCTTATCACGTTACTCCAGTACACTTTCGCAAATAAAAAGTCGTTTCAACTCGGATGTTTGCTACGAGGAAATGTTTGATTTTTTCCCTTTCTGAATATGTTGTTACATACTATTCATTTTTATCTATTTCTTCGTAAATTATAGAACCCATTATAGTTTATGACATTTTTTTTCTCTCATCATCGTAAGATCAGCGAATATAAACAAAAACTAACTAACTTATATGAATTCTTTAAATGAAAATGGAAAATACATACAATGGGGATCGAACCTGTATCTCCGAAATGGGTAACAAAAGTCCTAATAATCACGTCACCTCCTAGGTCACGTAACGTTGACACATGCCTACGTCATCAGCAAAGACAAAGAGCCAAGTATATAAATTACCGCACGGGCAAGCGGGATAGACAGATTGTCAATTTCAAATTTTGATGTTTCACGAACTTAGGAAAATATTAACCGCAGTAAATTATTATACATGATGGATTTAAGTACTAAATAAAGTAAATTAAGATAAATATGTGAGACAGCTCACACATTGCTATCTGATCCCAAACTAGGCAGAGCGAGACAGCTGATAAATGATAAATATTCAACATCTAAGCAAAGCAAATACAATGTGCTCATTCGACCTGGGCAGGGTTCGTACCCGCGACCCTGTGCTTCGAAGGCAGGCTGCTACCAACTAGGTTACAGGGCAGTATCTTTGAAAGCTTATTATAATACTTTAGTTAATCTAATCTTACCGATCACTTAGATGTGTATAGTCTAAACTTTCATTATTGTTCGATCGTTTCATAGATAAAATTGAAAAAGGTTATCTACCTCAAATTCAATAAGTTTAAAATTGTGTAATATACTTGGTTTTAATTTCAGTTCGAACAATAAAAACTGTTTTTAATTTCAAAATGTTGTTACGATTTTGTAACCGTGCCTATTGCATGAGCGAAGTAATCTATTAAACGATAAATGCCGTTAAATCGATTTGGACCAATCGAGATTTCTACTTCCAAATTTGAATTTGAATCGAATTCGGATTAGTTATCAATTGTTGTAATGGTGCTAACCGTTTAGTGCTAGCTCGTGCCAACGACTTTTTTATTAATAGACTATAATGGTTAAAATTGTTGTAAAACAATCAGTTATTTTTTTATATTGAGACCTCTTATTTTTAGCATACTACGGAGTTGATTCTCATTGGTACGCTTTTACTTATAAAATACACACTACTGGACCTTTCCTTTATGTCGGTCTTAACACTTTCGATTACCTATTCTAGATTGGGAACCTCAAATTCAAAAATTCATAATTGTTTTTGTAGCCAAGCAAGAAAAATTATAAATAACAAAGCCATTAAGGTACGTTTGACCGATAATATTATTGATTGATATGAAAATTGCTATTGCTTGTAAATATGAATAATTATTTTAATTTTTAGTATTCAAGGAAATAGGAAGTACCGAGTCCAGTTTCGCGGAATCTATTTAATTAGCACTCCATGTTTGTTCGCTGGAAGTAAATACCTACAGCATGTTTTGGTGTAAGTCAAACAAAGGTCGTTCCACACGCGCTAACCCACGCGTATGTTGGTGCCATGAATTCGCGTTTTTTCCCTTTATACTAATATTTAAAGAACGCAACATCAAAAGCTCTGTACGTTGCCTGCAAAATGGGGTACACGTAGTAAAATACGAGTTTTCCTTTGGTTTATTTTATTTGGGAGTGCGGTCGCCAATCTTCGCGGAGCTGATTTTGGTGAAATTTTGATGGAAGCGTGAGGACGTGCGCTAAGGGTTGCGGCGTGTGCTTCTTTGGGGTTATTTTTAACACCACCTCGTTCCATTTGGAGAAAATGTTGAGGAAATTAGATCAGTGAGATTTATAAAAATACTTTTTTGTTAAAAATCATTACTAGCCATTCCGCCCGCGGCTCCGCACGTGTTTTATTTTCCTGTGGGATAAGGTTTTTAGGTAAATTATATTTATTAGCCTATTGCATGTGTTTGTATTTTCAGGAATAGGAATATACCTAATATAGAAACTCATAATGTACATTAGTCGAACAAAAATATTGTTTATATACCTATTTATTTTTGTTTAAAAATCACTACTTTCAAGTACCTACTGAAATGTTCAGTAACTTTACTTTTTGTTTAATGATACTTAATACTAAGAAGTTCAATCATATCATACTAAATAATAAAGAGGAATGATTTGTATTTTCGTGTGTTGTGTATGTGTGTAATGAATTGAAAAAAAATCCTATGCCAATTTTTTTCACCGTATAGAAAGCTACATTCACCCTGAGTAACAAAGGCAAACTTTTGCCGCGTGAAAATTCCTCATTCCCACGGGAAAAACTGTTAGCGTGGGAGGAGCCGCGGTGAAATCTCCTAAATATAATTGTAATTACCTATAATAAAAAAAAATGATATATAAAAGATACGTCTGGTTTCACACTCTAACTTCCTTTAAAATTAAATAGGTTACACATTGGATACTTATAAAACAAACTTCGACACGATAATGAAGTCATACGTTGGAGTTACGACTCGTGCGATATGGCGTTTAGGCAGGCGGCGGAGCGCGGCGGTAAGCGCGCACCGTGTAATAACTGCTAATGAGTGTATTTGGAGTTAGGGAAAAATGCCTTTAGGATGAAGTGATTAAAATATGGAGGTGATTGAGGTGGACCGACGATCTGGTGAGGGTCGCGGGAAGCCGCTGGATGCGGGCAGCGCAGGACCGATCATCGTGGAGATCCTTGGGGGAGGTCTTTGTCCAGCACTGGACGAATTTCGGCTGAGATGATGATGATGATTAAAATTTACCAATGTGTTTTCTATTTTCGAATTATTGTGTACGTTTAGTTAACGCTCTTACGGTGAAGGGAAATATCGTGAGGAAACTTGTACATATTTGCGAAATTTAAAGGTTGTGTGTGAACCGTGAAGTCGATCAATTCGCACTGGGTCAGCGCATTACTGATTATAAATATAGACCCAGGCCACTCCCTTATTAGGCCATAACTAATAAAAAATATTTCTCACTTATAAATAAATGACAGGTTCAAAGTTCACAAATTGGTAGTAATAACTTAGATTTTTTTTTATTTCCAATACGTCTACTTACTACTTGTATAGCTAAATGGATGAACACATTTGATTACTACAGAATTAAATAAGTTTCTAAGGAAACTAAACACCCAAAATTACGCAAAACATTTATTTTTAACGTATTAGGTACTTACCAATTCTGTACCATTTCGTATAACCATTTTACTCAAACCATGCAACCGATCTATGCCCACCCACAACCACATGACTCGAATAAACTATAATTAAATAGTGTAAAAACAATATCAAAACGTGTGAAGTGTGGTAAAGGTATTTCCATATTGCACCCTCCATTGTAACGCATGTTGCACACTCAACGAGCCTTGTAACGCGCGCTTACAATCACTTGTGATCAAGTTGTAATCATGATTACTTAATTAGTGATGTGACTACTGGCTACTGGCCGTGTTAGTGATGATAGTGTGGTGATATATGGTGTTGGCGTGTTTAATTTAGTGTGACGAACTGACAGACCGATGTTTTGTAGTGTTGAATAGGGGGGCTTAATACAGGATTGGATGGGTAGTATTTTTTAAGGGAAGTGCTACCGGTAAAGACTTGTAAATGATTTTTGTTGTTTTAATTAATATTTTTATTATTAGCTGTTGGTTTTCAAAATAAAAATATAAATACAAAAATAAAATTAAATAAAATTAATATGGTTAATGGTTATTGCCTAACATAGAGCCAATCTTGGTTTGAGTAAAGCTTTTTAGCTTCTTATATGACGTCATTAAGTATTCTGAGGGAACCTATAATGAATAAAACATTTTGAGTTTGAGTTTAGCCCTTAAATATTGAACTAAATTATTATTATTACTTACTTGCTTTGTTATTTAGCGCATGCCGTTGTCACCTATAATTTTTAATAAATAAACATATTCCAAAATGGGGTTTGCCTTAAAACGTTTCAGCAGATATCATTTTTAGAAACATGTGAATTATACTTAAATAGTACGTACAAAAGGAACTGAAATTAAATGAACAAAATTCCATCATAATCAAGCGTTAGTTACTGCGGGCAAACATGAACTACTGGTCAGTTACTCATAAAACACATCCTCAATTCTCTTTAGAGTGGCCACTGTCCGCTATTAATATCTAAATAGAGCCTATCCTATGTAAACCGATCCGCATTTGCCGTAATTGCGTTCGCCACAACACTTAGTTGCGGCGCCGCGCCGCTGTGTGCTCCTAGCTTTGTGTCGATTGCATTTAGTGTGTACTCTGCCTATTGCCTGTGACGTCAGTCAATACCGCGGTTTGGAATTGGCTGAATATCATTCTGTATAGCAATATATTTTTTGTTTATATAGGGTTCGGTACCTCCAAAACGAGAAGGAAACGATTACCACTCGGGTGTCTGTCTATTCGCCTATCACCATAGTAGTTTGGTAGAAATATGTAAATCCGTGACTTTAAGGCTCTCTATGCACTAAGCGGTCAGACGCGCGGTTAGACGCGCGGTCAGACGCGCGGTCAGATGCGCGGGTAGCCGCAATAAAAAATATGTATGAAAAACTACCACTTAACTTAAAAATCGCGAAACTTAAGTGGCAGTGCACATTGCACGTAGAACCGATGGCCGTTGGGGAAAAAAGGTTCTTGAATGGCGGCCACGCGCCGGAAGACGTAGCGTGGGCATGCCCCCCTACAAGGTGGATCGACGATCTGGTAAGGGTCGCGGGAAGGCGCTGGATGCAGGCAGCGCGGGACCGATCATTGTGGAGATTTTTGGGGGAGGCCTTTGTCCAGCAGTGGACGTCTACTGGCTGAAATGATGATGACGATGATGATGAAAAACTTGTTTTCATACGTAATGTGATGTGGCTACCGCCCAATCGCTGCGGTAGTTGCGTGCGGTCCCTACTGACGGCTAGGCCTCGCGCGACTATCCGCCTAGTGCGTATGGAGCCTAAGACGAGCGTATAACATAAAATAATTATTTTTAAGCTCAGAGGTCATTTTGAGCATATTAAACTGAAAATAAGGTCGGAAAATT
Organism: Teleiodes luculella; assembly: GCA_948473455.1. Lineage (NCBI taxonomy): Eukaryota > Metazoa > Arthropoda > Insecta > Lepidoptera > Gelechiidae > Teleiodes > Teleiodes luculella. The sequence continues at coordinate 10,666,248 of OX419607.1, forward strand.
ATTTCCCGCATTTATTAATTATTTTATTGTAACAATTCCACATAATATATTTTTTTACAATTCGGTAACAATGATGAAGTTAGTAATAATGAAGATCCGAAAGAAAAATAATATAATAGGCAAAAATTTACTCTCCGCCCCCATATTTCTTGAGATTCTGTGATATATTCATAAATATCTGCCCTTGGAAAATGTTTTTCCCGAGAACAAAGACAGACATATTATATGTTAAGCCCGCGAGTCCCTCTTGGGATCTCTCTTGTATATTATATTGAGCGAAATTTGTATAATTACCTATATATTGTACCCGCGTCATCGGTTTAGGCAGTAGATATCAGTTTCCATATAATTAAATAACTAGTGGTAGGGTCTAAGTCACACACAGAAGCGCATAACGATTGCTTAGGTAAAAACGTAGTAGACTCTAAAAATCACAATGTGATTTAGTCTGTAATTAAGCATTAAAATTGAGTGGTATTTTGAAAATAAACATAACAACAATAAATAAAGATGAGTTGGTTTGGTTTTCAAAAATCAAGAATGTATTTAACTAACGATGGTAGAGCAATACATTGTTTCCGTAATAAAAGGCAGCTTACATATTTTTTTTATTGTATTGCAGCTTTTTATGCAAGATATTCAAACAGGCATAAAAAGAGAATTACTTTATTTTCATTTAGTTTTAATATTTTATTTTGATAGTATAAAAAAAAAGTATACAATTACACATTTTGTTACGGGTCATTTCTGCGATTTAATTTTGAATTGAGCTTACCGAGATATCGACAACTTCCAAAATCTTAGAATGTTCGAATTTATCTTAATCGTAGTAAGGATGAGCCCCGATATACGTCTATGACTTGTTCCACATCTGTTACCCGAAGGATGCCTAATTTATAACCCATGCCCGCGGCACCCTTGTTAAATTGTACCTCATTTGGCCGCTGTCACAGTGCGCTTGCCTTAATTAGTTGTGTGGCTGACTGTACTTTTTGTCATAAAGGTTACGCGCGCCCGCATGTACTTATCACAGGTATATCGGGTGTAACATTTTTAGTAGCCGCCACGCAGAACATAAATCTAAAAATGAAATAGATTTATTAACTGATTCTGAGCTTTATTTTAAAGAAAACAATAATTCACCAATTTTTTATTTATAGAAGATTCGGAATTGATTCTCACAAGACTCACAACAGTATGAAAGAGTTTTATAGCAAGCGCCGAATTTTAAGTGCGGTTAAATAAACGATCAATTCGAAATAAATAAATAACCATTTTAGAATTCTTTAAAATACTAGAGCTAGCTAGCTATTTTTATTGGTAATTTGATGCTTTATTTCTTGTCCATATTTAACAAGACTAGTATACATACATTTTGATGTGGCGTCTTTTTAGTAGTTGATACTCAAATGTAGAAAGAATACCAACAAATGCGCCGTTCCGTTTATTATTATTTTTTATTTTAATTGTATTTTATTTTAAATATCATAAAACATAAACCTGGACAAAAAACCGTGTAAAATAACTAACAATTATTTATTTATTTATTTATTAAATAAGTTTTAACAGCAATTACAGCCAGAGCCAATGCGCTGATAAACTTAAGATATTTACAACAAAAAACTTAAACCTAAAGTACCTAAAAAAATAATATAATTTTCTTCATTACTTAACATAAGAAAAACTTAATAACAAAATAAGAAAAACTTAAACCTAATGACTAAGTAATCAGGAGATCATATTGATATATTTTAAGAAAATCCGACGTAAGTAGGTTGGACCAATATCGGCAAACAAGTCGCAGTCTGGCTCTACGGCAAGAAATGCAATAATATACTTGCGACTCAAAAAAATGCCTTTGTATATTCTGTAGTAAACGATTAATATTTTAAATAATCACGAACTAAAGAGCGTTTTTTATTATATTATAACCCTATATGCGAGGTTTGGCGTAAAAAGGGTAAAACCCCATGACAAGAGATCAACGGACAAAAAGGTTTAAGCGGCTGATTGTCGCTTACGGACTGCATGGCGGTCAAAGTTTTTTATTTGACAACTTTTCCACATTTTAAATGCTCATAAATGCTTTTGTTTTAAACATTTTCCATTTAAAATTTTATTATCTACCAACAATTTTATTTTTGTTTTTAACTTTCACTCACGCCCTTTTAATACCAAAGTTTATGTAAATATACAGCAATAGGGATATGGAGTGGGTAGCTCAAAGCTTCCGTTTTCGAAATGTCAAAGGAGATTTCGATTACTGAAAGCCGGGTAAATGTGGTATAAAGGTACAATGAACCATGATTGTGTCCAAATAGATTACTTTACCCTTAGAGTATAAATAGAAAAAATAAACTTTACCCTATTCGATATTAATATTATCTCAAAATAAGAAATTTTGGGAAAACCTAAATGGTTTATTTTAAACTTCCGACGTGGTTATATGTAGATTTTTTATGATGAAAGCACGGCATTGCTTTGGGAGCGAGACGAGGCCAGCACATGCGGCTGGACATATTGACCTTGAGAGCGCCCGTATTCCGTAGCCGTTGGGGTGCATTTCGTAGTGCGAGTGTTCAACCGTATGTGCTGGCTTCTGTACATTGAATGATTGGATAATTATGTTTTCTTGTGAGACTTTTTTTCATAACATTTTATGATAAGTCTTATATATAATAAACAAGAATAAACGATCACGTTTGATGCAACTAAAGGAATGGTTAGAACAATATTACTAAATCCTAATTTAGTTTCCACTGTTGTGCTGAAACAAGCACAATATGACGTAGCACAAACAAACAAAAACAAAAAAGCGAAACACAACATCCTAAAAGTCATCTCGCAAACAAGTACACTTACATACTGAAAAATAAAATCCTGGCCGGTTCATTTAGGGCCTACACAGACGGGCGGCAGCCAGTGGTGTCGCACAATACAATAAGTAGTCAAAAGTGGAGTCGGTCAACCGTGAACTAAATGGAATGTAATTTATTTCAATACTAGTCTGTCTGTCTGAAATTAAGATCCTTTTAATTGAGATTTGAGATCAAATCTTCGCATTCTCGGGAAAAATGACTTCTTGATCTCTTCTGTTTTAAAAACTAGTTGACAGGATATTACCATACTTAAGACCAAGCTCTCTTCTTTGAAGGCAGGTGTTGCCAAATCTATTTGCTCTAAATTCAGTGAAGCACAATGTGTTTTTGTCGTTGAAGCATAAATAGATCAATTATATTAAAGTCGTTATTTGTCGTTAAGTAATTTCTTTAGACCTAATTTCAGTTGCCTAAGTCACCAGCAGGTGACATTGTAAGGAAACATAACTCTCTAACGAAAGTTTTTCATATTTAAAATTATTGCCAGAAGCCATGCCAGGTAAAAACCGTAGGCGGCTCAATAATTCTGACACCAGGGTTTGTGAGGTAGGTTAACCTCGATATCAACGTGATAAGGGAGAAATCATGTTTTTATCAAAAAGTCCTTTTAAGATTGAGTAGTAGAAACCTACCTTACCTACCTTTAACTTAGAATTAAGGCCTAAAAATTCTGTTTCTTTTTTGTGCTTTTTGTGTGCAATAATTAAATTCTATTGTACTGTGATTCTACTAAGTGGCAGTTCTGCTGTCGGTGTGTGCAGGCGCTTAGTGACGTCACCGCGTGCCCCCTCCCAGTCACGGGCTGGGCTTATCTCAGAGATAAGGAGTGACAGGCCGCTTCTTTTTTACGTGTTTTTGCTCCGGAATTTCAAGCGAAAATTTACTACGGAATTCCAAATCGCGAAGTTGAAATATGGCCGCGACTGTACTGTAATTAAAAATGTTATTTTAAAAAGCTTGTTGTTACTTTTTAATGGAAATATGTCAGACTCCGTGTAGTTCACTTTGTAGAGAGCAATTTGTGTTATTTAAAGTAAAATTTAGCTTTCACTGTCTTCTTTTAATGAGTAGAGAGAGAAACAAAGATATTTATCGATAAGTAATGTATATTCTGATATATATATATATTGATGGCGTATGGTTATTTACAAATTCTGCTTTTTTTGTTTTTAAATGTAATTTTTAAGATAAAAAAAATCATTACATCACTAGCGATTGCAGTGCCGGGTAACTTACATAGACATTTTTAAAATAGATATATTTTTTTATAATAATCCAGCTCAACAATTTCTACTAATACTAAAAATAAAAGTTGATAAACAAAGGAAAAATAAATGCATGTTTTTGCCTAAATAAATAAAGTTAGTTTTTTGCTTCAATTAAACATAAAGCACATAAAAATACTTACTCGTATTTTATTATAAACGTAGCTTCATTTCGCTAACAATTGCCAACTATATCATAATATGCTCAGCTTTTGTAGTCATTTCTCGTATTCCAAGTGAATTGGTAGCACATAAATTCTAATATCTGTCGAATAGCGACTATGGCACAGCATTCAATGGACTGTAATCTCAGGGGCAGAACAGATACTTACCAAACGAATTACAATAACAATGCGCTATTTACCATTGGAAAACATAAATACTCGTACTATTGTTATTGGTACGGTAGTTTAGTGATTGCAAATGTTTATTTTGCGAGTTTTTGTGGTTATTTATCAAAATTTGCCACCTGTACCTTCGTACCTCCACAGTTATTATTTATTTTGACGTAGTAGGTATATTTCTACGCGTTCTTGAGGCACCCTACCAAAGATTCATTACAATAATCTGATTTGGTTTCGAAATAAAAATGTGAAATATATTCTGGAAAATAAATATATTTTGAATTTATTTTTTGAAACGCGTTGGTAGAGTACCAATATATAGGTGCAAACCTTGATTATTTTTTTGGCATTTGTTAAAGTTCAGATATATTCAATTCAATTCAATTCACACTATATTTTCAAAATACTCTCTTGTACTATTAAAAAACCTTTTTCATACACTTCTACTTATGAAAACGTAACCTTTTGAATAGATTTATATATTTCATACTGTGCGGAAAGTGAATGCAAAGTATGTTTTTTGTTATTACTTTTAGGTGTGTATTTACTTAATCTCAACCCAACAACGTAGGCAATTGGGAATATATTAGATCGCCCTTTTGTGATCAAAGTGTGAATTTACAAAAACCATTTTTGTAGAAAGAAATTTAAAGAATGCAAAAGACATTTCGACGCAAGACATTGCGTGAGCAGTTTTTCTAATTAGCCGTGTTCCCTTTGTGCTTACTTTTTAAATTTGTTTTCTTTGTAAATTATATCTTGTATTTTTTCTAATAAATCGTTTTTGTTCATTTCAGGTAAGTAATTTTTGGCCTTCGATAAATCAATTTATGCTTGGTAAGTAGACAAAATAACATTCTTTATTTGGATATAAGTTAATTTCTTATGTTAGTACATTGGGAAAAGAAGCAGGGAATAAATAAAAAACTAAAAGAATGAATACGATTACAGAAACATATAACGTTCTATTTTTTTAATTATAAATAATTATATGCCACATCAGTGCGACCACGATAACAATATACGATACATCAGAAGAAACGTCGTCGTGTTTGAGAAAATGTGGTTAACTCTTGGTTAGCTAATTGAGCTTTCATTTAATCCTCAGATCAAACAAGAAAATGGTAATCTCATATTAATGACATGACGATGTAAACGTAACATTTGCGACGTTTATTAGTAAACGGAGTGATATGGTTTTCTAGTGGGTGTATAAAAAGTCCTGTAATCCTAAGTCTACAAAAAAAGTGTTTTCTGTTAAGAGAAATAATCAAATATTAAAACATTTGTTTGATATACATCTACAAATAAGTTAATTCCAAAATTTATAAGTAATCAATCATAACGATATAATAACTAATATGGTTTAAAACTGGACACTTTCTGGGGTATCAACACTAAAAGCTTTTAAAATACTTCTTTAATAATATTTGCGACGTAAAATGGTTACACCAAATCTACTCGTCTACAAAGTTCCATAAGAAACACAAGATGTCTTAATTAGGACATAATTCATATTATTCATGTGTTCATCGACAAGCATGTACTATGTAATAAATTAGTAAGTACAATATCTTGAACATTTTTCATAAGTAGTTTATAATGTTTGTACAGACCCGTCTCACTTTTGTATCTCCTCACCCTAAGGTTGCCTGGTAGAAATCGCTACTCAGCAATAAGGCCGCCTAGTACACTTCCGATCTTTCTTTTGTGAATTTACTGATTCAATTGTTTTTTTAGTGTGCAATAAAGTATATTCTATTCTATTCTATTCATAATAGGTTTGGTTTTGAGAAGGATAATAATATAAACTTGATTGAATTAAAACCAAAAAACTAATAATGTAAATAAGTACTGACTAACTGAAACCTTATTTTAAGATTTAATATTGTGTTGATTTATCACAACGATTATTTTCTCTAAAAACAATTTCAATAGAAAATTAAAACTATTACTTTGTGGCTTTCAGTCAAACAATGTTCCTGTCCTTTTTCAACACTGAAATAAAATATGTCAGGACACTGAAATAAATTTATATGTCAGAAAGGAACAAAATATTGTTTAACTTTAACCAACATAAATTGAATTCTAAACCGAATTGATTTGCAAAATGTACGTACGTTTTTCAATTTCGTACACAAGTGAATTACAGGCTCCCTCAGAAGGCAGGTAAAAAATAGACATGTACGTATCAAGGTGGCCTCGTAATCCGGGGCGTGCACGGATTACCAAACGACGCGGCATTATGTGTAAACTTGGAGTTCAAAACAGACAGACGTGTTAACAATAAAATTAAGCTTATAATTCAGCCTGAACTAAAGCGTCGTCGGTGGTCAAGCGGCTAGGGCTTTTGACTTCTATTCGGAAGTTCGCGAATTCAAGCTTTGGCACGTACCAACCAGTGATCTTTTCGATTTTCGAATTCATATAATTATATACGATTATTCGACGCTCTTACAGTAAAAGAAAACATCGTGCGGAAACCTGCACACACTTGCAAAGTAATTTTAAGTTGACCAACCCGCACTGGGCCAGGATAGTCGGCTAAGGCCTATTCAATTCACCCTGATTTCAGAGTAGGCTCGAGCCATTCGGTGGGGCCGTATATGAGGTGTTAAGATTCAGACTATTAAAGCACAGAAGCATATAATAAGCATTATAATAGTACTATTCGTACAGAAGGGACATTCCCCTCCCCGCAACTGCACTCCCCCCGCTCGATAGCTCCCACGCCCCGCACCCCGTAGGCGCCGCCGGTGATGTCGGTGGTACACCATGAAGCATCGAAAACTATTGTCCTTTGATTTTCATTGACCTCTGGCAGTTATTTTATCAAAATTTCATATAATCCCGAAACACTCCATACATGACTGCTGCATTATCGTAATCTCTAAAGCTATTTGGGCTTAAAAGTGTAACAGAGACTAGCATAAAATACCTGGCTATCAACATAAAAAAATTATCAATTTATTAAACTACAAATTTAAAAACTAACAGGCTTTTTACGGCCGAGGGAAACAAGTTGAATAAAATTATAAATCTTTTTTTTTCGCGATAATATGATTAAATGAATACAGCCCATAACGTATCTATAGTTTGTAATTCTACAGCCCTCTGCCAATACAAGATGTACATACATACTCACACCCGTATTTATACCTGAGTAGTCACATGTTAAAATCTACGGAATTGGGTTTGATATAAACATTTGAAAGGCTTCCCTAAATGGATTTGTACGAACACGAGTTGTTTTGTGTTAAAATGTGGGATTCACCAGATTAAGCCTCTACTTAACACGCTTGCATTGTTGGAATCAGAGAAATAAGTCAGGGAAAAATAAAATAAATAAAAAAATCCATTGAGTTTAGTGAAAATATTAAAAACTTGTTTTCCGTCCCGCGGCTCCACTTGCCCTAAAAGTTTACGCGTATTCTTTTCCCGCGGTAAAAGGTTGTCTTTATCCTTTCCCAAGGACTATTCTATCCCTGCAACAAATTTCATCGAAATCGGCACAGTAATTTCGGAGTCTATTGAATGCAAACAAACAATAAAATATTATGGCATAGATATCGGCAATAAATATAATATGTTTCGGTGTGAAAGCGTGACAAACAGAGAGACAGACTTTCGCATTTAAAATAATTGGTAGGGATTTAAAAATGATGGGGCCCAGTGGCAAAAGCTAATTTTCAATACGGGAGTCACGGGTCTCACCACACACCAATTTGTGTTTAAACAATCCAAGTATAAATATCTTCTTGTCATCTTTTCTAGCAGCTGCTGCTTTTTTTTGTGAATTGACCTATGCTTGTGTCGAAAAAGTATGACGGATCAAGCTTCACCGGACTTGCGGGGGAGCGGAAGACTCTACCCCTAAGTAGCCATGTACCAACGCGACTAGGGGCGGCTCGAGGGAAGCCTCGGACCTAGGCCTAGCGCGTTGATACTGAAAAACATCGTGAAGGAGACGACGCCTGAGGGGTTCCGTCTCTGATTATCAATTTTAATTTTTCGGCCGCGCTCCCGCCGGCGGGTACAGGCGTTGTTACCTGAAGGGTAATTGTTACCGGAAGGGGCAGCTCATAATATATTTTTTAAACAATTTAGACATCTATCGAAATTCACTCTTCCTCTTATTTTTATACGATAATGCTGGTTAAAAACCACTAAATGTGGCTTCTGTTTAATTTTACATCGCCAAACAACCAAATCACAGAGTGTTTAAGAAACAAACATTCTCAAACAATTTGAGTGAATATAAAAAGTTAGACCTGAGAGGAATGTCCAAGGTAACATTCCAGAATCCCGAAGGGTTACAACGTTCAAAAATTGTTTACCAGATTGTTTAAATAATGTATTTTGAAAGCGTTTTTCTATTAGGGTTTTGTCACGTTGTTATTTGTGTTTTTTCTTTGCTTACAGATAATTTATTTTATAAATTTAACTAGCTAAACTTTATTAAAAAAATAAACATATTTAAAGAAAAGGATGAATGAATAAAGTAAGACCGCGTGGCATCTGTGACAACAAAGCAATATTCCAATTATTTAGCTTCACGTGCTCTTGTCTGTACAATTAACAAGCTTGAAATATTAAGCTACCGGAGTATTGTACTATTGCTAAGAAAATAATGTCAAGTAATAAGACAAGATCAAACGGCAGAAAGATAAAATTCAAAGGGATTCAAAGGTTGTGTGTAAAGTTGACTTACTCGCACTTGGCCACCGTGGTCCACTAAGCCCTATTCACCCCGATTTCAGGGTAGACTCGAGCTCTTCGGTGGGGACATAATATTGTCCTTAACAACAACAAAAGTTACTAATTCTCAAAGGCAACATCATTATTTGGCTTGTTAACATGTTTTGTTATAATGTTTCATTTATATTAATATAACAATGTAATTTCGTCCTACGTAACTGGGCGAGTACTAATTTGGCGGAAATGTTCTTGTCTTTTCCTCGTGCGACCGAGTAAGAGGCTCTCGACCTAAATCTTGTTACATTGTATATAATAAAATAACCTTTATAGACCCCCCACACTGGCGTTTTTCGAGCGTCGTTGACGTGCGTCGCTTATACAATCATCCGCTAAGGTTGCCTGGAAGAAATTGCTACTTAGCAATAAGGCCGCCTACATGTGCACTTTCTATACCTTTTTTGTAAATTTTTCACTGTAATGTTCTGTGTGCAATAAAGTATATTGTATTGTATTGTATTGTATTGTATTGTATTGTATTGCATTGCATTGCATTGCATTGCATTGCATTGCATTGCGTTGCATTGCGTTGCATTGCATTGCGTAGCTTTGCATTGCATTGCATTGCATTGCTTTGCATTGCTTTGCATTGCTTTGCATTGCATTGCATTGCATTGCATTGCTTTGCATTGCATTGCTTTGCATTGCATTGCATTGCATTGCATTGTATTGTATTGTATTGTCTTTTGTTTTGTTTCACTCGCCTTGCTGCCTGTGATTGTATGCGTGACGCAAGACGACGACGCTCGAATGACGCTAGTGTGGGGGTATATCATATATACACGGGGCATGTCAGAGAAAGGAATAATAAAAATACGTAGATGTTACAAATATTAAAAAATTATAGGTTATTTAGTCATGCTTGTGTGTGTACCCTTCAAGAATAGAATAGAATAGATTGCTTACAAATAAATACTTTATTATATTATATTAAGCAAACAGTACATGTAGGCGGCTTTATTGCTAAAGGTAGCAATTTCTACCAGGCAATCTTGGAGTTCTTTTCACTCTTTGAAAAGGTAAAAAAAGGGAATGTATATTTGTAGAGATAAAGATGTTTTATATTGATACAGTTAGTATATTAGTAAGTTGGTATTTCGTTCGGTAACATCTCTTATATATTCCCAAAGATAGGCTCGAGCTTACCCTACATCAGGATGAATAGGCCTTAGTCGACCGCGCTGGCGGTTTGGTCAACTTTTAACTACTTAGCGCTTATTTTCAATATTCTCGATCTTATTATATTTACTATCGTAGTAAGACATTTTATTGTAGTAGATATGTCGTCGGCATTTTGTATGATTTCGCCGTTTACATACGGCGTCGGCAATTTATAAACGCTCGCTGTAATGTAAAATGCCGAAGGCAAAATGTATAGGGTTGGCACAAAAAGGTTTTGAATAAGTCCGCACTCAGTTTTAGCTAAGTCCGTATTGCTAGCTGAAAAATAATGATGCACCTGTATATAATGGGGCTAAGCCCCCCCATTTCTGAAGTGGTATTCTAAGCCCTTATAGATTTTTCAACCCGATTACAAAAAGGTTACTGGCTTTGATAATAGTAGCCAGGGCGTCAACCGAAGCGGGGGGACGGGGGGGCGCAGCCCCCCGCTAAAAAAAAACAAATCTCTACACAGAATTAAATCGATTGGTTAGGTTAGGTTAGACTGATGTCAATAACAGAGCGGAGGGAGCCGAGCGAGCGGAGCGAGCGTACCGCGGCAGCGGTCGGCGACCGCCGGAGAATTACATTTTTAAAGTTGATTTTTGTGCCAACCCTATACATTTTGCCTTCGGCATTTTACATTACAGCGAGCGTTTATAAATTGCCGACGCTTTATGTAAACGGCGGAATCGTACAAAAAGCCTGCGACAGATACAATAGAATTTAATGTACAATCACAACCAAAAAACGAACTACCGCTTAAGATTTTCTAACATGCTTTTATAACTTGATTCGATTATTAAAAATTAGTTTTAGTTTGATCGTATTATCACTTAGAACTTTTTATTCCGTTTATAAGTAAGAAATATATGCAAATCTTTAAAAAAACTGTCCACTAGCTGTGGTGCGGGGGGGTTGTCCCGGGGTTGTGATTGCTCTAAAGGCTATGCAGCTTTCTATTGGTGACTTTCTGTCGGTCGAAACTGTCGGAAAACAAAAATATATCAGTATAAAATTACATCATCATCATCATCTCTGCCGGAAGACGTCCACTGCTGGACAGAAGCCTCCCCCTGTGATCTCCACAATTATTGGTCCTCGCGACCCTCACCAGATCGTCGGTCTACCTCGTGGGGGGCCTGCCCACGCTACGTCTTCCGGCGCGCGGCCGCCATGCTTGGAGTTTCCTTGCGTGGTCGAATCAGGAATGATGAGATCCGCAGGCGAACCAGAGTCACCGACATATTCCCGAAGAATCGCTAAACTTATGTGGCAATGGGCTGGGCACATTGCGCGTAGAACCGACGGCCGTTGGGGCAGAGAGGTTCTTGAATCAAATTACATAATAACATAATAATATTTGATGACAGGATCGACTCGCCTTATATAATTCTTCCTTACTCTATGGCCACGTGACATCACAATCAAACGGGGTTTAGGGGTATTTTATTTTATGTTGTCCCATATATCTAATGTTGACTTTTACCGTTTTTAATCAACTTTTACTATTAATTAACGAACTGAGCTTTTACTGTCATTTTAGATTAATTGGGTAGCACAGTCTAGTATTGTACTTTTCAAATAAAAGTCGACTTTGAAAAAAAATCTTTTTTCTTGTTAAAGTCCATGTAAAGTATAAAATATAATAAACTTTGTACCGATTTGATTAATAATGGTACCTATAGAAAAAAAATAACCATTTTGTTGAGAGAGAGAGAGGCTTAAGATAAAATTTTAAAAAATTGGATGCCGAGTTTTTTTGTTATTTAGGTATATTATCAGCTAATGCTGAATTATTTTGAATAAACATGTTGATTGTCTGTCTAAATGTTAGCCAAGAATTTTAGGATATTTTATCAGTCTTTCTGAGTAAGTATCTATCTGTCATACCACATATCGAAATACAGATAATATCAAAAAGGACATAGTTACGCTACTCCTTACTTAAGAAAAATATCTTATTTCCTCCGAAAAAGGGTTGGTAGGTTATAGAAACCTACACATCAATTTTTAAAACAACCTTTCCATATTTACCTGTACCCCCAATTCTTTTTATACAATACCTCTCGCATGGCAAGTTAATACAAACAACACATAACATGTGACGTCATCGCACGCGGGCGCCGTGATTCGTCGTGACGCTGACATGACGCCGTCACGTCAGCATCTGATTTATGTGCGCGACTGTACCTGGGCCGTAAAGAACAAACATGCATAATCAATTTTGTTATTAGATATCGCGGCGCGGAGTGCGTGCGAAGTGGTTTTGCGCGGTTTGTGGAATACTTGTATGTTTTAATAAAAGTAGTATGTATTGAATTGACTATTTATTGAAGCAATAAAATATAACCTTTTTTAGTAAGTGTATATTTACGTTTGTTTTATTAATGAATATGAAACAAATGAAAAGGGTACCAATGTCTTTATAAATTTTTTAGCAAGTGGAATCCTACCTGTTTACGAAAAAGTATATTTTCAAAGTTTTATTAGTTGAAAATTAGTTTTATAGGCAGAGGCTAAGAACAAAAAAAACATGTTGAATTACTGACAATTTTTTTATATTATTATTTTAAATTGGTATTTAGGTACAAAAGTCTGAAATTTATGACTATTTTTTATTTTAAATTAGTATTGTTCCAAAAGTCTCTTGTTTAACTGTAGAAACTAACTTTCTTTATCGTCATATTTTGTGTGACGAAAGCTAAGTCTTCAAACAATATTTGCATTACAATTTTCTAGACGTAAATAAAGGAGATAATACACACGTAAGAAGTGAAGAAGCAATCCGTAACAGTGGTCTTAATATCGCATCAAGCAAAGCAAGTAAAGTGGTAAACTTGCCGTCCGACCAACCACTGACATTGTAACAGGAAATCACTGTACAACATCAAGAGCTTAACTCTTTTAGACCTACTTCAATAATATATCTGTTACGGCTAAAGACAGGTGTGAATATAAACTTCTTCTTCTTCTTTTCGTATCGATTCGGCGACTAGATATAAGAGGACCAATACTCCGCCACGGCTACGGCATTGTCCGTAGCATTGTACAGGTCCTCGCGTGTGCAGCTGTTGGGACACGCTTGGCAGCACAATAAATGGGCCATGGTTTGGGGAGAGACACCACACAGACATGCACTATCCGAGCTGTATCCCCATCTGCACATATTCTCCTTACTTCGGCCAACCTGGGTCCGGAGTCTGTTTAGAGACTTCCAGGTCGGCCAGGGCAGGTCTTGTCCAGCGGGGAGGCTCTCTGTCAGTGGGGTGAGCGACGCTGTGGGGCATCTCTCGTTCCATATTTTCAGCCGCGCTGATGAGGCTTCACCATTCAAAGGCAGAACCTCTGCCATGAAACTGTGCCGACTCTTCAGTCTTGGTGCTACAGGCATATGGTAGTGCATGGGATGCCGTGGATCCGACTCTTTTTTAGCACGTTCCAAAGAGCTAGCCACATCTCGACGGACTTCCGGAGGGGCAATGCCAGCGAGTGGATACAGCATGCTAACAGGAGTGGGTTTGAGACAGCCTGTGATTATCCGGCATGTCTCGTTTAGAGCTGCATCCAATAGCTGAGTATGAGCAGAGCGGCTCCACACCGGACTGGCGTATTCGCCAGCAGAAAAGGATAGCGCTAAGGCTGTTGCCCGTAGGACTATAGGCGAGGCACCCCACGTGGTGGAAGTGAGGCGGCGTAGGAGGTTGTTTCGAGTGCCTACTTTTTGTCTGGTGTGAAGGCAGTGTTGCTTATATGTAAGTGCTCTATCCAAGGTAATGCCCAGGTATTTAGGATAAGAGCAATGGGCAATCGGCACGTCCCTCCAGTGAATATTTAGCATGCGACGCGCTTCGCGATTTCTTAGGTGGAAGACACAGGACTGTGTCTTAGCTGGGTTGTAGCCGGCTAAACTTAGGTTTATCTTTGAGGAGCGGCTAATGTTCGATAGAATATAAAATTGCGTCGAGTTATTTCATCTTTAGCCGTATAAACTGCACATTATCCGACCCGAAGCGGCTAAAAATGTATTCCATGGACGCGCGCGGGAGAAGAGGGGGTGAAGTGGTCGGAGGGGGGACGATGATGCGCAATATGTGTTTGTTTTTAATTTTTACATTTATAATGAGGCAGATTTTTTTTTTATATACCTTAGTAGATATCATTGAAACTAATTTATGTCCCTCAAGGTATAATCCTCCCCTATAAAACCTTAATGAAATTCCATTCTGACAATGCTAAGTCTTACTTTACTACTCCCTTGGTATTCATTGGTATCATTGCAAGAAAACCAGTACTATTATAATTCCGGAGATACTTATAGCTATAGTTTAGGGAGGATTGTAGCTTGATGTTCAAGCTATAATCCTCACCTCTCGTTTTCTTACAATGATACCAATGAATACCAAGGGAGTAGTAAGTTTTAGCATTGTCAGAATGGAATTTCATTAAGGTTTTATAGGGGAGGATTATACCTTGAAGAACATACTAATTTTTGACTGTTGTAATGCAAATTGTAGTGATAATTTCAATTTTGAAATATTTTGTTCCTAATTAATAACGAAGAAGATTTATTTTGTTTTGATTTTTGTATTTTTATATGCCTAAATAGGTATTTCTAATGAACAATGAGACTGATTGTTTTAATAAGAAAAATTGTGGCTTGAAGAAAACTTTATCTATCATTTTTTCATTTGCTTATTCATATTTAGCCGAAGGGCGTCGGCTAAACTTAAGTTTAGCCGGCTAAAGATAGAAGAAACTAACATTAGCCGCTCCTCAAAGATAAACCTAAGTTTAGCCGGCTAATCTTAAGTTTATGTTGACATCTATCTTTAGCCGTAACATATCCATTGGTAAATAACGTTCAAAAAATTGTCGCAGTTTTTGTTTATAGTGGGGCGGAGGAGAACTGTTATTTATTAGTCCTGGCTACTATCAGACTTGGCAAATTTCGTGCCGCCCTCGACGAAAAAGAGGGGTGTTATAAGTTTGACGTGTGGGTCTGTCTGTCTGTGGCATCGTAGCTCCTGAACGGATGCGCCGAATAAAATGTCTTCAGCTATTTAAAGATTATCAGTTTTTTTTCTAGTTGTTTAAAGTATCTAAGTAACGGTTTTGTGGCGGGAGTTTCTTAACTTTTTAATTTAGTGTTATAATATAATAATATTCTACCTTTTTCCCTTTTACCTTTTAGGTGGTCGTTCTATACTTGTAAAGAATATCTCTCTTATGTAATAAAATTATTACCACCTTAGTATGCTAGCGTGCAAATTAAAATTTTGCTAAAGAAAAAAGATTTGAAAGATTTTTCCTCAGAAGCCTAAAAAACTGGTATATTGTTAAAATTGCTACAAAGTAAGTGTTCTAAACTAATAATTTATTCAAAGCGTAGTCTAAATTGGTTAGTAGTCATTGGATGGACGAAGCCTTTACATTTTATACTTAAGAGTTATGGTGCAGGCAGTAAATTTTATTGGGTGGAAACTTGGCCCCGTTTTCATCTGCACTGCCGTGCGCGTTTTCTGCGATTTGCGAGTTTTATTTATGAGAACGAATCCCGAACATTAATTTATGACGATAGTAATTTTATGATTTCATACATTTTATTGCTGTTATGAGAATATAAGGTGAAGAGGTTACTATCGCTTAGTCTGAAATTGCATGTAAGTCGGTTTTTTGTTCTCTCATGCCTGTAATTTCTAACGGATTTTAATAATTACTTGACTTAATGTTCTATAATTCAAACAACAATGTTTATTACTTATTATTTAAAAGGTCACTGTCAATAATTTAATTAATAAACATTCTGACATAATATATTATCTTTCCGTGGTACCACAATAATAGAATATAATATACTTTATTGCACACCACACGCACACACACATAAAAGGTGAATAGCTACTTCTGAAAACACTTCTATGATATTTTTCATACAAGACAGGCTTTATATAAGCTTTTAACATATGTTTAGTGTGTATCTAAGAAATCTTGTATAGAAAAAATCCTTTCACAAGATATTTTAGATATCCATTCAACTGTTGTTTAACTTTTTGGTGGTTTAACCTTGTGCGTTTAATTTCGCAAGCAGATAGCTGTGTACTCCCGGCTTAACAGTAAAGGAGCTTGACTTAATTTGGCCCCAGCTAAGCCATTAACTGAATGTAGTATCAGAGCTGCAGTTTAATGCGCTGTAAGTAACTCGCCGTGCTTAAGTGAATGCCGGGGCACGTAGTGGCATGCTATTGATTAACGGTTACATTTCTTGCCCAAATGTGGGATGTAAACCTAGAGGTCTTACGTTAAGCACTTGTTTAAAATGACTTTTATTTTTGAAAGATCTGAGAAAAAATTTTTAGACACGCTCTCAACTGGTATTGTTTACCTTTTTTAATAAAACGAAAAGTGGTTTATATAAATAATTATTTAAATTAAATATTAATTGTTCTCCTTTCTTTATAATTAACAAATAACAATAAAGGAAATTGTTTCTATGTCGTATAAAAAATAAATTATATAAATGTCAAAAATCAATGAAAGGATTCATCATCATCATCATCTCAGCCGAAAGACGTCCACTGCTGGACAAAGGCCTCCCCCAAGGTGAAAATTGTTACCTTGACAATAAGGCCGCCTTTTATACACTTTTGCTATTGTAAATTGTTTATGTTTTCCTTTATTATTCTGTACAATTTGATTATTAAATTTTCCTATTACATAATATTTAGTATATGCGGAAATATATAAAAAAGAAACTGATTAATTCTATTTACGACCTTCTAGTATAAGTATAAAAAGTAATTTGTTTATCCATTTAAAAATTTAAATATAACTTTATTTCCATTTAGATGTGACTTTGTCCCAAATAGCATAAATCACTTACTTATTATTTCACTAGCCCAATAAATTGAACAGTGACTCAAATTATTCTTTTAAATCCACTCGTATTTGAGCGAACGCCCGGAATCCTATACAAATAACGACCCATTTTTCAGCCCGCAGTACATCCCTGCATAATTTTAGAGAAAGAAAAATCATTCTTTACAAGGCTAATAAAATCAGTAAGTCTGGCCCATTATCATTGCAACACACAGTCAGATTTATTACCATCGAACGCTGAATATATTATAGGGGGTTCCCCCTTTCTCCCGCCCTCCCTGAAGGGGGATTCCCGACCAAGGAAAACATATGGTGTGGTCTCAGATTTAGGTCGGAATAGGAATTTAGGTATGCGGTTAAACGGGAGGATACCGCCACTTTTAAATCGGTTCACCGACTCGCAAAATATATACAAGCAGGGTTTGTATACATTTTTGTATGTTTCATTTTGTTATTTCGTTGGGGCGCGCTAAGGAGGGTATTTTTCATTTGATTAATGTTTACGTCTTTATTCGACTCTGTTTTCACTTCGCCTTT
Organism: Teleiodes luculella; assembly: GCA_948473455.1. Classification (NCBI taxonomy): domain Eukaryota; kingdom Metazoa; phylum Arthropoda; class Insecta; order Lepidoptera; family Gelechiidae; genus Teleiodes; species Teleiodes luculella. The sequence continues at coordinate 10,684,068 of OX419607.1, forward strand.
TTTATTTGATGTTAATTTAACTTAAATGTATCGAATGGATTTGTTATTTTGTCAATATCACGTCAATGTTGTAAAATTTAATTACTTTTAGTTTAAATAGCGTATATAATTTTTAGGCTTGTTACTTATACTTAAAAAAGACCTAGAATCTCTTTTGGATATTCTTTTTCTACAATATTATCGGTGTAAAAACATCTTTTAAGTACTTTCTTGCTTGTTTTATAATAAAACAAAGAAAAATATTATAAGGAAACCACACAAATACCCAATTCATAGCTTGTTAAGAAAACCGTAACTATGGAAACGAATGACTGAAAAGCCTCCACAAAACCCCTCTTGAAACCTCGTTTACAACATTCTAGTGAACATTGAAAATGTATTTACACTTGTTTAAATGACTCTAGCAAAATTATTTGTCTTGATATGGCTATATAACTGCAAAAATTTAGTGTATCCAATTTCAGAAATATTATTAATTAATTTCATAACTAAATTTTGACAAAAAATTAAGTGTGGATGTAGTAAAACAGTTTTAGTTTTCTTTTACGATACCTATTAGTAAGTTTAATTCGGACCATGGAATAACTTATTTATGTTTCAATATTTTTTCTGAGGACTGATCTAAATTAAACTTATGACTTTGACTTTGATTGTTACTTTTCCCCGATTGCGTGAAGTAAAAAGTAGGGTTATATGGTTTCATAACTGTTATTTTAAAGTTGTAGAATCACTTTCTCAATTTTCAGCTGGAATGATGTAAACGGGCCTCCAAGGGGGGGGGTATACATGATAAACTGCAGAGATAGGCAGACAATATATCTCGCAATGAAAACAAAAGGGAAGTCTTATTAATGGTGTACAGAAATACACCATACGGTTTGTGATTAGATTGTTTTGTTCACGAGGCAATGATATTTCGGAAACTTTCGGAAACACTCGGGAAGTTTTCGATATCACAACCGGTAATATGAGTTGAGACGTCGAGATACGGTTTCTTCATGGTACTTAATAAATATTTCAATTATCATTGTGTTGGTTTCAATAAACTTTAAGTTACTAATTAGTCAATATTATATTACTGTCGAGAAGCCTCTTTAGTCCAATCAAATTTGGAATTTGTCTGAGTTTCAATAGTTTAATGTATAGGTATTGAAACTAAATTTCCTGTACCTGCTATCCGTTTTTATAGGAACTGAATAGTTCATCTTATTCAATGTTTACATTATAATACGTTTATCGGAAACTGCTATAACAATTTCAATAAAACAATATTTAATAAGCTTGTTTCCAAGAACAGTTTCATTGAAACTTGCTCAAAACCGTTCAGTGAGCATGTCCTTTCAGCATTTGCTGAGTCACCACTTACAATACACTTGTATTTCTCTGTGTAATTTTAATGAAAATTATTTTAATATAATAATATATCCTCTCTTGTTCCCCTAGTTTTTGTTTATTTACTCATAAATTACTTCACCAAAAAAATTATCATCTTTAAGCCCAAAATTCAGAGCAGATTTTCTCTTTATACTCAACAATCAATGTTGTTTGTGCACAGTTTTAAACGAAGAAAATAGTTTGAATAACTCTATAATTATTATAATGAAAAACTAATATCTTAACAGTATTTTTTTATCATGACTTTAACAATCCATCTTTTATCGAATAATTCTTGATTTGTTTATAATCTCAGCAGGCAAATACTCGTCTGAAATTCATTAATTTAAATTAAACCATTCAATATTGCTTCAAGGGGCACATTAGTCCAACGTCAATATAAAAAGATCGTGACCTTTTTATCTGTGCCCAACTTCAAAGGGGGGTGGTGGGGGGTTTCCGCCCATTCTCAAATATTCTCGCGGCGTCTCAGAAGTTATTTCGGCAGGTATTTCACGTTAATATTGGAATCGTTTAGAATTAGAGCTGTTATCTGCAAAGCAACGGAGATAATATACTTCGCTGCCCGGTAGTGGCAGCTGTCGGATAATATATTTGCCTAGGTAAATAATTGTATGCCGAGTCATATACAAAACCACCCATATAATCCAATAATCCAACCAATGTCGATTGTCAAATTTTAATAAAAGTAAAATATATTTTTTTCTGAATTCCATGAGAAAAGTGACCGAAGACCGTGACCCTGGTTTTTCATTATTTTTAAATATCCTTAACATTTCATAAAGCTTTCCTTTCCCTTGCTGAGCTTATTAAGAGCATTTAACTACTATCATTATATCAGTTGACTCGCAGCTCTAGTCCGGTTCCATACAATTCAGACCTGTTATCTGAATCTCTATGAATGTCCCTCGATCCGGGCCTGGATGGGGATAATTATAAAGATTTATGGGGAATTGGGAACAAGTTCCCAATCGCGCATCCACATTATCCGACCCGAAGCGGCTAAAAATGTATTCCATGGACGCGCGCGGGAGAAGAGGGGGTGAAGTGGTCGGAGGGGGGACGATGATGCGCAATATGTGTTTGTTTTTAATTTTTACATTTATAATGAGGCAGATTTTTTTTTATATACCTTAGTAGATATCATTGAAACTAATTTATGTCCCTCAAGGTATAATCCTCCCCTATAAAACCTTAATGAAATTCCATTCTGACAATGCTAAGTCTTACTTTACTACTCCCTTGGTATTCATTGGTATCATTGCAAGAAAACCAGTACTATTATAATTCCGGAGATACTTATAGCTATAGTTTAGGGAGGATTGTAGCTTGATGTTCAAGCTTTCCTTTCCCTTGCTGAGCTTATTAAGAGCATTTAACTACTATCATTATATCAGTTGACTCGCAGCTCTAGTCCGGTTCCATACAATTCAGACCTGTTATCTGAATCTCTATGAATGTCCCTCGATCCGGGCCTGGATGGGGATAATTATAAAGATTTATGGGGAATTGGGAACAAGTTCCCAATCGCGCTCTTAAAAGTACATTTCGCAAGAAAGGTCTGTTTCTTAGTACGGAGATATTTTAAATGTTAAGCTTGGAAGTTCACCTCTTTGAATTGAACAAAGATAAAACAAAATTAGGTCGTTGTCTATGGCAAAATAAAATTGACTAAGTGCGAGTTTGTCTTCCGCAAAACTATCTTTGTATTATTTTTGAAATAAACTACTCAATTTCAAATCTTTAAAAAAAAATTAAATAAAAAAAAACCAATTACCTATATATTTACCTTAAAAGTTTTGTTCTTTTGAAAATTTAGTTTTTTATTGTTTACGACAGTGTGTGGCAAGCAAAAACGATTATAAATTAGTTCAGGAAGAGTATTACCATAGGTTTTGACTTATTATGATTGCCCAAAGTTTAAACCTAAAACTTGGTCAAAACCTGCGGTCAAAACTAATTAATTTTCCAGGTCCAATATGCACTGCTTCTTTATTAAGTGACACAAACGCATTGAAAACGCACAACTGAATCGCGTTATTATAGCAATTGTATCGCTGCAAACAGTCGCAATATGTAAAAGGCCTTATACAAACTACAAATTATGGAAGTAGTACAATCAGGAAATTAAACGGTTGACCACCTATCAACCTTAAGTTCTGTTTCCGCTTGCAGTAACACAGATATCAATCATGCAAATGATTTGAATAAGTCTGATCTGCTCTCTGTCAACAGTGTTTCTAAAAGGTATTATGTGCTTGCATGTCGCCAAATGAATCTATTTGAAAACTAAGCAACCTTTTCATTCCTTGAAATCTATAACTACATCTAGTTATATGTAGACGTCCTTATATAAGTTCATCAGCGAGTATAAACCAAGTACACACTTATGACAAGCCACAATGTATGAAATAGAGCGCCATAATGCCAAAGCAGCAATCCTGGTAGGTGCTTACAGTATGCATTAAGCCGGAGCACATTCCATTATATTAATTGACGGCTTAAGCCGAATTGGCTTGAGCCGCGCTTAAGCCGAACTGAGTCGGTCTTGCGAATGTGATAGTGCGCGCGTGACTAGCATTTAGCTTCCTGTGACGGGAAGCGTGTGAGGTTCCGTGCTAAAGTATTGTTCTTCACTTCGTTAAGAATAAGATTCGCGGATGAATCGAAGGGTTGTAAAACTAAAGGGCTTAAGCGCCAATTTTATTATTTTCTGTTATACCGTAAGTTTTGGCATATATATCGTATTTTCGTAAAACTGTTTGAATCAAGATTTACTGGAATAAAATGATACTTTTTTCTTTATAATAGCCGAATTGCAGCACACACATTGCATTAACCTGCCAGTTCTGTTAAATAATAATATAGCATCGTTTCGCTATAGCGCTATTAGTGACAAAAAGTATACAAAATTACACTAAAAAGAAAAACAACAAAAATAGAACAAAAATGAATACTGTCATTCCACATCGCTTTTTTATATTGTACATAATATTTTCAGATTAGCTCTTGCTTAAAGGAAATTATGACAGGACATTGTAATTGTTTTAGGTTTGCAGTCTATAACTTAATTCTTCAATAACCTGTATCAAAATGACCAAAATACGTAACGTGAAGTAAAGTAAAACTATTACAAACTGCAGTTTAAAGCAATAATAGCAAAAATACCTTTTTTCACTTGGGCCCTTCTTCACCGGTACGTAAATGAAGTGATAAAATAATTAAATTAAGAACAATGGTCGGTCGATCTACAGTACGCCTTCTGTCTTCAAATGTATAATATAATTACTGCTAAAATCACATAATCAGTAATATCAAAATGAAGTAATAAGTGTACTTGTAATCCGCGGAACGTAACGTATGCATTTGTCAGTTGAACCCCCCCCCTCTAAAGCCGAGTACACAAAGACAATAGAGGGCTGTGACGTCACAGGCGGTTGATTATGCCGAGTGTTCCTTAGGGCTCGTAGTGTTATGTTTGTATTGATATACAAGCGCTAGATGTGGCACTATAGACAGATAAAGTAAAGTAGGACAAGGAATCTAAAAAAAAAGTGTAAATATTATATTCTGGGTCAATCTGCTCATGATCAATATTTTTTTCTACATGTTGTTTGTTACCCTTTGTTCTTATAAAATAAGTAAATTAACTAAGCCATTGATGCAATGGGCAAACAGATTCTTATTAGCGTGGATGGGCCCCCCCAAAGTGAACCGAAAATCTGGTGAGGGTCGCGGGAAGCAGCTGAATTCGAACCAAGCAGTACCTACAGATCGTGTGGAGATCTTTGGAGGAACTTTGTCCAGCAGTAGACGTCTACAGGCTAAAATTATGACTAATTGATAATTGAACCCCTGCTTGCTTATGTTGGTTAAAGTAAAACCTGTTAAAATGGTGACCTATATTTATATCTCATCCAGTCACCTAAATCCTCGTAAAAGGTTAGTAATTATGACAGACGCTGGTAATTTCATACGTTAGGCTCTACCCACGATTGTTATCAGTAAATTAAGTTTTTGTTTGTTTAGACCTTTACGTGCTCGCGGGTTCAGTGTGTTTGAGCCTTTACGTTAATTGGGGAACGTAAACATGGTTCGCAACGCATTAAATAAAAACTATTTGCTTGTAGTTTTTATGTAATGTGTTAATTTTAACCAATTTATATTTATTCTAATGGGATTTGACTCAGTTTTAGTAAATACAAAACTAAATATTGTGTTTTTTTTAATTCTTACTACTAGGTAAGGTACTAGGTACTTCTTTATAATAATATGTAAAATACTAGACAGATTTTGAAGAAAGGTTACAATGTAACAAATTACTTATTTTTTGCTCATACATAACACTGGTTTGGGCACGTATTTATACTTGTCCAATTGTTTATTAATTGAACGTAATCCATACAGGCAATACGTTTTTTTTAACTAATAAAAACTTTTTCTTTAACTTGTTATCAATTTATTATTGAATTAATATAATGTATCAGAAATCAGAATTGTTAAAAGCGTTTAAAAACCACTCTTTCACAGCATAAAAATATAGAAAGTAGTAATAATATAATATTAGGGTTTTATATACTCACAAGTATTTTTGATCACCTTTAAACATATAATCCTAGACCTTTATTCTGACTCTTACCCTTTCCCTCCGCCAGCCATCTTTATTCCATTCCGCTATTAATAAACACACATCAATATTTTATCAGAAGCTACACGGCTGCTTAAATATGTATTCGTAGGTAACAAAAGGTAGGAAAACAAAGTATTTATACAGCGAGCGTGTACTCGCTATTGATTGATAGATCCTCTTTGTTGGAGCGGAGTGTTCGCGAGATCTTTGTTCGTAGAAGACGAAGGGAAATTATGCTAAACACTATTCGGTAAAATGACGAATAATTTTATGAAAAGCTCCATTAAAAAGACTGGACAAAATGAAATGAATACCAAGGAAGTAAAGCATATGATGCATGCGTGCATGATACGTAGGTATTTGAAAATCTAAGATAAAACTTGTTACAGTAATTGAAGATTGATTGAGGTGGCAAAAAAAAAATATTCTTTCAATTTTGACTTTTACACGTCTCTTTTTTTTCTTCACGTTGTATAATGACACTTTTTATATCATGCATGATATTAATGGGAAGTAACCGTTAGGCACGATGGTTTAAAAAAATAAAATCTTCTGTATGGATAAACATCAAAATTGGTAGGTAACCAACCACTTTCTCCCTGTTTCAGTTACCGCTTCCTTTACTAATCTCAATTTTTTCGTAATTTCACATCGTAAAAAAGTCAATTGAACCGAAAAAATCTTGTGATCGGCTTTAACGTTTTTTCCGAAAATAAAATCCGTTTAGTTTTCCATACGTTGGCTTTGCTCTCCGTTCGGCGCGGCCGTGTGTGGCGCGTATAACTTTTATGCATGTACGGCGGGGCTAAACCATCAATCTTTTTTTTCTCCTTTGTTTAGAAAAGTTTTTTTTTCGTGAAATCTTAAGACTTACGGCCTCCGGGGCGAGCCCGTTGAATAATGATTATTGGTTTTCATTGGATAAAGTTGAAATTGCACTATTTGCTCGGGGGAAATAAAAGTTAATTTTTAAGATTTCGAAAGCCAACTCAAAGTTTTCTCTACCTAATCATATTTCCTTTTCCTCAACTTCAACATGGTATTTTAAATAGAAAAAATTATACTAGTGGACTGTTTATAGGCTAGAGATGTTATAGATATTCTGGTCAACACACGAGTTTTTATAAAAAAGCCAAGCCAGTGCAAGTTGATCAACTTCACACACAACCTTTGAATTACTTTGAAGGCATATGGTCTTCTCACGATGTTTCCCTTCACCGTAAGAACGTCGAACATAATATGATTTCAATATTATGAATTCGGAAATCGAAACAACAAACTTCCGAATGGAAGTCAACAGCCCTAGCTACTTGGCCACCGACGCTCTTTATGTAAATGTATAGGTTGTATATCGAAATATACATATATTGTAAATAATTTCCTCGAACTGCAGTGCAAGTATTTCGTACGTACGCGTTTGTCGTATAAAATTGTGCGTTCAGCTCGCGTCGCCGCTTTTATTCGTCATTTTCCAATTTTCCTTACAAGTTAATGAAATTCCAAGCCCGTTTCCTTGTAATATAGGGTCCTAGTATACAAAATGTGTAGAAGTATTTGTAACAATGGTTCTTTATAGGGAGTGAAAATAGGATTCAATATTTTCCTTTTAATATTTTTATTAGTTTTCTTATTATTTACACTAATTGTCTAACCAGCCGTTTTGTCCATACTAATAAACCTTGTCCAAGACCTGGGGAAACAAACATTTTCTTTTTTATTTGGTACAGCCACACAGATTTATTTGATTTATGAGTTAATTTCCTGAAAATGAATTACTTATTTATTTCAATCGTAATATTGTTGAAAAAAAGGAATAGAATAAATATTCTGTATTGCACTAAAGAATTACATCATAATATAATCCACAAAAAGCAGAGACAATATAGATGTAGACGACCTTATTGCTGAGAAGCAATTTCTACCAGGAGACATAATCCTATGACGGGTCCGTGCAAACAACATAAAGCATATTTATGTTACATAATAATACTATTATATTTTATGTTCCGTTATACTTTTACTATTTTAATGTGAAGAACCTCATAGCTACTTTTCTAATTTTATCCACGTTAGGGTAGAGCTATCTTTACCTACACGTGTTTTATCAAAAATAAATCTTCCATATTTAACTAAATCACATCCAGCAATCTGATCCTCATTACTCGAATAATCATCCTGATTACTACATACATATATCCAAATAGGTATAATAAGGCTGAGACCAGTAATACCAAGTTAAAATATACAAATTACAGATACACTTCAGTGTACATTGCGGTTGCTGATACAAATATGTAATACTAACTTTCCGCCGCGGCTTCGCCCGCGTTAACAGTTTTTTTTCCGTAGGAATGAGGTATTTTAAAAAGTTTGTTATTTCTCAAGGTCTATTCTATCTTTATACCAAGTTTTATTAAAATCAGTATTTCATAGCCAATTCAAAGGAAACACACATTGAAATCTTTCCTCGTTAAAATATTATAGTATAGACAATAATAAACTTTCGAAGAATATGGCCCAAGATTGTAATAGGTAGATGGAGGCTAGAGAGGCCTTTGTCCAGCAGTGGGACACCCCGTTAACAGCCTATATATGTTCTCAACGAGGAACTTGAGCCTACCTCAAATTAGGGTGAATTGCCCTAAGTAGAACACGCTAGCAATGTGCGGGTTGATCAACTTCACACACAACCTTTGCATTTATTTACCGTAGTCGTAGGACATTTCAGGCTAGTAATAAATAAAACTTTAGAAACTAAAAAAAATCTTCATCCTATCTTTTAGCAGAATTGGGATACAAGATAGTACTAAGAGATTAAAAGATTCATATTTGGACTATTTATTTAGAAACTAGCCACCAAATCTGGTTATAGAATTGGACTAAAAGATTCCCGTTTTGTTGCCAGTTTCGTAATGTACTATGTTTACGATTTTGGGCTAGGTACCAAATTCACCTACCAATGTGGAAATATGTCCAATATGAAACAAGATGTCCAAAGAAAAATGTGTCCCAATGTAGACTAAACGAATAATTAAGAGTTCCCACTTTACTAAAAGAATCTTAGTTACTTATTAAGATTTTTTACCGTTTGGAAGCTAGTTACAAAATCTAGTTTCGAAAAAAAATCATGGCACCAAACAAAGCAATGAATAGCAAACTGTTTGTAACTGAAAATGTAACCTTCTCATAACGAGCCTCTGCTTTTCATAGCTACATGTATTTCAGTTACATACAAGACCCTTGGCCCTTAAGACCTTTCCAGGAAGGTAGCTGGTTCAATTAAGTCCCACCGCATCAAAAGGAAACGCCATGCGCCATGGGTACAAAAATTACACGCGAACCCGAATGCTTCAAAATGTAAATAGAATCGTTTCCTACTGAGGACATGCGTATGATAAGATTATATTATTTTATTTTTAACTAGCTGTCCGTCTAGTGGCCTCGCCTTCGTTATTAGTTTAATCATAGTTATATATTATTTATACAGTTTTAATTATGTATCTTTGTATTATTATTTATTGAGGTATATTATGTCAATACTATTTGTAAGTAATTTATGATTACCTATTCGTTTTTTATGCCGCCAACTCTCCGTTAAAGCGAGGCGTTGACATTATTCCCCACACAGGGCAAGATGGTTGGAGAATTAGGGATTACAGTTGTATATTTAAAAGCTGCTGCCTATTCCCTGGGTATATTCCTTTTAATCGCCTCATACGACACCTGCAGGAAGAATAGAAAGAGAGAGAAAAGAGAGAGAGAAAGAGAGAAGAGTTTTTGGTCCAATATTAAGACTGAAACTACCACACTTATTATGGTACCACACAGAGATTAAAATTCAAACATATTTGAAACTAGATTTGAGCTCTGCGACTTCGCCCACGTTTTATAAGTTTTTCCTGTGGAAATGAGGTATTTCCTGCAGTAAAAGGTAGCTTTTGTCCTTTATCAAATCTATTTTATCTCTGTACCAAGTTTCATCAAAATCGGTTCAATAGTATTCGCGTAAAAGCGTAACAAACAGACAGAGTTACGATCGCATTTATAATATTTAAGGATTACATTACAATACGGAATTTTCCTCAATTTAAAAGGAAATAAGAGGTTCCTTCTAAATGTAGGAAAATTCTGTCAATAAACATCCAATTAGGCATGAATGCTCACAGTTCGTTTTCCACCAATGGGTCCTCTCAACAATTCCGCCTACATTGACATTAAATCTGCCAAACTAAATAAAATACTCTGCATAGAGCTCAGTAACGACCAAATCGACCCATATAACTTCCAATTTAATTCCCCCACTGATCTACAACTAGTGTTGCCAGGTATGACGTTACATTTTCGTTTCATAAATAATTTTGGAAATTATTATTATAAATGTTCCTTATTTTCTGCTTTAAATATAAAACTTGTTGAACTGTTAATTTTGTTGTTCTTTCGTGTTGGCAATAATAGATAATTATTTGACTTACAATATGTTTTCATGAATGAAAGCAAATATTTTGTATGGCCAATTCTAAAATGGCATATTATTAAAACCAGACATCTGGTACAACTTTTTTTAAAACACAAAATTTTGTCCATGTGGTTAAAATTAGCAGTTCGCACGCAATGGTTTATATTTTAGCGTCTTGTGTTTCTCCTAAAGCTAAAGTAATGTGCACCTAAGCAACAATATAATCTGCGATAGGAACAAGATTGCCGATTTTTTCAATAACAGTTCAAAAATATGTTTTTAAGTACAAACCGTCAATTTCTTTTTTTTTCGACTTGGCAACACCACCCATAAGGCACCTAATTCAACTTTGGGGAGATAAATTCCTGACAACTTTCAGAATATATCGTCGACTTCAATCGCGTTCAAGTTAATTCGACGGTTTGCGTTCTTAAACTAGTAGGGGAAAGTTGGGAAGGCCAGGGGGGGACTAAGGGAAGGGGCCCCTATTGTGATAAGGATTGTGGAATCGTTTGAGCGGGATAGTTATTTTATTCACTGAAATTTATCACATCACCTTACTATCACACTAATATTATAAAGGCGAAAGTTTGTGAGTGTGTATGTTTGTTACTTCTTCACGTCTAAACGGCTGGAGGGATTTTAATAAAATTTGGTATGGAGTTAGCTGACACCCTGGATTAACACATAGCATACTTTTTATCACGGAAAAATGCCTCATTACCACGGGAACAACTGTTAAAGCGGGCGGATAGCTAGTAGGAAATAACAGAAACATGGTCTAGTTATATAATTTCATAAAATATATAGGTAAGCTTAAGCTTTATTATTCTTTTTAAGCGCATGTGAAATATTCCCAAAAAAAACAGCATATCAATACTCATGTACTCCTATTTTATAAGAAACATGCGGAACATAGACCGATTATTAAAAGCGATTTCACTGTACATTATGAAGTAAGTACAGACAGACAGATCAGCATAAAAAATGCACTTACCCCCTTGAGTGAAACAAGTAAGCAACATTAAAATCACATTACTGAAAAATCTATTTCAGAAACAGTACTCAAACAGCCTGAATACGCTTCTGTTGTTTCAAAAGTGGGGTCTAACTTCTTTGACTTTTGAATTTGAATGTCACTATTGATACTTTGGTAGGTATAGTGTGAAGGCTGCTGGAAAGTGGTTTTATATTTATTTAGTTTTTATTACTTCGACAGCTTATAAAACTCTACTATTGAACTCAATTTTGATAATCGTTACACATAACCATGAACTTTTCATTTTAAACTGCTTGAAACGTATGTACTCTTTTGTGTAACAATATTATGTGTTTTATTTATGTTTAATTGGACCACAAGTGCACTTGATCGGGATCGGGTCGGACGGGGTCTTCTATTCCGACCACGTAACTTGACACAAGCTACGTCATCATGCTGGTTTTCTTTGTCGAATGAGTATTAATTGTTATTTCCTTCTCGCTTTGTTATTGTGACGTAGGCTTGTGTCACTCTGGGAATAGAAGACCTTGCTTTTTTAGACCATGCTCAGTGGGAAACAGAATAGGATAATGAAAATATATTATATACATTTAGATTTGAATAAATTTATTTCCTTTTTTCTTAACAGATGGTTTAGGGATTGTAGTAGAATAATAATAATAAATTGGTAATCAAAGTTGGCGAATTTGTACTTTTGTTTTTACGCTGTAATTTGAAAACTAGTAGACCGATTTCTTTGTTACTGGTATTATTTGAAAGTGTATAATATTACCTAAAAGTCGTTCTTATACATCGAATACGCCAATTCAGCGGTTACCGCGCAATAATACGAAACATTGAAAAAAGAAATTGTGTATAAATAATATCACAGATTACGCTAAATCTATAACGTTTTCGTGGAAACAATGTTTACTACTTTAATTCTAAAACAAATCACCTAATCAAAAAGGTAACAATAATTACTATATGATTTATGGTGCCTGAGCTAGAGCTAATTTACGAAACGTAGTCGTAGGATCACTATACTACGAGTACGCAAATATAAGTAAATGAATGAGAAGAGATGGGTAAGTAATCACCATATTACTTTAATTATATATTTCAAGCTTACATTTTTCAAATAATACCTTGAAAAAAGACTTTACGTCGAAATAAAGAGGATAATTTTTTTTTGTTTTTCACTATTAGTAGTTTTGAATTTGCCTGTAGCATCTGACCCAAGGTACGTGACAAGATAAAACTTTTGTCAGGGGTAGATATTAGTAATACCTACCCATGATAAAAAAATAAAAGAAATCTACGGCGAAATAACCCGAGAAACATTTTTTTAGGTTTTCACTATAGTATTTTTGACTTTCCCTGTAGCATCTGACCCAAGGTACCTGACGAGATTAAACTTATGTCAGGTGATAGATTTTAGTAATCCCTTTCCATGATAAAAAATTAAATGAAATTTACGTCGAAATGACACGGAAAACAATGTTTTAGTTTTCACTATAGTTGTTTTAACTTTGCCTGTAGCACCTGACTCAAGGTACCTGACGGGATAAAACCTACATCAGAAGATAGATATCTGTAACACCTACCTATGATAAAGAAATAAAATAAATTTACGTCGAAATAACGCGGAAAACAATCTTTTAGCTTTTCACTATAGTAGTTTTGACTTTGCCTGTAGCACCTGACCCGAGGTACCTGACAGAATAAAAACTATGTCAGGGGATAGATATTGGTAATATCTAACCATGATAAAAAAATAAAAGAAATTTACGTCGAAATAACGCAGAAAACATTTTTTTAGTTTTCACTATAGTAGTTTTTAATTTGCCTGTAGCCCCTGGCCTAAAGTTCCTGACAGGATAAAAGCTATGCCAGGGGATATATATTGGTAATATCTACCCATGATATAAAAATAAAAGAAATTTAGGTCGAAAAAAAATAAAAAAAAATAAAAAAATAATTATGTTTATTTTAGACAATTCAGTACATACAATTACATGTTAGTACAGTTTAATTTGTAACAATTAACGCGGAAAACCATTTTTTATTGCGTACTCGTAGTATATTGACCTGCGACTACGTTTAGTTAATTAACTCTAGCTCAGGCACCATAAATCCTATAGTAATTATTGTTACTTTATTGATTAGGTAATTTGTTGTAGAATTAAAGTAAGCAACATTTTTATCACAAAAACTTTATAGATTTAGCGTAATCTGTGATATTATTTAAACACAATTATTTTTTATTATGTTTCGTATTATTACGCGGTAACCACTGCATTGACGTATTCGATGTATATGAACGTGTTGTAGATAATGTTATACCCGTTCAAATAATACTAATAATAAAGAAATCGGTCCACTAGTTTTCAAATTACAACGTAAAATCCAGCGATCTTTGATTACCCCCCCCTCATCCCTCCACCACTTTAGCACTTGACGACCGACAGTTTCACGTTCAGGACATCAAGACGAATCCAACGGTAGGAGTCGTTGCCATTTACAGGAGTGACAGATGAAACTCAAGTTCTAGAGCACTTTTGGTCTAAAATTAACCGGACTATAGTTGTAGAATACAAGTTTAAAACTTACTACTGCGGATTGCTGGTGCTGCTATAATTTCCATATTTGGTGGGATGATTGGGGATCGCAATTGTTATACATTAGGTAACGGTGAACGCTGCTACAATGTTTTTATAATATTATTTTAGTCTTTACGAGTTGGTTTAACCCAATTCCATGCTGCACGGTTTCTTCTATAAAAAAAAAACAATTTAAAAACTTGAATAAACGAAGAATGATACTTGTTTATATATTTTGTTGTATGGAAACGAAAAAAAAAATGCTTGCATCTAATACGTCCGAAAAATCTGATACCACGAAAATATCATAACTCATCAATATCAACGAAACCATTTATCATAAAGAAGCCTTGGCACTATTTCTTAATCAGATACAAAAATTCAAAGTCCGCGATAGCATCAGGGTATAATGGGCAAAGTTCGCGCAGTTGGCTGGCCGTTTCACCCCGACTTCCCCCAACTAATAACTTGCCAGGGGAAAAATGCAAAACCCATTATTCTCATGCGTTGAATAACAATGTCCCGGGACGTACAATGGATACCGGTTCTTTATTTAATAATGCTGAACTTGGATTGGAGTCAAATTTATTTATTCATTTTTTTACAAAATCTAAATATGAAGTTTTTTTTTTCAAAATATTCGCTGACTTTAAATATTAAATGTACGTATATGATTGTTACAATACCATGATCAGAGTTTTATAATACATACTATAGTACTTGAAAAGTTTTTTTTTATTAAAGTAATGTGTTCAACTAAGACTGATTTTATATAAAATTATTGAAAAATACACTATAAAAATCTATGCTTACGTCAGAAGTAAAATTTGTGGATATTTTTTATACAGTTGATTTATAAAAAAATAAGAAAATGATAGATTGCGTCATCTCAAAGTAATCCAATCAAGAAAAAAACCGATTCGAAAGCAACCCGTATCATAACATCCTTTCCTACAAACTAATGAGGTATTCGTAGAAAAAATACTTTTGTAATGATAAAACTGTAAGATGTGTTGCTGCTGTAGTTTTTTAGAGCGATTGATGAAGACACGTTTATATATTTGTAAGAGGTATATTACACTCTTTGATTACATTTATACGTTTTTACATGTTTAAAATACGTTTTTGATATCGTAGAAATATTAAATGGTGAATTATTTTGCTTCAGTCTATCTTTTGTAAATATCCATAACTTTGGCTATAACAGTTTATAGTCAAATATAAAATAGTCTTGTGTCATAGTTAATAGTCATGTTGTTCGCACACACTTCTTCGCCTGTTATTCAAATGTTGTTTTATTACATAAAGTTTTATGATATATTTGTTTGAGTAGAGCAAGATCTTTACGAGAGACTTTTTATCCAGCGTGCATGCTTAAATTATCACAAATATTGGTGACACATCTTGATATTAGTCACATCATAGCTGCAAGTATCCCGGCATTGTTACTCCCACATTCTTCCTTACTTTTATCTAAGATTTCATCTTTGCCCGCAAGGAATCTTTGTAAATCACTAGCATTTTGCTTCTGCCTTCGTTTGTTTGGTTTCGAAATTATCCTATCCTAAATATATTTTTTCTGATTTATTCGTATTCTTAGTATACGGCTTTATTTTTATGTATTTTTAATGAAGTTATGATGTTGTGTTTTATTATGTATTCTGTTTGTAACTCCTGATGTGTTCTACTTTCAACAGGTACATTGCGTATAGGAAAAAAACGATTTTTGTAAAAATTTACTAAAGAGAAAAATGAGCTAATAAAAATTTAATACAGTTATTTAACTTTAGTTGGTCCATGTTGTTATTGTAGAATTTTCATAATTTTAAATTTTGACATTATATTATAACAGTTTGTGGTTTTCTGTGAAGAAAATATTTTTTTGTTTCAAATGTAAAGATAGGAGGCTGTGTGTTTGTATTTTCATTTCTAAGATATTATGTAATTGCCTCAGAGATGCTCCATGTACAGAACACAACAGAAATATCTGCCTTCGAAAATCACAATTTGATATTGTTATGTAAGATTTTTTTAATTTCATACAAAAAACAGAATACAGTTCATGGTAATTTTTTTAGACTTCGCCCGCGTTAACAGTTTTTCCCGTAGGAATAGGGCATTTTCCCGCGGTAAAAGGTAGCCTATGTTACTCAGGGTGAATGTCCTTTCTAATGGTGAAAGAATTTCTGAAATCGGTTCAGTAGTTTCTGAGTATATTCATTACAAACACACACACACACAATAATTCAGATCTTTCCTCTTTATAATAATAGTATGATAGTATGATAATTAACTGAGCTACCTCTTCCTTGTTCACGATCAATCTCTGTTCCAAAACCAGTCCACAACAAATATCTGAAATATAAGAGTCTTTAAGCGGATCCAGGGAGCATGAAATTTGATTCGGCCCAAAATCCTCTTGGGCCGAGATCAAAAGAAACGTAATGTTTTGTGATGCTGCGGATATCTCCGTTTGGGACTTAATGAAATTAATAAATTTCTCGCAAAACGGCGACGGAAAGCAGGGGCGGACTAAAGAATTATGTGCCGTGGCGTAAATTAATTTCACACAATACAAGACAGCGTCACAAAAGCTGGACATTGGCAAACTGTTAGAAGACAATTACTCGTACTTTAGTAAAATTATTAATTTAAACACACACTTATTAATAAATATATACAAAAATCTCGACTATATTTTAATTGCATTCAATAGTTGTAAAAATTCGAGATGTTGCAAAAAGCCCTGATATAGTATTTCAGTTTGATTCAATCATCTATTTGTTACATACATCTTTTAGGTACCTATGCGATTATTTTATCATCTCAATTTTCTTTTAATTTTACTCAATAAAAAAAGGTTTTTTTTTTTTAATTAAGTATTATGAATTATTTTTTATATCGCCCTAGCCTAGTTCGGGCCCTGTGTTTGTACTACGTCACGGCCGCGACCCCTAATCTTGATAAATAACACTATTTCCCCGCCGCGCCCTAATTACAGGGTGCTCTCAAAACTGAGGCTCGTTTGATGTCTCGAATAACAAGCTAATCACGGCACAGGGTGCTCCAGAAATTGACGAGATTTTCAGATCCGAGCCCTTCGCGGTTAACTGAAGCTTATTTGGGGTGGAGTTTTTGGAGGTTTAATCGACTGTTTTGAGGCTGCTAACCACAGCTCATTTATATGGTATTAACTAAAATTATTATTATTTCCTCTGGATATTGCTTTTTGTTGTAATTTTGTCATCATTTCTTTCTTTGCCTTGAGTGGGGGCAATTCGAAGGGCAGGAATGAACCATCATCTTCTGGATAGGAAACAACAACCCATTCCTTTACGCTACCGATGCTCTATTCCATCATCAATCAATAGATAATAATACTAATATTCTCCTAAATAATATTATTTAGGTGAAAGTATATTTTGTAAGTTGCGTTTTTGCCGATAACGCCTGAGCTACTGAACAGATTTGGATGCAATTTAGCATGGATATAGAATGTACTCCGTTTCACAACACAAACAACATCGAATTTCGAGAAAATACCTCATTACAACGGAAAAGAAAAATAAAATGTAAGAGTAATCTAAGGAAATATAGCCTTTTTTATATGAAAACCCGCAGCTAAAAAGCACCAATCGACCAATAACTTAAGGACGCGATTGTAATCAGAAGATTGTGTTTCCGCCCCATTTACCTAAAACGTTATAGGTTAAAACAATAAAAATTGTCGACGATAAATTTAATGTTTCCGAACAAACCCAATAAGTTTTACGGTCAACTTTGCGATGTACGCATTTCTGGTTCAATGTTTAACAGTAGTTTTAATATAACTTGAACATTAATATTACATGTTTATTTATTGAAATAGTATGAATAGATTTACCGTGGAAAAGTTATAGTTTTTGCATTGTAAAAATATGTAAGTACTTATTTAGAAAAAAAAAAACTATGTCTAAGACTTGACCAACCCAAATCTTTGTTTGGGTGCAATACAAGGTAACCCAAGTTACGCAACCTTGCAGTATTCACTTGTGTAACCATTAATAACTGCGATGACTAACACGGTTATGTTATAGGCTGTTGTCGGCCGTATCTATTTCAAATCAGCTTTTTTTTTTCTTTAGTAACATGTGTATATTCGGGCATTTAAAGTGTTAAATTGAAACAACGAGCTCGATGCTATCTTGTTTATTTATTGCTGGGTTGTATTATGGTGTGAATTTATTTGTTCTACTAGGTCTTTTAGCTAAATTAGTAGTTACCTACTTATACAATTGATCGTATAACCTCCTTATCACAGTCGGCAGTGGTAATTAATAAGTTAATAAAACGATGCTTGAAATTTTGGTATTTAAGAAAATGTACAAATATAATAATATGCAGACTTAAAATATTTTCTAGGACATTTTTTTATAATTAATTTTCTATGATTTACAATACAATACACAACAAAAAGAACCCTTAATTTATTATTTCAAAGTATTATCCAACCAACTTTTAGATGATCTAAATAATAAATTAAAAAAAACAAGGCTGACTAATATTGAAAATAATTTATGTTATTTTATTTTCAACCAAGTTTCAATTATGTTTGACATTTCATAAAACAAGTGCTAGTTACTAAGTTATTGGAAACTAACTTTAGCTACCACCATAAAGTTATGCCCTTCGAAACCATAACCAAAACTAAAGCATTCCTTTCAAACATCAAATCACTATTACGTTTATTTGAACTGACAACTGAATTAACACCGCCTCGAACGAACTCCCCGAGGCACGGAGGAACTGAATTAGGGTAACCACATTGTTAGGATCTAAAATGGGATACGTCCAAATGTTTAATTAAGACAATGTCCCAATTTCTCAACCTTGGCAAAACATTGACACAACACGGTTTTAGAAATAAATTGCAAAAATTAACGAACATAAATAGTCCTAGTTATTATCTATTTACTGAGTTTTTTTTTTACTATAATGTGATGTAAGCACAATGTTCACAAGTGTACACATAATGCCTCATATAATGTGCTTAATATTAAACGCGAAATGTCATAAATTATTTTATACTAGCTTTAGTGGGATTGCTTAAACTGAAATATATTTAAGTCAAATCACAAGTACATAATATGTACTCAACGGTTCTAAAATGTAGACATGCAATTTTTTAATTATAGTTTGTACATGTCGATTTGTTGTTGACAATTTTCTTTTTAAGGGACGTATTGATATCGGCCAGATGGCCGCCCTAAAGTTGTCCAATTGGAACTGGCTGTATCCACCTTTGATTTAGTTCACGTGTGCCTTCAGATATTTCCCTGAAGTTTGCTCTCCTGGTGTGTTTCCTGCGCTTATTAAATAAGTTTATAGTTTAGTGTATTAATCTATATTAATATTATAAGGAGGAAAGGTTTGTTTGTTTGCATCGAATAGATTCCGAAACTACAAAACCGATTTTAAAATTTCTTTCACTATTACGAAGCTACACTACCCGGCTACATTTTATTTTCAAAAAAATTAGGGCTTCTTACTAATACTCCAATAATCTAACTCAACCTTGAAAAATACGTAAAATATTCCTAATAATTAAATAGGCTCCGAAAATACTGAACCGATTTTGATGAAACTTGTTACAAAGATAGAATAGACCTTGTAGAAATTTTTGGCATGCATGCCGCATGAAATGGAGGCAATTTTTTTTTTATAATGGTATCATATTCTGTGCTCCTATTACAAACAAAAATAAAACATCTAATTTTGTTTTAATCATTTAAATTTCGAATACACAAAGTAGCAGCGAAACTCCTTAACACTTTGCTTGCGGTCGTCAACTCCCGATGTGTCTTTGAAGTCTCGGCCGAGATGTGGCGGCATCAAACTACCGGAGTGACGGATCCAACTTGAGGTTGGAAACTTGGGGGGCCTCAGATGATGTCACTCGATAACCGTTGTTAAGCTAATTCCGCGGCGGCAAGTTTTCCGCCTCGCCACTAGGCTGGGAGTGTTGGATTAGTGCGGGGTTGTGTACATAGTGATAGTCTATCGATAGTAACGTGACCTTCAAAATTTGTTGATAGTATCGATAATAAATTGAATAGTATAGTTAAAACAGATTGAGTGGAAATGATAATCTAAAAATATTTTGTATCGTTAATAGGTATAAAAAATCTATAGTATCGAAAGATTCTGTTCGAACGGATCTTACATCGCCAATTTTTCAAGATTGGTAAATTATTTATTGTTGTTTAGACTTTTTCTTACATTGATAGATGAGAACCAACCTTGGGTTGAGCAATATTTTTTAATTTTGTCGCCATTTTGTGTTTTAAAAACATTTATATAAAATTTAATGTAATTGAATTTTATCGACCAGTTTAAACTTTCAATAATATTGAGGGTCACGATGTCACTTAGCCGCAATTTCGATAGTGCTATCAAATTGTCGACTAGTTTTCAAGACCTTTCGATAGCAATAGTATTCATATTGCAACAGCACTTAGTTCAGTATACTATTTCAAAGTTAAGCAACGAACTCTTAAGCCTAATGGTATTTTTAAGTGCCAACAAGAGATTTGTTAGAGTAAAGGAATACATAGGTACTTATTTATTTATCCGAAAAAAGTCATCGTATAACTTAGGAAAATAAATTTGGCGCAAAATTCACAACACATTATAATGTTGGGTCCCAAACTTTATCTTGAGAAACAATAATTTTATAAGAGACATTAGTTAGATTTAAATATTTTCAGTTAAGTCCATCTAATTTCCCATTTTATGCTTCTCTGATGACAGTATAATTAAAACGTATGAGTGTCAAATCAAATCAAATCAAAAGATATTTATTCAAAGTAAAATTTTACAAATAATTTTTCGACGCCGAATGAATTTAAACGAAGTTAATAATAAGCTTTGCTCAAACCAAGCCTGGCTCTTGTCTCATACAAATGAAGAATAAATAAGAGGCGATGTGATAGTATTATTGCGAGTGTGTAGATAGATTTAAAGTTACCCCCCGTTGCCACTTTAATATTGTATCTATGTCTATATTGTGAAAGTCCTTTATGTGTTTCTTCGAAGTAATATCATTACTTTCCTTGACAGTATCCATCTATCAGTCTGCGAAGATATTTCTCAATTTTTCATCCTTACTTTTAGTCTATCCATATTTTGTTTTGTTAGTTTTATTCAACTAGAAAAAGTTTGAACAAAGTCAATGCTGTTAGCCGAAATTACGCCGGTAAGTCAAGAGTAGGTATATGTAGTATCATCAATCAAGAATATTAGGTACATCATTTGAAGTTACTTAAAAATGTAAAACGAATGAAATGTGTGCCTATTATAATATTGGTGGACGACACAATCTTTGAAATAAATAAATTTAGCTTTATTTAAAAAAAATGGATTATAATATTTGTTTCACAGTAGTGTTTTAGTTTCAGGCCTTTTTAATTTTAAACTAGCTGTCCGAACAAATGCCTCTATATTTCAGACAATAATTATTTAGAAAATTCTTTCATATTTTCCCACTTTATTTGAAATCAACTTTATAGAAAATCACTGCGACTGATCATTAATATATTTTAACGATATTTTTAAAAATATACTCGATATGATATATCTTTATATACCTCGAGAATAAAGGCTGGTCTAAAAAAAACTAAAATAACTAACACTAAACAAAATATATACTAATAAACTCTATATACACCTATATAACTAATTTTATCGACTTTGTAATCAAGAACCTACTTACGTCAACTTTGTCATATTTTCACTGAGGGTAAACGTACAAAAATGTCTAGACCAGTCTGAGAGGGTAACAGACAGAGACCGCGGGACGAGAGGGGGGAGGGGGGCGTATGAGTAAGACAACAAACTGTCACCAACTAACAAGAGATGTCACTTTCCTTTGAAAATATTTCTCTTGAAATAATACACCGAATCCCTTTTTGCTGTCCGGAGTGTGTGAGACGAGCGACGCGATTTGATTTAAAAAAATTATATCTATAATTCGCACTTTGTCTTAAGTATTTTTATATTTCTGTACTGAAAGCACTTAACAATAAAAAAGTTATACGCTTGTTAAAAAAGATGAAATATCTCACAAAATATTTATAGACCTCCCTTTTTCTAAATCAACAAAGCCAAAATCTTCTGTTGATTTAAAATAGTTTTACTAAACTTTGTTTTTGACAGAAAGATAATTTGTCTTAACTTTAATGTCAGACTAATTAGTTTCTTTTGTCTTTAACTTCAATAATTTTCTTCTGTTAAACTTGAATAATATTATCATCGTAAATTTATTATTTTAGTTAGCTTTATAAAGCGTATCTAACTTTATGTTATCGTAAACAAACCAGTGCCAGTCAGTTCCACGTGTATTTTACGACCTTAAATAAATTTTAGGCTTAAAAGTTGTAATAAAGTTTTCTTATAATACCAAAGCGACTTTTGACCAATACAAAATCACTTATATTAAAGCGTACGCATAGTGTACCGTTTGTTTTTTATTAATAATCAAATAAAAATAAATAATATTAATAAGTCACAACCCACATATTACTGGTGGTATCACCTTGCACAAAAAGTAGTGTAATGTGCGGTGAGTACCTAGTCCATTATTTTATTTTTTCTCCCGCTCGCACCGTGCCCTCACCCTTACCCGCTCTAGAAAACATAATAATACATCATATTTATCTGCGACCGCCTCTCATGGCCGCTCCATACATTTTTGTAGCTTCCCACGCAATGGGGAAATGTATGGTTAAACCTTTGTTGAGGAAGTATACGCACTATGAGAAACTATCATGGTTAGTATTTGACCGAGATACGGGAAGAACCGGTTTCTTTCTTGTTTCTTTTATTCGTCACTATCATGTAAACAAAATTGATGAGCTAAATATATGATTACTAAGTAATACTTTTCTTTTGTTTTCAGGTAAGTGTTCCAGATACAAAATAATTTATAATGATGGCTGATTATAAATTGGTGAGAAAAAAATATACATCCAAAACAACTCTTCTAAGAAAAGGGATACAATAGGTATTATTTATCTTTATGAGCGGCGTATTTCATTTTTTTAGCTTTTTTAATCTTTTATTGTTATGAAAGTAGCATGTTTTCACGTATATTGTATGTAATGTAATAGGGAGTTTATAATGTTTATATACTGAGCAGTTGAATAAATATATATAATACCTAGATCAAAATTTCTACTTGCAGTGTATGTTGTATAGAATACAATATAATCAATTAAAAGAAAAGAGACATTTTCTGCGGTAAAAGTTAGCCTATGTTATTCAGGGTAAGTGTAGCTTTCTAATTGTGAAAAAATGTTTGAAATCTGCACAGTAGTTTTTGTGTTTATTTATTACAAACATACACACACACACACACAAATACAAATCTTTCCTCTTTATAATATTAGTATACATGGAAATAGGCGTTTAAATAATTGAGTGTTGTGGAGGAGTTGCGCAAGACGGCTAATGAATCACGGAGCAGTCGCAGGGACTCCCGCCAGCTGCCCTTTTATCTGCGACCCTAGTGCGGCTGCTCACAGACAAAACACTGGAAGCAGATAATCATACTCATTCTAATATAAAAGAATAAGGTGATGTCATAGCAAGTAGGTAATTAATACTCATTGGATCAACAATCATACATAATGTAGAGACGGAAGCAAGCAAGTTAACATGTAAGATAATATTATAAATTGTCTTAAAAAGCTGGAGGGAGACCTGTGATTGCCTATCATACTAATACATAATTATTATAAAGAGGAAAGATCTGTATTTGTGTGTGTGTGTGCGTATAAGTTTGTAATGAATATAATCAAAAACAACTGAACCGATTTCAAAAGTTCTTCCACCTTTAGAAGGCTACATTCGCCCTGTGTAACATAAGCTGCCTTTTACCACGGGAAAATGCCTCATTCCCGCGGGTATAACTTTTAACCTAGTTATTAAATAATTTTATAAATATGACCCTCCAGTGGCACATGTAAGTAAATTGATCTGTAAATGTACCTATTTTACCAATATTACTGACAAGTTAGGTAATTGATTGATAAATAATATTCTATAGTAGAAATTCCACTTAAAATAACAAAATATTATTCACATAATAAAGTATAACTGAGTAACTTATAACTCCGCGACTTTTACCTAGCTATTTGTGTTTCTTGACGAAAAATAATAATTTAATATTCATTGAACTTCAATAATTCCTTCAGAATATACTTAAAATTTATAACAAAGCTCAAAATCTTTTATTGACTCAAATGAACTTTTTAGAAAACATTTGCCTTTCGGCTAGGTAGATCCCCTGCCTAGCATGTTACTGTAACTCAAAAGCTTAAAATAACATCGAAAAGGGGTTCCGCCAAAATTGCCCCAGGCCCGGCGCAAAAAAAATGTATCTCAGATTTAAGAGTAATAATACTAGAAATATTTGAAAGTGTTCCTATTTACAAATTCGGTGGCTAACATCGTTTTTTTGCCCAGGGAAGTTTCATAGGCGCTAGGTGTGAAAATTCAGCTTTGTATGAAAAACTTCGATCTATTGTAGTACTTAGTACTTTAACAACATAATATGTATGTGTGTGTATAAACAACGTAACGATTTATGATTAAATTTAGACACAACATATTCGTATATATTTTTTTAAAGCTTAAACCAAAATAGCACTTACAGTGTTTTCAGAGTCGCTCCTACGAGCGCCCCGAGGCCCTTCAGACCCCATTTATCTTGGAGGTCTATTGTTTATCCTGAATTATAATTATACGCGCAATTTGACGACAAACCGTCTGCCTCGGACTACATTTGTATTAGTTCAAGGATTGCGAGAATAACAAAAGATTCTAAGCCTTCTTTGAATTGCTGAAGGTCGAAAATAAAACGTTAAAAAATTCTATTTCAAATAGGTACTTAGAAGCTGATCAATTTTTATTGTAACGTACTTACAATCTATTTGTTGATATTATCTCTGTAAAAGATTACTGCCATGACCATGATACATGTATTTTAAAATTGAGTCTAATTCCCTCGTTCTTAAAGTATCATTATTTCTTCTCATCCGTAAAAACCGATAATAATATCGTATTTTTAAATTGATCTGAAACATAAGTAGGTAAACAAAACTATATAAAATGTTATCTTTTTATTCTTCATCATTCAAATATCCATTGTCTTTTTATTAAAAAGACCTGTATTTTAATGTCAACTCTGATTTAAGTTTCATTTTAATTTAAAGTAACAAGAATGCATTTGATAAAAATGAAACTACATTCCACTTACAAAATTGAAATTGGACCAATTCCCAGTAAGTTCGATAATTAAAACTCGACATTAAGCGAATAAAAAAAGAATAAAGGAATAAAGCGGCCACATACGGTGCAATTAGCGCGTGCCAAATGCCCGCCCGTGAATGGGCCGGATAAGGGTCGCGATATAAACCGACCAAGTCATGGGTTATTCTATAGCGTGCCACTTATGTCATTGTTATACGACGGAAAATTCCGCATTCAATAAAAAAATGTCCAATTTATAAATGATTTAGGTGGTTTTTGGCAACATTATGCAAATATATAACTACAGAAATACACGTTATTTTCCCTACCGGGGTGAGAAGAGTTTATGTAGCTCACAAAAGCCCAAAATAAAACTATCGTTAGTGAAGTGTTTCGGTTAAGATATTAAAAATAGCAAACTAATGGTTTATGTCAGGAATAATAAAAATAAACTTTCTTCAAATATTGAAATTTAACCCATTTTTTACACTTTTTCATAAGTTTTTACTTGACACCATCCGTATCATTATGTATCAAATCAATCTAATAATGTTTGTTTAATTTTGTCTCGTGTATTTAAAATGATCGTACGTACATACTTACTACTACGGAAAAGAAGTGTAGGCATTTCGTAGACATGCTACGACGTTAGCTACGGCGTAGGCGTTCGTAGCGGGTTGAATCGTCATACATAGATTGTGTGCGAAGTTTTTAATCTCGACAGATGAGTTTCGTGAATATTTATTGAACCAATATTTTCATTGTTCTGGCATTTTGTAACGTTTTCTTTTCCTGGGAATATTTTATTAAAAAGCGTAGTTGAATAGTACCATAACTTGTTCTGAACAATTTAGAGGGATTGTCGTATAATATTTGCTGAGAAAAATATAATACTTCGTATTGTCTATATAATGTCTGATAACAGTATTTTTTTCTTAGTTTAGTCCGTAAGTAATGTTCAATAATAATAACAGTGACATGATTTCCACGGAGTTACACAGAGGAATACAGATAACCCTCCGGTTATCCCATTTTCCTCAAACCAGCTACTCCATAAATTCATCTTAATAAACTTTTTTTAATAAACCTTTTTATCTTAAAAGGTTGACCGAACTCTCGAACAAATAAATCACAATCCCCATTCAAAGGACTTTCTTTGAACTTTCTCATTTTAACCTAATTTCAAGTCGAGGGTGTCTGAATTACGCCGAATTGTTATATCTATACTAATATTATAAAAAGGAAAGATTTGATTATTTGATTGTTTGCATTGAATGGGCTCCGAAACTACAGAACCGATTTTAATAAAACTTGGTATAAATATAGAATATACTTTGGGGAGTACTATAGGCTACCATTTACCGCAGGAAAATTTCTCATTTCTTCTGGAAAAGCTGTTCACGTGGGCAGAGCCGCGAGGCGGAACGCTAGTCTGTAGTCGGTATTTAATCATAATAATATTTATATGACAGAAAAAATCCGATGCCTCTCTAAGAACTACCTTACAAATATAGAAATTCCAGTCTATTTCACAATGCTTGCACAGTAAAAACAAAAGCAAATTAACAATTCAAAACTTTTATAAAAAAGGAGAGAGAAAAGGTTAGGAAAGGAGGAGAAAATTTTATTTTTGTATATTTATGTCTTGCAAAATCGGTATGAAAACGCGTACGCGTATATTGTTTAAAAATATTTTTTTCTTCGACAGGAACTATCTCGCATCTTGCAATAAAACAAAAGGCGTTTAGGACATTTCTTTTGAGGACATACTCGTATTTTTATAATGATTTATGTTACCTATTTTTGTCAATTTTCAACCACAAAGCTTATAATATTTAATACCACCACCGACCGTATCAACTCTCTTTTTTAATCTGAATTCTACGAACTATTTATACGTTAAATAATGGTAATATAATATTTAAATGGTATTTTAAGTACAAAACGGCGTCCAATTATAAAACGACCTGCTACGGACGTCAAAGATCCATAGCATTTATAAATTACGTACAATTTTGTATGATCCAAGTGAAAGTGGGAAGCGAAATATAGGATTAAAGGAGAACGTCGCGTCGATGGCTAATTGGCTAGGGCCATTAACAACCATTTGAAAGTTCCCGGGTTCAAGCCTGGGCAGGTACCTATGTGTTTTCGACTTTTTCGAATTTATAGGAAAACGCCGATGGCCCAGCGCATCCAAGTCCGGTGAAGCTTGATTGGTCGTACCTTTTCGACACAAGCATAGGTCAATTAAAAAAAAAAAAGGCCCAGCGCATGTTGATCAACTTCACACACAACCTTTGAATTGCGTAGCAGGTGTGTGCAGGTTTCCTCGCGATGTTTTCCTTCACCGTAAGAGCGTCAATAAACGTACATATGAATTCGAAAATCGAAAACACATTGGTACGTGCCGAGGTTTGAACCCGCTAAACTCTGAATGGAAGTCAACGGTTCTAGCCACTTGGCCACCAATGCTCTCGATCGATCGATCTCACTTATGTAAGTAATAGGTAGCCTATGTGTTATTCTGATGTATAATATTATTGTAAAGTTTAATTAAAACCCATTCAGTACTTTTCACGTGAATGAGTATTAAACAAACATCCATCCATCCATCAAACTTTCGCGTTTTCTTTACTAATATTATTATTAGTAGAATTGTATTGTATGAAAGTCGCTATATCTTGTATGTTAGGTTGGTACCCCTGACTGCAGTCACAATGCGTTCGTTACGGGCAAGTTGGATTTCGGCCAGCGTGTGCGGAACCGGATGGTCTATTACTCATACGGCGGACGCTGCGGATCCCCAACCATTCCTGCCCATTTTTCAACGGGCGAGTTGCGTGAAATCGTTTCTTGGATGGGAAGAGATATTAGTTATAACAATATTTTGTTATGGTAAAAAATAGGTCTTGATATTTTGAGTTCTTTTTCGTTTGTCGAAAACTTGAAAGAATATTTCACTGTTTTTTTAAGATGAGATGAAGTTGTAATGGACCGGAGAGTTTTGTCAACGTCTTTATCTCGCCTCTATCTCCTCGTCTCTATCTAGAGTCGCCCGCGATACAGGATTTCCTAGTGCCGGGTCCTCAAAACTTGTAGATTTGTTGTTAATGATCGGAAATAAAAAAAATTGTATCTTAATTATTTATGTAAATAGTTTAGTGCATAATTTTCAGCTAAA
This sequence comes from Teleiodes luculella, assembly GCA_948473455.1. Classification (NCBI taxonomy): domain Eukaryota; kingdom Metazoa; phylum Arthropoda; class Insecta; order Lepidoptera; family Gelechiidae; genus Teleiodes; species Teleiodes luculella. The sequence goes on from OX419607.1 coordinate 10,712,604, forward strand.
GTTACATTGCAGCCTCTGTGGGCGAGTGGTCAAAAAATTGTTTCCTGTTACTCGCATGGTGCAGTAAAATTTGTATTAAAGTATTTTCATCTGTTTTCCTTGAAAATAGAACTGACTACCACTATCAGTTTCACGAATTCAAAACTGTAGTGGAACGCAAAATAGAACACCAAAAATTTAAATCCAACAATTCTGGTAAAAAAGATGGCGGCCGAAATATTTCATCACGCGTGTTGCAATGACTGACGTCACAGCGAGCCAAAAACCGTTGGCGATTCAAAAAAGGAAGACTGCTTACAATTTCGTCGCAAGTGGTGTTGGCAGTTAAAACTATGATGAACCGTGTCATGTATCTGTAATATAAAAATAAGTGCACACTGCACATTGACTCAAAAGTCACGACTAAGCAACCCAACGTAAGTGAAGCAACTAAAATCTTTATTTCTTTTTGAAAGTTCGGCTTTGAATAGTATTACACTTAAGGGACTTGACTCTTAACGTATAACCAAAAATCATGCATGCTCATCATTGTAGGGTTTTTAAAAATGTGAAAATGAGTTCCAAATTATAAAACCATAGTGGGGCCCCGCGCCACCGCCTTCACAGACAAAATTATCGAAACCCTGCAAAAGTTTGAACTTGAGCTCGGTCGCAGACTAAGAAACTTGATAATTTTACTGCCTGCTTGTTTCGCATGTGGGTTTTGAGGTTAATCTACTTCAAAAACATAGATGTAACTGAATTGTTGAGCCGCCTTAGGTTGCTGACGTAGCTACTATAACGACTCCAACCAACAAACGGTATCAATGACTTTACACGCCTTTAGAATCACGGAAACATCTTTCTTTTTCGTTGGGGATTGGGGATTGTAGTTGTTAGTAACTTAAGTGAATTAACTGCATTGATGCTATATCTTTTGTTGCATCGTACGATTTTCACAAAGTTTATCTAATTCAATCCAGTAACCACACGGCGCTACATTCTTCGAAAACTTATATAATCCTTTTTTTGTGACCAAACATCTCATGTTATCTTTAATTTGAATCGCGGCAGTCTAAGTATGCGTGAAAACAATCTCCTCGTCTTGTGTTTAATTTGCAACATTGTTTTTATAACATTATAATTTTGGGAATCCCATCTTCCAGCGGAGATGGCGGTCCTCATCAAATTTGTTAGCGAAAGACGCAGGATAATGTTTTTACGGCGATATTTAAACTTGTTTCGTGGCTGTTTTAGGGGTTATTTAATTTTTTTTATGGTGCTTGTTGGGGAAAATTCGTTGTATTGTGGATAAAAGTGGTCGCAGTGGAGAAGCAACCCTGTGGTCATTACAGATCGGCGATTGTAGGCGTATTATGGATTGAAAATTTGTCTTTGAAATTTTTACAAACTTCTTTCGTCTGGCTTTAATAAATAAGTAATAATGAGCAAATAAATTAATGTAAATTTACTTCTTGATATAGATAGCCGTCTCCGTAACTCAAGTAGTAGTAACTCTTCATTCAATGCCATATAATATTTGATAGAATTATACGACTTCGTAGTCAATATTTCTGTTATATATTTTTTTTCAGTCATTTTAGGCTCTAGATACGAATACTCTTTGGAGCCAGTCATTCGTAAATGTCATAACACATACATTTTCACTAAAAAAACCCAGTGTTGTCCTTCTTCAGCTCGACCAAGAACGTTATTTTCGAGTTTAAAAATGATCCAAATTTGAAGTTTTTTCTTTTATTCTGCAATTTTTCCCTCTTTTGATCTTGAAGATATTTAATTTTGTAATGTAATTTTTCACGATATACCTAGCTTTCGATAGCTAATTTTGACTGATTCCTCAACATAAACGTGAGTGACCGTGTCCGCTTGTATATAATAAAATAGTGTTTTCGAGGTGGCACAATAATGACTATTTGCTCTAGAAGCCTTATATTAGTAAGCGCAGCGGTATGAAGGAAGTTGGCCGGCCGTCCCGGCTGCCCCGGGGTAGTTTCGTCACAAATTACCAAATTCCTTGCAGTATTTATTTATTTTCCTCGTACTAAAATTAACGTCATATTTGCTGCTGGTAGTATGAGTTTTGACTACGTAATTGTAAGTACGAATTTTGTGATAAACGGTTTGAATTTGCTGCTGGATTATCATTCTTTTAACTTCAATTATTTTTTTAAACAAATTATTTTCATGGATTGAGATATCAAGCCAAATTTGCCTTGAACCGTTTACTTTCACAATTAATAAAATATGTAATCATAATGCTTCAAAAAATAAACTTAAAGCAATTTTTTATGACTATTCCTTAATTTTTTATACTGAAATGACGAAGACCAAGATCCAATTCGAATCTCTCAGTTACTTAAATAAGTATTCCTAAAATTAATAAGTATTTTGTGCCTTTCCATCTATTTAGTTTTAAATTTTGCATACAAAAATGATGATTTTTAAGCATTTGAAATAAAAAGAAACACATTCTTCTTGAAAACTACAGAACAATACCAGCCATCAGCTCTCAGATGCGGTATATTTTGATACGATCCTTGTCACATGTTTCCCGACTGCTTGCTTAGCCGGGTCTCCCCCGGGCGTCGTCGCCATAACTCAATCCAAGCAAAAAGTAAGTCGAGGTTAGTGGTGCCAACTATAAGATGGGAAATCGATTGGAAGTCCACTTTAAAAAGAATGGAAACTTTATTTAAATGAATAGAGAAATATTTTTACTGGGGTCAGTTTGATAATAGTCAAGTAAATAATAAATTAATAAGTAGTATTCATCCTTAAATCTATTTTTGAAAAAAATCGAAAGGGTGTATGCATGTTGTTCATTCGCAAGTTTGAATTCGCAAATTGAATGAATGTTTTTAATTTTTTTTACTAAGGATTATCGCAATAAATATTGTAGGTACTCCATATTGCACACAAACGCAAGAATAATTATTATACGAAAGAAGAAAAACACGACTGGCGGCCTTATTGCCCAGCTAGAAATATCTTTTAAACGACCAGATTCATGAAAACTTGAACGTTAATAAAATCGATGCGGTCTAGTCCGCCTATCATAATTATGGTAGTGTGTTTAAAAATAACTAGTCCTAATACCTATTTATCTAGTAATCTTAAAGAATACGACGAATTGCAAAACAATACGTTTATAGCACAAGAGCCAGCCATCCATTCTCTAGCAGATAATTAAATGATCAATGAGCTCCATCTGTCAATGATTTACTATAGTCCGGGAGCTGACGTCAATTCTAGATTTATTATATTATTAATATCTCTGCTGGTGATGGCTTATTTTATAGATCCGATTGTAAATGGGATGCAATAAAATAGTTCTACGTCTATAATGATAAGTTATACTATATTTTCATCAATGAAATAATTATTTGAATGGACGAATGGATGAATCGACGTTTTTTAAAGGAAATTCACGTAATAATATATTTCTGCATGTAATATTACATAGTTTATGTTATTTCCTGATACAGAAGCTTTTTACTGGTAAAATTATTATTTAAATTGGTTCATCAGTTTTTAAGCGTATTTGTTACACAAAAACCTTTTATCCTAATAATTGGGGATATGAAATATATTGACGCTTTTTTATTTCGATATTTCCTATTATTACCTATATTGACCTATACTTTGTATCACAAAGTCAACTATGTTTCCTACAAAAAAAAAACTTCCGACCCATTTCAAACCAACCGATCCGTAACGCAGATTTAAAGCAAAAACAGGAATGAATTTATCGATCCCCTCCGCCGGCCAAATCTGCTTCGAGCAATAAAACTAAAAATTAAACAATACGCCGGCTCCGGTGCCAAGTCGCTGAGATGCATATCACAACTTGGCAACGAGGTAAAAGCAAAGACTGTTTGTTATTCGGCGTTGGACGGGCTCAACTGACTCCGTGTTATTAGCTTAAACTAAGCAAACGTTGCTTGGGAACTTTTAAAGCTGCTTACATTGTTGCGCGGTACTTTCCAGTATTTTAGAAATAGTTGCATTTCGCGTCTTTTGCCTTTTTTTGGGTTCTAATAATAAATATTGGTTTGAAAATTAACAGCAAAGACTGTTAATTTTATCGCAAAGCTTATCTCTACATAGAAATTCCCGCCTATCTATACGCTGCTAGTAAGTAATAATAATTAATAACTTTGTTATCGACAAGAGAGTGCACCGAATGGGATTTAAAGAAAAATCCAACTACTGAGCTATATGAAATTAAATACATAATTATAATATACTACAAAAATATACCTATATTGATAAAATATATGACGGCACCAGATATCGATTAACCTGATTTTTTAGCGCTTTTGTTAGATTTTTGGACGAAAATTGTTATTAGACGAGAATTATTGTTAAACGAAAATTCATGTTTAAGTGATTTCTAAACGTAACTCCGAGACTGGAGCCACAGTTTTACGGTTAATAATTAAACGGTAAACGTGTATGTGCGACGAAGTGCTCGGTGTAACGATGCTTATTTAGAAAACTATTGTAAATTTGATCTCATTGCTATTAAAGAGTGAGATTTTTGTGGTAGTTAAAGTAAGACCAAATTTTATAATGATTATTAAGCCAAGCATGGAAACTCCACCCGATAGACTTGAAACAAGCAAGTAAGTAATGGATCTGTGCCTTTATATAAATATAAATGAATAAACAAATGTTATCAATAACAACTGTAATTCTCAAACCTGCAAAGTAATGCCTAGTATATTAACAAGTTAGCTGAGCTGTACACTTAGTCTTAGCATTTATCAGCGTTCTTACGTTTCTTGAATAAGAAACAGAATCGCTGTGCACATGTTTTGTTCACCCTATCACATTTTCAATATAGATGCTTTGTCCAGCAGTTAAAAGTTTGCGACAGACAATATCACAATTCCGCCATTTGCACATTTGGCTATATTTCCAGCCAATCTGGAAGTTGGCAATAATAGAACGACATCAATACAGATTTTTATCTTCACTACTTCCGCCGAGCGCATAAAAAAGTAAACGTATAGTTTAGGAGCTAGCTTCCGTAACAATATTTATTGAACATTTTTATTATATTGCTCATAAGCTAAAATAGCTAGCCTAGCTAGTTTTGATAAAATAAGTTTATTATCTTTTATATCGTCTATGAGCGATTACAGTTATTTTTTTTTAATATTGCTACTACACTGTACAACTTATAGTTATTACGTACGTACACCTATTTTTTTTTGTTTCTTCCTAAATTATTAAGGATAAATATTAATCACTTAAATAACACATTATTGTTATAAGCTACAATTTATCGTAGAAAAAATATTATACTTACAAAAAATATATTTAAAACAACGTAGGCGACTACACAATTTAAAACTTTACTCTCAAATAAAAATAGTTGTTCGTTTAGATGTATTATCTAATTATCTAAACTTTAGATAATACATCTAAACGAACAACTATTTTTATTTGAGAGTAAAATTGTTGGGTTAGTTTAGATTAACAATTTTGTCAACTATATTCTCAAAATCTAGCAAATTAGTACTGCCCAATAACTTTGCAAAGTACAATTTTATTTTAAAAGCAAAATCATATTCACGTAAATTGCGAGTAAAGTTGCCAGCTCTCATGCTACGTTCTCGTTTTGTTGCGTAATATTGGGGTCATATATAAAAGAGGAGTAAAACAATGGACAAGCTCCTATTTGTTTTTAGTTTAACTGCGGCATAACGGCAAAATTTTGTTTCATTTTTTGTAAAGAATAATAAAAAAAATTAAGCACACAGTAAACCAATAGGGAATGAGACTATGACTTTGGCTGGTTAGTGCTTGATTTTTAAGTAATACTTGGTAATACAAAAACATTACTATTATATTTGAATGTAAATGAATTAAAATATTGAACAAAACCATACACTCTAAAAATATTTATATCGTTAAAATACAAATTACTTTTCTTTAAGCACAAAGAGTTATTCGATTTCATTTGAAATAACCCGACCGTCGAAAGTAGGTAACTCCAATAAGCTCATTTCTACAGGTTCACTTTTCACTTGAAATCAAATCCCACCTTTGGCGTTTGTCAATATATCGTCCGAACTGTATTTATAAAGGTCGGGAGCGAAAGGTTCTAACTCAAGCTTTTATCATTTTATGTAAAATTATTATTTTAAAATAGAGCAAAAGAGTTTATTTTAGGTGGTTTTGGTAAAGGTATGTTCGGAAAATTTAAAGATTTATTTGAAAACACATAGTCACTTAAAAGGTACAAAATATTTCATTAGAAGTTCAAAGTATTTTAATTTCAAATGATGTACATTTCCAGAAATAATAACTGGTATTTATTTTAAATTGATATAAACATATTTAATACGACTCAATTCTACGTTAATAAACCTGTAAAGAATACTTGCTTATTACTTTATTTTATATAGAATACTTGACAAACCTTTGTCTAGCAGTCAGAATCATTGTGATGATGATAGTTATGATTAATATTATACCAATACAATTACAGGTTTTAGTTTTAAAACCGTGTCTTATGACATCATCAAACTTTACAATTTATCAAAAGAGATATCTTAATAATAACAGTATTATATTTATATCCCGCCTTACCCCGTTCTACCCCCCGGCCGCTTCATTTCGCGCGGGCATGTTTGCCCCGCGCTCCCCTATTTGCCGCCCCCATTGTCCAGCCTGATTGCAACTTTCAAACATGTTTCACACGCCCGCTCCTGTTTTCATACCAACCGTATTTCTTTTCATACTCTAAAGCAATCCATACTAATATTATAAATGCGAATGTGTATTTGTTTCTTTTACACTGAAACTAAGCAACAAATTGACCTGTTTTTTTAGATCAAAGGCTATAATAAAGAAAATTTTACTTCAGGAAATGTCTTATTCCCCCAGGAAACGTCGAAATGAATTGCGGACGTAGCATGGGCTGAACAACTAGTTTTTAGTTTATCAAAGTCAAATATTTGAATTTAACATTGTTTATCACTTGAAAAACATTTGAACGATCTAACTGCGATAATATTTTTATTTGATTTGTCGCGTTGAGACTGTGATTGCGAAAATTGAAAATAATATATTTTATTTATTTACTTAAATTTTTAACATATTTATTTCAGTTACTGGAACTGTAAATAAAAGTAGGTATGTTTTTTAAACGTTTGTAACTGTTTATTTAGATACACAAAAAACTTTGCATTGGAATTGAAATTCATAAAAGACAAGAGTCTTTTTTAAATTTAAATCCTTATAATTCTTAGAAATTTTTAATTTTAATATCTTCCATTATATAACGATATTTACTAAATTAAATATCGATGTTATTTTTAATTCAAATTGAATTTATTTCTAGATAACCTAAAAAGGAAAACCTTTCCCTATATGAAAAACAGCTGAAAACGATCAATCTTACTACAAATTTTACAACAACCACACAAACTTTCTATAGACCCCATACAAGTCACGTAGCGAATAAAAAAACTTGGAGCTACCATCTTTAATTAGCTTCTTTCTTATCTACTTTGGACAGCCCCGATGGGAGAGGGGGTGAAGGCGGGGAAAGTTGAAAAAGTCAATAATTACCTTGCTCACGGTCAGAGTGGCTTTTACCACTTCGCCGGCGGGGTCGGACCATTGTGGAGAGAACAGCGGGTATTTAACGGGTTAAAGAAAATTGAAATTGAATATGTGTTAAATACGAAATCCTGGTCCGAGGGCACCACGTGTTATTCTTTAATGAATGAATGAAAATTCTTTATTGCACTTATAATGTACACAGGCGAACTTAATGCTACAAAGCATTTTCTTCCAGCTAACCTTTGGTAGTCGAGAGCAGGCTAAGGGTAGTGTCGCTAAACAACGATAAACAATTATTGAGTTAAAATAAATAAATCAAAAATAAAATAAAAGGAAAGGGGTAAAATTTAAAAAAATAATCATGCTTGTGAGGATTGTTACTTTAACTATTTCTTTTTATTGTTACGGAATATGGCAAGGTTTTTTATTGTTTTGGTCAGGCAACAAAAAAAAGTTATTAATTTTGACTCATACAGTTATGCATATTTTTAACATGTTTTGTGCCATTCTTTACTATATTTAGTTTAAAAATTAAAATATATTGGTATATAGACACTTCCATATAAAATAAAAATTACATAATACTCCTTTATACTACGAAATGCCTTTTTATAAAAGAAATATCCAGTCTTTCTTGTCAACATTAAGTCTACCAAATGAAGCATTATGATAAAAAACAATATCATGGTGCTTGTTTCCGCTCCCGCCTCCGCTTGTCAACAAGTCCGCTCCATTACAAAAGTACTACTTCTAATTGCATTACTATCCGGCACATTTATACCGACTTTGAGCGAACCCTTTGTCTTTTTCGCCTTTTATGTTTTTAGGGTACCGCGAAATTAAGTTTCGCCCCGGGGCGGCCGATTTTTGTTAGGAAATGTTGAAATTCTGTTGACTTTTTGGGTTGGTTCAAAAACTTTATGAAATATTTGAGTGCACAAAATGTTATAATTTATAAATACAAATAGCGTTACTAGCTCAAGTTAAATAAAATCATGTACGTCCTAAATTATGACAAACTTTTTTTTATAAACATAATCAATACAATTCTTAGTGATCAACTGTACCACATACATTTTATCTTAATTTTCGTTTGTTAATCTAATGCATACGTCATTGGCTTTTCCACAAAAACTACACAATTGAAACCGATTTCTGTTTGAAATACCAACAGGGAGCATTCGATAAAACAACAAAGCCTCTAAGCGTCTTTCACTTCGCAAACAAAAACGAAAACTACCCTCACATACGGAACCCGGCGCTCGTTACCGCTACCCCCGCTTTTTTCTATTTTATTTAACTTGGGAGTTGGAAAGTGTGGGATTCGCGCAGAATAAGTAATTGCACGAATTGATATCTGAACATTTAGCTCAGAGCTGTATACGTACCTATACATATAGGGTGTAACTGATGGGCTGAGCAAGATACAAGGCAAACACAAGCGCCCATCACACGAATGGTTGCCCTGGGTGGGATTCGAACCCGCGACCCTGTGCTTCAAAGGCAGAAGTACTACCAACTAGGCTACGGGGCCTAAGAAGTAATTTACACCTGTATGTACAGTCAGCTGCGTAGATAACTGACTGGCTTCTTTTAAGCTGATCTCTGTAGCTGACTGTTCGTTTATAAATGAAAAGTTTGACTAGGTTCTTATATAATAGATCTGATCAAAGATAATGGATCTGAAATGATAAACAACACAAAGCCATTTATTCATAAAAAAGTTTTTGTAAACACTTAGTGGCCGTCGTGAACACTGTCTCTTAGAGTAAAATAAAACTTTCAAATGTTCTTCATATATTTTTTTAGTAAATAAATCATAATATAGCTTGGGGCCAGCGACAGTTTTCTAAAACTTTATTAGATCAAATCAAATTGAAATAGTTTGACAAAAATATCTTTATTAACATTGTCTGTTTGAGACCCGAAATAACCCTAGCTAACTAAATAATAACAGAAAAAACAAATCACGTTCATTTCAGAGACATAAATTAGACCATTTTCTGTTACATTTTTCCCACAGTCTTTTTAAATTCTTCAACTCCGTGCAAGAAATTTTCTTGCTGACGGTACTAAATTGATCTATAAATCGACATAAAAAAGAATTAGGCCGTAGACGGAACGAAAATAATATAAAAATTGAGATTCTTCCTACGGCCCATTTGGGCCGTTCGTCTGTGGGCCGTACGAGGAACGAGTCAATTTATCAACGAATTATTTTTTAATAAAAACAAACCTAATATAATTGAACGGTACAAGTAACCATCCAATTTCGCTGTAGCTCTGAATTACCCGCTATCCTTACCTCTATGTATCTAAGTATGTATATGAAAACTTACAAGGTAAACAGGTAACCAGAGCTACACAAAGGTTTGATAGGAATAGATCGTGATTCTGGCAAATCTTTACGAATAGTAAATGAAACATTAAATACAATTAATGCTATACAATGTTATAGCCGAATACATACATACATAAAGACACACTCTTTTACCTAAAAACTTATTTAAAAAACATGAATATTTCTGTATGGCGGGTTCTTCTCAGCTTTTAGACAGATAAATGTGAGATAATATCTTGCCACAGAGCTTCATGTTAGACTTACTGCTGTTACTACTTTGTCACAGTCAGTCACAGAGTAATTCCATTCTTACGAAACGATAAGCATGCCGGAATCGGCTCCTAGGTATCAGATAGCAAGCGGGAGGTCACCTCGACCCAGGCCCGGTATATTGTGTCGCACAAAGGGGTCGATCTGACCCCGGTCGGTTAATCAACAGCTAATGCGGCGTGTGACCGACGACTAAATTATTATCAATTTCGGTTTAGTGCTAGCTAGTTTATTAGGGCATGGTATTCTGGAACAATAAGTCAGAGAGTTACTGTAGTATAAGTAAAGTACAGTAAAATATACTTTTTTTTGATACTATACCGATAAAGCTATGAAAATTAAGAGTATTCATATTTAAATTTGCGATTTCTTCCGGGTAACTTTTAGCCTATTTTAGGATGCGGGCAGCGCAGGACCGATCGTTATATAGATCTTTGGGAGATGCCTTTGTCCAGCAGTGGACGTCTACAGGCTGAAGTAATGATGATAATACCTTTCAGCATTAGATTTTATGATTTTAAACCTTACAATTCATAAAAAGGCACACATGGAAATGGAAAATATAACCTCTATGATATACATTTTTACTGTCAGTTTTTGAAGCACAATGAAAATTTTTTTTATTTTAACTAACTCCAAAACTAATTAGAAACACCTTTCATAATGTATTTTTGGTTGTCTGAGCAAATTAGCTGAAAGTTTATTCAAAACGTCAGAATAAAGTAAGTAAGTGAAGGTCAGACTTGTAAATTAGGGTCGTTAACAAAATCTATTTAAATACAGTAATTACAAGTTTTGTGATTCGACTAAAGAGTTTCGGTATTATTACAAAAGTTGCTGTTTATCTAACAAGAAGTTCATATTTTAATATTAAAATTATATTTTAATATTAAAATTATATTTTAATTGTTTTACGTTTCAAGACTGATTAAAAGTACAACTTTTAGCGAAACTGATAATTATTAACAGAGAAAAGATTAGTGAATATATTTTTCTTGAATTTTGATATTTTTAAATACTTGTAACATTTTGTCGTGTATCAAAGTATATTATTGCATTGTTGCATGTTGGGGCATTACCTTCGACTTATTTATAAGAAAATTGTTATAATCGTGGTTCATACTAATGAATTTGTATACTCAATGAAATGCTCTTTGTTCGACTCCCGACTTTGTTTATTAGGTCGTGTACTACAATGGACTGTCAGTCGGTGGCGACTGTACTTTGCCAGCAAAATGAGTTGTCTTACTTGACGAGAGCGTAATTTATGAGAAATAGCGAATTTTTTTTTTATTGATGTATGCTTGTGTCGAAAAGGTACGACCAATCAAGCTTCACCGGACTTGCGAATTCATTTCACCGAATTGTATAAACGCTAGGGCGTGCCTTTCGTTTATGCGTCAGACGCAGCGATAGTGGCATGCGTCTAATTGTAGTACGTATGTTTTAAGAGTACAAAGTCAAAGTCAAAGTCAAATAGTGTTTATTCAAAGTAAGATTTCACAAATAATTTTTTGACGTCGAGGCGGGTTCACAATTTGGCTGTCTTCTGTGGAGAAGAACCCGCCGGAAGAAACTCCACAGGCGTTGCATCTTTTCAAAATATTTTTACATAGGTAATTATTATTTTATACAATTTGATTAATATAACAAAGAGTGCAGACGAAATATGAAATTAAAGGAAGGCAACCAGTCAAAGTAGAAAAACTAAACTATATAAACAATAAAACAATCGGCAATCGACTAGAGCAGACCAGTCCCCCCAAGCAGCACCACGTTCACGGGTTTGACGTATGGGACAGCCATCGCCGGGCTCAACCATATTAGAGGGAACCCAACGACCCGGTAGTGTAAAGGTAAATGCAGTGTGCCTCTATCGCTGTGCTTGCTGTATTAATGGCACGCCTTAAAGACACCCTTTTTTACAAATACAGGCAGATTTAATACAACTTTACCAAACTTAATGTAGAATAGAATATAACTACTTTTAACCGCGTTTAATACGTATTTCTGTTAGGCGCGTAAAATTATAATTTTATAGGGCGTAAGCAAAATTAAGGTACTATTGAAATAGACACAAACAAAGGCTAAATTTCTCGTGTCATAAAATGTAATCTAAACTATTTTGTAAGCAGGTAATTTCCCGCTTTCATGATGACGTAACATCCGCTGCCACTCCACCTTGGTCCGCGGTAACAGGATATTGTTGTCTTGCGACCGCCGGTTACGCTCCCCTGGCGCTCAAAGCCTTTGTCAGAGGTGGCCAACTCTCGGTCGTCTGTTTTAAGTTTTTTTCACAAAGTTTTCTTACGGGTTAGTAAGGTTAATCTGTCGTTGGTAAACTAAAGGGTTGGCTGGAGGGGTTTTTGAAGTTGCTTGTTTAATGGGTCTCGCGTTCATTTTTATACAATGCCAGGAGTTAATACTCAAACTGATTTAGTCAGAGAGTCAGTTAGAAAATCATAAGGCTCAAATACTTCCCTAATATAATGTTACGTATCGTGAAAACGTACCAAGGCCTATTCACCCTGATTTCAGGGTTGGCTCGAGCCCCTTTATGGAGACACATGTGAGTACGTGAGCCATTAATGAAGTTACACATCTTCAAATTATGTATATTTTTCACAAAACAACTACCAACTTTTGCTTACGTTTTCAGCTACTAAAATTCTACATTATTCAAAACAGAAGCTAAAATTTTACGAACCGAACAATAAACAGAATAACCATAATATTGCTTTATTATATCTCTTTAATAGCATAAATGCAAATTAAAATTTTATTATACGAACGAAATTCGCCTCTGAAAGAACTCCCTGGAGTTTTAACCGCCACCCGTACGGTCGAAAACAAATAAAATTAACATCTTGCTGCGCTTTAGGGCACGGGCATAAAGTTGCTTTTTGTGCAAAATACTCGTATATAACTGTATCTATATTAACTATCCGTATTTTTCAAGTAAACATGTGCCTTTTTTGTCAATAAGTTCATTGTTTGTATTATTTATTTTCTTTTTTCATACTAAAATCAATTACGTATTTCTCCAAGTCCGGTGAGGCTTCATTCGTCGCACTTTTTCGACACAAGTAGGTCAATAACAATAAGGTCAATACAAAAAAAACTTAATACTTAAGTTTTTCATAAACACACCAAATAATTTTTAAGTTTTAAATGAAAAATGGATATAGGGCTGTTTTCCCGAGGTTTATTTAATTTTTAGGTTAATTTAATTAAAATCACAAATCATACAAATCAAATTTTAATTAGACATAACAATTGAAAACATAATTTCACTAAGATACAATTTTAGTAAAACATTTTTGATATAAGTAAGTGAATAAATTTAAATGAAATGTTAGAGGGCTCATTAGCTGGCGCTCTACTAATTGCTGACTTGTAAACAAATACGGAATGATAAATCATGTTAAACTAAATGTACGAAGCCAGTATTGCAAATTAGCAAAATTACTCATTGTTATTTTGCTAGCTTTTAAAATTCAAAAGTCCTTTCTATTGAGGTTCTCTCTCTTTGTAATCATTTAGCCAGAATCAACTTAGAAAGTAAAAAGTTTATCTAAATACAAAATCGTTAGAGCCGTTTTCAGGAAATTTAAACTTTAGGGTAAACTTTCTAAGAATTTACATTCGGGGAATATTTTTAAGTTTAAGGGGTTCGAGTTGCCACGATTTGAAAAACGAAGCGTGGGCAGGCCTCCCACTAAGTAGATAAGTAGTTAAGACCGCCCCTTATGGATAATGAATAAAAAGAGTTCTTGTAAAATGCTGCTATGATCGTTACAGTAATATTATACTACTTCGTACCGCCTGTGAATTCTTGCTTGATGAATTTTCGTTAGTCAGAATTTCGTAAAAGATTTTTAATTTTCAGTTGATTTGTTGTCTTTGTGCATCAAAAAAATAAGTCCTTAGAAATATAAAAATAAATGAAAATCAAGGTAAAAGTTAGATACTTTTCTTGAACTTTCAATAAAAAGCGGAAGCCAATTCATTTTGTGCTTGCATTACTAACCATTAACCTATGTTGACAATAAATCTTGCAGATATTTTATAAGATTTCTGTAATAAAAATCTGCAACCCTTGTCAAAACGACCGGGAGGTTATCTTTACAAGGAGATAAAGACGAAACCTTCCCTGGACCAGTTTTCCATACAAACGTTGTGAAAGGGTTGAAAAGACTCAATTTTCCAAGTCAGTGTGGAACTATTAATAATATTTCGGGCGAATTACACTGAAACGCAATCAAAGCGTTAACAATTTGCAAGGTTAGTAATTTTTGTTAGGTAAAATTTGCTGTTCACCTATGAATTTATAAAATGAAAATGTATACAATACTACTTCTTTAAGAGCTTTAGTATACATATCATTATTGATATTTTTAGATTAGGTATCCAATTTATAATTGTCACAAATAATTAATGTTATTTTATAAAAAAAAAAACATTTTATGTCTGTAATATTTTTATTAAAACACTTTTTATTCTTGTTAAAGATAATCCTTAATTAAGCCTCATCAAAATTTGAGTGTTTCTTACAATATTTATGCAGATTGACACACAGCTAATTATTTTTTCTTACTTTTCACTGGAATGAAATGCAAAATAGCTTTCCGCCGCGGCTGCGCCCGCTTTAACAGTTTTTTCCGTGGGAAATGAGCCATTTTCCCGCGGTAAAAAGTAGCCTATGTTACTCAATTCTAATGGTGAAAGAATTTTTGAAACACACACAAAACTACAAATCTTTCCTCTCTATAATATTCGTATTAGTATAAATATAATCAGATATTTAACCGATTTTGGTGCAACCGTCCCCCCAAGTTTAGGTAGTCGGTCCAACCCGTGAAAATGCTGGGCGAATGTCCCTCCACCTCAGAACTGCTTACTAACAAAAATAAATGATTGATGGACGTTTTGTTATAGAAGATTGCTGTCCCCTCTCCTTAATAGGGGAGGGGACGGAGGGGAAACTTCGCGATTTGATTTGCAGATTTTTTATTTTGCCCTCTCGAGCTAAAAGCGAGTCGAGTTTTGTCAATTCAACGTTAATGGTGCAAATTGTTCTCTGAAAATTGTCTTTTTCTCTACTTAATATTTAATTGGGTCTAAAAACACCAATCGTACAATTCTTCATGTGAAAATCTAAGTCAATGGTCGTTATTTAAGTTCCGATCTATTTTGGAACGTAAAAATTGAAAAGAAGGCCTAAATTGCTTTCAAAAATTTTTTATGTCGTAGGTACATGTTTCATCCAGATACTATATTATGATTATTGAAAAATTTGAATCTTTTATTAAAGGCTCGCCTGAGATAAGCAAAAAAGTAAAAGAAAATAATGCATTAAACCAATTTAATATTTCCCTTTTTTCAAATACCTGAAAACCCATTACGGTTTTCTTCCATTCATAACAACCCTCCGATCATTGCTCAAAGGTAATATCTCTAAGCCGACATTTTTTCCGGATCATTTTTAATTTATTACTTTTTGCTTTTAATCCTAAAACCAGGTGACAATTTTCACGGCAAAAAGTATGAGTTATTAATGTTATAATTTATTACGATATTTTTACGTTAGAAAAAGTTAATTTCGTATGTTCTAA
The DNA here is from genome assembly GCA_948473455.1 of Teleiodes luculella. NCBI lineage: Eukaryota > Metazoa > Arthropoda > Insecta > Lepidoptera > Gelechiidae > Teleiodes > Teleiodes luculella. The sequence goes on from OX419607.1 coordinate 10,728,408, forward strand.
ATCAAATTATTTGACGCATTATTAATTACAATATCATTATTGGTAATATTCAAGGTAAAAAGGACTTGAGTTGATTTAGCACCTGACCTATTTATCAACTAAATTGTACTCCAATCCGAATGGCTGAATAGCCGTTCAAGCATAAAAAAGAATAAACGAAACGGAATATAAACTTAGTATAAAACGACAAAGATACTCGTACTACACTCGTGTTCTAAGACAATTGTGAAATAACTCAACAATATAATAATTACTGGACTATTCAAAATTGGAAGAATAGATCCAATTTTTCTAATGGCAATGAATAAAGTCGGTTAATAGCGATATTTCGAGCTTAACGGGGAAAATTGGATTTATATTTTTGGTCCAGTGAGCTAGGGGCACGGGGAAGCCGGGGTTAAATGGAAATGCGAAGCTCGGGAGAACTTTAGTTAAGCTTTTTTTATTATATAAAATCAAATATCAAGTAAATTTATAAATACAATTTATCATTTGGTGAGGGTGTGGCGGGATATTGACCAACAAGTAGCACAAAAAGTAATATCGTATACAGATTTAGTGAAAGGCATTTGAACATGTTTGGACCACTTACGGCAAAAAAAATAATTTAATGGTGATGATGATGAAATTTCAAATTCAATTTTAAATGACTAATATTACTATTTAATCTAATAACAGCTATATAAATACACTTCTTTCTTCGACAAAATATAAACTAAACTTAGCACTTCCGTAAATCGAATCGTTTCATTGCTTTTCATCGCTTTTTGTTTAAAGCAGAGACGGAACTTCGACTTGTTTTTAGTTTGCAGATGTTTTTGTTCTCTTTAAATTTTCAAGCTTATTGATGCGTTTATTACGAGTATAAAAACTGGTACAGATAAAATCATAAGTACATATATCAATATTACTTCTCATCTTCACGTGACAATGTTGTAGCAAAACATTGAAACAAGGATAAAGCAATTCGTAGTAATAAGGAATATTTGAGTTTTAGAAAGGTTTAAAACTACAATCTAATAGCTGTGTTGATATATCAATAACCAAGGCTATATTTATAAATTAGTCGAAATTCCAAAGTATATTCATACATTTTTATCGAACTTGAAAACCATCATTTGTTTCAATGCGTAGCAAAATTTGACATTACAATGTGACACTAAATAACTAGACATATGGGCAACAGCAAATAACATGATGTAACCAACAACAACTCTGATCCCCAATTCAACCGATGTTGAATACAGATAAAAAAACCTATTAGAACTATCTATTAAACAATTTATTGTATGGACTAAATGCAGGTTTTCACATTCATTGTGTTCATTGCAAGTACAGAGTATGACACTATCTAATTAATTGCACTTTATAACGAATACCTAGGATTGCATTTTATATTGCGACTCGTGATCTGTACATCCATTTAAACTGTCTTGGTTTGCCTTTCCCTAGAAAAAAAATATAGGTAACATTTATTCGTATATTCCAATAATATTGAGTTCTAATTTTAAATTTTCTATTGCAGCACCCCCCACCGCGGTCGAGATCACCTCCCACCCCCAGAACTCCAATACGAAGCTGGAGGTTCGAGAAGGCGAGGAAGTGTCTTTGGATTGTCAAGCGAGGAGCGCCAAACCAGCCGCCAAGCTGGTCTGGTACAAGGGCAACGTGGAACTCAAACTGGGAGACAAAGGTTAGTACTGTCCTTTAGCAATAGATGGCGTGATTATACAATAGATCGAGGGAGGTTCAAAAAATAGCCTAGAATATCTACATTACAATGTTTTTTATTGACAACCGATACGGATAGACAGAACAAAATATAAGAAGAAGATTAGCTAAATTCTTTTTGATAAATATCTTTGTGTTGTTTATACAAACACTTTACGTTGATTTAAAATTAACGCGTACAGACCCTTAAATATTCAAAATAATGTGTACTAAGCGCGAAAGCCTCAAACAAACATCTTTGTCCAATTTTTGGATCCAACATTTGATTCTATTTTGTATCGGTTTAGGTAATGTTCATGTAAATGCACATTAGACAAATATTTGACCATACACAAAGCTGGGATAAGATAAATTATGTACCTACAACTATAAATAAATCGTCATCTAAAAAGTATTTCACTTTCAACATCTGAAATGAGAATAAATATTACGTGTGAGCTATGTTCTTTTAGCAGTAATCAATGGTTTAAATGATGTTTAGGTGTCTAGCTGCGTGCAAATATCTAAATTTACATGTCTTTTCTAAATGCAGCGAGCACGCTACTGACGGGAATGTTTTAGTACAAATTATGACTAAAATTGCTAGTAAATATTTCGTATTCAAACGACGTCGACGAGTTAGTATTTATTGTAGACTAGCTGCCGCGGCTACGCCCGCGTTAACAGGTTTTCCCGTAGGAATGAGGCATTTTTCCGCGATAAAAGGTAGCCTATGTACTCAGGGTGAATGTAGCTTACTAATAGTGAAAGAATTTTTAAATACGGCACAGTAGTTTTTGAGTTTATTCATTACAAACTTACACACAAAAATACAAATCTTTCCTCTTTATAATATTAGTATGAGTATGATGACTTGTGAGTTCACTGACGCATTCTAGTCTGTCTGCACTCATTTTAGTTTGGTATATAACTAGAATAATTATCATATTTTCCTATGAACTTATAATTTTTTCACATCGATTTGTACTTTAAATTTTAAGTCAAAAAGCCATATACTTAAAATATTTTACTTTCGTAATTTGTTATTTTAACTAAAATATATTATGTTTAGTGACTGCCCTATCTGTAAGGTAATTATCGTTACAATACTTGCGTTAGACAAACAAACAAACACACTTTCGCATGTATAATAATAATAATAATAGTATGGATGGCAAAAAAGTCCAGGAGCTTTGTAAAGGGCGGAAAAACTACATAATATAAAAATAAAGACAAAAATATATGTTTTAAAGTTCTTAACAAAATTAATATTACAAAATTTAAAAGTATTCTCACTGCACTATCAAAGTGGGTGTCAAAACCACTCGTATTTCCGCCAATTCCAAGCCATTCCCACTACTGCGCAGTATTCTGGAGACGAGTTTCCACCCGGGTTCACCCCGCTGCGGACCGAGCGACGGGATTTTAATCAGTTCTTTTAAAGGAATCGACTCTATACCTCTTTTTACTTTGACTTTGCAGGCAATAGCATTTTTAGAAACTTGCAATACTTTTTATTTGCTGCATATCGTGTGAGTTTAGGGGGCAACCTACCCCACAAACCCTGATGTAAGAATTGTCAGGTTTCTGGCATGACTTGTATAACACTACATCATTTACGTTCATCTCCTGGGTGAGGGCTGAAAATCAGTGTTGCCTCCTGGGCAAGTATATCGCTGAGCCTTGACCCTTCTGCATTGCAGCGCACACATGTGCATGTCTGTTCATATGTCCGTTATGTGTAATTTCTTTGTCTGTTTTATTTTTTTATTTTGTGACATGTCCATGTGTGTTTTGTGTAATGCAATAAACGTTTTACTTACTTACTTACTGACTTACGTGCCGTCTGAAACACAAATCAGGTGATTCAAACTGCCATGTCCTAACTAAACTGGGGAAAGTCTCACAAAGTGATATTGTTTGACAAGGGTCCCAACGGGATTCGAACCCTTCCGGTTGTAAACTTTTTATTGGCAAAGCAATAATTTGGCAATATTGAATTTATTTTTTTAATAGCGTTCATAAAAATCCAGTTTCTTATACCTTTTTATGAAATAAGAATGTTGGTCTTTGTCCAGCAGTGGACGTCTTTCGGCTGAGATGATGATCCTTAGAGTACCAAATCCAACGACAACGCTTATAATACTAATAGTATTGCTATGGTATTGCTATGGTTTGCTTTGGTCTTTTTATAGGATGCAGAATAATCACATTTTTGTTCTATTAGTTGCCAAAGAGATAACGCATTAAAAATCATACTCACTACGGATGAAATGAAATCTACATTGGTAATTGTACGTTATATCGTCACCTCCACTAGGCCGGCTACCGATATGTCGATAATTGGTTGGCACAACACTAATTGGCTTCGATGTCATTAATTGAACAAGTTTTCGATTTCAATTAGCAAACTGTTGTCTGACTAACGAGCTAGTGATGAGTATTGTTCGATTGCTTTTGTTATTTTTTTCCGGCAATTGTATTCGAGCAGTTTTATTGCTGCTGTATTTTGCCATTAGTCGACTATAAATAGATCAATTGAAATTTAATATAATAACGTGTTTCTTATTTTTCTCATTTTAAATATGTATAAGTGTGATAATTTTTTGTAGGTCTTATTTAAAACCCCCTACCCCACTTGATATGTTTTGAACAAAATACATTTCTAAGGACATTTTATTTGGCGCTCTTAAATCCGCTATTTTTTTTAATACAAATCGAATGATACCTCCTATACAGTACTATTATCAGTATTTCGCTTTATTTTTCTTGACATTGAACATTGCTTTGTTCTTACAAAAGATAATTTGTATTTATATTGAAAATTAAAACGACTGCATTTTCTATTAAAGAAGTAAATCATTTAAGCTTTTAACTTCTTTGTTTACACAATAAAAAACTAATTTTCCAGTCAACTTCAACTAAAACTACATCAGAGATAATAAAGTCAAGCGTAAAAACTAAACCCTTCCCGTCATACCCTTCAAATATTAATAGAAAGGGCCCGTCAGTGGCAAGACGGAGATTTGGTACTGATAGTAGGAAATAAGAATGCCGTATATATTGTTCCCTGTCGATATAAGTTAGGCGCATCACTAGTTTGACGCCGAGTCGGGGACTGGATGCGACATACTGTCAAGTATTTTGGATCCGCTCATTATTTGTTTTGGGAGGTATCAAGTTTGAGTTTGAAAGTTTTGTAGTTTGATGTTTCAATTTAGTTAGGGCACGGGTCTGGCAACCCTGAACAAAGTCACACACACACACCAATTACTACTTCGATAGTCAAACGATTATTGATTTTAAATAATTACAGAGAATGTTATTGTTATTAATTGTATAACATTTGTATATAAACAATTTCAATTATAATTCTATTTCTTTTTAATTTTCCTAAAAGGCTTCAGATTTGGGTTAATCTTATTTTGAATAAAAACATTTCTAAGATTATATTTTTTTTGTAAATTCATTAAATTTTCGGTGTCCTTAAATCTTCACAATATTGTGTTTTTTTAATTGACCAAAGCTTGTAGAAAATCGACGTATCACACCATTTATTTTGTCGTAGTCGCATCTAGCATTGCTATGTTCGTTCCCGCGGTTTTCCCCGCTCCAATTTAACTGAGTGACAGTGACACGACCTCCGTCGATATCCAACCGAATTTATTGAACCCGACGATATCTCCCGAGAGAGAGTGAGAGAGATTTTTTTTAATACGATTCTTTTATTGAAGTCCCTTTGATTATATCATTTAATATGATATGATTTAATACAAAAATTATAAGACTTGTAGGTATTTCAAAATCACACTTCATTTTAATATTAAAAAGAGAAAAGTTTGGTATTTTTGTATTTTTGTGTGCATGTTTACAATGAATAAACTCAAAAACTACTGTGCCGATTTCAAAAATTATTTTACCATTAGAAAGCTACATTCACCTTAAGTAACAAAAGCTACCTTTTATTGCGGGAAAATACCCCATTCCTACGGGAAAAACTGTTAACGCGAGCGGAGTCGCGGTGAAAAGCTAGTTTAAAATAATATATTTGCGTTCTCGTTTGCATTGTTATTTAATTTATTCCGAATACGTTTAGCCTTTTACGCGTGAATCTATAGGTATATTCTTGTAAGTTATTGGTATTTATTAGTATTATTTATTAAAGTTCATGAAAGTTGTTTTAAATTAAACAATATTTTGTCCCTTCCGACATACGAGTATGTCTATGAAACTACTTTTAATTGTTGGAAATTAACAGAAATGTTTATCAATAAGGGGGATATAAGTATTTTAAACATTATTTTGCCGAAATCGATAGATTCTCTCAAGCTAGCAGTAAAATTATGAATTTAAAACAATTGAAAGATTCTAAATTGTATTCAAGATAATAAAATTTATTGTGAACATTTACGAGTACGTATTTAAGTATCTACAAGAAAAACATCTGAGTAACGAAAATCTAAATAAGTAAGCGGAACGACAAAGTACTTAAAGAAATAAAATTCCACCGGACTTACAGCAAAGCCTTTTCAATATTTATGAAAGAAAAAACTTCAAGATGGTGGAAAATATCCCCTTTACAAATATACCAAAAGTGAATCGCTTTAACTCGGCAAAGGTTCCGTACGAACAGATTTGTGGAATCGCAAATTCCGTTGTGAAAATTTTGTGATCTGTGAATGGAGTTTTAACCACTGGAATTGCTTTACTAAATTTAAAAGAAAATGCTATATCATTAGAATTGTGATTTACATACTGTCTCGTTAAAAAGGCAAAAGAATTTCTGCATTCAAAAATACAATATGAAATACTGGATAAATATTAAATTAGAGAAATCTCATTATATCTTTAATTTAATCTGATTAGGCAGCTTAGCCACAAGGCTCTATAATAAAACAGTAGCCGCCTTATTGACAATATAGAATAGACTATTTTAAAAAGCTTAATATGCCTACTATATATTTACGAGTCTTTTTTGGAACCTGTACTACCTTCAGCCTCGTGACTCTGCCCGCGCTCAAAGTTAATCTCGTAGGAATGAGGAATTCTCCCGCGGTAAAAGATAGCCTATGTTACTCCCAAAAGGTTTATTCTATCTTTATACCAAGTTACATTAAAATAGGTTAAGCAAATTAAACTAAACAATTAACTAAAAAATTAAACAAACAAACAACTCAATCATGTACCTCTTTAAAATATTATTATAAGTAAGATAAGATTAATGAAATATTACTTGAAAGTAGGCACTATAAAAAGATATTATATTTATAATTTTAGTTTTCCGCCCGCCGAACCCCAAACAGCTCTTAAGTTGAAGAGCCCTCCACAAAAAAAGGAGGAATTATTACGAGTTGATAACGATAATTTTAAAGGAAAATTGCTGAATTCCTTCCGCAGATTTTGAGTTTTATTTCAATATTTTTTTATTGTTCCTTGTTTTCTATTTACTGGTGAGGTCGTCTGGTTCTTGGCTGGAATTCTTCAGATGCGGCTGTCCAGCCAACAGCAATATTAGCAGATGTCCACTTGCATTACAAAAATATTAGCCCCTAATACTACGGCATAACGGCGCTCTGTGGGTTAAAGTATCTAGCAGCTATTACGTCCACTGCTGGACAAAGGTCTCTACAATTTTATTATCCAGCAGTTTCCAAAGTTCAGGGTAAACACAGCTATGTTCACTCGTGTAACCGTCAATGACAGCGATCCCCAACCTACCCACCTACTATGGAACTAGCAGAGGTTATACGAAGTTTACTATAAAGTAACTAAATACATTTGCATTGCGGGCAGCGCGGGACCGATCGTTGTGGAGATATTTGGGGGAGGCCTTTGTCCAGCAGTGGACGTCTACAGGCTGAGATGATGATGATGATACATTCGCACTTCTATAAAACATACCAACAAATAAAAACAAAATCATTTTTATTTTTCCGTAATATAAACTGGTTCCACATACTAAGATCACTTTAGCTGTGGGAAATATAAAAATTCTATGTTTATAACTTAGTGGTTCTGCTTGAAAATATAATAGAGTCAAGGCCAAGACTATGTTGTCTCTTTTTGTCCTTTCTTGAGTATAATAAATGGTTAATAAATAAAGTCCACAGCTGCTTAAGGCATTATTAAACCTATTTTTAAAAAACCTTAATGATTAAAAAACGTAAAGACAAATCGATAAATCCAATTTCACCCGACAACCCTCGAAGCCAATTTCCCTCCATTGTTAAGTGTTAAAAATTATAATGGGGCCAAATGAGAAAGCGTCCAATCACAAACTTGAGCTTAAAATGTGATTGCGCCCATAGCAATTAGCGCGCCATTTTATATCTGTCAAAGTGTGACCCGGCCCGCGATGGAAATTGGGAAAAGTAGGAATTCAAACAACTTAGGGTGGAGCCACATTTACAGCAGAAATTAAATATTCATGGATAATTAAATTTACGTAGTGAAAGATTTTTTTTTCTGGATTCAATAAATAATATTGAACTATTAAGATGCTAGATTTTTATGTAAGGTACTTTTTTAATTCTGCTGAATTTTATTCATGTGAAGGTTCTGTATAATGTCTTTATCTGTGGTATAGTGATAGATTTAAAATAAGTAAAATTGTTTATAAGGATCGCATTGTTTTTTGACATGTTTCTACTTAAACTAGAAATACTACTAACTTTAAAATTAATAAAAAAAAACCTAATTTACAATATTTAATTAAAAGTTAAATCACCACTATACGAGTAACACAAATATTTTTTACTAGATAGCTCCTTTTTCAGTTACAAATACGGAAAAAAAAGTCTTTATACAATAAAGCTTCATCATCATCATCATCATCATCATCATCTCAGCCAAAAGACGTCCACTGCTGGACAAAGGCCTCCCCCAAGGATCTCCACAATGATTTGCGCTGCGCTGCCCGCGTCCAGCGGCTTCCCGCGACCCTCATCAGAAAATAAAGCTTAGTAGAAACAAAATAATAGTATTAAACGTTGAACCCCACCTTTATCACGGACGCTTAGACCTCAGGGATCGGAGGGAAACTTATTAAATTCTCGTTTCCCGCGGTCGCGAGTTCGACTCCGGTTCAGCAGCCGGCCAATAGGGAAGCCAGCATTGCACCCACTATGCTTCCGCGAACCAGTAAATAAGAATTTTCGAGAAGAAAATAATTTCTCAACAAACCGCGCGAGGAAAATTTCAAAGATTTTGATTTCCTAACCAGTGGATAAAATGTTCATACGAAATACGTTTATTAAAATTTTGCTTATAGAGCTACGTACACGTACAGTCGTCGTCTGAAAAAACCCAAAATAATGAATATTATATATCGTTAATTATTTTTATTTATATTCTTTCACTTCCTTGGGTCTGCTGGTAGATCGTTCTTTAGAAATAAGCAGGCTTAGTAATGTATACAAAATACATGTATCTAAATATCTGTACTTTGTTCGTCTATATTGTGTTAAATTAATATATAAAGATAAAAAAATTCTTATAATAGTAACAATTTAAAAAAGTAGCTTTTTGCTGTTTTAGTAGCCACTGTAGCCAGTGTGTAACTTCAATTTACATTTTTAAACTAAACTACATTTACAACTTATAATTTGCGTGGGGCAGCATAAAAAACATAATGTCGTCACGAAATGAACTCCACTAACAGAGTGCCACAATAAAGACGACAATGTTGCCAGTCATTACAAACAGTGGAAGCGCGCGGTTTACGAGCGCCAGCACACATTTCACGGGCGGAGCCGTCCGACCTATTTGTTTACTTACTAAGTTATTTTCATTTTGCATATGAATTCGCGTAATGAACCTAGATTTTCTAATAGGTAATATGCACGTAAAAAAAATAATATTATGAATTAATTAGATCAACATTCATTACCGAATATGATTTTTTTTTTCAAAAATACTTTTTTTTTATGAATTATATTGATTTAAAGTTGTAGGATAAAAAGAGAGATCCGACATGTACAATGACGTCACTGGTACATGTCCGCCATATTATTTTCATACAAAAAGTTGTTTTGCAGAGAGAGACAGATGATAGCTTATAAATTGTATATCTTAGTAGTTATTCAGTCGATTTTATTACTGTTTTCACTTTCGGTATCATAATTTGGGATAATTTTGATAAATGAATTCAGATATTGATTTTTGTCGTGCGTATTTTCTAATCCTATTGGAGGATGTTTTAATATGGCGCGGTTGTCGCAGCTTTCATTTAGCGAATCCATACGACAAATACGACGGAAGTTGTCACGACTAAAATCGGTGGGATAATAACTAAATATTAGCCAACTCAAACTGACTCTACTCACTTGATGATTCAATGAACTCAATAATAATTATGATGTAAAGGTAAACCAAAGTAATACTTTAAGCTATTTTTCATGTAGTGATTTAGTCTACACTATGGGGATTTTGTTAAATAAATAGAGTACAGAGTAAAATTGAAAAACTACCATATCTTACATTTTTATTTCATGTTAGGATTTTCGCTGAACGCAAGCAAAACACAGCAAAAAGCAACATTTAACGTGTTACCGATGGGACCGACACTCTATCACTCGACATTCCTCCCACTAATATCTCACACGGTGAAGCGGGTCCTAGTTTTATACGTTTATTCCCGACATTAGGGCCGGATCACACTCGCGGGCGCGGTTGTGCTTAATTCCGACAATTCCAGCGCTGCATTGCTCACAGGGGACGTGTGATGATGCCTTTATTATGAAAATACGGCTGTGCGTCTGGGCGGGGCGTTTTAGCTACAATTGTCCTATTATATGTTACAGGGCTAACAATTGCAGTATCAATTAGTAGTTTCAATGTTTTGGGCTCTTCAGGTGAAATAATTGAAATTTATTTATTTATCATGAAATCGTTTGTGTATCTTTTCAAGTTATAATGAGTCAGGAAATTTTGAATCTTTAAAGCGTCTGGCTGTTATGCTGGTAAACCTTCATTCAATCATTTAATAATACATACATATATACATAAGGTCACGCCTCTTTCCCGGAGGGATAGGCAGAGACCACTTCCTTCCACTTGCTACGATCCAAATACACTTCTTTCGCTTCATTCAGATTTATTAATCTCTCATGCATGCTCGTCGGTTTAGAGTACTCTTGACCCGATCTTTTGTCAGGACGTCCCCGATTTAATTTTGAAACGTTCGTCTTGGTCTTCCCCTTGCAACGCTTCCTTCCACTCTCGCCTTATAAATCTGTTTAGTCAATCTCTCTCCACTCATTTTCTCCACGTGAACAAACCATCCATTTCTCAAATTCTCATCACAACATCTTCTTTTACTCCACATTTTTCCCATATCTCACTGTTTCTAATCCTATCATACAATTTTAAGCCAATCATACCTCTCGATGCTCTCATTTCTACAGCACTTATTCTATTTTCATGTTTTTATTAATCATCGACTATACTGATAAGAAAAAAGCACTCTTACTATAGTCAAATATGGTTGCATGAAATATTTTTACGTGACTTGAGTTATGTGTATATTTTATTGAAAATTAAATCAAATATAAAAAATACGTTTATTTCAGGTACAACCCATATAAAATTACAATACAATAGTAAAATATCGAAAATATTAAAATTAAATTGCAATATCAATGGGTCGATAAAATTATTTAATTAAATCACAGAGAAATCATTAACGTCAAGTTAATTATTTTGCTTTTTTAAGTCAACACAAAAGAAAATAAAAAATGTTTTAATGCAATGTAAAAAAACAATTACACATTTTTTCGCCTTATTATTATTCGAGACAAAATATTATAAATATGTGGGACATCTCACACACGGCCATCTGACCCCAAACTAAAATATACCTAATAGAAAAAATATACCTAATCTGATTAATAATCATAATAAATTGTAAAGAATGTTGCGTAGATTTTCCGCAAGTGTTATTTTCCTAAAGTTGATGTTATCCTTGTTTCAGATTCCAGAGAAGAGATCAGAGAAGTGGAGAGCTCCAATGGCAACCCCAAGGGGACGAGATATACAACTATATCCAGGTATGTGAATAAACCTGCCAGTCCATATCCAGGTATGTGAACAAACCTGCCAGTTCTGTTCAAGACAACAAATATCGCATCGCCTCTTCAAATTTTAAATAGTTTATTCTTCATTAGTGTGAGACGAGAGCCAGCCTTATTTTGAGCAAAATTTATTAATTTCATTTGACGTCGAAAAATTATTAGTGAAATCTTACTTCGAATCTTTGCACTTTGCACCATTTTTATGTCCGTTAAATAAGGCGGAGAAAATAGCAGAGTGTTCACTTACCATGAAATTGACCATATTAAAACTACCTATTATACGTCACTTTCAATAATTGCGACGAGGCACAATCATGGAATTTAAAGTCAAAGAATTTATTGAACGTTTGTATGTATGCTTCTTTTTCACAAGAAATGCAAAGGTAGGTAGACTTATCTCATGAGGTATTTCAGTCAACTCTAAAAAAATGGTAAGCCGTCACGGGACACTTGGCTGATGTGAATCATCGAAGTAAGTTTGTTATTGTTTTTTACAGGTATCGCTAGATGACGTAATACAAGATGCAAACATACACGTTATTAGTGTTACTTAGAGAATAGTTTTCGACCGTAAATGCCCGCTCGCCACGGTCGCCACGCCAATAATCAGTTTTACCCTTCGCCTATAGCTGTTTAACATCAAAATGCTTATCGAACGTTGTCTGTTACCACCCTTTTCTTTGATCAACTTCAATCAAACGCAAACTGAAATACTCGTGGTTCCAAACGCGACTTCTTATTATTCGACATCAAAGATCAACCGCCCGGGTCCCAGCTTAACCTCACAACCAAAATAATTGACTGCCAAAACAAGGAATTATGTAATAGTAATCCCCCGCCCAGATCGTGTCACGACGTGATATGGGTCCGCCATTTTATCAAGGATATTGTCCAGAATGTTTTATAATCTGTTGTTATTAAATGCTATTATTTGGTAACGTTACACGTGCCATACCAATTCATCTTTATTTACGGGTTTTATTTATGTTTCCGTATTTTTGGAATTGAATTGGTGGTGTTTCAGGAAAGTGTTTATGTTGAATGTTTTTTTTTATTTCATTTTAACCGAAATACGTACAATGCTGGACTGCCATAACAATCCCAGTCCTGCTTGGCCTGCATCGAGCGGCTTGCTGCGATCCTCACCAGCCCCCTAGCATGAACGAATATATTTCTCACCGAGCTGTCAATATACCATGAGGAACACGCCATATTGAAATATACTCCAATACGATAAAAATATTACGCTCGACAAAATTATGTCTGTCACGTGTGGACGGTCATGCTAGAGGGGCTGATAGTTAGTCAATTCCATATTCTTAATTATTACATACTAGCTTTCCACCTCACAGTTATCAATTTTTCCCGTGGTAATGAAGCATTTTCCCGCAGTAAAAGGTACCCTATTATAACACGGGTGAGCCCGTGCTATGAAATAATCAACACAAAATACGATTGAAACTCTATATATTAATAAATCAAGCACAACAACACAGCACAACTAATTAAACACTTCGTATAACTTATCCTACGGGAAAATCGGGTTCCTGGAGCGTTTTTATATCCGTACCAAGGAACAATCGCGTTAGAACTGACTTGAACTATCAAAATTCGTTTACCTATTCGAAAACCATTTAAATTTAGAACAATGCGGCCAGTACCAAAGGTAAAAGAGATGGCATGACCAATGCCACACTATGTTACTCCCTAACGTCTATTCTATCTTTATAACAAGTTTCATGATAATAGGTTATGTAGATTCGGAGCCTATTTAGTGCAAACATACAATCAAATCTTCCCTCTTTATCAGACTAAAATTATAAAGAGGAAAGATTTGTATTTTTGTGTGTGTGCATGTGTGTATGTTTGTAATGAATAAACTCAAAAACTACTGAACCGACTTAAAAAAAATCTTTTATTGTTTCAATTTAAGTTTCACGTCAATGTAGCCTATAGATATTTATCTCTGTACTAAGTTTCATCAAAATCGATTTAGTTGTTTAGCGTGAAACTGTAACATACTGATAGATAGTGAGAATTTATTTTTATTGTAGAATTTATTTTATTTATATTGTAGGGATAAGATAAGGATAGGGATACTATTAGAAAACTAATTTCCTTACTTAGAATCAAACTAAGCCAACTTTTTCTGCAGCTATCGTACAAGGCCAATGAATATAAATTACTCTAGAAATGGTCAGTAGTACCTATGTACCTAATCATCAACAACTGCGATCCCTAACCCGCCTGATAATTGTGAGGATTATGGCAACGTCTCCCTTCGATACTGGAATACGCAGATGAAGTAATTATTAGAAATACAATACAATATTATCTTTACTTTGCATCGTATAGTTTCCTATTTCTAAAACATTGTCCTGAAACATGTCTTGAAGTCCTTTGATCGAAACAGAATTTCATTCCACCGACGGGTCTTCCTGAACTTTTGTCAACTGTTTATTGTGCAAAACATAAATTAGTTTTTGCGAAACGTCAGAAGTTGACAATTTAGTTGAACGAGAGGAAATAGAGTTTCTAGATGTGTCACAATGACATAACGTTTGTTATACTCGTAACTGTATTTACATTCTGAAGAAATCAATGACACATCAGTGAATATATATAACGTTTTTCGTAGTTAGTTCTGTATCCTATAAAATTTTTAAAATGATTTTTTTACATCTTAGGTTCTTTATTGTTCTTCTTGTTCTTCTTCTTCTTCTTCGTCACCTGATCGATCCTGGTCTCAGAATTATTGAGCTGTCTACGGTTTGTGACGTGGGTACCTCCGTAGATATTAGCCGGGATGGACTAAGTCCTTTGCATGTCTTCCCAGGCACGAAATGGTCTTATAATCTTATTTTATTCTGAAAACATTCAAGAGTTTTATTTGTTGTCATCCTGCTATCAAGACAGTTTTATTTAATATTATTTACAATTCTATAGATTTCTCTAGCAAAAGAAGTCTCAATTGCATCTAGCAGACGTTAAATTACTCGTCACTAATTTAAATAAATATATTATATTGCATAGAACATAATTGAGTTGATTCTATCTTTGTGCCAAATCCGACCGCTTTAAAAAAATCCCGTGGGAATGAGGAATTTTCCCGCAGTAAATCGTAGTCTATATTCTTTCCCAAGGTCTATTCTATCTTTGTGCCAAGTTTCCCCAAAATCAGTGTAGTAGTTTCGGAGCCATTTAATAATTAAGAATATTTTAGTTATTTTTTACACCTTGGATTACATTATTGAAGATTTAGTAAGGATCACTAATGTTTTAGAAAATAAAATATAGCCTATGTTACTCAAGGATCATGTAGCTTCTCAACAGTGAAACAATTTTTGAAATCGATTCAGTAGTTTCGAAGCCTATTCAATGCAAACAAACAAACAATCAAACCTTTCCTCTGTATAATATTAGTATAGATTTCCAAGCATTTTGTTTTTAATCAAAGTCCGTTCCATAGTAAGAACATCTTCGACATGGAAGCATATGAGGAGCAGCATGGAACCGGCGAAGTTGGGAGTGACGTCACCGGCACTGACAACATCGGATTTATTTATTTATTTACTTTGACACTTGCTTCCTTTTTAACTTTACATAAATACGTAAATATGATCTACTATTTAGCTTTCCGGCCCGCGGCTCCGCCCGCGTTAACAGGTTTTCCCGTGGGAAAGAAGTATTTTCCCGCGGTAAAAAGTAGCCTATGTGTAATTCTAATGTATAAGCTATTTTATTGTAAAGTTTCATTAAAATCCGTCCAGTAATTCCAGAGATTAGCGTGTACAAACAGTCAGACAGACGGTTTTTTTTTTCAAAACTTGTATTTTTTTGTTTAACTACTCTCCTTTTATCACCTACAGTCACTATTTTGAAAAACAAATCAATGTATGTACAGACACGCCGATTCTTCAGTTTTTTTATAGTATAGAAGAAGAAGTTAGATAGAAGAAGAAGAAGATAGATGTATGGTATATAAAGAAACGTTTTGTATGGATTTGTACTTTTTCTGTTACATTACAATATAATAAGGTAGGCGATTATTATTATAAAAGTAGGTTTTACACATAATAATAGAAAAAATAAGTCAAATGTTTTTGGCAAGCCACAATGAGGTCCGAGGCAAAGGCACGCGGCATTCTGCCAACTGCCTCGTTAAAAAAAGGTTTTAATCAGGCTGACGGACCGGAAGTGAGTATTTCATAGTTCAACCGGAAGTTACGTAAATCCGTGTTCGCGTTCTGAATTTAAATAGGTTGGTTGACATTGTAGCTGGTTGGTTTGGCTTGGTATGTGTAGTTATTGGGGTAGAAAGATAAAGTGAACTGTGTTGAAACAACTAAATCCAGTTCTATTTTTGAATAGTTTTTGTTGTCTAAGGATAACGTGAATATTAAAACTAGAGTTTATTTCTAACCTAAAGTCAAAACTTTGTAAAAAATATTGCGATGAATTTTTGTTTTGCACAGAAAATGATTTTTGTTTAAATTAAACAATCGATCTTTATTTTATTTAAAATATTTAGTACATTTGAATGTTTTAGTTAAAAAGCTTTTACGGCTTTTACTTAACTTGTTCATTATGGAAACATCCCTTGGGTATCCTGAATTTCAGGATGTAAATAATGGCAATAAAAATCTATAAGTAAGCAGAGCACCTTTTTGAATATTTTCTTTTGTTATTATTCACAAATAACATGTTGATAACCTAATAGTTGTTAATTAAAGTTTTATTATATTAGTAGCTGTTCACCCATTTTTTTACCGAGGGAATGAGATATTTTCCCACAGCAAAACTTTCAAACTTTGTCCTGGACAAACACAACAAGGAAAAAGTGCGGCTGTTTTGAAATAATGCAAGTATATATTAATTAAATGTTACGTTTACCGCTCGTTAATCTTACTTAATCGGAAAATAAAAAAAACTACTGTCAAATAGCCAGGTATAAAATAAAATTTAAAATATCGTAGCGCACTGTCACCTGCAGCAGTTCAGTCCACAATTTTTTCTAAGTGCATTTCAGATAAATGATTATTTTAGATTTTAGGAAAAAGTAAGTAATATTATAGTATAAAATCACGTGTCGTGATTTATCGGCTCTTTTGCAGGCGGCCGTACCACTAGTATTCGTGGATTTACTAATTGGCGTCCTAGCAATTAGAGCATAAAACGTAATTCCCAACGACATCATAAAGTCCCACTTGTTCACCGAGCCGTCACCAAAATAATTCAACCGCGCGAAAAACTGACATTTGAATATTAAAATCGCACATACCCCGGGACAGGACGCGCGGAAGTTGAATTTCGAAACTGTTTTTAATTGTGGTTACATGAAGTTAATTTTATGAAAATGGAGTAAAACTGAGTACTTTGTTGCTTATGGTTGATTTTTATATGTATTTATGTGTGATGATCATCATTATTGCCCTTTCTCGTCTTCAGAATTTAATTGACGCAAAGTGGCTAGGTGCTGAGTTTTATTATTGTCGTACACTTGAGTTGCAGCAGTCGATTATTGAAACTTGAAAGAGTTTCACGGGACTTGAATTCTGAGCTATAAAGATAGGATTTCTCATAGACATACCAATCAAGTTCCAACGAAGTACAGTTGGACCGCGGTCCCCGGGCTCACCACCATGCCCGGCGGAAGATTTTCCCTTTGCCTCCACAAGACCAACTAGAATTTGTCAGAATGTCTGTAAAAAACACCTCAATAATGACGATTTTGGCAAGCGTAGCGTAGGGCGCTCCCCTACAAGATGAACCGACGACATGAAACAAGTGGCTGGCGGTGGCTGGGTGAAAGCAGCGGAGAATCGTGTATTTGTGGCGCACACTTGGGGAAGCCTATGTCTAGCAGTGGACTGCTACGGGCTGATATGATTGGCGTATATTACATTTTAACACCCGACGAAGAGGGGTGTTATAAGTTTGGTATGTGTGTCTGTCTGTCTGTGGCATCGTAGCTCCTAAACGGACTCGCCGACTTTGATCTAGTTTTTTTTTTGTTTGCAAGGTGTCATAATCGAGAGTGTTTTTAGCTATGATCCAAGAAAATATCTTCAGCCATTTGAAGATTATCAGCTCTTTTCTAGTTGTTGAAAGGATCAAGTAATGGTTTTGTGAAGGGTTTTTTGTAATTTAAAATACATCTCCATGTTCAAAATGATTTTATAAAAGTGACAGCAGAGTTTAATTGAACCCGAATCAAGGGGCATTTTGTAAAGTGAACAGTGTGTGTTGTTTGCGGTTGTTCGCTTTATATTACCGCTAATTTGCGATAGTGCTCCGGTATTTTGACCGATCGCTTTTGCAGGGTTCGGTTTAATGCTACTTTGGTTAGTATAGTTCGTGTTTTTAAACCTTGTGGTTTTAAACCTTAATGGATTACATTGGCACTGAATGTTGTTACCACATAGGCTATATTCAGTATTGGACAAGGCCTAAAAAATCTCCACAACGTCCGTATGACCCGTATCCAGAGCGTCAGTCTACTTTATGAGGGGCCTTCTCACGCTACGCCATCTAACGTGCGGTTATCTTAAAAAACATTCTGCATCAACGTCCATCGATTCTACGCCAAAATAAGCTCAACACACTGTCACTTACGCTTAGCTATTCGTCAGACTATGCCCACTATCTTAGTAACATTCTTAGTTTACGACGTAACGCAGCATAACCACAACACATTTGACGTAGAGACAATACAAGTCCCCCTTACATGTTTACATAGCTATTAAGATTCATCGAACACATTATTTGCTATTTTCAAACGCGGCTCCATGCTCCAATTTGAAACCATCCGGTAATTCCCGGGTGTCACGGGCGACGCGACGTTCCGTTATCCGCATTAACGCTTTAATCCCGCTAAAGCTGCAGTAATGCACAATTTATTTCGCCGACGACTTTCTCTGCTGATGTTTTAATTGTGTGTTTGCGATGTGGTCGCGTGAAACGGAACGGGCTTTGTTGTTATTAAGGATTTTTCGTAACTTTACCGTTTTTTTTGTGCCATATTTTGAGTAGTGAAATGTAATAAAAAGTACTATACAGTACGCGCGCGAGTTCAATGCTGATTGCGTTTAACTTAATTTTGAGATAATAGTTAAACGACAGTTTTTTAAATAAAGCTGATTATACTTTCTGTTAAAAAAACAAGAGCATAATAAATAAAAAGTGAAAAGCGCGTATTAAATTCAACCCGCGCGCGTACTAAGGCCTATAATATACAACAAGCAAAAATCGGTTTCATAAGAATCCTGGAACCAATTTTTTGTATACTTATAACGAAATTATAAGCGCTTACTAGCCCGGAAAAGGGCCCACTTTATAAGCGTATTCTGCCTTGTAACACCCTGATAGTACTCTCGTCGAATTCGACTTACGACCAATACAGCCGTGTAATGGCATTGTGTGAAACTGTATACACCAACAAAATCAATTATAAGTGTCTTACAGAGCTAATCTGGATTATTACTCACTCCACAATTCTACTAAAAGTTATAACTCATTCGGTCATTCATTCATTTGCTTTCCAAAATAAACGGAGTTTTGTGCGTCGGTGAAATAAATAAAATACAAATATTTGAAGAACAGGAGGAGAGAACTAAGGTACCTACGTGTATTCTATTTTTATTTCATTTTCTTAGACTGATCGTTATTTAATGTTGTTGATCTTAAACGCATGGGGACCTCATATTTCCTGTGCAACATTTCAAGTTTTAGGTCAAAATTTTAAAGCCCCCCTTAAAATGAGCATTTTTATATTTTTATTTATTTTATTTTAAATAGTCACTGTTGAGTTTAATCTCCATTTTATAGGCTAGCATTTTGAAGTACGTTACTACACCATTATCAGGGTACTAGGGTCTATAACGTCACGCGCAAAACTACAATCAAAATGGCTGATCCAGCGTCATACACGAGAACTTTTTCGGCTCATAACACCTTATTCCAAAGGTAAGTAAACTTATAATAGCTTTGACAACTATTTTATAAGTTTATTGGACTATAAAAGTGTATGGCAAGTAGCGTAATAGGAAAAAGTAGTATCTTTGAAAGCATTTATAGGATCGCATAGATCTAGAGCCACTTTATACTTACAAAATGCCTTTATGAAACTCTTTTACTGATAATGGACTCAAGTATCGTACTTTTAAGCGCTTATAAGTGCTACTTATAACAATGATCAATCTCAAGTCTAGTTGCTCCTATTTGAAGCTTTTATAAGTGAGTTTAGCTTATAGTGGCCATCAAACATGACCTTATAAGCGCTTATAAGGTTAAATATAAGAGTAATTGCGATCAAAAACTAAGTAGCATTTTCTGGAACACATAGAAGAGTAGTTGGAAACGCCAGAATCATTATAAGAGTCTTATAAGTGTCATACACTTATAAAGTGTGTATTCTGAGGCTAATTTGCTTGTTGGCTCTTATCGCGACTCAACTCGGAACCTTATCTGAATTGTTATTTCTGTAACAACATCAATTGCATCGCGTTACATAATAGCCCTGTTTCAATGACAAAAAGGTCGCAAATATGAAGGCAAAAAAAAGCGCGTAAAATGTTTTCTACCTTCATGGTCGCAAAGTTTTGAATCGCTATTAATGTGCCATATTTTTTTTTAGTTTTAAAGTTGAGTTGTGGTATTATTATTATTATTATTTTTTTTTTTTTGTTGTGGTATTAATTGATAGCATAGGTAGGAGCCCTGATTATTTTAATTTAAGGCTATTTGAAGTTCCTTGCTGAAGACATGACAACTGGATAAAAGGTTATTATGTTGTCAGACGTCTTGAGATAAATTTAAAAACTGGATTTTCGCATTTAACAACTACACAAAAAGCACTTTAAACTCTAAACATAAAGCCTTACTAAGAAACTGTTATTTAACTAAGTTATAAGCTGTATTTTAGTCGTATAACATAACTAGTCCTGCATGCAGCAGTAAAGCACTAGTTCATAATTTAATATGGGAATCTCGGCAGCGTACTAATGTCTTGAAATTAGAACATTTTGATGTTGTCACCCTAGCTTGAGAGCTAGTAGGGTGACTATGACATATGCTTAAGTGGCATACATCTATGGCGGAGGAAGGTTTAGGAACTTGTATACATTAATGCAAATTCAACAGAGGAAATAGCATTTGTAGACAGTTTTTCATTTGTAAAATATAACGATTTCCCAATAAGCGCATGCTTAGGGTTTAGACCCTTTTAGATATAAAACTAGCTTCCCGCCGCGGCTCCGCCCATGTTAATAGTTTTCCCATGGGAATGAGGAATTTTCCCGCGGTAAAAGTTACCCTATGTTCTTCCGCAAGGTCTATACCATCATTGTGATAACTCCGCCCGCTTTAACAATTTTTCCCGTGGGAATGAAAAATTTTCCCGCGATAAATAATAGCCTATGTTCTTTTCAAAGGTCTATTCTATCTCTGAGCCAAATTTCACCAAAATTGGTTTAGTAGTTTCGGAACCTTTTCAATTATGAGGACTATTTTAGGTATCTTTTTACACCTTCGCTTCGGTTAGGTACACTATTGAAGTTTTAGTAAGGATCCCTAATTTGTTTGAAAATAAAATATAGCCTATGTTCAGCCAGGGATCATGTAGCTGTAAACAGTGAAAGAATTTTTGAAATCGGTTCAGTAGTTTCGGAGCCTATTCGATGCAAACAAACAAACAAACAATCAAACGTTTTCTCTTTATAGTATTGGTTTAGATATGTTAGTATTTGCCACGTGTTGAGTTGTTGTGTTGTGAAGTCGCTAAAAATATTTTTTATTTATGTTTTGTGTAAGTATATCTGTGTGTTGATTCTTTGAGGAATCCTGAATACAAATGAATAAAGTACTAAATTCTAAGAAACGTACAGAAGAAAGCACAGTTCAGAATATTTATCCATATAAACATAAAACGAATTTTTTTGACATTATAAAGAAAGTGCTTAAATTTATTTAGAAACGTATTGAAATCTATTTTATAGTTCAAAATAATATTCTGTATATGATATGACTTTTTATATAGTGTGTCTGTCTGCACCAACGGATTTATTTGCTTAGTTCAGACTTTATTTGCACAAATCTCAGCTTTTATTCGTAAACAAGTCGCGCGACTTTTGTCTTTCAGTATTTCATTTGTCACTGTTGTACTGCAAACTCAAATATTAGCTCAAGTAACGGCTTTGAACCTTTTTATAAAGTTATTGAATTAATAATATTTTTCACTGTGTATCTTACTGAAAAAACATAATTATTTACAATATTTTAATTTAATTCTCCTTTTTTGCGACAAAGACATCAATTTTATTATTACTTTTTGCAAACCTCGGGTTATATTATCATGATTTAAAAACAAGTTATCTATTCTATGTTCTTCCAGTACAAGGTATCTACTCAATAACCTTTGGACATTGGTTGCGCCCAATGCCACAAACATTATATCAGTATTTATGGCTAAAATTAGGTGGCCGAAATTGTTACTTTTATCAAACGTACGAATTAGCGGAAAGGTAGAAATCACTACATAGTATAAAACAAAGTCGCTTTCTCTGTCCATATATCCCTTTGACCCTTTCGTATGCTTAAATCTTTAAAACTACAGTAGTAGGGATTTGTGGGTTCTGGACCACTCCCGCCGAGCCAAGCTCGCCCGCGTTTCTCGACCTCTGATTTTGGGCCAATTTTGGCGGATTGGGTCAATCGAGGGCTAAAAAAGAAAAAACATGTTGTTTGATATCAAACTAGGGGTATTGCCCCCCATCTAAGACGATAGCACCGACTCCCAGCTCTCTATCTCACACGGTTTCCGAGATATAAAATGCATATGCTCATGAAATACACTCAATGGAAAGGGTCGGCTACCTGGCTATTGTCCTTTAATTGGGGTTCGCTTTTGTTAACCGCGACTCGGATTTTTGATGTCACTCTCACTTGCGCAATTGCTGCACGCTCCCGAACGCAGCTTTAACTAGCGTTTATGTTAACGATGTATGTGTCGCCTATTACATATGAACATGTTATCGAAAGCGATTTAGGTACACACATAAATGGGGGTGCAAAATTGTTAAGCACCGATCGCAGCCCTATTTTTTCACGCGCACTAGCTGTCTGATCCTGCCTCTATTACTTCTGCGGCCTTATCTACCACGTCTTTTTAACATAAATCTAACCTAACCTAACCTAGCCTTTATTAGTGAGTTGATTAATAAGCGGATTATTAATTAGGGCGCGAATCAAAATCAAGCCGCGGAGGCCTGTTCTTATTGGATTCTAAACCACCTGGCGCGGCCTTATCAATCACGTATTTATAACATAACATAACCTAACCTAACCGAACCTAACCAAACTTAACCTAGCTTTTTATTAGCGAGGTAATTAATTAGCGGATTATTATTTATAAGCCATGAATTAAACTCATCTCGCGAGAGTCTGATTTTGTTGATTTTAAACTTGGCGCGGCTTCATCTACCACGTCTTCATAACATAAATCTAACCTAACCTAACCCAGCCTTTATTGACGGGGTGTTTCATTAGCGTGTTATTAATTAGGGTGCGAATCAAACTCAACCCGCGGAGCCTGGTTTAGGTGGAATTTAGACCAGCTTATCGTATTCCAATAGGCTGTTCTCGTTTTTATAACCAAAACGGTCACTAACTCACATATCTTTTTTCAATTGTATTAATGTCTTTGTTCATACTTGCGTAATATAAGTTTCTTTTGTTGCCATCCCTTTAAAAATGTGTATTCCATTGGCTAAATCTAATAGGACAAGTTTATAGTGGCTATTGATGTGAAGCTGCACCATTGTCTTTACGAGCAGACGCCAACTCTTAACTCTTTCTCCAATTGTAAAAATCCTTTATTCTCGACTTGCACAAAATCAGTTTACAAGTTTTTTTTTCTTTATTGCATAACGTTTTGTTCTCGTCCTTTTGAAAATTTTATTCTGTCGCGTCGGTAGAATATAAAAGAACTATTTATTGTAAGCTAGTTTGAATAGGTGCGCGGACATTTATCTTTATGAAGACATTTTTTTATGATGGTGTAAGGGACCGATTTATTGCTTTGTTTTCGTCCTTTTAAAATGTACCTGATTTCGAAAGTTGATCGAGTTGCGACACGTTCGTACCATTGATGTGAAGGGACACCATTGTTTTTATGAATACAAATTTTTACCTGATGGTGTAAGGGACTGATTTATTGTGCTGAATTCACAATGCATCAACTTGTCGTGACATGTATTCCCCACTGCGACCACCCTAACGCTGCTAGAGCAGTGTTATAAAAGCGAACCCTACTTAGCTCATCCTATTCAGTTTGTGAGTGACATTGAAGCAGCCAACGCAGCGGTCGGAAGATTTCCTCCAATTCAACTATGGATGTAAGTAACTTTAACTACCTATCACTCATAATATGTGTACTTTATGTTGTTTTCGTTGTCCATCTTAAATAACCACTATACTGTGGTTGTATAGTTATTAAACTAATACCTAGCGGTATGGTTTTGACTCTAGCTCTCCACCGTTAGCCGAATGTCAATATGTAACAGTTCAATTAGGATCTTATATACCATACTTGTTAACCTGTTTTCATGAGTCAAAATTCATCGACAAACTATAAATAACGTGTACCTTTATGCTTATTTCACAGTTTCAAGATAACACCTTCAAAAGCTACTACTTTCCTGATTCCCCCGATGGTGATGACGCTGTGGACTCATTGGTGATTGATGTTAAGAAAAAGGCATCGAAAAGAAGCAACAACATTGAAGCATTCTTTGAAAAACCAAAAAAGGAAAAGAGGGCCGCGACTCAGTCTTCAAGTGTATCGACGGCTTGCGATGATGGTGTATCGTATATCGCGTCGAGTGAAAATGAGGGCATAACCGCATCTCATTTCGTCAAAATTGAAGTTTACGACATGAACAAGATCCGCAACATCTCACCTATGAACTATTGGAAACACGCAGACGTTCGTGTCAAGTATTATGCGCAGTCTGAGGATGATAAAAATTATCAAAGCGCGAGAGATATAATATACAATATCACAAAACAACTCGCCGTGAAACGGGACTGCTGCAAATATTATATTGAACGCAAGCAGGAAGATGCGAAATAAACTAACAATATGCCAACAAGAATCTCACGGACACAACAAGTCGCGACACGTCATTCCTCGAGCCATTGTAAAACAACAAAAAAGGCGGGCAAACAATATCGCCACCCCACTCCACACCATATATAAGCGTTTCGACTTGTGCAACATTTATTCACTCCTGTTTTCACCGTCGTGTCGTCGTTGTTAGAAGAAAAGTCAAAATGATTCTTGATACAGAAGGCATAATTTTACTTGGAAAGGATCATGTTTTAAAAAAACACCATAAACTCATCCGGTTGTGGTATATACACGGAACGTTACCGCAATCCATGGTTGAAGACGAGGACGTAAAACCATATTATACCCTATGCGATGGACACTATTCCAACCAAGAGGACGACATCGATGGGGTTTGGAGAGTTAAGGCCTATTGCCCAACTTGCGAGGAGAATCGGAAGGGCGGAGAGGACCGACTCTACGGATATTCTCACCAAGAATCTCCAATACCTGAAGCTGAGCGACGTGTGAACCCACTCCTGCTGGATTGGAGTGAAGAAGAAAACGCAGAAATTGCGGAAATTATGAGAAACAGTGACAGTGGTATCCCCCTATCGCCATCGCTTTATTCCCCCACAATGGTTTAGTTTTAAGTTAGTTTGTGTACTTCATTTTAATAATAAATAATTTTTAATTTTAATTTGTGTGTATTTTTTCAAATCTCTACATAAATAAAACAAAGTTTACGTCTAATTAATCTTACTTTATTTTTGTTTATTTTTATTCTAATTACAAAGTATAAGTATTGAATTATCTTAAGATTACCTATGAAAATAGACATCAAACATTTTCTTCAGTAAAATATCATTGTTCACTGTATCTGATGTAAACATATTGGTGAAATCCTTTAAGCTCATACCTCGATATTTAAAGTACAAATACATAAGACAATATTCACCACAGAATGATGAAAACAAACTTTGAATAACTTTGCTGTTATAAATCCATCTACGTGAGTTTCTTCTCAAAAATGCTAAATGACTACCATCTGGCTTTCGACCGAAGGTGTCGAAATATTCCCCAATACCATTTGCATTTATGAAAATTGCTATCCAATGTGAACCTGGCTTTGTGTCAGGATCCAAGTTACTAATTAAATAAATAGGATTTGTCATGTACATTGGTAACCGATTGGCTGCAAATACATTATACGTCAGAGAATGACGTATCGTATCTAGATATTTACTAATATCGATAGTATTCATTATTTGTGTTTTATTGTGACTAACTAATATAAAAGCAAATAATATTATGATTACTTAAGAACAAAAACTCGTCTTATATACTATAGTGCATCTAACTACTGAAGTCAACACTTACATTTCTATTTTTATCAATTTCAATTAAGTTATCAAATTCAGCATACACAATACAATTAATTGTTTCAGATAGAGCGTTTTCAAATCTTACTTCTAACCTAACACTTCCATGTTTAACTAGGTTCCAGTGTGAAGTCGAACTTGCGGATAAGTCAGGGGTTAAATCAAAGGCCATCAAACAATATCCTTTCGCATACCTATCCTTATTAATACCATTGCCTTCATTCAAAAAATGAATACCAGTCCCTGAAAATAATGTGTGAAACATGCTTGTATGTAACCCACTGCTAAATTGGGGTTGTAGTGCCTTAGAGGGAATTTGTGTACCATCAATATATAAACTGAATGTATTTATAGCATAATTGTCAAAATCAAAGGGGTTTTTGGTAAAACTGCCATTGAATGCTGTATTGTTAACAAACCCTATGATACACCGCTTCGGTATTTGTCCGAGAAATACATTATCAAGTGTTTTTCCTTGCACACCAGATGGAATAGTTAACACTTTTACCTCGGCTCGTGTAATAGGATATTTTGCAGTTGTACTAGCTAGAACCTTCTGATGTGCAAGCAATACACTCGGATTAATGCGAGCTTTACGAATCATTAGCGTTGCATCCGTAATAGACACTTTTATTTTAATATCATTTGACGCAGCCATGAGGTTAAAGGATTCTCTAGATCTAACTAGTTTTACACACATTTCGACTCCATTAATCAGAAACTTATCCTGATTAAAAACATCCGCATGTAAATGTCCAATCATTTCCACTTCCTTGCTGTCCTTCACACATTTCAGCCTCGCTGCAAATCCTTTATTGTTATCATCAGCGTTGTTCATTTTTCCGGCAGTGTCTTCATACCACATCGCACATGTGAGATGCGACTCTTTCGCAGGTGGGCCATAATTAAGTAAAGTTTCAATATATGCTCGATATCCATATGTATTGTTCGGGGGAGATATTAGTTTTTGATTCAGATAGATATCTACCTGACTGAATAGTGAATGAAGCCAATTATTTATGGGTGCAACAGGTGTTGTGTCAGAGTTCAAAGCTGTTAAATCCTGGTTTAATATCTTAGCTTTGATATGAAGCATCGTGTGCGATAAGTCAATATAGTCATCCCCAGATCCAGGAACTTGAAATTCTATTGGCCCATCGTCACTTAGAGATGAGATAGGTTTATAATGAATCCATTGTCCACTTTCTATGCTTGTTTGAGTCGATGGTAAAGCAAATAAATCCAATTCCGACTTAGCACATTCACAAGAATTATGATGTAAAAATGACATTTTGTTTGTTTATGAAAATATATCGTTGTAAGATAAATTCTTACTCTTCCTAGGCTTTTTCGCTGCTCTCTCCTTCAATTTCAGTGATTGAATGAGGTTTCGTTTGCTCCGTGCTTTAGTTTTATACCCTGATCCGTTCATCACTCTTGAAATTTTAGCATCAGCCTTAGTTTTTAAATTGGATGTGGCCTCTTTAAAGCGATTTGTAACAGATTCGTTTAAAGGCTTAGCACTTACTATGTCAGATAGAAGTCCCATCCCTGCATTTAATGCTTCCCTACCTACAACTTTAGCTCCATTTGATATTAGCGGAAGAACTGATCGAAACAGACCCCCCAAGAAGCTACCTATGCCATGACCACGCTGATAAGGTACACCTTTGTAAATTACTCCAACGCCAGTCCCCGCTTGATGAGAATAATAGTGGTGATATGGGCAAATACCATTATTATTATGTTTTA
The DNA here is from genome assembly GCA_948473455.1 of Teleiodes luculella. Classification (NCBI taxonomy): domain Eukaryota; kingdom Metazoa; phylum Arthropoda; class Insecta; order Lepidoptera; family Gelechiidae; genus Teleiodes; species Teleiodes luculella. The sequence continues at coordinate 10,756,427 of OX419607.1, forward strand.
GATACATGTTAATTATTTACGTTTGAAATGTAGTTTAACACAGCTCGTCCCGAATTGAAATGGTATATGTTCACCAGTGTTTGATCTTATATCTATCTCTATTGTACCAAATTCTCTTCGCATGACAGGAATATAATGAGGAGGGGAAAAAATATGCATTTTGCTCGAACCATATACGTATTTTACGGGGTCTAAATTTATAATTCTTAACAAAGGACTCATGACATCCCCCACTATTTGAGGTTCCACTATGTCGCAATAAATGTAAAGTTGTGAGGGTAAGCCTAGATAAATATTAGCCGGAAATTTTCCGGTTTTTTTGTGTGCTACATTAGTATAAGGATCAAATCCAAGTTGTAGACTCAATTTTGGAGAGAAGTTCAATGAAGTTAAATTATTTGTATCTCCGGTAAGAGTAACTAGTTTGGAAATTTTGTCTTGTCTCAATTTGAAAGTCTCTCTTGAATTAAGAGCTGTTATAACATCTTGTATATTTTCGTAACTGGAAGTTGGTATATGACTCTTGTATGTAATTAAAGAAACTTGGCCGTTTTCATTAGGATCTTGCACTCGTTTAGTTATGTACGTAATATTATTATTCTCTTGCACGGTGAAAATAGTACAGGGATACTGAAACTCTACGATTCCCACTAACCATTCACCTTCTAATTTAATGGATTTAGGTAACTTTGTTGAAAAATTTGCCGTCTTATTATCAGGGAAGTATGTTGCGGAGCTATTACTAGGTAAAGTTAAATAGAATTCTTCATCAATCATGTTTTTTCCAGAGAAGATGCTAAAACCCAGGTATTAAATTTATTGGGATAACCTTTCCACTTCACTAATAATTCCTTTCTGCGACCAGAGTAACGAGTGCCTAGTATTTTATCTATTTTATATTTAGCGGTGGGGTCATAAATTACCTTCTGCAATTCTCTCTCATAAAAAGTGCCGATAATATTTTCATTTTGTAGGTCTTTTATTGAATAAACAACCCATGGAGATCTCTCTATAACTGAATTAATGATGAATACTTCATCACTCCAGTTGGTTTCGTAACCCTTCTGAAAAATGTGTTTATATTTAGTAATCCTAACATGATCACCTACTTTAAATTTTGGTGGTATCCTATTTTTCTGAGTTTTATTTCCCTTTTCTTCGTATAAATTTCGCCATACCGTCATAATGTTATCGGAATTAACATCACAGGGGCTCATTTTAATACTTCTGTGAAAACTGTGGTTATATGAGTGAAGTAAATCTTGTAGAATATCCACGTATCGATTTGTATCATTATGTGTAAAATATCGCCACATCTTCATTTTAAGCGTACGTTGGAATCTCTCCACTATGCTAGCTTTGATATCCGGATTATTCGTTGTATAATAATTTATACCATGTTTCAATAAAAATGATCTCACATCTTTTGAAATGAATTCAGTACCTTTATCTGATTGCAAATGCCTAGGAGTAACCTTAGCTTCCAAAAATATATCTTCAAAAGATTTTTTTATAGATTCAGAATTCTTTGATCTAATTGCTCTTGCAAATGCATATTTGCTGAAGACATCAATCACACACAATATATATTTATAACCATCGTTGAACTCACTATAGGATCGCATATCACTTAAGTCAGCTTGCCAAAGTTCATTTAAATTTGATAGAATATACCTGTTTCTAGGGAATCTTCGATGGACTGGTTTGTGCAAGGTGTACGTATCCTGTGATTGTAACCATTTTTTTGTTTCATATTTGGACATTTTATTTTTCATTGCTTCTGATAGTTTATTTGCACTACTATATCCAGCTGGGTGAGACACGTCATAATAAATGTTGTTTATTTCTAGTAAGGGGTCCATTTGTCCCAAGTGATTTTTTTTCTTTTTCTAGGTTCCGCACTGGCTGTTGGCGTGCGTAATGGTGTGGAATAATTTTCAGGCGTGTGTTTTGAGCTTTTATAGATATCTTCAAGGGTTTTGTTTAAAGTGGGGCTTTGGGATAGTGAGGTTATATAAGTTTGTCTTTTTTTATTTCCTATGTAACTCATAGGTACTTGTAAATCTTTAAGGACTATTCCGAAATCTGTCCATCCGGCTGGAGAACTTTTACTACTGGGTTTTATAAAATCAGTGATGAGATCGACAATATTGCTCTTATAAACTTCTCTTTTACCAATAAAAACAGTGCCATTTTCGTTCCAGTGGATTTTATCCTTATTGTTTAGAAGAAAATCTAACAAAAGCTCACCTTTTAATTTGTATGTCTTCGGTAAAGTGGTTAGTATCTGTGATTTTGTGTAGAGGGTTATGAGTGGCTTTTCATCGTCTGGGCTTTTTTCAGGTTTGACTGGTTCTTTTATTGGATCATCTTTGCTTTCTATTGGCAGTATAGGTATCTGTAATGGTTTACGATCCTTGCCGATATGATGTAGGTATCTTTGCAAGGTTTGTAAATATAGTTGCCATTTTTCTCTGTCGTCGATTTTAGTTTTTAAAATTTTGTGCATTTCTTCATCCAAACGTGTTAAATTTTTAGTACAGCTATTGTCGCTACCTGCTCTGAGTTTTTCGACAACATCAGGCTCAATTAAAATCATTTTCTTGACGTTTTCCATGTTGAGATTTTATTTTACAATAGCTCCTAGTAATGCACTGAGAACGGATCCGAGAATAATGGGTAAAAACGCTCCACCTTTCTGTATAATAACTTGTTTTCTTGATTTATCACATCCGCTTTTTGACACCAACTTTCTTAATATACCTTGATGTTTTTTTAGTTTGCGTTTGTCTTTGTCCTTCAAAGGTACTCTACCTTTTAAAACATTGAAAATACATTCAATAATACAATTTATTTCCTCACTTCCACAAAACTTTAATAAAGCTTGTCTATACTTTGGTTTTAAAGTTAATAGTGCTTGTAGTAAATTTTTATGAGACCTAACTCTTTTTGTCATCGTTTCTTATATTAACACTATTTGTCAACAGCTGAGTTAGACAGCGTCGGTGGAAATGAAGCAGTTTAATTTACAAATGTTGAATATGGTTTCCCTTGTTTCTTTTATGATTATTTTTCCTTTAAAAATATTTAAAATGCACTCACAAATTTGATTTATTTCATCATCATCACAACATTCTAGCAAAGCTTCACGATATTGTGGTTTAATAATATGTAGTGCTTTTAGTAAATTCTTTGGATGCGGGGTTTCTACTTCACTCATTTTCTAGTACTGACTAAGATAGTTTGTTGTGCATCATATTTATACCCCCTTTTCGGGACATAAACAGTACAGTGATTGTCAAATGGAAAAATTTTAGTTTTAAAACGACAAGCATCATTAGTATTTTGTTTGAGGTCTATTAATATATATCCATGGGCTTGAGAAGTTGCGTCTTTGTAGGCCTCTTCAACAAATTTTGTATTGTCTGGGTAGACTTGACGAGCCAAATAACGTATCTGTGTTCTGTCTCTGGGATTTTTGAAATAAATTATGTAGCTTGAATTTAAAGAAATATCTCGTTGCCCTTTACCCTGATGAAATAAGTTTTGCGTGATGTAGAAAACGCTAAGGTTTCTGTGATGGCTACCTTTTGTGAAAATATCAACTATTCGACCATCTGATTCCCTCATAAGGTCGTCAATTATCAAAAGTCTAGGACATTTACCATCAAACATATTCAAATCTGGAATACCTTGACTGTAATTTACATTGTCTAAATTATATAAAGGTTGCATTTCATCATAACACCATATCACTTCCGAAAATTGCTCATTACAAACTTCTTCACAGTGTTTTAAAAAATTTGTTACGAAATTTGATTTTCCGCACCCGCTAGGGCCCGCTACTATAGCCGTGAAAGGGTGAATAAAATGAAACATTATATCAACCCAAATAGCGTCTATACCCGGAGGTTGATTAGCCAAGAATGAAATAAAATAAATAAAAGGAAATTTTTACATAGAGAACCATTATTTTATTTATTATCAATTATTTATTTACAACACATTACATAAAATTACACGTAGATACAATAAAAAATACAAGTAAAAGGTTAAAGAAACAAGAACTTCACGAGAACATTACAAACATGGACTTAAACTAAGTTATTCTAGAACTACGGACACATAGGTAGGCAAATCATTTAATTCTATAATGACCCCAAGCGTAGGTATCAGTAGAGTCTCCTATAAAATATCGCTTGGTGTCATTATAAGATAGGGAAATTTTGTTTATTTTTTGTGTGTGGAGCACATGTTTTAAACTTCTAATTCTACACATTTCTGATATCTTTATTTCTCTGCCAAATAAACATGCTTTATACATTTCCATGTTCATGTTTTTAGTAACAGCTTTACTCACACCTTTGGCTTTAGCTGTCGTTTTGTGATCAACATTAATTGCATACATTTTCGACCTTAACCCCACAAACTCTCGTAAGATTTTCCCATTGTTTTCGTCTTTGAAAAAACCTAACTTCTTTTTATTTGCTAGTTGGAAACCAAAGATATTGTTAGGTGGATAGTCGGACGTATCGAAATAATTAATAATGTCACTTCGTGTATCTTTATAAAAGTCATCGGTAAATATATGATAAATAAAGCTGTCCGTATCAGTGTAAAGTAATTTAGCGTTTTCACCATATTTTGGTTTGATATATTTATAATGAAAATTATACATTAAAGTTTTAGAGATATCCAATACACAAAATCCCAAATAAATGGGCTTGTTATAAAATAATTTAGTTTTTTTTAACTGAACGGCAACTAATGAATCAGAAAATATAGAGAGGCTGTGAAATTCAGGTCGAGCGACCAAGCTTTGTGCACCCAGGGTTTTACCGTGATTTTCCCAATGTGTTAATAACTTTACATTGACCCTTTTTTCAATATTTTCCATCGTTTTACCAAACACGGAATTGTTCATCAATTTATAGAAGTCTTTTTCGAACTCATTTTTGGCTAAAGTTCTTAATTCTGTATTAAGGTCAATATATTTCTTTAACCATGGACTTTGTTTAAATTGTAGCACTCTGTGAACTTTGACCAGCTTCATACCTAATTCTATACACTGCATCAGATTTCTATAATGTATAACATATTTTTTTTTACTATGCAAATTAGGAACCAACTTCTTATCTTTGCTACCTCCGATAGTAACCGTTTCGGGGCATAATGGAAAATCTGAATGTGAATCATGAAGGTGTTCAGGGTAGTCGAGATCTACTTCTAATATGTATCCTACAGCGGATGTGGGAGAGACTAAAAAGTGTGTGTCAGGGCTAACCCATTTAAAGTCCCCTTCAGGTAGGTACTGTGACATTGCCCAGCCATAGAGGTTGTTTGCATCTAGATACATTAAATAGGATTTTGGTATATCAGGATTAAAATCATCGAGATATTGGTTATTAGCCCTACCGTATCTGTTACAACATACTGAAATGCCACCCCTTATACCTGATTTGATGAACGCGATTTTATCAAAATCATTGAACAATTCTAATTTAATTTTTGTGTATTTCAGCATTGCATCCCAACTCAAGCCAGGTGCTGTATAATACTGAGTTGGATCTAAATCATATGTATTAATGCACACATTCCGGAAGTTTTCAAAAATATCTGTTAACAACATGACATCAGTTTTCAAGTAAATGTTTGAATAATCTAACAAATTTTTACAATTAAAATGATTCCATACATCCTGAGCATGAATATAATCGTTATTTGATATATATGCACCAGTCAAAGAACTATAAAATTGTTTTTCATCGGGGAGGGATGTAACTTGTAATGAATCATAAGAACTTAAATATTCATACGGAAATACACCTTTTTTTATTAATCTACGAAAGTCGCTTTCTATGGGAAATTGCTTTTTCATTTCGGTGAATTGATCTTCAGTCAGATTTTTAGCTAAACTATCTAAACTACTTGGCATAAATCTGAAAGAATCTAAAAATCTTATCGATACTATATTACCATTTATGGAAATCTTTTTGGTGAAAGATATATACTTCTCTTTATTTTGAGGAATTATTTCTATTTCACCATCAACAAAGTCCAACGTGTGAACAATAAAATGAGCATCATAATTACTTAAATTATGGAATAGAACTGGAACAAATGAGGGAATTTTAAAATTTGAAATACATTTTTTATGCACAACACCACGAAACTGGCCAGTGTTTGGATCGTAATATAATTCACGGTCTGTATTCAACTTATTATCACATATGTAACATGATTTTGCCTGATGAATTTTCAACTCATCGTTCTCGTTAAGCCTTTTAGGGCATTTTCGAAAACCGATTTTTTTATGAATTTCAGTCACATCTGTAAGTATACTTTCCATAAACTTCTTAGCACAATCAGGTCCTGCATAAGTCCGATACTTGGAAAGCCTGTCATCGTATGAGCACTTAATAAAATAACCGTAGCTAAATACTTCGTGTTCATGCGTTGAAATTGTAAATGATTTTGATGAATCGGGGTCACATGATTTTATTGGTTTTAATATGGCTTCAAAATCAGCGTAAATAACAAACGGTAACTTTAGTTTCTTCTCAAATTTGTCGAATTCAATATGCGAGTCAACTTTAGGTAGTTCAATGACTACCTGTGCGCAATCTCTTTCCTGATGTGTAATTAAGCTATCTTTGGTTTTAAAATATAGCAAGCAACCATCACAAATATGAATTGCATCTTTTCGATTTGTAATTTGCCTGCTCACTAGTCGAGACAAATTTTGAATCAGACAATAATGATTTCTTAAACCATTTGTCACATACAGCAAGTTAATATGAATATCTTTACGACATTTCGTGAAGTACAAGGGTCCCACCACGTTATTACATTTATTTTCTTTATTATACTCTAAGCCGAAGACATTGATACTAATATTATTTTGGGCCTCTACTTTTTTCAAGTCCTTCAACTTCACAGGGAATGAAACACCATCAAAATTTAACTTATTCACGTTTCTCAAATATGAAGATACCCGATCTTTATGATTATTAACAGGATAGAGAGCAGCAAGTAATGCCCATTTTAGACATTGCACGTCATTATTTTTAACATTTACTACAGCTTTTCTATGTTTAATATCGAGGGGTAGGTCAATGTACGAAGAGCCGCGTAAAGGATTAAATTGATTAACATTCATTTCTAAACACAGTATTTTTTGTAAGGACCAACCGCTGTCTTTTTTTTTCAAAGTTCATCATTTTAGTACTAATATCCACACTTAATGAATTTAAATAATCCTCTAATCTATCTCCTATGCAAAGAGACCAGTTGCAAGTTTGAAAGTCGAATGAGTTTTTAATATCTTTGGTTTCCTGAATGAAGTCTGCATGAACAATAAAATTTACTTTAATAGCCGTTAATTCGTTTAGACAATCCTCCAGAAGAAATAACACAGTATTTTTAACGGAAGATATGAACATTTCGGGACTTTTAAGCACATTATTTTCAACAGTATGTGGAGGATGGATGCGATATGTTAATATTCTCGAACCAAAAGCTGTATTGATAATTTCTACGTTGCTAAGACGATGCCTTTGAATTAAAATTTTTTCCTTGTGTGATTTGCTGCGTAAATGATTAGCGAAATATCTTCGACTCACCGCATGATTACATATTTCACAAGTAACAATGTCTTGTTCTTTTAAGTCTCCAGAACTGGTGGATGCTGCGCTTGGTAGTGGTCGTGGAGCTGGTAGTGATGAAGACTCTGAGTTAGAGGGCAGGTTTTGAGTTCGAAGACGTTTTGAAATACTGCTGCTGCTGGCCTTAGCTTTTCGTTTTCCACCAATTTGGAATGGTACTCTTCAATGAGATAAAAAAACAAAAGTTTTAAAATTGGTCCTATGTGGATATTAATAAAATAAACTCAAAACAGAGACAAAATTATACTCACACAGTTTGCTTCCTTAAGTCTTGTTCCTCTGCTTCTTGACAAAGTCGACAGAGTTCTTCATTGACTTCATTCTCTATAGCTTCCATTTTTATACTTGCTCTGGTGTGAGTAAAATTTAACGAGTGAATAAATGTTGCACAAGTCGAAACGCTTATATATGGTGTGGAGTGGGGTGGCGATATTGTTTGCCCGCCTTTTTTGTTGTTTTACAATGGCTCGAGGAATGACGTGTCGCGACTTGTTGTGTCCGTGAGATTCTTGTTGGCATATTGTTAGTTTATTTCGCATCTTCCTGCTTGCGTTCAATATAATATTTGCAGCAGTCCCGTTTCACGGCGAGTTGTTTTGTGATATTGTATATTATATCTCTCGCGCTTTGATAATTTTTATCATCCTCAGACTGCGCATAATACTTGACACGAACGTCTGCGTGTTTCCAATAGTTCATAGGTGAGATGTTGCGGATCTTGTTCATGTCGTAAACTTCAATTTTGACGAAATGAGATGCGGTTATGCCCTCATTTTCACTCGACGCGATATACGATACACCATCATCGCAAGCCGTCGATACACTTGAAGACTGAGTCGCGGCCCTCTTTTCCTTTTTTGGTTTTTCAAAGAATGCTTCAATGTTGTTGCTTCTTTTCGATGCCTTTTTCTTAACATCAATCACCAATGAGTCCACAGCGTCATCACCATCGGGGGAATCAGGAAAGTAGTAGCTTTTGAAGGTGTTATCTTGAAACTGTGAAATAAGCATAAAGGTACACGTTATTTATAGTTTGTCGATGAATTTTGACTCATGAAAACAGGTTAACAAGTATGGTATATAAGATCCTAATTGAACTGTTACATATTGACATTCGGCTAACGGTGGAGAGCTAGAGTCAAAACCATACCGCTAGGTATTAGTTTAATAACTATACAACCACAGTATAGTGGTTATTTAAGATGGACAACGAAAACAACATAAAGTACACATATTATGAGTGATAGGTAGTTAAAGTTACTTACATCCATAGTTGAATTGGAGGAAATCTTCCGACCGCTGCGTTGGCTGCTTCAATGTCACTCACAAACTGAATAGGATGAGCTAAGTAGGGTTCGCTTTTATAACACTGCTCTAGCAGCGTTAGGGTGGTCGCAGTGGGGAATACATGTCACGACAAGTTGATGCATTGTGAATTCAGCACAATAAATCAGTCCCTTACACCATCAGGTAAAAATTTTTATTCATAAAAACAATGGTGTCCCTTCACATCAATGGTACGAACGTGTCGCAACTCGATCAACTTTCGAAATCAGGTACATTTTAAAAGGACGAAAACAAAGCAATAAATCGGTCCCTTACACCATCATAAAAAAATGTCTTCATAAAGATAAATGTCCGCGCACCTATTCAAACTAGCTTACAATAAATAGTTCTTTTATATTCTACCGACGCGACAGAATAAAATTTTCAAAAGGACGAGAACAAAACGTTATGCAATAAAGAAAAAAAAACTTGTAAACTGATTTTGTGCAAGTCGAGAATAAAGGATTTTTACAATTGGAGAAAGAGTTAAGAGTTGGCGTCTGCTCGTAAAGACAATGGTGCAGCTTCACATCAATAGCCACTATAAACTTGTCCTATTAGATTTAGCCAATGGAATACACATTTTTAAAGGGATGGCAACAAAAGAAACTTATATTACGCAAGTATGAACAAAGACATTAATACAATTGAAAAAAGATATGTGAGTTAGTGACCGTTTTGGTTATAAAAACGAGAACAGCCTATTGGAATACGATAAGCTGGTCTAAATTCCACCTAAACCAGGCTCCGCGGGTTGAGTTTGATTCGCACCCTAATTAATAACACGCTAATGAAACACCCCGTCAATAAAGGCTGGGTTAGGTTAGGTTAGATTTATGTTATGAAGACGTGGTAGATGAAGCCGCGCCAAGTTTAAAATCAACAAAATCAGACTCTCGCGAGATGAGTTTAATTCATGGCTTATAAATAATAATCCGCTAATTAATTACCTCGCTAATAAAAAGCTAGGTTAAGTTTGGTTAGGTTCGGTTAGGTTAGGTTATGTTATGTTATAAATACGTGATTGATAAGGCCGCGCCAGGTGGTTTAGAATCCAATAAGAACAGGCCTCCGCGGCTTGATTTTGATTCGCGCCCTAATTAATAATCCGCTTATTAATCAACTCACTAATAAAGGCTAGGTTAGGTTAGGTTAGATTTATGTTAAAAAGACGTGGTAGATAAGGCCGCAGAAGTAATAGAGGCAGGATCAGACAGCTAGTGCGCGTGAAAAAATAGGGCTGCGATCGGTGCTTAACAATTTTGCACCCCCATTTATGTGTGTACCTAAATCGCTTTCGATAACATGTTCATATGTAATAGGCGACACATACATCGTTAACATAAACGCTAGTTAAAGCTGCGTTCGGGAGCGTGCAGCAATTGCGCAAGTGAGAGTGACATCAAAAATCCGAGTCGCGGTTAACAAAAGCGAACCCCAATTAAAGGACAATAGCCAGGTAGCCGACCCTTTCCATTGAGTGTATTTCATGAGCATATGCATTTTATATCTCGGAAACCGTGTGAGATAGAGAGCTGGGAGTCGGTGCTATCGTCTTAGATGGGGGGCAATACCCCTAGTTTGATATCAAACAACATGTTTTTTCTTTTTTAGCCCTCGATTGACCCAATCCGCCAAAATTGGCCCAAAATCAGAGGTCGAGAAACGCGGGCGAGCTTGGCTCGGCGGGAGTGGTCCAGAACCCACAAATCCCTACTACTAACTACGCAACGGATTTTGACGCGGTTTCTTTTAATAGATAGAGTGATTCAAGAGAAAGGTTTATGTATAATACATGCATATTATACTTAGGGATAACCAAAAATAAACATTTTCCTGTGCGAAGGCGGGGCGGGTCGCTAGTAATCTATAAATCGATGCGAAAAATGAAAATCATTGAGCTTGGGCAGGGACTTAAGTTGCTTATATTTATAGATAGTATATTAGTACGCTAACAGACGACATCTGTTGAAAAAGTAATTAACTAAGATAGAAATTATAGTAACCACCGTGACATTGTCAACAGGGTGACATTCAAAGCGACGTCTGACGACGACTACGCGGACTTCACGTGCGAGGCGCGGCACGAGGCGCTGCCGAGGGACCGGCCCATGAGGAGCGTCGTGCAGCTCAGCGTGCTCTGTAAGTACATACAAGCATATTCAAAGCGACGTCTCACAACTACAAAGCGACGTCTGTCAACTACAAAGCGACGTCTGACAACTACAAAACGACGTCTGACAACTACAAAGCGACGTCTGACAACTACAAAGCGACGTCTGACAACTACAAAAATAATTTTGTAAAATACCTATTTTAAAAAGATGCAAAGCCTGTGGAGTTTCTTCCGGCGAGTTTTTCTCCACAGAAGACAGCCAAATTGTGAACTCGCCTCGACGTCGAAAAGTGATTTGTTAAATCTTACTTCGAATAAAACATATTTCATTTCATTTCATTTCAAAGCGACGTATGACAACTACAAAGCGACGTCTGACAACTACGAAGCGACGTCTGACTACTGCGCAATCAAAGCAATTTGACGATGACTATACGGACTTCGGGTGAGAGGACAAAGCACTATTTATATCTAGCTCAATGTGCTGTTTAAGCACTTGCATATTCAAAGCGATCTGACAACAACAAAGTGGCATCTGACAACGACTACGCATTCAAAGCGACGTTTGACGGAGATTATCCAGACTTTACTGTCGATTCGATGAGTATTGTCAAGTTCAGTGTGCTGTGTATCACTTGCGTATTCAAAGCGACAACGCCTGACATCATATACACTAACTTACGTGCAAGGCAACACGAAGCACTGTCGCTTTGAGGAGTATTTGTCGCACAATATTTTAAGGGATGAAACTACCCATGAAACTGAACAAATTTCCCTGAGAAACATAGCCTGAAATATGTAAACAAACACGACATGTTTTCAGATAGAAAATATTACCGTTTCTGTGTGCAATCTTGACTAATGAAATTACATTACGATACTTTTCATGTAGTAGATGAAGTTTAATTATGTGTTCATAGGAGTAGCGAGCGCGCACAGAAATAATTAGTCGCCTAAATCATAATAACTAAAGTAGAATTAACAGGCGCGGTGATGTGATCAGCCGATTAGTTTTTTTTTCCATATTTCAGGCTTAGTTCCTTGGGGAAAATTAATCAGTTTCTTGGATAGGTTCCTACCTCTAAATATTGTGCGCTAATTTTGTTACACCCATTTTATTAATCCGGTGAAGCTTGATTGGTCGTCCCTATTCGACACAAGCATAGGTAAATTAAAAAAATATATATTTTATTTTCTTCTGTGCCGTTGCGTTGCTTAGACAAGCCAGAAGACACAATGTTTGTTTCTCGAACAAGTGTTGGGTGTTACTTAAAAAAAATCATCACGTTTATCGTAAATTTACTCATGTTCCGATCATTATTTTCCGTTCAAAAATTTAAATACTAATACAAAGCCTGGTATTAAAACAAATAAAATAGATTATGTTAATCCGCAGTAACGACCAATAAAATTTCAAACAATGTTTCAAACCTCATTAAGAGTACAATTAGATATAAATTCCTAATTAATATGTTATACTTTATTATTATCGTTACTCATTTGTTATTATAGCCAGAGCGTAATGTGACACTCGTTTTATTATTATAGATGAATCGGTAAATTGGACGAAATGGTTATTATTTTACCCACACATGGCCTGACTTGTTTGGATCACTTTAATATCAAAACAAAAGATATGGCGAAAGTACTCGTTTCCCATACAACCCTAACGGACCACTACACTGTCATGCTTTCTCACCCCCATGGACATAAAATTCAAAAGATTCGGCAAACCTCAACTCGCGTAGATATGGCCGGACTGACGGAGGCCTTGAAAAATGTAGATTTTAATAGCGTATATAATGAGACTGATCCAAATATAGCTACTTCAATCCTGATAAACTTAATAAACCAAGCGGTAGAATCAAATACAAAAATTAGATATACTTCAAAACGTAAAATAATACTTAAACCATGGATCACTCCGGGATTACTAAAATGTATGAAGAACAGAGATAATTTACACCAAAAATCTAAAAATGAACCAAATAATGAAATTCTGAAACTTACTTATAAAAGATATAGAAACTTCTGTAATGATTTACTTAAAACAATTAAACAGGAACACGACAAAAACGAAATTAAAAAAGCAGGTACGAATAATAAAAAACTATGGAACGTAATAAATACGGTAACAAACAGAACTAAGCCAAAAAACCCAGCTACTGAACTTATTTCTCCAACACAATCCATAGATGATATTAACAAGTACTTTGCAAATATAGGTAAATCCCTCTCAGAAAAAATCACCGTAGACCCAGGGGTATCACACACTTCTCGGATAAATGGAAGTATTAACGGTCAATCCATGGTGATTTTACCTACTGACGAAAATGAAATAGAGTCTCTTATCCTACACTTAAAGCGTGACTGTGCAGTCGGATGTGATAATATCTCATCGAATCTAATAATAGACCATAAAGATGTCCTTATTGCGCCAATAACACATATCTGCAATCTCTCCTTGTCTAGCGGTATATTCCCATCAGCCTTCAAAAAATCTTTGATAACCCCAGTATATAAGGATGGCGATAGGTCTGTAGTAAATAACTATAGACCTATATCAGTACTTACTTCCTTGTCAAGGATTCTTGAAAGGCTGATGAACAGTAGGTTAGTCAAGTTCTTGGAGTCCAAGAATCTACTTTCACCAGCTCAATATGGTTTCAGAGAAGGCAAATCCACAGCAGATGCAGTACACGAACTTACAAACTATATTGTAGACAAACTGGATAATGGTAAAAAGTCAATCGCTATGTTTTTGGACCTCAAAAAAGCTTTTGATACGATTTCTATTCCAATGCTGGTAAACAAACTAGAAAACCTCGGAATAAGAAACAACCAACTGCTTCTATTCCAGGATTATCTCTCAAATCGTACTCAAAGAGTAAAAATAAATAATTTATTAAGCCAGGATCTACCGGTTACTTACGGGGTACCCCAAGGTAGTATCCTAGGACCTACCCTATTTTTGGTCTACCTCAATAATTTATGTGATCTACCATTGCAAAGCGGAAAGCTCATTGCCTTCGCTGATGATACTGCGCTCCTTTTCAGTGCAAATTCATGGCAAGAAGCATACCGGCTTGCCCAGAAGGGATTTAATCAAGTTAATAAATGGCTAAGAAACAACTACTTGACCCTGAATGCCGAAAAAACTAAATATATTACCTTCACTATGAAAAACACTAAACGTATGTCATTGTCAACCTACCACTTAACTGCCCACTTCTGCACTCGTGCTACTCCCTCTTGCAATTGCCCAGAATTACAGAGATCAGACCAGTACAAGTATTTAGGGGTTGTCGTCGATAATAAACTAAGTTTTCAGCAACATACCCAAATGGTCAGTGGAAGGATAAGAAAACTTATCTACGTCTTCAAAACTCTCCGAAATATTATCGTCGACCATCGTTTACTAAAATCAATATATATTTCCCTATGCCAGTCAATTATTGTATATTGCATTTCATCTTGGGGGGGAGCTCATAAGACTAGTATGATAAAAGTTGAAAGAGCCCAAAGGGCAATTCTAAAAGTTATGGCATTTTTACCCTTCAGATTCTCCACCTCTGAACTTTACCAAAAAAGTAAGGTACTTACCGTAAGGCAGCTTTATATCCTCCACATAGTACTGAAGCAACATTCCAGCATCAATTTTGACCCTACACTTCCTAATACAAAAAGGAAAAATATGTGCAAAAAAAGACCTGTCCGCTCTTGCTTCGCACGTAGATTTTATTTGTTTCTAGGTCCCTTTTTATACAATAAACTGGATAACATGTTACATATTTATATTAAAAATAAGTACGGGATCAAAAAGAAAATAACTGATTATCTACAAAATCTAACATATGATAACACGGAGACCCTACTAGAAATCATAACATAAACAAACACACATATACTCACACGACCACAAGAATTGCATGTACCCATAGTACTTCCTACTATTATGTATAAAATATTTATGTCTGTTTTTCTATACCTATATTATATATTTTATTCTATTATATTGTATATATGTATGAAAATGTATGTATTCTTTGTAAAATCTATAATTTACTAACCCAACTAATACAAGAACGGTTTATTTCTTTTGTAATTAAATAGGTGTACACACATAGTTTGCTGGTTGGGTCCTGGAGACCTGTAATACAGGTTTAACCTAGCTCAGGCTCCAGTCTCCAACAATATTATAATTACCAACTTATGTAAAACCTTTACTATGGAGAAATAAATGATCTTTATTATTATTATAAATGATCTTTATTATTGTTCATTTTGATAAAATTATTCGAATGGACATAAAACAGATGGTGTACAGGCATTTGTGGTTAGAAATATAGTTTCAATGCCAAATTCAAAGTGTTTGTGAATAAAATTGTCTAATCGTAATGAAACGCAATAATTGAACCATTGTGTTAGTTAAAACAGGCTAGCAGTCCACAGCTAGATTAGTTCTCTCCTTTGGAAAATGTTGCCATAATCCACAATCTACGTAAGAAATGCTTTATGCACCTTCTCCTTTGAATTTGAATTTGAAAAGTATTTGCTGAGCCCGAGCGCTGAACGAATCACATGCGTAGCTGCAGCCTTTTCGAAATTGTGGCACACACTTTTTGTTATTTTTCTATGTTTTTGTATTACTTTTCTCTTACTAATTCCTGTTCGTTTTTTTGTTTTATGTTTATGCTAATTTTGTGTTGTGTGTGTTTTTATATGCCAAATTAATAATTGTCTATGTCTATAGCATTTTAACAAAAATAATAATTATTATACTAGATTTCATTCTTTTAAGGTAGATATTATTATTATTAGTAGTGGGATCGTAAATAACTTTTATGACAAAGAAGAAACGTATCGACCTGTCACACCCCTATACTCTTAAGTAAACAACATCAGCTACAAGTCACACGGCGAAGTTAGTACCATTCATTACTTCATTCGACGTAACAGTGAAATGACGAATAATAAAAATATCGCCCTCCCCACTCGCATAAGTAATTCCCGTACAACTACCTACCGCCGAATTAGGTCGCCCCCCGCCACGACTAACTGGGAGGGATCTTTTTATAGATCTATAGATCAAATTACATGGGTGTGTCTTGTCATCGGCTCCTCTATTCAGCACACACACATTCATGTCATTATAAAATATTATATGTGACCCAATTGTGTAAGGTATTATATTAAAATTAGTTGCGATACGTTTTAGGAGTAATGGAAGTACTCAATCGGTGGAATAACAATTTATTATCCTTATTCGTAGGGTGACAGTTATAATTTTTCTAATATTTAAAATGAGATGTTCGTGAATTCCGTTTCGTGTTGAAACACCTGGATTAAATCGGATGAATAGTAAATACTTAGGTAGTATTTTTCTCGCGGGAAAAAAATGAATATTTTGATACATTACTGAATCTCTACAAGTACCTACATACATGTTATACTTTCTTAATATTGATGAAATTTATTTTCGCTGCATACAAATTAAAGCTAATTGTACTTGTAATGTACTACTCGTATTGTAATGTACTAGTAAAATATTAGAAAATAGAAAATATTAAAATTAATGCGTTTAAAGTTTTACAAGTTTACGACGCGTTGTTCTGTACGTTACTTACGTTACGTTAAATACTTTTGATGTATTTTATGAAATCTTTTTAACATACTTAACCATTAACCATTTACCGTTAACCCTTTCAGTAAAACAGCCTTAAGGTACGCTAACCCTACTCCAGCTTTCTCGCTTCTAAAAACAAATTCCAAATTTGTAATTTCAAAATGACGACAGCGCCCTCTTTGGGGCGAATGAATTATTAATGTCACTTTTCGGATCCTACGTTTTTGTTTAGGATTCAGGTGCTCTCGGTGGATTTAGTGGCTGCAATGTTGAATATATATGTAGGTACTCATGTGGTTCAAAGATACACGAAATATTCAATAGCCAGTAAAATAAAACGTCAGGTTTGAATGCTAATGAATGAGTGAACGTTTATTGAATGAAAGGTAGACATTCTTTAGTGCCAGCTAACCGAATATCTAAAATAAAAAAAATGTTTCAAAAAAAGAATAAGTAAACACTTATCAAAGCACACGAAAACGTATAAAAAAAACAGTATTGAATATGTTGTGAAAAAGCTTCAAGCTAAAGCCAAAGTGTACGAATTCAGATCAAATCAAATGCTAAATAAGCAAAACTTTCACATTATTATTGTAAAAGACTTTCTCAACATTTATAATAGGTATCACACAACATTGTTTTTCTATTATAACCTAAAATTTCATACAACTTAATAAAGAATAATAGAATAATAGTAGAATACGTCAACAAAATAATTACTCTAATTCAATTCCTCATCGATTGTTGGCGATTACTTAATTAATAAAATTTTAATCTGCCCAACAGCTCGAATTTGAAAAAATACCAAATTGCTTATTGTTAAAATATTCGAATTTGAAATATAACATGAGAATTCGTTCTACTAGAAAAGCACGTTCTAACGTTCCAGTTTCAATGTATCTTTAGTAAAAGCGTTATTGCAGTATAATGTAGGATGACAATAAATGTAATATAAAGGCTCTTTTTACAGAAACACTCGACCCCACTTAGGGGGCCCGCTAATAGTGCAGATAGGGAGAGAGGATGCGAGGGAAGGGTCAAGCTCCACTTGTGGGTTTAAAGGACAACTACGGGATATTTCCTCTATGTATTTTTTATCGTCGGTGGCCAAGTGGCTAGGGCCGTTGACTTCCATTTGAAAGTTAGCGGGTTCAAGCCCTGGCACATAAAATGATCAGCTAGTATTTTGGAAAATTAGTTATAGTAAGGATACGAGTATAGAGTTGCTATACACGAGTTGCTATATACTCGACTAGTGTTAATAAGGGAGACAACTCAATATTACAGTCAATTTTAATGAGGAAACTAAAAATTATTTAGGAAGTAAAATGTCTCACTTTCGAACAATTTATAGGCCCACTTTACTTCAAGCTTTGACGAAATGGAGCTCAGCCCTCACTTAAAGATAAGCTAGTATGAGTAAGCGACGAACTAAGATACGGGCGCCGCGCCGCCGCTCCAACATTACCGCGACTGATGTGGAGAGAGCTTTATTTTAGACGGAGGTATTTTGGGATAGTGATTTTAGTATGGTTGATAGCCTTATGATGTAAGTGCACCATTTATTTTCTGGCGTTCCAACTTTTACTTAAAAACTAGCTCTCTGCCCGCGGCTACGCTTGCGGTAATATTTTAAAAATACATTTGTACTTGCCGAGGTTCGAATTCGAACACCCAAATAGTAGACAACGGCCTTCGCCATTATGCCGCCGAATTAGAAACGACTGCGAATTTAATTATGTACAAAGCCTTAGTTTATTAAGTTCCAGAAATGTAATTGTTCCTTCACAAGGCTGTTCAACAATGTTCCTCTAGACAGGAACCACTGACACATCCGCAGTAGAGGACTACGCTTTGACAATTCTCGGTTATATTATTTTACTAGCGACCCGCCCCGGACCCCGCACAATAAAATGGTTATTGTGGGTTATCCCTAAATATATGATGCATGTATTATACATATAAACCTTCCTCTTGAATTACTCTATCTATTAAAAGAAACCGCATCAAAATCCGTTGCGTAGTTTTAAAGATTTAAGCATACATAGTTATATAGGGACGTAGGGACAGAGAAAGAGACTTTGTTTTATACTATGTAGTGATATAGATATACACTCTCTGGAACCACAAGCACAGATAATATAATACTAGTTACACTAGTACAGATACCTCATCCCATACAACCCTACGGCACGCTCTTAAGCGCGCTTATTGGGCGGGCTATTTAGTTTCCGTAATTGGTTCAATAGATGTCACTAGGATCGAGCGTAAACTCACCGAGCGAACCAAAAAAAGAGAGACATCTATTGGAACACTCACTAATCCTAAATATTATCACATTATACAAAGATGGCGTTATTCGAAATATCGAGCAGTATTCGCGAGCAGTATTGTGTGAGTGTGTTTGAATGACTTTATGTTTATGTGAGCGAGTAGGTACTGTCTAGTACTTGATAAGTTGAACACGCGCATTACGATTTTCTCCTTTATTTAACAGCCATATAAGAACGGTGTCCAGACCAAAGTGTGTGCTCTTGACTGTGGGGAGGTAGAGGTCTTCGTATGATTATTTTCTTTTTTATTATTTTATTAGCTCAGTATTAACTATGATTTGTAGCATTTTCCGATGTATTTTGTAAATTCATTGTAAATTCTTACTTGTAAAGAGTCTGAAATAAATTTAATAAATAAGAAACGATTTTATTTTTATTTATTTATTTCCCTACAAGGCATACTAATATAAATCTGGACATTTATAGGTAGACCGTAAGTAGACGCAGTAAGGTTGAACTTGTTACGCCCGCGGCTTAGTTAGTTTAGACACCTCGTTACAAACTTAAGGTTGAATATTTAAATACAGCTACCTACCTTGTGTGGTGGCGGGCGAGTTATACAATTGTTATATTAATATGAATATAGCTGTGTGTGTATGTGTGTATTGGGCTAGCCAGCACATGCATGCTATGCAGTAGAAGCAAGTTTCGTTGTTCGAGTGAGTGTCCATTTGATATTTGATATTTCTTTCTTTCGTAAACAAAAAAAATGTTTAAAACTTATTAACTAGGTATACGTACCTACATACACATACATCCTATCCTACTAATAGGTACTAATTATAAACTCGAAAATTTGTAAGTATTGATGGATGTATGTTTGTCACTTTTTTACGCTAAAACTACTGAATGGATTTTCATGAAACAACAATAATAATTTTATACATCAGAATAATACATAGGCTACTTTTTACTGCAGGAAAATACCTCATTCCCACCTGAAAAATCTGCGGGAAGCTAGTTTATAATAAAACTGTAGAAGTCGAATGTACAAAAGCCAGTACATGCGGTTGGACATTCGCACTACGAAATTCACCCCTACCGCTACGGAATACGGGCGCTCTCAAGGTCAACATATCCAGCCGCATGTGCTGGCTGGCTACAGTACAGAAGCTAGCACATACCGTTGATTTTGTACTACGAATCTCATCCCTACCGCTACGGAATAAGGGCGCTCTCGAAGTCAACATGTCTAGCCGTATGTGCATTGTATGTACTTACCATTTACTATAAATACTTTTAATCCCGAAAAATAAAAGAGTTTCCGTGGGATAGTAAAAAAAATAGGGTAAATCCAGTCAAGCAAGAGCATGCTAAGCTGAACACTTTGGACTTTGCATGGTTCTTAAGTCTGTTGAATAAGGGAGAGAATTGCAATGCGCGTGTTTACTTTTACTTGACGTTTAAATGAATTATTTAGTACATTTGGTACATTGGTACAAATAGTTCGAAACTTACGAGTATTAACTAGGTACAGTAGCCAGCACATTTGGCTGGACAAGTTGACCTTTAGTGTAGTGCGAATGTCCAACCGCATGTGCTGGCTTCTGTACATACATCCCATCCTACGAATATTAGAAACTCGAAAGAATAGAGGGAAATGTTATTTTAACTTATTTTATTATTGAAGTTATTATTAATTACGTAATTGTAGTTTTTGAAACGTAACTAAGTACGTAGGTTTTTTTCATAAATAAATACGATCATTTTAGTAAATGGGAACCATTTTGTAGTAAGTAGTACTTCACTACATAGTATAAAATAAAGTAGCTTTCTCCGTCCCTATGTCCCTATGTCCCTATGTCCCTTTGTACGCTTAAATCTTTAAAACTACGCAACGGATTTTGATGCGGTTTTTTTTAATAGATAGAGTGATTCAAGAGGAAGGTTTATATGTATAATACATGCATAATATACTGAAGGATAACCCACAATAACCATTTTCCCGTGCGGAGCCGGGGCGGGTCGCTAGTAGTATATAAAACAAAGTCGCTTTCTCTGTCCCTATGTCCCTATATCCCTATGATCCTATGTATGCTTAAATCTTTAAAACTACGCAACGGATTTTAATGCGGTTTCTCTTAATAGATAGAGTGGTTCAAGAGGAAGGTTTATATGTATAATACATGCATAATATACTTAGGGACAACCCACAATAACCATTTTCCTGTGCGAAGCCGGGGCGGGTCGCTAGTCACTATCACTACATATTATAAAACAAAGTCGCTTTCTCCGTCCCTATGTCCCTATGTCCCTATGTCCCTATGTCCCTTTGTGCGCTTAAATCTTTAAAACTACGCAACGGATTTTGATGCGGTTTTTTTTAATAGATAGAGTGATTCAAGAGGAAGGTTTATATGTATAATACATGCGTAATATACTTAAGGATAAGCCACAATAACCATTTTCCCGTGCGGAGCCGGGGCGGGTCGCTAGTAAATGATAAACGCTTTATTATACCCTTTAAACAAAATTTGGGTAACCTACAAAGAATTTACGAATATATTATGTTTTGTTTATATTATGAATTAACTTATTTATTTTTGGTTTCTATGGGTTTTATTCTTATTGTACAATCAAGAGCACGCTAAGCTGAGCATTTCAGACTTTGCACCGTTGTTGTTCTATGTCCGTTATAATAAACCATAGATCAACAATACGAGTATAACAACGGAAAGAGTTATAATAAAGTGCGATTCAGATCGCACGGCGCTAGGCGAAAAGACGAAGTTGCTGCATCTCTCTTTCTCGCGTATTGCGCCACTCTACCACAGAATACCTAATAGTAGGACTCTACTAACACCTTTAGGGAATGGGGATTGGGTCCGCAAAATGCCTGAGACCGCTCGGCCGGGCGGTAGGTAGTTAAAGCGCGCAAGTACATGGAGGCTTGGTGGCTCAAATGCAAGGAAGCTAAACATTCGCACCGCGATTTTACAAAATTCTGCTTCTGTTTCTTGTTTTGTTTTTTGGCTACTATACAGTAGCCAGCACATGCGGCTGGGTTATGTTGACCTTATGAGCGCCCGTATTCCGTTGCGGTAGGGGTGAATTTCGTAGTGCAAATGTCCAATCGCATGTGCTGGCTTCTGTACATACCTACATAAGAACAATAGTGATAACTACTGATAAGATAAGCCCACTGTCCAACTTAACGTGCTCTTGGATGTACAGTAGCCAGCACATCGTTAGTTACTCTGCCGAGAAAACCACTTAAATGCTTTCAACAACAGGAGGGAGGGAGACACAAAAGAAATCTACTGAAAAAAGTATGATAGAAATAGAAATATTAATTATGTTGATTTTTAGTTATTTATTATATTATTATCTTTATAGCTCTAAAACAAATGCGTAAATTTTATAGTGCAAATACTGCGCGTTTTTTTGCCCAATTTGTAAAAAAAGGAATTAGTCAAAAGCTGTTCTTTACGAGGTTTTCTCAGCAGGGTGACGAAATGCGGCCTTGACAGCGCCCGTATTCCGTAGCTGTAAGGGTGAATTTCGTAGTGCGAATGTCCAACTGTATGTGCTGACTTCTGTATTTACCTGACTTTTATTAACATAGATCTTTGTTGTTGTTCTCAAAACTGTCTCAAAACTCACTCTTATTTTATTTATTACTCTTATATTATTATTGTATTATAACAGCCTCTGTGGTCGAGTGGTCAACTGAGGTTCCGGGTTCGAATCCCGATGGGGACTCGTCGAACAAAATTTTACTTTGTGAGACTTTCCTCGGTTTGGTTAGGACATTGCAGACTGAATCACCTGATTGTCCGAAAAGAAATATTATTCCGGTCTTCGGAAGGCACGTAAAGCCGTTGGTCCCGGCTACTATCTACGGATGTAGTCGTTATAGGTAGGAGCCATGTCGGAACCCTAAGGTGGTTCTATAATTCCGACAAACCAAAGTTGACAACCCTGATCTACTTCTTTTCTTAAAAGTTATAAAAACAATGTAACGCTAACGCCAAAATGTCTGGCAAGGTAACACCGCTAGTACAATTATTTCAATGGTTACTACACTATGTTACACGGTCACCCCGCCTTCTACTACGGTATGCCAAATCGGGTTTTTTTGTAATAATTTCCTATAGTTTCTCGTATCGTTTGAAAAAATGTGCGCATTGTATGCAGGAGTCAATGACCTTTTGTCCAGATTAAATTAAACAAACCATAGGTACCTACTACAACTCGTCGGAAATTATCTATCTGATATGAAGTAGGTACCTATGCGCTTTCCCTCGCGCTCCCCCGCACCTGCCCCGTTTTCGCCTATTCTGGACTTATTTCTATCGAATCGGAGTATCTTTTTTATTTATTTTTTTTTTGACGACCAATAAAAGTAATATGAAAGACTTTCAAAATATGAAAGAGGTTAAAATAACAGTTTTTCTGAACCAAGCTGCTCCTACAACGCGTTCTAATCGAAGCATCAAATCATACTAATTTTAATCTAACCGAACCTGCAGATGATTACAGTTAGCTACAATTAAATAGTAAATTAAAATAGTTTAATCACAATAGTTCTTAAAAAGCTTCGAAATTGTTCGAAATTACACATACATAATCATACTAGCAACTCTGGAAAAAGACAATTTCTTCACAATCTATCATACATAGGTTCTTTTGATAGTAGTTCTGGTGAAATCGAATAGATGACGCTTTTCGGCAGCTCGTTGAATTTGATGTTGGTAGGGCTTGACGTAGTACTACCTAGTGCTACCTATTTCTGATGATGGCGCTACTGTGTTTCGATTGTTAATAATGTATTTATAGGATATTTTGCAGTTTTCTTGTGCTTTAGAAGCTTCTATCGTTAAAAAAAATAGAACCTAACTAAAACTTTCTGTCTAATTTATCCTTTGATGAATTTTCTGAAACCCAATTTTCAAGACGGTATGCGTAGCGCCATCTATTATCTTTTTTAAAAGCTCTTTATCTTTTGTTCGACATGGGAACCCTGTGCCACAAGACACATTAAAGGATACGTTTTGAAATCATAAAATCCGATTTTCATATGGGAAAAGCGTTTACTCGTAATTTTCTACATTATTGCTTTCGTTAGCAATACGTTTTTTTTTCTTATTACCTAAATGAAATTTATTTCTATAATGTTTAATTTCATGTTTAATTTCATTATTATGAAATTTCAAAATAAAGATGGGTAAGTTCACTATTGCTTATTTGGTTGTGATTAATTTTGGTGTTATGACATCGACACGAACAAATGCAGAGTACAAAAGTAAAATTTATTACTCTTTGTCTGGAATTTAATTTTGGTCTAACTAAAATACAAATTAGCTTGTAATATTCATCGGTATAAATCAAATTTTCAATGTTATTTTTTATTAGATTTAGAGAACATTTTATGTTTTCAAACTTATATTGTATTTTGACAAAATCAACTGAATTATATTAGAGGTTCAAAATTGTGGGATTAGAAAAATGAGCAACAGCTTTTAGAAAAAGGAGCAAAAGATATTCTTTCGTCACTTGTTTTGAGTAACTTTCAAAAAAAAAAACAATCAAAATAATAATTTCTCAGGTTGTATAGGCCTTAGTCGACCAGGCTGGCCCAGTGCGCGTTTACAACTTCACACACATCCTCTGAATTACTTCGCAGGTGTGTGCAGGTTTCCTTACGATTTCTTCCTTCACCATAAGAGCGTCAAACGTACAAATGAATTCAAAACACAATTGTTTGACGCTTTAACAGTAACCAGTTGCGCACCGATACATACACCTTGATTATTATGACATACCTAATATTGAACCATGGAACCAATAAATGGTATGGTTTAAACCACTACAGGCGCCCGACGCTGCTCGTCGTAGTAATTGCTGCGAATCCAACGGCAAAGTCAACAGGGGTCGCAAACATTGAGCCGTAACGCTCAAATGGGAAATTAATAATTCATGGATTGAACCTGCCCGCTCTTTGACTGCGCCACAGAACTGCCGCGATCGAGACTGGATACGAAATTGAAAATTTTCACCGAAAAAAAAGGTTTAAACATACTGGTTGGATAGGTACCAGCCTATGATTCATAATTTTTGACAGGGCTTTAGTGGATATAAATAAATGAATTAAAAATTTATTTTTGTATCGATTTCCTCTGAGTTGAAATGTAGCGAATGAGATATAGCTTCTCACGAATAATAGATGACATAATTTGGATTTCTGTTTAGTGCGCGAAAATACGTTCCCCTAAAGAAACTTTTGAAAACGTTAACTAGGGCAGAAGTTTGAAGCTTACTCGTAAAAAGTATTGTATTTTCTATCATTATCATTTTATGACTATGTAGCTTATTTTGAAGGATCTTACTGAAATATTTCTTTTTTGATATAATTTATTCTAGTAACTTATCCGCGTGTGTTTTTGTAATGCAGGAAAGGTTTTTTCTATCTATCCCTCTATATAAATATTGATCAATCCAAGATATTTCAGTTTTAAGCCACTTCTAGTCCCTATTTATTTCCAATATCTACGAGTTATCTACTGTAATGAGAATCTGTTTGTTGGCGGCTAAAATACACCGGGACACACTATGAACGCTTTGACGGGCGGCCTGATGACAATCCAATAGGCACAGTACACACTGTACTGTGCATTTCAACATTTTCAACTAAGACTATGTTCGCGAGCCTACGAACTTCACGGGGGAAATGTCAAATTTGTACTTTCTACTAAGAAATATGTGAACAGGAAAAATAAATTTTGCCATAAAAAAAAACTCAAACTGAAGTCTTGATTTTATACGTGACTTTTCATATGATTTTTTGGTCTAACTAAAGTACCACTATAGGCACCAAAATTGCCTACGCAACTTCGCTTCAACGGAGTTTTATTTTGCACACAATAACATAATATAGTGGACATATACGAATATCACTTAATAACAGGTATCTTATTCATTATATTGGGCTCAATTCTGTCGTGGCCGCTAAAATCTCTAAATTAAAGTTGTTAGTCTCTTTCATTCATACATGAATCGAAAAGGATGGGGAGTTGAATGAATTTAATTTTGAATGAATGATATTTAAATTAAGCAGCGCAGCTGTCAAATTCAGCTTAATTTAGTCGGGATGTTTTTAAATTCCTGCTTAATTATGCGTAAAATCGATGTTTGACGTGTCTGAATGTAGGTTGGCAATCACCTGTCCCTTTTCTTTCCTAAGAACGTGAAAGAGACCTAACAACTTAAAGGATAATGGGTAATTTTGTTTGGGCCCCGTACCCAAAAAATAATAATTACTGTAGCATTATGAGATATGTTGGGTTTTGTAGCCCTAATGGAGTAGTTTGATCAACCCAAGACAGAATGTCTGAATTCAATTGGAGAAAAAAGATATGTTCATTAGAAAAACCGAATTTTCATTGTTATTTATTTATTTTTCCATGAATTCTTAATGCGCATTGATTTAAATCAGGGTATTTTTTAGAAATAGGATTGTAGTTGAGATCAATGATATTAAAGTACTCCATACGGGCAATAAAAACCGACATATTTCATAATGCTACAATTAACGTTGTTTCTGGGTACGCTCTTACCCATTCTCCTTTAGATATTTTAGCGGCCACGCAGAATTGAGCCCAGTATCTGTTTAAAACACCATGAAGAGAATACAATTATTTGCTAGTTTTTATTGCACACGTCATACATCATCGGCGAAGTTGGTGCGAAGTGCGGATCTCCTATTTCTATTCTTCACTGCGCAAACAGTCTAAACCAAACACTTGGAATTATTCGCGGAAAGCGAAATGGCTGGTGGCAGTCATGACTTAATTATGTTGATGTTTATTCAGATGTCGCTGTTAATTATACTATAGGATAAATGGGAAAGTTTGTTTGTTTTATAGACTTTGAGCTTAGCAAAAGATCGGTGATGTTTTGAACGAAGTAAACATTTGAGTTGTTTGGTTCTCAACAGATCAGGTTGCATCAGAAGGTAAAACATTTTATCTACACTCATGTCGTAAATCCTTCATTTACTTATCAGAAACGCTAAGCAAATGATATACCTTTCGATGGAGCCGTGACTAAGGATCCATACAAATTTCATTTCGTTATCGCAAAGTTGTAACAAAAGAAGTTTTTTTTTTTAATTTTTACGCAGATGCTTGCTATTTGAGCACACTAGCGTGTTTCGGAACGCAACCTTGGCGGCGCGCATGCGCGGTGCGATATTACTGCAAATTTATTTTCGCGCCATTAACGTTTGTATTTTTAACAATGATTACTTTATTTTGTCTTTAATTTAAATTTGTTGTATGAGTGTAGATAAACTATTGTATGCAACTGTACATAATTAGTATTTAACACTCGTGTATACTTTTATGAAACTCGCTGCGCTCGTTTCATAAACCACACTCGTGTTAAATACCCCTCATTATGCAACAGTTGCATAAATAGCTATTTTCAAAGCACCTTTATTTTTATTTCATAATAAATACAGACAAGCTTTCCTTTTTCTTTCTTATTAAATTGAATACGATACGAAACAAAATAGGTTTAGGGTGTTGCTGTGAACATTGCCGGGAGATTTCCCTTCAAAACATTTTCCAATTAATTTTCCACCCTGTATATCTTGTATGCAGTGTTAACTGTATACAGCGTGTTCGCAGATGAGGGCGCCAGATACCATCGCCCTGTATAATCATATGAAGCACTTTGTTTTCTTTACCCCTATGCTCCGTTTACTTAGCTCAACGGCGCTAGTGATGGCCTGTTATAGGGTTTATAATATCGATGAAATGTTATTCAATGTTGATTTTATCACAATTTTGGAATTGAATTTAAATATTTTGAGCAGTTTTGTTTATAAAAATATTATGTACCAAGGATAATCCAGTGTTACTCTAGTGAAGAGTTACCATAGCTAAATATATAATAGGCTTCAAAATATAAGGTATAGAGGTTTATATGTAAACACCAATAAAAAAAGTTTATTTTATATCTTTTTATTGCTCCTAAATATAGCTTCAATTACAATAATATAAACTTAATTTCGGCAATATAATGACTCTAATTAATTCATCGATAGTTACACGTTCGCCCATCACTAAACAGCTTAGCTATTCACACTAGCAGCAGCATTAAAAAAAGTTAAATTTAAAAACAAAGCTCTTTTTTAACAAAGACCACGGCAAAGCCCCGAGTTAAATAATTTCACGTCGTAAAAGAATGGTTTCATTATTTAATGTAATAATAATATCGTGAAATTTAATTTGGGAGGTTTCCCTCCATTTTCTTTTGTCTTGTAATACGTGAAGAGAATTTTCGTGTCGATTGTAAAAGCACGATTTACCTTTTGAAGTTTAAATAAGATGAGCTTTTTTATTAATTTTTGATATTGGTAAAGCTGTTTCTATTTAAGTTTTAATGTTTGGTTTTATTTTTTTAAGATAGAAAATTTGTTTTTTGTTTGTTTCTATCTAAGGAGACCGGTAAAACTGGAGCATATATTATTGTGATAGTTTCAAATACAGTTCCCGAAACGATTTTGTTTATATTATTATGTATTTTGAGTCTCCTTAAAGCTCAT
The DNA here is from genome assembly GCA_948473455.1 of Teleiodes luculella. Classification (NCBI taxonomy): domain Eukaryota; kingdom Metazoa; phylum Arthropoda; class Insecta; order Lepidoptera; family Gelechiidae; genus Teleiodes; species Teleiodes luculella. The sequence continues at coordinate 10,785,042 of OX419607.1, forward strand.
ACAAAGTTTTTACATAAATAGAACAATATTGTATGAATTTAGGAATTGGAAACTGAACAATTCTTTTTATTGTGCTTGTTAATAAAATAACATAGTTATATGACTTTTTGTACTGGAAAAATACTTCATTGCCATAAAAACAAATCATATGGCTAGGCTAGTAAAGCCGCAAGGCTATTATTAAAAATAAAATAAATAAATCTTTAACTCTACAAATAATATTGTTTTAAAATTGTTGTTTCATGAATACCTGACGTCATTACAAGGCCTCTGTTACAAGACAAAAGAATGAAAAAAATATCATAAAAGAAAAGGAAGCCACCATCAAAAACTCAAATCATGCCGCAAAATTAGGGTTGTATTTTTTTAAATTATAAAAGCATTCCTTCGCATTACTACTAAAGCTTGAGGCTGTTTTGGGGTTCCCTAAACGAATTGTTACAACGTAAACCAGAATGAAGATATATACTGTGTAATTGAACTGTTTGTTTATCCGCAACATTAGTACTCATGAAAATAAAAAACTTTACTTCTAATGAACATAATTTTTAAATCTGTATCATAGTGAGGTGGTTGATAAGATACAGAACCCTAGTGTACATTACCGCACTCCCCTTGACCAGGTCCTCCCTCGGAGCGTTAAATAAAACAAAGCACCCTGTACGCGGTACCTTATAATTCTGTGAGGCTTTGTGCATAATCCCTACCTCTGGGATGGAGTATTTAATGTGTTCCTGTTGGCTGAATAGTGGGCAAGGAAATTTCTCGTGAAATTTGGAATCAGTTTGCAGAAATATGCTTTAAAAAATTGTATTATTTTTGTTGCTTTACATTAAGACTGCAACAAACTGTTTCATATTTTATGCATAATATCCATCCATCCATCCAATCCGTATCCTGAAATTAGGAACAACTGTTTTTTTATATGCTTAAAAAAAACAGTTTTTTCCTTATGTAGGTAACAGTACCTAATAATTACTAAAAGGCACATGCAAAAGTTAAAAAGTGGTGTTACGGTACCTGTTTTAATAAAATAATTTCTTCTGCAATTTTATTTACGTATTTTTTTATTACATGTTTGATAAGTCTTGATAATTTGATAAATTGAATAAACAATATTTATAAAGCTCTGTATAGTTTTCCAATGCATTAAAAACGTTATACAATATATGCAGCTCGACTCAGGCAACAACTGTAGAAATCAAGTTAAACCTCTTGGAGTAACATTTGCTAGTTGAAGCTGCCTGGATGCCTGAATCCACGCTACCTACCACTGACTACAAAACATCTTACCTCGCAACCAAAAATAAACAAAAATAAAATCATTACAAGGTGACACAATCGGTAAAACTGGCACTAACTTAAATGGTCATTTGCCTTTCAACCGTGTTTTGAGTAGCCTTGCTGATTTGTAAGTAGGTAGGAGTACATACTACTGTATAGTGTAAGGAAGGTATATGTCAGCGTGATATGTATGTGTGTGTATCTGAAGTGTAGTGTCAAATTTGATGAATATTTTTGTAGGTACCAGCTTTTCAACCCGCAATTTTTCCTGAGTTATGATAGGCAGATATATTCACGACGGAAAAAGGTGTTTTCGATGATAAAAATACCCTGTGGCTTTTCATGTCGTTTAAATGATCTTTAAAGGAGGCTTCTACCCTGCAATGGTTCTGCATGAATTAATTGGTGATGGTAATGATACTGATGAAAGCTATGTAAAGTAATTTGATTCCCTAATACCGAAGCTCAGTTTTCTCCTGAATATATAGTCTATGTTTTCTACAAATGCAATTCCGTGCGATTAATTTGAGCGTTTAAACCAGAAGTTTGGTATTTTGGAGGAATTTCTGCACGAAAACGGTTTTAATTAAAGTGTGAGATTAGAAACTAGCATTTATTACGTGAAAGAACAAAAAGAGAATTGGTGGTTAGCATATCGACGCCGCATTTCTTCCATGAAATTTTTATACATCCATACCAACCACTTTAGTATGGAAATTTAAAAATTGTTATAGTTAAATATTCATATAATTAGAACAATATGCTGTCCCTCTGCGATGTTTATGAAACTACTCTAGATATTTTAGTATGGAAAGGGCTAGTATATGATTTTAAAGGGTTATGAGTTTGATTTGTTTTTCACATTTTTAATTCTATATACCTAAATTCAATACTCAATATATTTCAAAACAGTAAACTCCAAGTTTTTTGCTTGCATACATAATATACCTAACATTTGGATAATTCATATATTCATGTAATTGTTGAAATTAGTATTAATAAATAAATTGAAATTGAAATTTTCTCTTATGTAATAAATAGTCTATGAAATACCAATAAATACAGAAGTAGGCAGTGGTTTCGTTGGTACTTAGTTCATTTTCCCAAATAGGGTTGCCATGTACGCTTCCTTGCCGGCTGGCAACCCTGCGTGTGCCATCACAACGTACTACGTAATTAAACGGGCATTGTTCCCCACGTCTGGCAAATTTGTTCTGAGAGGCCGCCTCTCACACCGCAGCGTAACGAAATGTTAATAACATTAAATTAAAGCTAGAATATTCTTTTAGTATTGTTGCAAAATCGAAAGACAAGTTTTGATAAAATAGCCATAATAAGTTGCGTATTTTTTTTTAATTTGTCACGTCATAGAATGCGTCAAAAGAATGCATTTTGGAAATTTTATCACTTAGGTCAAAATAATGTAGTTTTCAGATATTACGGGTATAAGCTACAGACATGTACGGCGTTCACAGAATTTCAAAACATAATGGTGACGTACAATATGATAACTGATTTGATTACATGTTGTTCTTGCTTTTCTGTTGTTGTTATGGCTATGTCCATCAGTGTACAGATGTGGGCTAAATAAATCAATATATAAAGAGAAAAGAAAAAAAGAGATAATGACATGAAATGTCTCGCATATTACACATAGGTGTGAGTGTGACGCACACAACTGCAAGATCCCTTGCACCGCAAGAACGCCAACTTTTAGCAAAGTGGATTGTTTATGTGTTGAAGTTTCGCTATTATAAATATTAAACCGCTTACAGGAAGCGCCGCGCTCTTGTACACACCTTATAACACTTATGTAACTTCACGATACAGCTTTTTGGAAATTGCCTATCTGCTTCCGTAGGGCGCCCAGTTTTATAACGGACGTTATTTTGTATGGGACTTCTGTTAAGTAATCTAGTTGTATAGCTAAGTAGAACACATTGGACTTTACACAGTTCCTTTGGTTCCTTTGTCTATTGAATAAGGAACAGAATCGTGCTGCAAGTGAACCGTGCACTATATTACAAAATAACAGTTTTTCCCATGGGAAAAAGGCGTGTTCTTGCTGCAAAAAGAGCAAACATACATTTTCTTTAGTAAGAAAACCCAACTAAAATAGAATTATCTAAATCGATGCAGCCGTTCAGAAGACGTACGAACATTTCAGAGAAAATACATTTTTATTACTACTGATTTTCTGTAGGTTATTTTGGACCAGAGACGGTGAGAAGTGAAAAGAAATCGATTAATCAAACATTCTTGCAATCACATTTAAATAGTTCACATTAGTAGCCTTATCAAATCAAATTATTATTTTGTTGGACTTTTGCCATAAAATATAAATCTTAATAAATATTTACTTCCAGTACTCTTTTGTTATAGCCCATTCTATTCTCTCCAAAAATTAGATTCCTATAACTCGGGTGATCGCGTCCATTGACTTAATAATACGGCGTCCATTGCCCGTCCGGTGCGCGCCATAACCCGAGCTTTATGCTCGAGCGGTAATGGATAATAAACATAAACCCCTGCGATTGATGACGCGTATAGTTTCATTCGGTTTTACGGAGTATTTAAGTTTTAGAAAATTCTAAGAATCGGAATTATAAAGTACTTATTATACTATATATACTTACGTATTATATTATTTAATTTTATTTAAGAAACACAACATTGATTGAAGAATTATTCTATTTTATTTATTCTAATGAATTATTTATGATAAACTTGTCTTTCTGACCGAAACATATTTTCTTTAAATAGAATTACATTGCTGGATAAAGGCCTCCCCCTGTGATCTCCACAACGATCGGTCCTGCGCGGCCCGCATCCAGCGGCTCCCCGCGACCAAATCATTTTTCTCACTTGTTGAATAAATATAACTTTAAATAATTTTCTCTTTTAGAGATACATGAAAAGTACATTTTCGCTAGATAATAAGGTTTTAGAAAGCGGCAACTTCACTCGCTTTTGCTTATATACGCTTATAAGAAGGGACCTAAACCAACACCAATATGGAACTCTTAAAGTGCTTTAAGGCCCAAAAATATAGTGGACCCCACTTGAGAACTTGAATTATAGAGGTTGGATGGAGTTAGTTCTGTGTATTATTTTTATACTGTCGATAACTTATAAATACACGTTCGTAGCCTGAAAACGAAATCTAAAAATCTATTGACTAATTTTTGACGGAATGATTTTTTTTATTAAACAAGTGTAAAATAGCTTAATTAAAAATATCACAATATTTTTTAGCATTCCTTTTTTGAGTTCTACTTCTTTTTTTAGCGAGTGGGTTTCGAGGTGAACCCACCTCACAAACCCTGGTGAGGTGACAGAATCATTGAGCCGCCTATGGCTTAAGAGTTCTACTGAAATTGTTTAATATTTTACTTTTCCTGACTTATTGGCTTGACTTAATAATAAAAAAAAGGAAAAATAAAAAGGTTTTTGCTTACTGCACACAAAACATTTTTTTACGTTAGCCAGATACTTAATAAATATTTACTGTCTTCCTCTTTCCTTAGATTTTTCACGACTTGCTTCTTCGGTAAATTACCGTTAGTACACTATTTATTTGTTTTGTAATAAAATTTAAAATGCTTACTTCTAAATAAAGTAAGAAATACACTTACTAAGCTAAGAGCTAATGTTCAAATATCGCAAATGCTTCCAGTTATGCCAGTACAGATTTAAAGAACCTCAATTCTCATGAATTATAAATTTGATGAAGCTGAATTCAGGTTTTCGTTTCCTCGTAATCCTTATATAAAACCCTTTTAGGTTTCCTTACATAGTGACTTCCCAACGGGCCCGTATTAATAAAATGCGCGGAGCACCCGGGCCCTGTCTAAAGAACCTACGATCACAAAAACAATTCGATTTACACTGCGGAGTAGGTATGACCTTCTTCTTTAGCGTTTGTGGGTTTCGATTTTAGCCTACCTCACAAAGCCTTGTGTCAGAATCATTGAACCGCCTATAAATTGAAAGCGTCTGCATACGATTCCATTCATTTTGCTTTCCTATTTTACCGTGACGGAAAAAACGTGTCGTGCCGTGCCGTACTACGACAAATTATAAAAGCGTCCTATGAGCGGTATGATGAGAATGAAAGTTCAAAATCAAAGTCAAAATATTTTATTGCAGTTTATTTTTAAAAAGATGTCAGATTAGAAATTAAAGAGCTTTGCTCAAATCAAAAGTTGTTTTTTTTTTTAAGTAAGATCTTACAAATTTCGTCGCCAAATTTTAATGAAATTACTAAGTTTTGCTCAAACCAAGGCTGGCTCTCGTCTCACACTAATAAATAATAAATTCTTAAACTTTAAAGAGGCGATGCGATATTAGTTGTTCACAGAACTGGCAGGTTCGCGCAATGTATGCTCTGCTGTGGAGAAGAACCCGCCGAAGAAACTCCATACAATCGCATAATTTATTTATTCTTACCTCTTTTTAAAAATAATTTTCACTTACTACAAATTACTTAAGTAGTAAAATACAAAATATTTAACGCTTCTTGTGTCATGATGGAGCGTCTAATAACCATGCCATCTTATGATCCAAATATAATCATGTAGTAATCTTTTGTACATTCTACTACGCAATGAGCACCAAAATATCAGATGTGTCTTATGATTAGTAACTTAGCGAAGCAAGCCCCAGGGGTCGACGACCCTTTTGGAGGGTAATTTTCGCGAACGCCCGAACGAAACTGCGTTTGTTTACTTTTTTTGCTTATTTGCTATTTATTTTTTTGTCATAAAGTGCGTGTTGTAATACTAATGAAAGATTTGATTCCTTATTACCCGAACCTGCAAAATTTATATTAGAAAATAGCTGTCTACGCCCGCGTTGTTTTTTCACTTTTCCCTGCAGTTTCTTGTGGGAAATATAATAATATATTTATCCGCGATAAAAACTATCTATGATGTTGGCTAAAAATATAAAGTACCACCACGAAAAATTTCATTCAAATCGGTCTAACAGTTTTGGAGATTAGCCCTTGCAAACAGAGATACAAAAATAATTAAAAATCTGAATATGTTCTTTATTACTTCTTACATCCCAATTACTCGAATTATATAATTTTATTTTCTGTATACATATTATTTTCGACCTCTAGATTTTTATTATATAGATGTAATTTACCTGACATTTTGGTTGGATGCCTAAAGTGGTCTTTTACTTGTTTTTATACGACAATTCAGTTCTGTTGTTTGCATCTAATTCGCAAACCCTTCAAACATTCTATTGAAACATCCTCGTACAGTTATTAGATACTTTCTTCTAAATTATTACCCTTATATTATATACCTTTTCGTCCATTTTGTGAGGTCTCGTACTGAATAAGCAAATTAAGCGCCAGCCTTGTGACCTTCAGCAGAGGTCAAGGGGTCGGGCGTTATTATTGTTTATTTACTTAACAACAAATTGGGAGCTTCGTTTTGAAGGCTAGCCCCTTATTTGCACAGAAGCTAATTAACTTGAAAAAGGAGCCTTCGACAATGATAAAATGTCACTTTAATTTCGTTCAGAACAATTCATTTGAATAAACGTTTCGTAGTCTTTATAATTTATCTTCAGATGTAACTGAAGCAAAAAGATGTTCCAAATAAACAGGCTACAGTTCGTGGTGGAAAGATTTTGTTAAAATCTCAACGCTTGGTTGGGTTAGTTGAAGTTGTTGTTGGTTACACAAGTGAACCTAGCTGCCCATTTTGTTGGTTGTTTTAGACGGTAATTAGCAAAATGTTTTGCTTACAATTTCAATTAACTTTCATTATTATTAAAATAAAATCAAAGTAAAGATTACCTATATAAATATATTGAGCTTGGTCAAGGACTCGAACCCGTATAAACGATAGCACCCGAAAGATTTCAAATTTCAATACATATTTGTTACAATATGGTATTCATAACTTAAGATTATTCATTTAAAGTTGCCAAAAATAATGTACTTACCTTTAACTATGTGATGTAAAGCGCAAATTAGAAATAACTGAATACTTACCTACTAATATTTATATTTATTAAAAACTCAACATTATTCTGATTGTCCACAGATCCCCCAGGTGCCCCCTACATCGAGGGCTACGCGGAGGGGGAGACAGTGCGGCGGGGGCAGAGCTTGGAGCTGGTGTGCCGAAGCCGTGGGGGCAACCCGCCGGCCCAGCTCATCTGGTACAAGAACGGCGAGCAGATACGGATGGCCTACAGGTAACTTTTGCTATCCTAGTACCTACAATAGCTCAATACATGAAAACTGAAGAAAAACAATCACTGGAAAAATAGTAGATACGGACTACAGCCGACTCATTCATGCGAGCCTAGTACGTACAATAGCTCAATACAGTTGACAGCTGAAGAAAACTCACTTACGTTCACAACATCATCTGTAGAAAGTGAGTAGATACGGATGGTCTACAGGTAACTTATGCGAGCCTAGTACCTACAATAGCTCAATACAGTGCACTATGCACGAAAATTTTCTGCGAAGATCGGCTACATAGGTCATTTTCACCAGCGCCCAAATGACTAAAACTCGAAGTGGTCGCCATGGCCGAAAAACGGTCAGAAGGGAGAGAGAGACAGTGAACTGCTGAAGGAAACTCACATTCACTACATAATCTGAACAGTGAGTAGATACGGATGATTTACAAATAACTCTTTGTCATTCTTGTAACGTTGATGATGATCACACTTCAATTCACTACATTATAACACAGGTTTCTCATTATAGTCGATTTCTTACCTATCAGTATGATAAGGCTAAGATGCTCATTAAATTGGTCTATATGGTGGTGAGAGAAACAAAATCACATTTAATTTTAAGCAGGTACAAATTAGAGCGGATCCGTTTGGCCTATATAGATAACTCATGTTTTCCTAGTACCACCGAGTAAAGTCTAAGTTGTATTTTGTTGTTCATGCTGCTCTAGTCTCTCTTCTTCGTACATAAAGTTTTATTGTCTTTATAGGATTTTCTAATTTAACATAAGTAGAACAGGTAAAACGAAATGGCGGCACAAAATTATAAAAAAATATATTATTAAGAATCCAAATTTTGTAAGGCTCAAAGCAATTGCCGCAGTCACTACGCCGCCAATCCGAGGCCTATAATCATACTATTATTATAAAGAGGAAAGTTTAGTATTTTTGTGTGTGTGTGTGTGTATGTTTGTAATGGATAAATTTGAAAACTATTGAACCTATTTCAAAAATTCTTTCACCATTAGAAAGCTACGCTCACCCTGAGTAACATAGGCTACCTTTTACCACGGGAAAATGCCTCATTCCCACGGGAAAAACTGTTAACGCGGGCGGAGCCGCGGCGGAAAGCTATTTTGATATAAGGCGAGTCATTGATGAAATTAATCTTACATAAGTGGTCTTACATAACTGAGCGACGAATTTTGTAAGTCTTCCCAAAGATATTGTAAGCCATTATTGGCTTTGGCTTCAGAGACTGAAAAAAAACCACCTCCCTTCCCACCCTCTCCTATAGACGTCCAGGGGATCGTATTAAGCTGGCAACAGATAGGGTATATGTCTCCATGATTTATGTAGGCTAGATACTAGTGACGCGTGGCAAGGTTACACCGATATCGATGGATAACTATTTGCAGAAAAAATTGAAATAAAAAATTAAAGATTGTCCTTTGTAAATTGAATAGAACGAAGTTTCTTTCTGTAAAATGTAAGTAAACATGTATATTGCTGCATCCGGTTTCGTAATCTATTTTAAAATAAAATGGTTAAATGGTTACCTAAATCACAAAATGACGTCGACGTTTCAGTGGTTAACCACTGATTTGGAATAATACGCTGACTAAAATTTAATGAAATGTTAGTCTTCTTTCTTAAATTACTAACATTAATAATAAATTAAACCCAGAAATTATGTAATTTACTTAATCGCGTTTTAAGAATCTTCAACTAAGGTTTGTTTTCCGAATATCCATTTGTACAATATTTTCCACTGCGCCAATATGTCGTCACAGTTAAAAGTTGGCAACTCGAACAACAAACTAAATCCAAGTACAACTCCGCCTCTGACAAACTGTCCTCATCGATTTGAAACCTCGACACATTTTATCGACATCGCGCAGTTTGTCGCGTGTCGCGTCTCTTGTGAAATTGTATTAAGACGTGCCTACAGCGCCGGCTTAGATTTATGGGCCTCGCTGCACTCGTCGCGAACGTAACGTCCATATTTTTATTTTGGTTTGTTTTTTATTAATAGTTTAATGTCTTTTTTCTAATATTTTTTGTCAGCCTGATTGAAGCATAAACTTCTGGGAAATTTAATATATTAGAAAAAATGTCCGTGTATTATAAGTTTTCGAAATAGGTACGAACGAGTTTGTTCAGAGAAATATTAAAACGAACGCATTCTTACATTGATACATAAGAGAGGTTATTTTCAAATTTTCTTATTATACCTAGAGATATTTGGCTTAGAATTTGTAAACATAAACTTTAACTATGAAACCATATCAGAAATACATTTGAAACCTAGAACACAACAGATCAGTTCAATTTTATTTAAAACGGTTTATTAGTTATGCATTACAAAATAACTTACAACTTGAGAATATACAAATGACGTACCTCATTAAAATGAGTGGATTCGTAAAAATTGTGTGAAAGGTTTACACTTTATACAAATTATAGCAACCATTTCCAATTTTCAATTGATATAATACTTATTACTATTATACTTAGAGTTGAATATAGAACCTCTTGGTTCCTCCGTCCTGTAAAGAACCTCAACACAGTCTCTGAGGGCGTATGGAACTATTTTCCGCTACATTGGGAAGACTCAAGACTGAATGAAATTGAATCGTTATTATCGAGGTAGATTTGTTGGGTCCAGGACCGCATTAAGTTTTATTAAGAGTGGCGACACTCTGTCAAATACGTTATTATCGCATATCGCCCAGGCACGCCTTAATCACAATTTTGGAATTGTATTTGAATATTTTGAGAGCTTTTTATAAAATTTGGCTTACATCATTAACTGGTAATAGAATATTATGTACCAAGGATAATCCAGTGTTGCTCTAGTGAAGAGTTACCATAGCTAAATTTAAGACACTTTTTTGTAGCACAATTATTTTCGAAAAGGGGTTTCGAAATTACTCAATTTGTATCATTTATTTGTTCATATTTGAAAAATTTGCAAATTAATACATTGCAAACTTTAAAACAAAATTTACTTAAATCATTGACTTGAGATTTATGGAAAGAAAAAATGGCGTTAAAACAATATATTTTATGTATGAATTTGTAGACATAAATACAAGAATGGTTACTAGCATGTTTAAGAAATGCTTTAAAGAAGTACTTCTTTTTAATAAATAGCAGCCCCTAATGAAACATTCCTGACGCCGGCTCTGGCTCTCTCTCATCGGTTTGTTGACTCCAATAATGTTGAAAGCGTTTGTATGCAAGTTTGGCTCCCTCCTTTGTTTTTGTTTAAAAAACCTCGTTCAAGATCGGATCCTCAATCTCCGCGATATCTTTGTTTTATCCAATACGAAAGAATGTGAACGCAAATCGTGATTTGAAAATGTTACGAGTCTAGACTAGTGTTGAAGTTTCTTGTTATATCTGACGAGGGATCTCGGTATGTAAATTGGGGATACAAATATGAGGCGTGCGGGGTTGCGTTTCATGCCGTACTTTTTTATTCGTAAAGATAATATATTGAGAGTATAAAATATTTATATCTTAAAAATTTTGTTGGGACGTCGTCTTTACGTATTTTACGTAAAATATATAAAAAAGAGACACTGTAACCTATGTCTTATCTTAATCAAAAAAATATGAAACATACTATAAGTATCAAAGAAAATAATTTTTTTTTTGTACGTTTCTCAAATAAATAATATTACTTTTTTATCCTACACAACATTAGACTAACAAAGTAGTAAAATCTGTGTCAATCATTCGATTGTTTTTTTATCGAAAACAATAGAATATAATTTTGAGAGATACGCCTAGAGCGATCGGCGTAAAATTTTATTAGAATTGGTTTCGTTCGGCGCATATTTTGAGAGCATCGTAGTGAGCTTAACAGAACGACCACTCGGGGAGCTTTGCCGTTCAGATTAATTGTTACCTTTTTAGGGCTTTCGGGTAAAAAATATACCTACTTTTTCTTTTCAAGTGAATCAAAGACAATAAATAACTAGACATCCATGAATTTGTACTGGAAAAAATTTTCGTGGGATTCCGAAAGGTAAAATGCAAAAAAATATAAAACAACAAACTATTTCGTCTATTCAATTTAATTAATAGAAAAAAAGTAAATGGAATGAGGTTATTGTTTTATTTTAAATTTCATTTAAATATATAGACTAGAGAAATTGTTATAATAAATCAGTGCATTTGGAAACCATCAACAATCAACGCATCGTGTATTGATCCTATTTATTTATTTTGTAGTATTTTTTGTGTTTTCAATTTCTTCTCACATTACATTTCATTGTACTCAACATTCAAAAGCAACTCGCTCAAATATTTTTCCAATAATAATATCGCTCCTTTTTTTCAATAGGTTTTCGACAATAATAGTGATGGGCAAAGTTATCGATATTTTTATTGCATCGTTTTAACTTCCCATGGGCAATCGACAGGGTTATAAATTTCTTTCGAGTGTTCCCCATTTCCTCATAGGAAAAATATATTTGTGAGTTTTGGAGAGAATTGTATTTGTCGTCATCAAGTAACTATTTTCTATTAGCGTTTATACTCGACCCTGTAAGTGAACTAAAAATACCGTTTTTGTAAATCACTAAAATATTAGTATTATTAGAAATCTTTTTGTGTCGCTAATCATATATTTCTCTTTATTGTAAATTTTTTGCAACTTTAAATATGCAAAAAAATATTATACCTACATTAAATTTATTTATTTAATTATCATGGCAAAATAACTTATCCAAACTAGACCATTTTCTGTGCCATAAAAAGCATGTTAAACAGTTTCCCATAATAATCAATTAGATATCTTAATCTTGCTATAATACTTATGTGCTAAAAAATAACCATCTCTCGCCCTCAATAAATAGGGAACTATTCAGCTTGAAGCCGAGTTGAAGCGTCGCCGCTCTGCTACTGCTACTACAATACTTAGTACCACTGTTACTGCTACTACAAGTACAATACTAAGTTGTATAATCAACAATTCCACAAACACCTCAGACAAATACGATTTACGGACTTGTGAAATGGTGTGCTCTAAGACCCGGTACTGCATTCTAAGACGAACGATATATCAGGTCTTACCTGACAGCCTAAAAAAAATTGAAAATAATTTCGGTATTAATATTAATATGAAAATTTAACGTTCTATACTTACCTAATTACTCATATAGGTAAGGTAATTTTTTATTTACAAGAAAATACACTTTGGATCACCTACGCCACCTACGGCATTTTAACAATAATAATTTTTAGAGGGTATCTATGGGGCCCGGGTACGTAATACCTCAGAATTCGTCATTTGTCCAATTTGTGTTAAAACCGCCAAACATAAGTATAAAAGGACTCATCAAAGTACTTTTAACTAGAAATTCATTTTAACGTGTTCAAATTAAGCTAAATAAACAATTATTTCTGCATGATGCCTAAGTTTTAAAACATCATAGTATTTGTGTTGAAACTTTAATACCATTAGACCCTGTATACTCAGGCAACGCAAATGCCAAGTCTTAAGATCTAGGAACTCTCGACGTAATATCTTTTGAAGAAGCTCTTAATTTCCTGCATTTGAATTCTCCGCGTTGAAATTAAAGCGGTAGAAGAAAATGTTAAATTAATTTGTAAGTGCTTCGTAAACTGAAAATAGTGCACTTTTGATGGACTGCTTAATCAAAGGAGTTGTCGCTTGGCCGCTGGGTGACTCAGAAACTGGCTTGTATTAGTTATATAAGTCAGGCACATCGAGCATATTTTCGATAAAATGATGATTGATGACGTATTATCTCGAATGCTTTTAGTCTCAATTATGTCTGTAAACCGTAATTTTATTTTAATTTACAATAAAATAATATTATTTATTACAACAAACACAAATACAACACAATATAGAACAGAAAATCAAACGGAGGCCTACCTCTCGTCCAGACAAATCTATAACCCGTATATCTCGGACGGTTTTCGATCATGGCGACCACTTCAAATCTTAGAGCTGTTGGTGCACGAAATTGCTTCTGTATCCAACCTCATCAATCATGGTTTCAGATAGGTCGATGTTTTTAAAACCACAAAAGAATACAACACCCAATATAAAATAATATTACGTTTAAATTTGATCTTAAAACTCACAGACACTAAACTTCTAACTAATGCCAATAAGACTCGCTGCCGCCGCACGCCGCCTTGAAACATATTAAGATTTATTTAAACGTCGCTCGCAAGCTCTATTGAATCAAGTTTTAATGCAATAGATAGAATAAATTCACGTGACACATTGTACAGCCACACGAGCTGGCTTCTGCGAACACCTGAACACGAAACTAAACCTCCACGAAATTACCTTTTGAAAACAAAGAGCTCCTGCAAAAATTTACTGAGCAATAAACAGCGAGATATATTAAGAGAGCGTAGTTTTCGTTAACACAATGCCTGTAGCGAGGCTGCTCGTAAAACTGTCGCCTCGCGCCCCTATTGTCACCGGAACATAGTACCACCATCGACTCTACTATCGATATAACACTGAAATAATAATTTATATCGATATAGCAGTTTTAAGAATGGCTGCAGCAGCACTATAAATTTGGTTTTGGTTTAGTTAGACAAAGTCGATGGACAAAGTTTACATAGGTTTCATATATTTAATTGGAGGTTTTCTACTAATACACATCTCTTTTTGTTTTGATTTCGTTATAATATAAGTTTTAATAGATAAATTACTTAAGTCTAAAAGACACTGCGTTGCTTATTAGATTTTGATTTCTCTTTTACCTTTTCTTTTAGATTTTGATTTCTCTTTTACCTTTTCTTATGAAAAATTTGCTCTACGACAGCGGGACCGGAGACAACTTCTCAGAATTATTGATTTGTAGAATCGGCAAATAAAATTAAGACAAAATACAAAGAAATATAATAATGAACTCCTTTTCAAAAAACATTCAAAATAAATGTATTGTTAAGAAAAGTATTATACAAATACAAATGTTTTAACTCACAAGTAAAGGCTCGCCTGCACGCGTGTAATGAAATATTATGTACGAGTATAATTGTTATTATTACCAAGCTACCACTTTACTACGTAATTTAGAAGACAATAATCCATGAGATCAGTTTTTTTGAGGAACAGGCTTAACAATAATTTATAAAGCCTAAGAATAATTTATAACTTGTAAATGAAAATATTTTGAAACGGGACAACGCCTGTGAAGCTTCTTCCGGCGAGAAGTCAGACATATTTTTGAACTCTCCAGAAAAGAATATTTAACCGACTGACTTAACTAAGTCATGTAGCTGTATATGTCTATTATTACTATTATTATTATTACTATTAATATTACTGTTATTATTAGACCTCTTTGAAATTATTTGATACAAAAAATATTTATTTTTTTAAATAAGTGTAACCATAACAAAGATATCTGTGAAGATTCAAAAGGTCTCTGTGGGGAATCGAACTCTGACCTGCGACCCCGTAATCCGGACATTCATCATTCTGTCCCGTTTTTGTGCGGCCATCTTGCGAGATATCTCCAGATCTCCGGCTGAAAGACAATTTAATCTCTCGTGCGTTTTGGACAGTTTTTTTTCCAGAAATATATCGTTTTTTTTTTCATACTTGTCTTCATATCGTGGATTTTAAACTAAAGAGCTTTTTATATTGACCATGTTCCGCGAAGTGATTATTATTTGAAAACTTAAATGTTTTATAAATTTCAATTAACTCGCAAAGTAGATTATTAATTTACGAAATTTAAAACAAGTTAATTAATGTATTTATCAGAATTACAGTAGCCAGCACATGCGGCTGGACATGTTGATCTTGAGGGCGCCTTCCTTTATTTTTAAACATTATAAATATCAGAATAGCGTCTTTCTGGATTACTATCTTTCCGCCCTCGTCAACAGTTTCGGCGTGAAGTATAACAAACAGACTGACAGACTACTAGTTTGAGACTAGACAAAGTTACTTTCGCATTTTATAATATTAATAGAGAAGTGGATATTTAGGTAATAACATTTTTTTTTTCAGTATTAGATAGATACCTTTCAATGTTTGTTACATAAAACCCCTGAAGATATTTTATCTACCATAAAAAATAACGAAACTCTTTGCGATCAAATGGCCAAGGAAATACAATACCAAACTATTAAAATTTCAGCACCCAGTCTATAAACTCGTCCAGCTTACGTAGACATCTACCACCATAGGGATGTATGTAAACAAGAGTTCTTTATCAACTGGTCTGCGCTTGGGTTCGAATGTAATTTCGCTTTGGTGTACTCTTTCAAAGAAAAACATCGAGTCACAGTTGAAGATAAGTCCAGTACAAGAAACAGGAAATATAACTCACAAGGTCACTGAGGGAAGGAAATTGGTTATACAATTTGATAAAACTTGTACTAGCGCCGGTAATGTATTTCTAGTTATAAGTACTTAAATAGATTTCTCGGAAAAAGCTCGGGGGAAATTGATGTTTTATTATTACAAAACGATCTATAGGTATCACTTTCGAAGCTAGAATCCTAAATTACTTTCCGTCTAATAATTGTATTCTAACCAATAAACTTAATAAAAAAAGACACTACGTAACTATTACAATTTGTTTATTGATATTACTAGAACATCTGTTACAACTGCAATCCGCCTGCCAAGCGTGGGGGTTATGGCATCAACTTCCTTTCAAGGGAGAGACCTGAGTTCAGCAGTGGACTATTACCGACTGAATAATATATCAGTAGTAACAAACCTGTACTGAGTTTTTGATTTATGTACAGTAGGCAGCACATGCGGCTGGACATTCGCACCACGATTTTCGCTCCTACTACTACAGGATAAAGACGCTCCCAAGGTCATTATGTCCAGCCGCATGTGCTGGGTACTGTACTTGACTGGCTAATCAAATGAGCTTATTTTTAAGTAATTTCAAAACAATATATTTTTATATTGATACGAGTAATTAAAATAGAAAAACTTGACGACACGTTTATAACCTTAGTACGATTTTTACTTTGATTGGCCATAACAATCTGATACAATTAAAAATAGCCCCAAATTAGGTTAAGTACGAGTGATTTCAAAAATTCAAAATTCAAAAAGTGTTATTCGAAGTAAGATTTTACAAATCACTATTCGACGTCGAGGCGAGTTCACAATTTGGCTGTCTTCTGTGGAGAAGAACTCGCCGGAAGAAACTCCACAGGCGTTGCTCTTTTCAAAATATCTTACTATTAATTTAGATTGTTCATTGAGTAAAATAAATTATTTTTAATATGTTCACTCGTATTAACCACGTAGTTATGATTCGTATACTTCTGCCAGCCATCCTTGGTTTGCGCTAAGCTGACTTACTTCTAATTTCATCATATTGTAAGTGTTTTAAAAACCAATAACAAGTGATTTTGATTTCGACATAAGTACTTATTATATTGTAGTATTGTCTCGCGATGTCTCGTATCTTATCCCTCGTCCTCCAGCCGTTTGTCGTCTGGTGTCTATTGTGGGTTTAATACCGTTATCTATGTCCCGCCTTTGTCTGCGCTCAAAGAACTACCACCTAGGACCTATTTGATCTAGTACTTAGGGGTGCTCCCTCACCGGGAGCATTCGCGTGTAATGTAACGTTACAGATTTGAGCATTACATCAGTGAAGGAGGAGAACCGAGCATTACAATGCGCACCTTGTAATGATACAAAACGGGCATACATCAGTGAAGGAGGAGAACCGAGCATTACAATGCGCACCTTGTAATGATACAATGTGTAATATCTTGATACAACTTGTAACATCAATGCGCTTCACTTCCCCTAGCCCCCCGCCGCTATGAAATGCTCAAAGTCGAATCAATATTACATTACACGCGAATGCTCGTCAGTCAGGGAGGTATTATTGTATGTAATGCTCAAAGACGAATCTATAATGTTACATTACACGCGAATGCTCGTCATTCAGGGAGGTATTATTGTAATGTAATGCTCAAAGACGAATCTATAATGTTACATTACACGCGAATGCTCGTCAGTCAGGGAGGTATTATTGTATGTAATGCTCAAAGACGAATCTATAATGTTACATTACGCGCGAATGCTCGTCAGTCAGGGAGGTATTATTGTAATGTAATGCTCAAAGACGAATCTATAATGTTACATTACACGCGAATGCTCCCGGTGAGGGAGCACCTTAACTTTCTCAGTATGTTTAGGAGTTCCGATTACTATATTGAATTTCACTGGAGTTTGCAATTGCACCTGAAGTTGAAATCGGTGTTTTTAACACGCTTTTCTAGAATTTTGATGGTGTAAATAAATCGTTTCGGTTTGTGTTTGTTCACATCTAGGCAATCATGTTAGCTAACTGTAATGCCGTTATTTGATAGCGTATGTATAGTACTTCCACTTTCATGGTATATTTTATTTTTATTTAAAAAAATTCATTTTGATCAGATCAGATTTACTTGTTAAAAAAACTAAAACGAAAAATTTAAAAAATATGCAATTTATATCATACTAGTCTGTTTGTAATGAATAAACTCAAAAACTACCGATTTCAAAAATTCTTTCACCTTAAGAAAGCTACTTTCACCCTGGACCGTGAGTAACATAGGCTACACTTTGCCGCGGAAAAATGTCTCATTCCCACGGCAAACGCGGGCGGAGCCGCGGTGGTAAGCTAGTCCATAATAATTGATAACAATTTGGATGGGTTTTTATTTTCTAGTTGATGTTCTAAAAGTTACTTACTATGATTTAGGACATAATCACCACACTACGTTTTGAAAAAAATCTCTTTTTTACTTGGTTAAAGTGAGTTACTTTCTTATAGGTTTTTATCACATCAGAGATACTTCTTTATCTGAGGGTCTGTTACATATTTCACGAGTTCGCTTTGACCTCAGGGTCTCCGCCGATTTATAACAAGTATTCTATTCTTATAAAAAGTATCTAATCTGTGGGTCCGTCGTATCAGAGATGTAAGTATATTTCAAGAATTTAAGCAATTTTAGTATTAAAGTTTTCAAATTTAAGACATAAAAATTTGTCTAATAAGAATTCTAGCCATTATCTAGATTTGCCTTTAAACTTTTGATTAAAGTAGTTACGAATTCAAGAATGATTTTTCATTTAAAGATAAGCATTAATGATGTATAGCGCAATGTATTCTTATAAATATAATGTTGCGTACATATATCAGTGTAATTTAGCATTCTTGTTTAAATAAATTGAGAGAGATCTGTTTATTGTAATAAGATAGATTCAAGCACACATTAGGCAATAAAGAGTAGGTACCTTTAATATGTATCTTTATAAATAACAATAGTAGGTACATAATATGATTATAAAACTATTTTTTGGTAAACAATTTTATTCTTAAACAGAGGTAGCCCATAAAAAATAATTATTTGAGGGTTCCACAAATGTCACAGCTATCCCCAAAAAGTAACAGTTCCAAGTTGACACGAATCCGTCACAGTTATATAAATAATTCAGCGGTTCTCAAAGTGCATGACGCCATCCATCAAAACGCGGTTTGTCTAAGCATGTTTGCGGCGCGACCCGAATCGCTATTTGACACCCATTCACTTGAATTTGTATGAGAGACTTTTTATTACGATATTTTTTCCGAAGGTGCCAATGTAGGTCACAGGAGTAGCTATAAAAAGTATCGGTGACGGTGAAGTAAAGAGGAAAATTTTATTCTTCGTTTTAATAAGTTTATTTTTTTTTTGTACTTAGGACTGTAAACCCAATGATTAAAAAAAAAACTATACTACAAAACATACCTATAACTTTTATACTTAAAACGTTAAATAAAAAATAATAAATCATTAATATTGGATATCTATTTGTTTTTAGGAAATAAAAATATTCTTTGTAATAAATGTAAGTAGGTACTAAAATACAATATCTTTGTAAAAACCAGAATTGTAATTTTAGTGCTAGTTTAGTGAATAAACACAATTTACCGCTAAACCGAAGTTCTAAAACCGAAATCATATTTCTCGTAAATATCATACGTTCGCGGATCGTCCTCAATATCTGCAACAGAGAACTCGCAAAAAGTTGACAAAGTTTCGTACCCTTGTTGGCACAATCGATTTCATGACAGACAGCCTTATTGACACCCCTAGCACAGGCACGGACTATTTCCTCTAGTGTGGGGGCGACAAACTATGTAAAAAATTAACAATACAAAGATGCATCTTGATTCTCATTGGTAAGAATTTCGCAAAACAAAATTAAATATTGTAACGTTGTTCGTGGAAATTAAAAAATACTAAATTAAACAATGTAATATCAATAACAACTCAGTACTATTCAATATAATTTGATACCTAATAAATTGAAGTTTAAAATGATTTGTGATTGTTCGTTACAGAATTTAAAGAAAGTAACAAACTTTTAAAAATAAATGTAAGACGTGTAAGTAATACTGATATAGTTAATTCAAATAATAAATCATCAAAATTGACTAAAAAAAAAACAGAACAAAATTAAATATTAAACGTAACCTAATTAGAATTCAATTCCTCGGGAAAACTAACACATAATTTTGATGGGGTTAACTGAAAATAAAATTGATCATTTGAATTTGAATTTGAATTTTGATTATATTATAATGCAGTCAATACTGGATTGAGACCTTCCAAATTATATTTTTTAATGTGACGGTAAGTTCCAAATATTTAATGATCTTGTGGACCGTCTGTCCCTTAATCCACCCCTGCATCATAACCTCCCCGGCCGCCCCTCAACTAATACAAAAACAATCCCCATCAACCGGAGCCCAAAACTTGGGACAAACACTCACAATCTTGGAGAGAATAAAAACGACGGATTAGTGCTGGGACGGACGTTGAATACCAATCGTATATCTACTACCACCTGATATTTATTTATTACTAATATTTTTCATTTACAGAAGCCAGCACATACGGTTGGACAATTGCACTACGAAATTTACTCCTACCGCTACGGAAAAAGTGGCGCTCTCAAGGTCAACATTTCCAGCCGCATGTGCTGGCTACTGCACATTTTAACTCCGCGCTTCGTTTTACGATAACAGATTTTGGGAATGAGATATTTTCCCGCAGTAAAAAGTAGCCTATGTCACTAGTAGCCAATGCTCCGTTGCGACGTGAAAGAAGGCCAAACAAACAAACAAAGACACATTCTTATTTAAAATATAAGTATGGATGATAGGATAGGATAGAAATCAATACACTCGTAAATAAATAATTGAATTTATATAATTACTGTACGAGACAACGTTCGTACAATAATTATATTGCATTCTTGCATTTATTCATATTGACCTAATTTGGGTCAGTCGTCACTAGACAGTCTATAAGCGCTACCGCGTGTTGATTCATGTGAACAAAGTGCGGCTCACGTAACTTAACTTGTCACTAAATACCAATAAAAACCTTGAACTGTATATTAAGTGTTTTGGTGTAAAGTGAACAACAACTCCTGGGATTGTCCTCAACGAAGATAAAACCCTATTCATTTTGGTCCTTCGAATAAAGAAGGGAACCGGTGATTTTTGTGGTTATTTTTTATCTACTGTGGCAAATCGGTGTCTGGCCTCCCACAAGCGGGTCTCACCAGGCATTGAGAAGGTGCATACAGCAGGGTAACCACATTTAGGATCATCGATTCCTTGTCAACTACAACAAAGAAGACTATTGCGGACCGAACGTCAACGACGCGCGGATTTGCAAAACTTCAGTTGTAATTAACGTAACCAGCGCAGCGGAGATAACGTCTACTGCTATCTAACTAACTATCAACCTAAAAAAGGTAACGAACAACGTTCAAAAATGGATAAAGAAAACGAACTCTTGTTCCAAGAGCTTATCTCTAGACAAGAGTCAAGCTATGAAAACATTAAAAAGATGCAAATTAACTTTGGAAAGGATTCCGCAAGTAGGAAAACTGAGGAATACCTAGAAAATCGTATAAGCGCTCTGAATTCGATGTGGGAAGAATTCAAGTCAAATAATAAAAGTCTTATTGGATTTTTACCTGGAAAATCGGAGCATGAATACTTTAAGAAAAACGTCTACTCAATAGCCGAGTCAATCTATAGTGAAATGATTCAAACTATGACTAACCTGCGTATCGAGAAATTGGCCAAACAAGGACCGTCGGGCGACGCACAGGAGCAACATCTTAAGGACGAGGACGGAAGGCGCTTGGCGACGTTATTACGTCAGCAGATGTGCAATTTCAATGCCCTCGAGAGAGCTATCTCCAAAGTTAATATAGATAAAATGGAGGAGAAGTGGCAATTACAAGATCAACTATCGATACTGAAAGCTAAGTGGGAAGTTGTGGATAAAAACCATTGGGAGCTGAGTTACTTGTTGCAAGGAGAAAACAAGCCGTACCACGACAAGTTCAATCACTGGGAAAAAACTTACGATAATCTAAGAGAGAAGATCGGTCGCAAAATCTGGGAGACCTCTCATTATGAAAAGGCAACGCCGAAAATAGAACTTCCAGAGTTTAACGGAGCGTACAACAATTGGATATCATTTCGAGACCTATTTTTTGAGATGATACATAACAATCCTACGCTGAACAAGACAGAAAAGATGAAATTTTTAAAATCAAAAATTCGTGGAGAGGCTGAAAGACTAATTAAACACCTATCTGTGAGTGCAGACAACTATGATTCGTGCCTTGAGATCATAACACACCGCTACGATAATAAGAGATTACTTTTCACGTCCTACATAGATCTACTTCTCAACCAACCATCGATTGATAAACCAAGCTCGACTAACCTGAAGAAGCTACACGACACCACCCGGGAATGTGTAAATGCCCTAGTCAACATTGGCATAGACGCCCCCCTGTGGGGCCCACTGCTAGTGCATTTGCTATCGTCAAAACTGGATGACGTCACTTACGGTGATTATATAGAAAGCATGCACAACCCACGTGATCTGCCTGACTTAGAAGAATTTATGGAGTTCATAGAACTGAAATTCATGTCATTGGAGACTTCACGAAACAAGAAAAGCGGTCAAAAACCCCAAACTTCATCATACAATCAAAATAAGAACTACGCAGAGGCTAAGTCAATGAACTTTAACAAGGCAGAAAAATGGACAAAAACATTTCATGCCGCAGTCCGAAACTGTCCACTGTGCAAAGAAAATCACGCACTTAGACAGTGCGCTGCATTTCTGAACATGAATGTCGCAACGCGCAACATGACAGTGAGCAAATTAAAATTATGCAAAAACTGTTTATTTAGCCACGGTGCAAATAAATGCATTTCGCCTTCTCGATGCCAGGAATGTAAATATAAACATCATAGTCTATTACATGATGAGAATATGCAAGGTCAAAGACCGAGAACAGAGGCGTCGACGTCAGGTTCGGGAGAGAGAACATCCAACCACATAAACAGTGATGATCAGGAGATACTCCTTACAACCCTTCAGCTTAGGGTGAAAAATAAAGAAGGAGATTACATTATCCTTCGCGCTTTACTCGATCAGGGGTCTCAAGTGACACTGATCACTGAAAAAGCAGCTCAACGGTTAAATCTACCGAGAAGCAAACTGAACGCTGCCGTCTCAGGCGTCGGCTCAATCATGGGCACCAGCAAAGGGATGATTAAGCTGGAATGCAAGTCAATCCATTCCGAATATACATTTCTAACAGAAGCGTTGATAATGCGGAAATTAATCAACAACCTCCCTAATGCCACGATAAATATAGATAACTGGAAACATCTCGATAACATAAAATTGGCTGACCCTACATTCAACATATCGGGGCCCGTCGACATCCTACTAGGAGCGGATATTTACTCCGAAGTTATCCTAGAAGGGATATTAAGACAAGAGAAGCATTCGCACGTAGCCCAACAGACCAAATTAGGCTGGATTCTTTGTGGAGCTACAAAGCAACTGAACTGTTTTGTTACCATAACAAACCTAGACAATCTATCGCAGTTCTGGGAAACAGAAGACATCCCCACTGAATCCCAACCGACTAGCGAAGACGAGTACTGCGAAAAATACTATCTTGAAACAACTAAAAGATTACCTAACGGACGCTATGTGGTAATGATGCCAATGGAAGAAAACTATGAGCAGAAACTAGGAGACTCGAAAACGAAAGCTATCGCGCAATTTTATCAACTAGAGAAAAAAATGGCAAGGCAATCTCATTTCGCAAAATTATACAAAGATTTTATTAAAGACTACCTAGATCTGGGTCATATGAAACCATCCAGGCCATCACAGGATAATGTTCAAGTTTACCTACCGCATCACGGCGTACTGAGAGAAAGTTCAACAACAACAAAGTTGAGAGCTGTTTTTAACGCATCGATGAAAACAGACTCTAACCAAAGCCTGAATGACTTGATGAAAAAAGGACCAAACCTGCAAAAAGATATCTTGTCACTTATCATCAAATGGCGCAGTTACAAATATGTCTTAACGGCGGACATTGAAAAGATGTACCGTCAAATCCTTATTCATCAAGATCAACAGAACCTACAGAAAATCATCTGGAGAGAAAGTGCTAAAGATAATCTACAAGAAATGCAACTATGCACTCTAACATATGGCACCAAGGCTGCCCCATATATAGCCATGCGAACACTACTACAGCTAGCTACAGATGAAGGCCACTCCCATCCATTAGCACAAAAGGCCCTACTGAATGATTTTTATATGGATGACGTCATTACCGGGCATCATACCGTAGAAACCACAAGATTACTGCAAACACAACTATATGACTTATTAAAACGAGGAGGGTTTATTCTGCGAAAGTGGGCTAGCAACGAGCCATCTGTTCTAGAAAAAATACAAAAGATAGACAAAAGCACTGCTAACAACTTTAACTTCAATCGTAAAGAATTCAGTAAAACTTTGGGGCTCGCGTGGGTCGACGAAAGCGATACGTTTCACTTCAATTGCGAGAACCTCAAAACTGCTGAAAAGAAATATACGAAACGTAAACTACTATCAGAAATCAGTAGTATTTACGATCCGATCGGATGGCTAGCTCCGATGACCATAGAAGCAAAACTAATCTTTCAAAAGCTATGGAGCGAAGAATACCAACATATAAACTGGGATGATACTTTGCCTGACATCATAACAGAGAAATGGCTGAAGATAAAATCTGAGCTCCATGAGATTAACAAAATCAACTTACCAAGATGGATTCAAAACAATAAGAAAACCATCGAGTTACAAGCATTTTGCGACGCTAGTGAGCTTGCATACTCTTGCGTAATCTATACACGAACTACGTCATCGGATGGCGCATACGTCACCACTCTACTCACGGCGAAAACAAAAGTAGCGCCGTTGAAATCTAAGACATCCATTCCAAGGCTCGAACTATGCGGCGCTGTTCTACTATCAAAGCTAACCGAGAAAGTTATTAGAGCATTGGCTGATTACGACATCAAAATATCCTGCTGGACGGACTCTAAGGTAGTCCTGGCATGGCTACAAGGAAATCAGTCTAGATGGGAAAAATACATCACGAATAGAACGCAACAAATACTAATGATAATACCTGCTGATAAATGGGGTTACGTAAAGAGTAGCGAAAACCCCGCCGATTGCGCCACGCGAGGTCTGTCACCTGCCAAACTAGTGGAATTCTCCTTGTGGTGGGAAGGGCCACACTGGCTAAAGCAGCAAAATAAACAAGCGGAACTAACCTCTGAAATTTACAAAACAAATGAAGGTTTAGTAAAAAACTGCTACATGACGGAACCCGCGCCATTGAAAAATGAATTTATCAATTCATTAATAGATAAACACAGCGACATAGATCGCATTACAAGAGTATTGGCGTGGACTTTACGATTCATCGATGCATTGCGAAACAAAACGAGGTCAACTGAGCGCAATGAACTGACATTGTATGAAATAAATAAAGCAAAATGTGTTATTATAAAATCAATACAGAATGAACATTTTGAAAAAGAGATAACGTCTCTTAAGGAAAATGGGAAGTTACCGAACAAAAGCTCAACGTTAAAACTGAATCCATTTCTAGACGCTGATGGAGTACTGCGCGTGGGAGGTAGACTAGGACTTTCTGCCTTACCTATGGAAGCGAAACATCCTATTCTGTTACCACACAGTGGAAGATTGACTCAGTTAATCATTGAGAAGGCCCACCGTAAGACTTTACATGGTGGAGCCAGATTAACTCTGGCCCAAACTAGAAATAATTACTGGATTGTCGGTGGTAACCGGGCAGTAAAAAAGACGCTACGAAAATGCATTAGATGTCACCGCTTCCGAGTCAACAAAAACGAGCAACTCATGGGTAACTTACCTAAAGAGAGAATCACGCCGTCGAGACCGTTCACACACACGGGCGTGGATTTCACGGGCCACGTAGAGATTAAGATAAACAAAGGCCGTGGAATCAAAACTTGTAAAGGATATGTTGCCATTTTTATATGCATGTCAACAAAGGCAGTGCATATCGAACTTGTGTCGGATTTATCAACAGAGACGTTCATAGCCGCCTTGAAAAGAATGTGCGCCAGGAAAGGTACCCCGAGGCACATATATTCAGACAACGGCACGAACTTTGTAGGAGCAACAAGAGTATTGCATAATGAGTTTCTACAATATAAAACAATGCTATCTGAAGAATTCTTTAAGGAGGTCAACGACCTGGAAATAGAGTGGCATTTTAACGCCCCCGCCTGGCCATCGGCAGGAGGCTTATGGGAAGCAGCTGTACGATCTATGAAAAGTCATCTCCATCGAGTGATTGGACAACAGAAGCTTACCTACGAACAATTCTCTACGCTTTTAACGCAGATAGAAGCGTGTATGAACAGCAGGCCGCTGTGTCCTCTTTCAGAAGACGTAGACGACCTTGACTACTTAACGCCGGGGCATTTCCTAACAGGACGGCCCACACTCTCATTGCCACTCAAGGAACCTCAAGAAATGAAATCTATTGACTTGAGAAATAATTGGAAACTCATAGAACTCATGCGCCGCCATCATTGGGATCGTTGGTCTCAAGAGTACCTACACACAGTACAGAATCGACACAAATGGAAGCAAGCCAAAGACAATATAAAGAAAGGACAACTAGTACTTATAAAAGAAGAAAATCTACCTCCGGGCAAGTGGGCAATGGGTCGAGTAGTAGAAACACACCCGGGCAGCGATGGATTAGTACGAGTCGTAACTCTCAAGACTCAAGGCGGGTTATTAAAGAGGCCTATAATAAAACTAGCACCGTTGCCTATGGAACCTAGTAACAAGGACAAAAATCCGCACATTACGCAATCAGAATGCGAGATCCGCAACGCGGACAGAAAAACAATATCAAAAGTAAACACGAAAGTCAACAGCTTGCTGATGGTCCTTCTAGTAGCACTGGCAACTTGTTACCCAGTTTCAGCGATCCCTGCCAGCCCACAGAACTTTAAAATCACCCCACTGACCGAAAATCACCCGATCTACTTTGACCCCGTTGGAAATATTCAACTGATACACGACGAGTGGAAACTATTGGTATACTTCAATCTGACGTCACTATGGCAAAGTACAACCAAGATCGAAGATTTCATCAACCATTTGGGGAAGATTTGTAACACAATGCCAGATGAGCAATGTCACGCTACAATAAGGCAACTGGAATTCGAAATGGTTCAAATAAAAGAATACAACAAACTTTTGAAATCACGTCATCATCAAAGGAAACGCCGCGGCTACGTCGACGGTATAGGAAACCTCGCCCGAACTTTATTTGGAGTGCTAGATAGTGAGTTCGGCAAGAAATATGTCCAAGACATTAATAAAATTCAAAACAACGAACAGTATTTATTGGAGCTGATAAGAAATCAAACAATGATAGTAGAAGCAGAAAATAACTTGATAAAAAGCAACGAACAATTTATAAACAAGCAATTCGACACCATTCATCATTATATGCAACGCACTAAGGATGACGTAGAATTATTGCAAAACAAAGTTAGCATACTTACCACTATGAATGACGTAAACGCAGGAGCATTAACAGCTAGTTTACTACTATCAGCCCTAAGAAGAAGTCAGGAAATGTTACTAGACACATTGACAGATGTATACAAAGGGCACCTAAACATGAATCTTTTCACTCCAGAGCAGCTGTTAGAAAAACTCAACTACATTGCGGGCCTCATGTCAAGACGATTAACTCTGCCTATCAAAAACTGCAATGAAGTCGATTGTATACAAAATATATACAAACTGCTCTACGTAAAGGCTCGACTAACGGAACAATACCTACTGTTCGAATTACACATACCGCTACTAAGCGACGATGAATATACATTATATCACAATATACCTATACCTAGACAAGTTAATCACGACCAGTGCCAAGTGATAGCAATAACATCAAAGTATATAGCCGTGAACTATGTAAAGAATACCTATATACAAATCGAAGATGGAGATCTTCAACATTGCACTACAGCAATGGCGGACAATTATATATGCCACGCCTATAACGCTATAAAAAGTTTGCACGGGCTAACAGCATCGTGCGAAGCTAAGATGTTAAGCCATCATGTAAACATAACATGTAATTGGGCCGAACAAAGATGTATGGACCAATGGATAAAGCTACATAGACCCAACATATGGCTATACAACTGTAACTCGCAGTGCCCGACTCGTATAGTATGTGAGAATCAAATTACAACGACGATAATAACAATGGCGGGTCTACTTATCCTAGGTCAGGATTGCATAATACAACATAAAGATTCTACAATCTATTCTTATAACGTTTTTGGCAGCAAAATCAAAACAGGTGTAACTTTGGAAATACCTAGAATTGACTCGCCAAATGAAATCTTAGATACATACAAGAACACAGCAATCCTATTACCAAAACTGAACAGATCTGGAGAACATGACATGTTAGAGAAACAAATCGCAGTACAAAAGGAGAGTGAGCGATTACCGGAAGAGTTATCTGTACATGACATTGGTAACTACACCATAAGCTCTTTGCTGGTGGGAGGAATTATCACCGCAGTGATAATATGGAGATTTAGAAAACGACTTGCTCTATGTAAGAAAAACAAGAAGTCTGGTAATATGCCTAGATCCCACACGATACAGCCTTCGAGAACGAATGAAAGAGTAGGCAATGAAGATATAGAGCTTCAGGACATGCCTGTATATGCAAAAATAAGTAAACAAAGGATGAACTCGACTCCCCCGCCGAAACCGCGAAGAGCAAATGAATTTAGACTTTAAGAACTTTAATTGTATTAATTTAATTTTCTTTCCATTTGACATGTAATTATTTAAGTTAAACTTGTAACACAGGTTAAGCTATTTGAGCGCTGCTATTTTCCCTCGGGAGCATGTACGAGACAACGTTCGTACAATAATTATATTGCATTCTTGCATTTATTCATATTGACCTAATTTGGGTCAGTCGTCACTAGACAGTCTATAAGCGCTACCGCGTGTTGATTCATGTGAACAAAGTGCGGCTCACGTAACTTAACTTGTCACTAAATACCAATAAAAACCTTGAACTGTATATTAAGTGTTTTGGTGTAAAGTGAACAACAACTCCTGGGATTGTCCTCAACGAAGATAAAACCCTATTCAATTACCAAGAAACTGAAAAAAATATGATCATTAAGTGTTAATACATATATTTTTCATCTATCACTCTCATTGACACATCTAAATCTAATACTTAAATCATAAATAACAGCATATCACTAACATAATAGTTCACTAAGAACAAAGCACGTTCCCATCCCTACTCTGAAGGACTTAACGATGGTTTGATTAATGGAGTCTTGCAGTTATCTGAAGAGTTGACCTCGGCCGATCCTCCAAGAGATACTCCAACAGATACACAAATAAAAGTCTCTGCACGTAATTATTGAGACTTTCACATGCTTAGAGTTAAGGGCAAAATCATAGATATTTTTACCTATAGGGGCAAAATAGACGGATGCTTGTCGCGGCGTTAAACCGCGCGGCAAAGCTGAACTTGTATGAAATCCGCGCGACACGCCGAGTCGCACCATTGTGAAGTTTTCTTGCAAATTTCATACAAGAGAAACTACGCCCGCGATAAACTACGCGGTGTATTTTTCGCCTTAAGTATCACAAGCACAATAAGGCCGCCTTTTGACTCTTTTGTTTTGTTTTGTCTTTCTCTATTACGTGTTTTATGGAGTCGATAAAGAATATTGTCTTGTCCCGTCTTGAATTGCATTGAATTGTATTGTATCTCGGTATTTAACGTTACTAAGATGGTAGTTAATCACAAATGATATAACCCAAGTACAACAAGTCTGGTGAAGCTTGGTTGGTCATACTTTTTCGACACAAGCATGGTCAATTAAAAAAAAAGATATAACCCACCTCTTACGTATCATACTACGAAGCAACCACAGATAATAAATAACTCACAGAATTGACAGCAGATTTCACTTGTGTAACCATCGGCAACTGCAGTTCCTAAAGGCCCAAAGGCGGGATATCAGACTTTATATGCAGCCTCATGCATAGAAAAGGAGTACAATCTATGCTACAGGATGCATTGTACTTGGATATCGGATCGCGACAATGCAATGCGTTTCCCACTTTGGCCGTAGTCTACTATTATACTTCTTAAAGATTCATAGCATTATTTTTATTTTTCTAGTTATATAACAGTAAAAATAATCTAGATTTTTTGTAAAATCCATTAAGTAGTTAGCCTGCCCTATCTCCACCGTCGCATTTAAGTTAATGCCTCTAAGACTGGGCTTGTTAAGTTTAGTACCTTCTTTAAAAGTTTATCAAAGTTAAGACACTTAACGGTCGAAGGTGAAGATTTTTTCATTAGGTTTGTAAAAAATGCTTAGATCTAAAGGTTATTAAGTAATTTAATAAATTTAGTTTAGATATTAGACAATATTTAAAAAAAGTTCTTTTTTAATTCAAATGTCAATAAATATCTATTTTAAATACAGACAATTTTTTATTCCATTCTGTGTTGAAATCTGCTTAATTATTTTAATTTAAGTTTTAGAATGCGTTTGAAACGCGAATTTATATAACGTTTAATTAAAGAAGCGTTATTTTAACCTCATTATAAATTCATTTAACTGCTGCTATTTTTCATGAGCAAATTAATTAATTTCAAAACATTCAGATTACCCAGCGGAGGTTCTTGATTAATTGAGAAAGATTATTAATTATTTTAACTTTTAGAGTGCGTACCTAACTATATTTAAATTCAGTGGCTGTAGAATAACCATTTCAGTTGTTTTTAAACAGATCCATTTTGTGGCTAAAATATCTAGTTCCCTAACTTAATTTTTTAAAGAATTTTACAAATCACTTTGAATGCAAGTATTTTTCAAAAATCTACGGCAAGACTGAGGTGAATTATAATAATAATTATTATTTATATTATAATTTACCTTATAATTTACTTAAAACAATAATAATATTTTTTATTTCAGCGACAACCCATATTATGTTTACAAAATAATGCATCAATAAAACATATAGATACTAGCTTTCGTAAAAGCTAAAAGTTATGGTGAAAATATGAAACAATTCACCATAGGCATAAAAAAATTCTTAATATTATCTCAAAAACTTTGCTCAAACTTTGGCTCTCGTCTCACAATAATGAATAAGAACAAAATCAACAATTAAAAGAGGCGATGCGATATTTGTTAATTTTTTTTTCGGTTTAGGTAAAAATATGAATCGTTTTATAAGATTTGAATCTAACTGTATGAATCTAGTTCTTTACCAAAGACTAAAGGGAGATCTGACGTAGCTCGTAGCACTTTTCGTAGCAAATTACTACGTTGTCGGCTACACCGGCGTAGCTAAGAGTTGTCGTACAATAACAAACTGTTACTAGCGCCTAATTTACTTTAAGGGGACTTAAGTTTGTAAATAGAATATAACTATAACTTATATTTATCAGAGTTTAAAAGACGTCCACTGCGGTACAAAGGCCTCCCCCAAAGATCTCCATGAACTTAGATACTTTTAACCAAAAGATTGGTAAAAAAGGTAACGCTTTACAACAATATAGAATTGAATTAGATTTTTTTTGCTGATTATACAGAAAAATGTCCACATTTGTGCTTAAAAAGCAAGTTTTATTTACGGCTTAACAAGTTTTATCGAGCGCAATAACCAGTGATGAATACTGTAAGGATCTGGTACGAGGCACCTCGGCTCAGGTAGAGAACCCTTTTTATGGCGTATTTGGATGGAAATCGGGTCAACTACTGCCCATAAATACTCCGCGCAGTAACGGCCTCTACCCGCTTACTTATGAAAATGTAAATGGGTGCGTGGAACGTGGCCGAAAATCACAGTCACCACACCACGTTTTTGCCTTTTACATACTCAATTTTAAATTTGCGTCTGTGGCCGAGTTGTGAAGCGCTCGCATTATGGATATTGGTAATAGCTCATATAAGTCCCCATCGAGGGGACATGCGAGCTATATTAATCTCAGAACCCATACAATAAGCAAACAAGCATTTTAACTTGCCTAACTATGTCAGATGCATCCATGCCGTGTGGTTCCCGACTTTTTCATGTTAGTGTCATAATATGAAGTTAGGTACACTAGCTGTCTGCCCGCGGCTACGCCCGCGTTGTTTTTCGATTTTTCCGTACTAATTTCTAACTATCCCACGGAAACTTTAATTTTTCGCGATTAAACGTATCCAAGATGTTAACCGGGGTTATAAGGTACCACCATGCACAATTTCATTCAAATCGGTAAAACAGTTTCAGAGATTACCCGGTACAAACAGAGAAACAAAAAAAATAATAATCAGGGTATGTTCTATATCGTTTCTTACATCCCCCGGGATCGCTTTTTAGCAATTTTTTTCTAAGCATATAATTTCGAACTCTACAGTTTTATTATATAGATGTGTAGTCGTTATAGTTTTATAGCAATATGTTTTTTTATTATCAAGGGTTCCGTTTAACTTCTGTCTACCACGAGAACATGCCTCCGTAACCCTAATAGCAGTAACAGTTTCGTTTCTCACGGAAATCAATAGGCTGTCAAAAGCTGAAATAGAATCTGAGTTGCGGTCGGTCCCGCGGGCCGGTGGAGATTGCGTCGGTGGGAGCGGCGGCGGTGCGGGCGCGGGCGCGCGGGAGCCCGCCGCGGTAAATGTGGAGCGGCCTTTTATTACCCTTTCATACAGTGTGATTGAATTTCGGCGAATGTTACATCAAGGGCGTGAACTTATACCTTATCTTACCGGTCCTACTTAATGGCTAAATCAAAATAAAATGTAAAAACTTCAGTAAGTGAAGTAATGTCTTTAAGTTAAAAGATAAATTCGTTGAACTCTTTCTCCTTCCTAATTTAAGAGCTGTCGGTCGAGTATACTGCTTCGAGGCCTGTTAATCTTCTATATTTTCTATTTTCTCTGCTAGTGGTTTGACCTCCCGTCCTGCTTTCTCCTTAATTACTTGTACCTATAAAATGATCTTCTTGGTACGCCCCTTCCTTCTTGCCATAAAGTTCTCCTTGAATGATATTATTTGTTGTAAGCAAATGGTAGGTAATATTATACAGGTATATTAATCCAGTTCTGCTCAAATTATTACGCATTGACTCTTTTTTGAAATACTTCAATTGTTATTTGTTAAGAATTTTTAATTAATTTGGGGCGATACCTTTTTAAATTCTAACGTCTTAAAAAATAACCTTTTAAGAATGAATTAATGTTAATTACCTATTGAATCCCGAAATAGGAATATCATAGGGCTAGGTGCATGCAATCGAATAATTTTGAACCATATGGTGGGTGGGCCGTGGTTTGTAGAAACAGTTCGCATTCGCACAGAAAGTCTAACTCATCTGAGAAACTCCACCTTTAATGTATGAATGCCATTTTACAAACGATCAGTTCTATTTCCAGAAATTTTAGTCAAATATTATTTGAAGAAAACTTAAAGCAAGCGCACTTGTCCACTTGTCCTACTAAACTTCTAGTACCTCTATTCTCATTTTTGTAGAAACAAATAACTCTGCGCTATCTTCAAACTTTTCAAGCTCACTCCAATTTCGAAACCCCATTGACAAACTTCTTCCTACAAATTAGATCGGGACGCTCATTGGTCAAGTTTCAAAGGCATCGCATCACCACAAGTGGCTGTAATTGGCGGAATAATTGCGCCAATCAGAGCTATTCACAAATAACCAATTAGCGAGCGCTATGATCGGGAAGTGAGTGTTGCTATTTGTGGGGTAATTTGCCATGTTAGTGGGTGATATCACAGAAAAAGAGCGGGTTGTTGGTGCGTTAACGTGAGATATATTTTTTAAGATGATATGTGGCTTTTATCTTTAGTTCATGGGTTTAATTATCGTTGAATTTAGTGGACTTCCATTATTAGTACGAGTAGTATGGATTTTATTCAGCCCACTCAAAAAAAAAAAAAAAAAAATCTGGATTTTATTAGCTGATTGGCACACAAAACCACCTAAAGCCTAACCAAAAAAATAAATACTTAACCTGCTCTGGGGGCACCTCGTGTATTTTTTTATGTTTATGGCTACAATTTCCATTATTAAATTAGTTACATTGAAATTCCGAAATATGGCTATGTATTTTTTTGTGGTCGGGCTTTACCTAGTTATCTTAACTTACTTAATGATTATATCAAATTAAAATGATCTTTTTCCATACAACTAAACCCTTAAAAAATTGCAACCATTTTAAAAAACAAGTATAGAAAACGTCAATCGTACGTCAGATTGTTGCACAGATTGTAAATCCGATCCAGTGGTAACCAACCTAAAGATGCGTTCACATAGATAGAGATCTTCCCACCTTCCCACACGTCAGGGGTCCTCAACCGTGACGATGGAATACATTATAATAATGCTACGATAATCTGAACTAATTAAAACCTAAATTAATTAGAAAACCTTGAGTAAAGTGTAGTTTTGTGAGCTTTTAGATGTAATTATATTTTATATGTTTTGTATATTCCCATAGGATTGTTTGCATATTTTTAAGAGAGGAGACCACCCTGTCTTTAGATTAAAAAAAACTTTAGATAGCGTCTATTGCATGTACGTTTGTTTAATCAAATAAAGTGATTTTTTCTTTAAATATCGAAAACATTCAATTTCTTATTTAAATACATAGTCAATTCTAATACGTGAATTGAAAGTTGCGTACCGATTAAACCCAAACATTTTTCCAAACATGATTTCGATTTGTGCTTTCTGTCAGCTATCTAAATCTCTGCTAACGCGTGTCTGTATACACGTCACAGTTAAAATCTGAACAACATTCTTCTTAACGACTGCTCAAAAAATATGAAGAGATACAATGCGTTCCTTTTACAAAGGAATCTTTTCTCCGTGAATATTGAAGCTTGTAACATCTTCCACAAAGAACATAATGAGAATCTGATGACGGGCTACAGTGCATAGCTGGAGATATATGATACCGCATTACCCTAGACCTCAACTATATTAATCTACCCTCTTAGCGAAACTTGTCTTGTTACGCAACAAGATGGCTGCTATGTAGCAAGCGTTATTTGAGCTGAAGTGCATTTACTAATATCTGATAAACAAAGACCTAGGAGTTTTCTGCTCGTCGTCGAGCTGATAAAGTTCACTCCAAAGACTGAAATTAATGATGCCATGTCTTCTTTCTTTACTGGAAAAAGCGAAAATTACATCAAACTAGTCTTCAATAATAGTACTTGTACCAGTTCTATATTAAATTATACATACTTATATTTATAAATGCAAAAGTGTGTTTGTTTCCTTGTCCTTCTGTCACCGGATTGTTTGATTGATTGATGTAATTTTAATTTAATTGACAGATTGAAAACCAGGAAGAGAAATAGGGTACTTCTAACTGTGAAAAATATGTTGTTCCCTCAGGAAAAATAAATAAAAGAACGCAGGTGTACAGCCGCTAGCTTACGTATATTGTATAATCCAACCTATTCAGAATGGTGGATCATCAATTTATTTAGTGTTTTTCGCTTTGTATCTTTACTATCGTCAATTTACCAGTTTCTCGCTAACTTCAGCACACTTTTGTATGAATTCTAGATAAAACCGAGAGATAATTTGGTCTCATCAGAATGGCCTGCACCGCTCGTGCCCTTTCTCTAATCTCTGAATTTAAAACTGGATCGCAATTAAAAATTCAAAAGCGTACTGCCTAAAGGGAGTTAACTCGAAAAGTCAAACTTTCACGGG
Source organism: Teleiodes luculella (assembly GCA_948473455.1). Classification (NCBI taxonomy): domain Eukaryota; kingdom Metazoa; phylum Arthropoda; class Insecta; order Lepidoptera; family Gelechiidae; genus Teleiodes; species Teleiodes luculella. Next base: position 10,820,791 of record OX419607.1, read on the forward strand.
ATTATTTTACAAGTTCCTGACTTATGATGTTATGGAATAGGGAGGGGTTGAATAATCAGCAGAGTTCTTCATTTTACGCACAAATTTTCTAATCACTTTAAAATTCTAATTCTCATATCTAAACCATGCCGCAAAATAATATAAAATATATTTCAAAATAGTATATAATGATATAAAATGTTTGATATCCTCCACCTTTTAATTCCTTTGCCAGTCTAGGACCAGTCACAATCACAAAGCCGTCTTTATAATGCAAATTTGTTATCTACTTAGAGTATAAATAGAACAATTTCTGGGAGTACGCCTAATCGAGTATGGACCGTAAGCACGGATATAAACAGTCCTAATATCTTCAGCGCGTTCGTTTAGTATCAAATGGTTATCGGAGCTGATTGTTTTTCCCGGTGAAAATAAGTAATGTAATCGGAGAACATTTTGAAATGTGCAGTGATAAGTTGCAAACATGACTCGAGGACCAAATCCAAAAAGAAAAATGTTATTGATTTCACCGCCCATACAACATCTGCTTATGCGTGACATAAAGGCAGCGAAGCGATGCTTTATGTATATTTATTCTCTAAGGTTATATAATATACAAGTAAGTTTAGTAATAATATTAAGTCTGGTACATAAATTCCTAGCCAAGAATCCAGCGTAGGAGGTTTGACCTAGCAAATGTAGGGCCAGCACGACGGCATCTTTTCAGTGTAAAGAGGTCAAAGGTCAGGACAGACTCCATTGAAACGGAGGCAAGTAGGTCGAGCTACATCACACCCTGTTTAAAGTTGCCTAAAGGAGGTGCTGAGGGGAAGTTGCAGATACAGGACTGTTTATCGAGGTCCAAACTGATTAACTGGAGGTCCTCCCGACCGAAATAACTACACTAACGACAGAGTAAAAACACTGTACAGTAAAGCACACTTACACATAAAGAATTGCGTCCATTTATTGAGAGCCCGCAAAGAAATCTATACAATACTAGCTGTCCGCCCGCGGCTAATCGCCCGCGTAGTTTTTTTTTTTTTTTCGTTTTTTTTTCTTAAAAAAAAAAAAATAAAATATTGAAATATTCATGAAAGTCCAGACTTTCATGAATATTTCAAGACCAAAATTAGCCAAATCGGTTCAGCCGTTCTCGAGTTTTAAGCAGACTAACGAAAAGCAATCTATTTTTATATGATAAACACAAATCTCGGATACTGATGCTTTACGAGTTAGGTCATCCTATTGAAAATTCATGCATTTGTAGGAAGACTACGTGAACTACGTAAACACAAACAAAAAAGTTATGTTAAACTAGCTTTCCGGCCCGCGGCTCCGACCGCGTTAACCGTTTTTCCAGTGAGAATGAGGTAATTTCCCGAGGAAAAAACTAGCCTACGTGTTATTCTGATGTATAAGCTAGATTATTGTAAAGTTTTATTAAAGTCCATTCAGTAGTTTTTTCATGAAAGAGTAACAGACATACATCCATCTATACTCACAAACTTTCGTGTTTATAATATTAGTAGGATTTAAAAAGTTGGCGACTTATTAGTCGCGCAAAGGTTATATTTTACTCGTGGCGGAGGTTAAGATAAGACCATAAGCTACTATTTAACTTAAGTGATGTAAAACGTCAAACTTTAAAATACATTATAGACTACACAAATTGTAATAGTAACTATACCTATTTATGGAAATTATACCCATAAAGCTAATTGTATAACTTGTGTAACACGAAAATGCTATATAAAAAGTACTATCGAAATTTTAAGACACTACAGTCACATGTGTAAAAATGCCCCCTTACGCGTCGATCTACCGGTCGAGCCCCGCTGATCACCCAATCCGAGTCTAAGACGGTCCTCAAAATTGAAAAAGCCCCTCGCGAGTCACGGGAGAGCGGCCGCCACGGCCCGCTGGCTTTCCCACGGCGGCCATCGCTGGGTACCGCGCGGTACAGGATTACTGGGATAAGTTCATGTTGCGAAACTTGTGTGTCCGAGATATGAAGCCGGTTCAGTTACAAGGTTTTGATTTGTAGACGTTGTGGTTTAGAGATCTAGAGGTTTAATTTCGGTATCGCAGATATTTTAATGAGTTTAAAGTCATGTCGTGATTTTAATTATACTCAAAGCATCATCTCGTTGTGAATCTCAGTAAGTAGCGAGCGAAAACGACGGAGGACATTTAAAAAAAAAACATTCATGTGATGAGCATTTGTGTTTGCCTTGTGTCTGGATGTTGTGTATTTATATATGTATGTATATCTGCTGTCTGACACCCACGGCACAGATTAATAAATAGTTACTAACGTAACAGATACATCACTCCACACAAAAGCGAAAATACCTACTCTTTAATAGCCTACAAAATCTTAATAATAATACTTTCTGCTCAGAACTAAGTCTTAGTAATTTCATAGTTTTGGTGAAATCGTGCGATGCAAGCGCTCAGGCGGGCGTTCGGCGCTCCTCTGTCCGTTGTACGTTCGAACCATGGTCCAAGAAAACAAAGTCTTGCAATTAGACCACGTGACTGACACGAGCCTACGTCATTTTGCGCTGTTCATCCTTGTCTATTACACGCATTCGACAAGGATGAATAGGCAAAATGACGTGGTCTAATTGCAAGACCTTGTTTTCTTGGACCATGGTTCGATCGTACGCGAGCGAGTGACGGAAGCTTGGTACAAGCTCTGCCTAGTTTGGGGTCAGTTGGCCGTGTGTGAGATGTCCCACATATTTATTGTTATTGTTCTTGTTGCAGGACCAGCGGGCGGATGTCCGAGAACGTGCTATCGTTCAAGGCGGACGCGTCAGACAACAAGGCGCGCTACACCTGCGAGGCGAAGAACGTTATGATCAGTAACACGCTCAAGGCAGAGATCGACCTCACCGTGCTGTGTGAGTAACAGGACATGAGCATTATCATCTATCTATCTTAAGGTAGCCGTTCGAACCGAGCGTCAGCGACACTGACGCTGCGACACGAAAAAGGATAATGGACTCTAAGGTGATGTATTTAAGGTGGACTTTGGAGGCATGCGACAGTGACGCGGCGTTCCCGATGTCTGTGCCGTCGCGAAAACTCGCTTTTGAGTAAATTCATTCTTATATCCATTACCGTAAGTCCATTATTATTATTCGTGGCGCAGCGTCAGTACAGTACAGTCAGCACCTTTATAGCTTGACGCGTCCGACAACAAGCGCTACATCTGCGAGGCCAAGAATGTCATGTTCAGCAACACGCTCAAGGCAGAGATCGACCTCACCGTGCTTTGTGAGAAACATGACATAAGTGATAATAAGAAATGGAAACAATTTAGATTTCACAAAAAATATGTTTTGCGATCAATACTAGGATACATAACCAGACAAGATATTCGAGTAGGAAAAGGGACACGGGGAGATCCTACCTTTTTTTAAAAAGACTAGTAAATTTAAGACTAGTAAGTAGCAAGCTATGCTAGTGCCATAAAGAAAAAAAAATGTTTTGCGCCCCAAAGCTTGTAGTGTTTTGTAGTTTTTTGTAAGTATTTAATCTTTTTTAGTGAGAATTTAAATACTAGCCATAATTAATAGATGGGGACATGTCACACACGGCCATCTGACCCCAAACAAGGAAGAGCCTGTACTATGGGTTTCAGACAGCTGATATACATTATACAATCCTATATCCAGACACAGGGCAAAAAGTTTACATCACACGAATGTTTGCCCTGGGCTGGCTTCGAATCTGCGATCCTGTGCTTTCAAGGCATACGTAATACCAACTAGTGTCAGTATCACGTGTGGACAACAAGGCACGGTACACATACGAGGGCAGGAACGTCATGAGGCCATGATACCATGATGCCATGATACCATGATGCCATGATGCCATGATACCATGATGCCATGATACCATGATGCCATGATGCCATGATGTCATGATACCATGATGCCATGATGCCATGATACCATGATGCCATGATACCATGATACCATGATACCATGATACCATGATACCATGATACCATGATACCATGATACCATGATACCATGATACCATGATGCCATGATGCCATTATGCCATGATACCATGATGCCATGCAAGTTGCAACACGCATGCTCGCTTCACGTTAAAGGTTCCGGGTTCAAATCCTAGTGGGATACTCGTCGAATAAATACCATTTTGTAAGAATTTCTCTAGTTTGATTAGGACATTACAGGTTAAAATATCTCTAAAGATGATTCCGTGCTTTGGAAGGCACGGTAAGCCGTTGATCCCGAATCATCCTGGCAATAGGCATTGGTTAACTGAAGTCATTTAAAATAAAATATATTTTTTATTAGGTTTGTTTCTATACAATTTTAGTTATTTACTTAATAAAAATTCTGATCTAAATTATTTATTTCATCGTAACTTGTTAGAATATTATACGCATCACGTTGATTTAAGAGAGACCTTTCCTGTTGCTCTTAAATTCCTGGAAAATTAATTATTTATTACGCATTCTAATCAAATTCGATTAAAGACAAAATTGTCTTCAAAACATTTTCACAAAGCTGACTCCTCTCATGTACGAGTATGTTAAACCACGTTCAACTTAAACTCTGGTCATGAAACTAGTTACAACACCCACTAATTACTAAGGGTCTCTTTTCACCCGACTGCAGAAAAGATAAAAAGAAGGTTACACGTTTCGCCCATGAATTTTGGCCGATTTAAAAGGTTTAGTTAATTCCGTTATGGTGCATTGTTTTAAGGAAAGTTTCACTTGTATTATTAAAATTAAAAAAATATTTGCGGACTAAAATTAATAAAATATTTATTCATGATATGTTATGTGTAGCTTCACTTGTTTTAAGAAGCGGTAAAAAAAAACAAATTAAAACAAATTTTTCTCAATATAATAGAAAAAAATAGTCCCTCATACTTAATTGCTAATTTACAATGAATCCTTGAAAAGGTGGGTACTGGGTATGGCCTTTTATTTCACCGAAATTACATCTGATATTAGTACATTATCCAATAGGCTATCGAATAAAAAAAAATTACTAACTTATTTTGTCAAGTAGGTACGTACTTGTTTGTAAAACGTCTTAGGTTAGCAAATGGCCCTTCAGACCGCTGTCGTTAGGGTCGAAACCAACTGCAAGCGATGGGGCGGTTCTCAGCAGGGTTGTTGCGACAGCGATAAACTATCGATACTATCGAGATTTTACAAACTAGTCTATAGCTTGATAGTGTTCTAGAAACTATCGTGACCCTCTACTGTCAATAGTCAAAATTGTGCGTGATATTGAAGTGTATCGTCAGTATTGTGTTTTTTTGTCCTGGTATCTTTTTTTTTAATTATTTATTTATCTGTGTATTTTAATTGTAACGACTATATTTTCACAATCAACACAATTCAATGGCATCATACAATCGTAATAGATTATAGATAGAGTGAGGGTTACATTATAATGTGTTAAAAAAATAAAAATAAATTTTTATTTTTTACATTTTTGATAGCACTATCGAACTATCGACAAGTTTCCAGGTCAAGTTTCGATAGTAGTATCGCTGTCACAACGTCACTGGTTCTTAGAGTGACCTCTTGGCGGCTTAAATAAGGGTCGCACTTGAGGACTCATATCGGTTACAACACGATGTATGAACCCACCCTTAAATTTAATTATTTTGAATTTATACGTATAGTTAAGTGGTAAGTAACCGCCTTAGAAGTGAGCTTAATCTTTTGGCAAATAGCGTCAAATTCCTGTTTTCAATAATTTATTATTGTGTGTTCTTTCATGTAAAAAGACAACCATATTTGTTTTTAAAAACCAACCACGAATACAATGATAAAGAGAACTATAACATTCAATGTATACTATAATTCATCTTCAATTATGTTTTTATTAAGTATCATGTTGCATTTCACATAATAAAACATGTTGAAACGGCAAAGTTAGTTAATCAAACAAGAAACAAGTCGGTTCGGCATGATTCTAACCATTATTCGGAAGTTTAGGAGCGTGCCACATTCTAAACTCATAACATTTTGTTGTATTGTAATACACATCTGAAACTCTTTTGGAACAGTTTCCAAACATTCGTACATTCGGAAATTATTTCCAAAACAATTTCCGGCCTTTTATACATCAGAATACTTCCAAGTTTCACATTGACAGTACAGTGGAGAGATTCGTACTACATCACATTCCCTTTTCGAGACCTGCCGTCAAATATAATATCACACAATGATATTATTTCAAATCCAAAATGGTGGATTTTTAAACAAAAATGCTGAGTGAATAAGAAATTGACATTTGACATGGCTGAAAACCTCGTTATAATTATGTCTTAAGGTAATGATTAAATTATTTTTATAGGATGAAGTATATTTATTATAAGGTGTCAATAAATTATTTATGGAATAAGTAAAAGGTAGGTCCTCAATTTGTTATTTTTGTTTACAAAGAAACAAGACGTCTTGTTCAGATGTTCCGATAGGAAGTTTTTCAGTAACAAATTAAGAAAAAAAATCCTTAAAAAACGTCTCAACAGATGACACTAGTAAATAGTGAGGTAATAAATACAGAAGTATTGGATTATAAAACACATTCAAATTAATCAGCTAATTATCCTAAAATTAATTTCAGTCAGAACCATGTACAACCCGACAAAAAAATCTCAAAATGTCTGCAATAAATCTCACTGTTCTCATTATTTTACTAGCGTCATCTATGGAAATCATAAAGAACGCTCGTTTTATTTTTAATTTCAAGCTGTCAAAAAATTTACCATTAAATGTATGTTTCGACGTAGTGAAGCCAGCATTTTACTGCAGGATTCCCGAGAATTCAGCATTGGATTCACACATAGAATTACTTTCGAAATTTCTATACGGTCCTTTGAAAAGTTGCGATGAAAATGTACTTACATAATCTATAGCATGTATAATTCCAACCCTTTGGGGGATTCCCGGAGCCTTTGATAAAATAACCTTATCGAGGCAGTCAAAAAGCTCAGTGATTCGGATCGGTACAGTAGATCGTGCGTACAGCAAAACATTTGTACAGCCAGAAGTACGCTTAGCTGAATACTTTGGTCTTTGCACCGTTGTTATGTTCATTCGTTGAAGAAACAAAAGTCCTAATTCCATTTGTCAAACCCAGTATAAGGAAAATATAATGAGTTTTAACTTGGTGGAACTTCTCACAACACATGGCCATCTGACCCCTAACTGGTCAAAGTTCAAAGTATATTGTTTTTTAATTTATGATGTATATCATTTAGTTAAGTCAGTTACATATTATTCTTTTCTGGCGAAGAAGAAAAAACTCCACATGCGTTGCATCTTTTCAAAATATTTTTACTAAATTATAAATTATTATTTTATACAATTTTATTATATAACAAAGAGTGCAAACGAAATATACAATAAGAGGAAGGCAACCAGTCAAAGTAGAAAAAAATAAGTAAATAACCGTCAATCTATCACTAGCACAACTGGCAATCGACTAAAGCAGACCAATCCTATGTTTACCCTGCAGGCGCTATAAGTACCATCTAGACTGTAGTAAATATATAAAAAAAAAAAATCGTTAATTCATCGATAATTTTCGCTTTAACAAAAAAATATGCCCCGCCAAACTACATAATAGTTTGTAGGCGGACGGAATATAGCTCCCTTACTAACACGTGCTAACAATATCAAAAATACTTATTACTTGAGTGCGCGCACGGACCACTCCCCCCGCCGCCCCGCTGCGGTGCGCCTGCAATTTAGGGTGTAGGGACGATAATATTTTGTATATGCAGTAGCCAGCACATGCGACTTTTGAAATTCACCTCTACTGCTAACGCCGCTCTTAAGGTCACAGTATCTAACCGCAAGTGTTGGCTACTGTACCTATGAGTTCAGAAAAGCACCAAAATGTTTTGTGTTTAGTTTACACTCGAGGGTCAGTTTGACCTAAATAAACCTGAGTGAAATAACAACTTCTATTTAAATAATTTAATTATTACTCAGAAGTACATAGTTCTAGTAAATTATTTAAAATTTACTAGTGTTTTGCTCTGAGGCCTCTTACTCATTATCATTTTCCCATGAGAGTAATAGTTGTACATAAATAGAAGTTTTACGCCGTTAAATTTAACTGGTTGTTTATCCACACCATAATTGTAAGTACTCATGAAACTGAACATTTTTCCTTTAGGAACATAAGTTAAATTCTCTTCATATAATTTTCAGTCACGTGACCATTTTGTATGGCGAGTTGAATTTTAATTTTAAGATTTCAACTTTGTTTCTTGGGAAAGTTGTTCAGTTTTATGAGTACTTACTACCAAATGTTGCAGATAAACAACTACTTAATCTTCACGGTGTATAACCACATACCTATACTGTAAGATATATAAACAGTTATCAAAACGGTAGGTAGATATAGAACACATTTGTGTAGACAGCAGTTTAATTGTACGAGTGCTTTTGGGCGAGTGATCAAAGACAGTCCGTTTTTGGTGGCTGTTTGTTTGTTGCCGACCCGAATACAGCTTAACTGCTTGCTTTTAAAGGAGTTTTCGGTGCACTGGCTTGCTAACCTAACTGATTGGGTTTGACTGTACTATAGAATACATTTCAATTTATAGCTGTTTCGATCGATCGACTTTAAGGTTATAAAGAATAATTACTGTGAAGTGGTCTGCATGTGATTATATAAGGCCATTTTTCGTTTTTTATTCTTATTGCCAAAAAGTATATTTGTGTTATATTCCACTTATAACACACAATAATAACAAAACTCAATCTTTACGTATAAATTGACTATCATTATTATTATTGTCTGCCAGTCTGATAAATATTTACAATAAAATAGCTGAATGGATTTCAATGAAAACTGGCATGAAAATGAATAGTTAGATAGATAGCAAGTTTATTGCAAAACACAATTAAAAACAAACATTAAAACAACATCATAACAAATACTATTTAAAGGCGTTTTTCTATTTCAAAATAGGTATATCCTCAAAAAAAGGTGGACGAAGCCTTGGAGCGGAAACAAATGTTGACAAATTGTTCAAATACTTATTGAATCTATTGTCAAGTCCCTTCAAGGTTGAGTTCAAAAAAATAATAAACACGGAAAGAATGGACCAGTGAGATTGCTTTTCCTTTTAAAATACAATAAAACTTTTTATGAAAAAATGTACAAAGAATGTCCGAGGAAAAGAAGAAACATTTCGGGGAATACTTGTGAAGAATCTTCGGGAAAGTTGAGGAATTTTCGAGATCAGGTGTCAGCGGGATTTAAGAGAGTACAGGAAACTTGATGTTAAGTAAATAAAAGTCCACTGGAACTTTGTTTTTAAGGTGGAAATAATTGAACTTAGTTCGCACTTCGCAGAAATATGAAAGTCATTGAGCTCGAGCCGGAACTTGAAACCGTCTCTCCTTGACTTGACTGTCCGGGATATAGCGCACTAACATTGTGCCACCGAGTATCTATAGGAGTTTAACGAAATTATTTATCCCTGCTTACTAAATGCATAGTGCACACCATCTTCATCTGCGTCAATTCATATATGAACTTCAATAGATACTCGTGTTTTCAAATTAACTACATTGAATTATATCATAGAAGAACGCTGTTGCCGACTCGATCAAGCTGATGAAAAAGCACTTCTTCAACTGTTCGTTAAAATATAATGTAACGCTTTATATTTTTCATACTAAAAAGAATTACGTCATTGTGTTACGACATACCTACAGCACGGTAAACTCTGTTACAAGCTGAAAACTTTCAGTAGATTTATTAACATACGTAACTTACGTGTTCATTTTAACTTTTACAAAATTTACAAGATTTCTAGTGAAAAACACATTTTTAATATTTTAGATAATTTTATATTAAGTTTGAGAATTTCGTTTTTAATCCATCAGGCTGTAATAAGATTCACAAGCTAACTAAGGTAAATTAATCAAAGGTAATCAGTTTCAGGCTGTTGACTGGTAAAACTGTTATCAGCTCCTACAGACAACCTTGTTGCGGGTAATTTAATAAACTTGAATAGCTTTATTTAAAATATCGCAACGTTTTAAATGTTTTAAAATCCAGTTTCAAATTTAGATCAGAATCTCTATCGTTCTTTAATAAAAGGGATGTTAGGTTTTTATTTTGGATTTGGTAGGTGTTAATATAAATATAAAATAAACAAGTCAATTATCAAGTAAGGCGAAGGAACTATAACAAGTAGCACCGTGCAGTGTATAGCCAGTATATATATTAATCTGCCGGTATGTGAGGCCGTCCATCTCGCTTGGTTAGAGCAAGCGCCATACATTCCTGTTGAGATATTCCACTTCTGGCACCCAGATAAATGGCACCTCAAGTAAGGACACATTCAGTATTCCACAAACGGCATCTGCATATATTTACCGCAGGGCCAATTTCAATGGTTTAATTATAATTATGTACCAACAAAATTAATAATTAAAGCATACGAATAAGAGTATTAATAATTTTAAAGTTAATGTAAAACTTTTGTAATGGTTTCGCTCGAGATTTTATTATGCGTAGTCGCATCGCATCACTCTCATCACCGTAGGAGCTTTTCCACATCTTTTCCATTTATAAATTCAAATTTCGATCGTTACTTCGTCGGATCACCTGTCAATATTACTTTTCGCACTTCAACCTATGATTTTGCATATTTTATAGTAGTGTTGAATTGAAATGGTTTGCCTGAAAGAAGTTGCTACCTTAGCAAAAATTTGTCTGTTAAAATCAATCGTTTTCTTTGTTATTTTTTTTCTTTTAATATTTCAATATTTATTTTTGTCAATAAAGAATATTTATGCAATTTGTAAAATAGTTCAGGTATTCTACCTGCAGGTGCCATAAATGCGGGTGCCCAAAGTGGAATGTATCTCCTGTAGTGCCATTACGGCTCACTGGAATTTACTGACAACACTTTAACGTGACGTCACTGGAACATAATTGTTATATAGTGCATCGGACTGGGCCCGTCTTAGATCTTCATTGTGTAAAATAATCTTATAGCATTTTCGTCATTTACTTTCCAGTGGTACTCTTCCAGGAAAATTAAATGCTAAGTTTGAATCTATTTATTGAACTCTTACCTACTGCAATCTCTAACTTCTACTGACTGAAACTTGAACAACAATGCTGTGTTTTTCTTCTTTCAATGTTCTTTCTTTCAAAAATATAACAAAAGCTTTTCGTTCGTCTGCCGTAGTTCTTAAAAAACTATTTCAAACGAAAGGTCACAACTAGGGTTTGCAGTACCGGAACTGAACTGGATTTTCGAATTCCCGGTACTGGAGCCTACCCAGTACCGGGAATTCCCGGGAAATTTCGATACTTCGGTACTGGAGAAAAATGTTTAAATTGTAATTATTTTATGAGTATGATGAAATTAAGCACCCAAACACTTTTCAAAATATATAATTGTCTAAGTAATTCACTAATTATAGCATAAATTCAGTAATTAAGATCTTTAGAAGACAATACTTTGAACTCAATGCTCATAGCAAATCAAATATTTGTGATCATAATTAAATATTTTAAGCTTACACTCAGTTCAATCTATCATCATCTCAGCCGAAAGACGTCCACTGCTGGACAAAGGCCTCCCCCAAGGATCTCTACAATGATCAATCCTGCACTGCCCACATCCAGCGACTTCCCGGGACCCTCACCAGATCATCGATCTACCTCGTGGGAAGCCTGCACACAATACACCTTTCGACGCGCGGCCGCCATTCAAGAACCACTCTGTCTAACGGCCGTCGGTTCTACGTGCAATGTGCCCAGCCTGCTACTACATAAGTTTAGCGATTCTTCGGGCTATTTTGGTGACTCTGGTTTGCCTGCAGATCTCATCATTCCAGATTCGATCACATAAACAACTCTAAGCATAGCCTTCTCCATCGCTTTTTGGGTGACTTTGATCCTTCTTATGAGGCCCATCGTAAGCGACCACGTCTCAGATCCGTAAGTCATCACTGGCAACACACATTGGTCAAAGACTTTAAACTTGAGACACTGCGGAACGTCTACAACTTCAAGAGCAGAGTCTCCAACTTGTATTGCAGTGGTTACTAAATGGGCGTTTGACATGACTTTTGTCTTCTCCATGTTCATCTTAAGACCCACTTGTTGGGAAACTATTGAGGTCATCGAGAATTGTGCAGAGGTCCTCCAAGGTCTCAGCTATGACTACGATGACGTCGGCAAAACGAAGGTGAGTGATGTAGTCGCCATTGATGTTGATACCATGTCGTTCCTAGTCCAGAAGGTTAAAGACATCCTCCAGTGCAGCCAGCGGTGAACAGTTTTGGAGAAATAACGTCTCTCTGTTTTACACCTCGCTGCAGCTAGATTGGTCTGAAGTTCTGATCCTGGAGACGGACTGACATAGTATCGTTCTCGTACAAACACTTCAGCACCTCGATATACTGGTAGTTAATATGGAGCTGCAGCACTGCCCAAGTCTCAATAGAATCGAAGGCTTTCTCATAGTCCACGAACGCTAAGCATATTGGCTGGTTATATTCTTCTGTATTCTCTGGTCTGGGTCTTCTGGTTATAGTATTCTGTATAACCTGTCGCAGCATGTGGATGTTTTCTATAGTACTATAGAATCTCTAATACAATTTGTAAAATAGTCATTCCATGGCTATATGTATTTCAATAAAGTTGCATACTATATCTTTAACAAAATATGCACAAAATATAACCCAATATATACAAACTCATCTAGATCCGATAAAATAAAGAAACAATAGTGTAAATATTTTACTTACTCACTAGTCTAAACAAAACACCACTACGTGTCACAGTACTAAGTTTGGTGCGGTACTGTGGCGGAATGGTCGAGCGGCAGGAAAGATACGACCAACGAACCGAAAACTGCCAAGTGGTACCGATTACTCTTGAATACAAATCGTCCACGTACTTCTGTCGTGGTTGCGGTCGCGCGCCTCACTTGCAGTTTTAAAAATCAAAATTTCGTACTAAAATTTTAGTATTTCTGCAGTACCGGGAATTCCCGGAACATAGTATAGATTTCCCGGTACTAATTTTTCTTAAATTTCCCGGGAATTCCCGGTTATTTCAGTACCGAGAATTCCCGGGAGCAAACCCTAGTCACAACTGATTTTCTTTGAAACTGCTACTGGCTCGATCGAGTTGAATTAGAAAAATATTTTCCTTTTTTTACTTTGTCATTTTCATGCACTAATTAAGCTAGTTAGGGTTAGGACATTGCAGTCTGAATCACCGTTATCACGTTAAGCCGTTGGTCCCTATCTTGAAGTGTGCGGAGTAGGGAGGATGAAATAACACGACCGTGGTTGGTAATAGACTGAACATTTATTAAGTAAAATAAAGGGTTTATATATTAAATTTTCGTGTCGTTGAACTACATGCTTTAACCCTGACATTTACCATATCTAGAATAATATTAAGTTACATTGATATTTAATACATTGTTATTATAAACATCTTAACTAAGTTATTCCATATAAGGTACCGTTATGGTCATCTGATATTCTATGTTTTCATATCTAAAATTATATCAAGTTACTATGATATTCAATACATTTGTTTTTATAAACATCTTAACTAGGTCACTCCATATAAGGCACCGTTACGGTAATCTGATATTCAATGTTTATGTAATAAAATATTAATTCATTTATCTTATCATTTTCCTAATATGGTTAAGTAGGACATACCTTTGTACCTACACTACACCTTCCCCCTTTTTTTTGAGACAAAAATTTATTAAAAAATTTTTGGCTTAAAATACAAACTATGTACTATTTAGTAAAAATCAATATTATTATTATTACATAATATGCTGTTCAGTAATACAATTTTCACTTACATTTCTAAATTTTGACGATACAATGTCTTTTTGTTAACTTATTTATTTGGTTAATATATGTATTTCTTAGTTCTATTTTTATGAATTATATTTTCTTTACCTGAATGTAATATTTTTACATTCATGCCCAAATCCTTGAGCACAGTATATGGTCCCGTATATACAGGATCCATTTTTTCTCTGTTTTCTTTTTTAATTAAAATTAAATCTCCTATTTTATAATTAATTGGATTCATATTTAAGTCATATTTATTTTTCCTTTCGATTTTTGATTTGATAAGGTTATTCCTTGCATCCTCTTGGGATTTTTGTAATCTATACTTTAATTCCTTTGGATATGATTCATAATTATATATTGGCTCTACTTGCTTTACTATATTACTTGGTATATTACATAATTTTCCAAACACTAATTCATATGGTGTATATTGCGTTGCTGAATGCACTGTTGTATTATATGAAAAACACCAATATTGCAACCAATCTGACCATTTGTAAGCCTGATTATCTGTTTGAATCCTTAAATAAGCTCCTAATGACTTATGAGAATTTTCTAAAGCTCCAAGACTTTCATGATGGTAAGCGGTTGATTGCAATTGTTTTATTTTTAATATACTACACATTTCGCGCATGGTTGATGAGATAAATTCACTTCCCCTATCTGTACCTATCTCTTGAGGAATTCCATAACGCAATATAAAATTGTCTACTAATGCTCGTGCTACTGTTGTTGTTTCCTTATTTGGTATTGGATATGCTTCTACAAACTTTGTTAGCTCACATTGTAAAGTTAATATATAACTATAATCATTCGCATCTTTTGTTAATGGACCTACTAAATCCAAAAATATTTTCTCGAAAGCAGATGTTGCCGTACTAGTAATACAAAGTGGTTGCTTAACATATTTATGAAATTTCTGTTTTTGACACTTATTGCAACATTTTACGAAGTTTATAATATCCTTATACATTCCTGGCCAATAGTAATGACGTTTCATATTATTTGTCATTCTTCTAATACCTGCATGGCCACTAGTTGGTAATAAATGATAATCATTTAATATTACTCGTCTATCATCTTTGTTATCTATCCTTCTGACACCTTTAATTATACACAAACGGGGTCCGGACCCGGAATTACATTGAGTAATAAATTGTGCTAGCTTCTCAATAATATATGCGGTGTCATCATTATGTAGTATGCATACCTCTTTTATTTGTTGTGTCTTGCAAAACATATCTAATTCTCTCGCGAGGAAATCTCGTTTCGTACACGATCGAGTATTAGGTTTGAGACACAATGTTAACAAGGATGGCGAGTAAATGATGATATTATTTTGACTAGCAACACAATCTGGTTGCTTTAATATTTTGTAATAGTCCTGTTCATTGAAACTCAATTCCGGTAAATCTTTCGGTTTTTTAAGTATACCTACTACTCTTGGATGGCCATTCCAATTATAGTCGGAATCACTATCAACCGAACTGTTTTCTAGTTCTTCACTTTCTTTTCGTTTCTTTTGTGCTCTTGTCATAACTGCGAGTACCTGCTCTGACATTTGTTTTAGTTGTTCACTAGTAATTTCTATTCTAGATAACGCGTCTGCAGCTGCATTATCTTTTCCTTTCAAATACTCTACCGTGAAATCGTACTCTTCTAGACACAAACGAAACTTAGTTAATCGACTTGATGGGTTGTTCATGTTAAACAAATAAATTAATGGACGATGATCTGTTTTAATTCTGAATTTTCGCCCATACAAATATGGTCTAAAATGTTTTACTGCCCATACTATGGCTAAAAGTTCCTTTTCTATAGTTGGATAATTCTTTTCTGCACTATTTAAAGGTCGACTTGCATACGCGACTGGCTTACCGTTCTTATTCGATAAAACACATCCTAATGCTATGCCTGACGCATCCGTGTGTAGAATGAACTCATTGTCATTTGAGAAGTCTGGGTACTGTAGCAAAGGTGGGCTACTTATTGCTTTCTTTAGCCGCTCGAATGCCTTTTCACAATGTTTTGACCAATTAAAATCTACATTTCTTTTTAATAAGTTATTTAAAGGATAAGCAATTTCTGAAAAATGTGGCATAAATTTTCTATAATAATTGACAAAAGCAACAAAACGTCTGACTTCGTCAACGTTTTGTGGTACTGGAAAGTTTTGTACTACTGTAATCTTTTTCGGATCTGGTTTTATTCCTTGAGAGGTTACTACATGCCCTAAATACAAAATTTCCTTTTGCAAAAAGTTACACTTTAGTGGATTTAATTTAAAATTTACCTTTCTTAATCTCTGAAAAACATCCGTTAAATTTTTATTATGTTGGTTCAAACTTCTGCCCATTACTATTATATCATCTAAATATACTATACATTGTAAATAATTTAGACCTGACATAGCTATTGTCATTGCTCTACTGAATGCATTTGGACTAGTTTTTAATCCCATTGGCAATCGTTTCATTTGATAATGCTTATCTGTAATAAATGCTGTATATTTCCTACTCTCTGGATCAAGTTTGATTTGATAATAACCTTGATTTAAATCTAAAGTACTGAAATACATAGCACCGGTTAACGAATCTAATATTTCCGTTATATTTGGCAAAGGGAATTTATCGTTTTCAATCATCTCGTTTACTTTCCTATAGTCTACTACTAATCTCCATTTCTTTTCTCCATTTGAATCTGGCTTCTTTGGGACTAGTAATAGTGGACTTGCCCATTCCGATTGGGACTCTTCTATGATATCATTATCTAACATTTGCTTTATTTGCTTTTTTATTTCCGATTTTTGTGAATGTGGTAATCGATATGGTTTACTATATACCGGAGATACCTGTGGTTTTAAACGTATCTTTTGTTCATACAAGTTAGTTGTTGTCATTTTATCACCTGGTAAATAAAATATATCTGCATACTTTGCACAAATATTAGCTATTGTATTTTTTTCTTCTACATTTAAATTGTTTAGTTTAAGTAGTGAAAACAATTTTTTAACTCTAGCTGCATTCGTTTCGCATTCTTCAAAACTAAAACAATCATAATTATCTATTGATGTTATTTGTGGTGTAAAATTGTTTAAAATTATATCTTCACTACGCGTATTTAATACTTTTACTGCTATTTGTCCATTATTATTTTTAGTAACTGTATTTGCTACGAAAATTCCATTTCCTAATTCGCTTGCCAAAACAACACAATCTTCTTTATAATTTGTGTGAATTTTTACTATGGTTTCACTTCTTGCAGGTAACTTTATTTGTTTTGAGTATATGTTTTTGTTACCTTTTGTTGTTAAATTTAAAGGAATGTCATATGTTTGGTTGTTTTTATTTAAAGTGATTGTTTCCGTTTCAAAATTGATTACACATTTATATTTTGTTAAAAAGTCTTGTCCAATAATTCCATCTAAATTTATTGGTAATTCCGTAAAAACATGAAAAGTGTGATTAAATGAAGCTTTTGTTTTATTTTTTAAATTTAAATCAACTGTACCGTAAGACTTAACTCTTCCTCCTATTCCATTAATACGCGTGACTTTCGGTGTAATGTACTCGTTTGCTGACAATGCAACGTCTCGTCTTACTGCACTGAGCGATGCTCCAGTATCTATTAGCCATGTGCATGTTTTGCCGTTTATTGTAAATTGAACTGAATTCATATGATTATAGGATAGAACGTAGTTGTGAGTCACGAAAAAATTCTAACATGTCATTGTTTTCCTCACTTGGGTTTTCTGGCACAATTGCATTTACTTGATGTCGTCTTTTATTATAAAATGAATTACTTTTTCCGAAATTTCTTTTATTTGTTTTATTATAGTTATTCTGTGTTTTATTTTGATCATTTCTTGAATTCATATATTTATTTTGGTATTGCGAAGTCATGTTTCTGTTAAAGCTACCTCTAAAAGGCTTCCTATAACTCCTATGACGAGTATAAAATACATGACCTGGGTTTAATGATGAAGTTGTTGTTAATTCTTCATCTTTTGCACCTTGTATCGCGTCTTTTAAAAATTGGTAATTTCGCGCTGATACAATTGTACTTGTTCTAGTATTTTGCAAACCTTCACAAAATTTGCTAATGGCTGTTTTTTCATTTATTGGTTTTAATACTTTAAAAGCTTCTGAATCATTATTTGCTTGTGCAATTGTTAAGTTTATAAAAAGATCCTCAATTTCCTGTCCAAATTGTTCAATTGACCTATGTCCCTGTCTAGTCATCATTAACTTGTTTTGTATTGCCGTATATGATTTCCTAGTCAGTAGGTGTGTCTTCATTTCATCAACCAATTGCGTTACATTATTGTAATTACCCATTAATCTGAGCTTCGCACTTTGGGATAACCTGGTTTTCATTACAAAATTAATTAATAATGGTAAATCCGTGTCTTTAATCATTGTAGAGTATAACTCTATAGCATCTATTAATTGCTTTGTGACGGTTTCTGAGCCGTCCATGGTCGGTAATAATGATACCGCCGTTTTTAAATCAAAATTATCTTTAGAAGCCATTTTTTCTTCTTCTTCAGTAACTACGTAATACTGCTGTATTTTGTTATATATTTCTTCTATCTTTAAACAATAAGAGTTTATTATTTCAACTTCTTTTGTTGATATTTCTGATTTTTCTAACTTACTGCTATATTTTACTTTTAATTCTTCAAAATCTTTAAGTAACAACTGTACTTGTTCTAACTTATTTTCTCCTATTTTTTCTTTCCTACGCTTGGGACCTAATTTTCTTATATCTTCCTGTTGCTGTTTAAACTGTTCATACAATTGTATTAATTCCGTCATAACAAATTTAAACTATCATAACGTGACACTATAATAATAACATT
Organism: Teleiodes luculella; assembly: GCA_948473455.1. NCBI lineage: Eukaryota > Metazoa > Arthropoda > Insecta > Lepidoptera > Gelechiidae > Teleiodes > Teleiodes luculella. The sequence goes on from OX419607.1 coordinate 10,839,522, forward strand.
TATAATTTTAAAACACACAAGTTAAGAAATACACAATTAAAATAAAATTAAAATATTCTTAAATACCTTCATCGTTTTCTTGTACCTCGGTCGATGACGCACGTTACACGGGGTGTTTTCTCATCACTGCCGCTACTGCTTGACGCTCGATTTTCTTGGTTAAATACTCCTGGTACTTTCTCCAGACGAAGTATATGAAGAGGAGGGATACCATCACCAGCAATGCCGCTATCATGTAGCTCTGTGTTAGTTCTGTGTGGTCTTGGTTTGCGCTGGCAGCATTTCCTGCTCCATTCTGAGCTATTATGACTTCTTCTTTAACGTCCTCATTTTTCGAAGTATATCCTCCCATTACTCGATAATTATTCGCGTTATTAACTTTAGAACCAAAGCAGATTATTTCGAGCCGCGCGCCGCGTACGTTAGACGGTTTCTCGGGTCGGGTCGGGTCGGGTCGGGAACAGATTTTTTTCTTACTCAACGCAACAACATTGGCTCGGAACCATTTGTCCCAGCACTGTCTAAAGACAGTGGACTGGCAGGGTCGCCATGAAGTGTGCGGAGTAGGGAGGATGAAATAACACGACCGTGGTTGGTAATAGACTGAACATTTATTAAGTAAAATAAAGGGTTTATATATTAAATTTTCGTGTCGTTGAACTACATGCTTTAACCCTGACATTTACCATATCTAGAATAATATTAAGTTACATTGATATTTAATACATTGTTATTATAAACATCTTAACTAAGTTATTCCATATAAGGTACCGTTATGGTCATCTGATATTCTATGTTTTCATATCTAAAATTATATCAAGTTACTATGATATTCAATACATTTGTTTTTATAAACATCTTAACTAGGTCACTCCATATAAGGCACCGTTACGGTAATCTGATATTCAATGTTTATGTAATAAAATATTAATTCATTTATCTTATCATTTTCCTAATATGGTTAAGTAGGACATACCTTTGTACCTACACTACAATCTACGGATGTAGTCCTTACACATGAGTCATGTCAGAAGACATATAGGCGGCTCAATGATTCTGACACCAGGGTTTGTGAAATAGGTTAACCTCGAAACCCACACGCTAAGTAAGTAAGTATTCACTAATTGAGTAATTTGTCGGCCTCGTAGCCTAGTTGGTAGTATGTCTGCCAACGAAGCACAAGGTCGCGGGTTTGAATCCCGCCCAGGGCAAACATTCGTGTGATGAGCACTTGTGTTTGCCTTGTGTCTGGATGTTGTATATTTATATATGTATGTATATCAGCTGTCTGACACCCATAGTCATTAGCTGCCCATCTTGTCCTGTCACCTGCACTCGAGAGGACTTGATGAAGGCTACTGACGACGCTATTCGTGTGGCTACTTTTTGGGCCGAGACTGTCTGAGTTTGCTGTCGACTCGAAAAGAAGAAGAAGTACATACAGAAGAAGCACTAATAGAATATCAGCGCTGTGACGTGATTAGCGCCGCAGCGTTCATGCTGAGTTAGGGCCTATTTTAGGGGTGCGGTATATATTGTAACCTGTTATTATTGTAAAAGCTATGTATTATTTCGTTGTGTTTGTACTGTTACTCTTGAATAAACGTTTCATCTATCTATCTATCTCTACAGGCTCTGCCTAGTTTGGGTTCAGATGGCCGTGTGTGAGATGTCCCACATATTATCATTATGATTTGTGTTTGCCGGCAGTCGCCCCGAACCACGTGACGATCTCCGGCCCGTCGGAAGCCCGCGTCGGGGACCCGGTGCCCCTGTCCTGCACCACGGCACCCTCCAACCCTCAGGCTGACATCAAGTGGCTGGTGCTCGGCAAGAACTACAGGAACGCCACCAACAGGAGCGTCATCTCACCCGAAGGTACTATAATTATATAATACAATACAAAATACACAAGGTAACAAATTGAAAATACATACAGGAGTCAAAAAGGCGGCCTTATTGCTAAAGTAGCAATCTCTACCAGGCAACCTTAGGGTAGATAAATAGCGCACAGAAAAGATGAAGTGGGTTGAGGTTAGGCCACTATAGCCTAGGTACCCTGTTAACGGCTTATATTATGACCCCACCAAGGGGCTCGAGCCTACCCTGAAATCAGGGTAAGTAAGCCTTAGTTGTAGTAGGGTTGGTCCACTTAACACACAACCCTAGACCCGCAGGTGTATGCAGGTTTCCTCGCGATGTTTTCCTTCACCGTAAGAGCGTCGGATAAACGTACATATGAATTCATTGGTACGTGCCGAGGCTTGAACCAGCGAACTTCCGAATGGAAGTCAACAGCTCTAGCCACTTGACCACCAACGACGCTCCGCATATTGAATTCGCAATGTACAGTAGCCAGCACATGCGGCTGGACGTATTGACCTTGAGAGCACCCTTATTCCGTAGCGGTAGGGGTGAATTTCGTAGTGCGAATGTTCAGCCGTATGTACTGGCTTCTGTACTTTCTTATTGTAAATTATAACTCCGTAAGGTGTGTATTATAGACATTATTATTGTAATAGCGTATGTGTCACATTAGCAAAAAAGCTTCGAGTAATAAGACTTGAAAAATATTTGGGAAAAGCGAGAATCAACAAATATCGGGATAGTTCGAGCTTTTCAGTAGGAGGAGATGATATAAATTCACTTTAATTGAATTGTATAATATAATATAGTCTAGCATATTCACTTGAATTAAGATTTAAGCACTTATAAATATAACATACGTCATATTCTAATCCCACAAGTTCTAACTACTGAAACTTCAAGACCGTAAATTTAAAAATAAATTGTTGACTAACCCGACTGTGTTTCAAACATAGATTATAACAAAGTACAGCAAAAAAAAATTTTACATCTTGGTTTCAAAGCCCTATATTTTTTGAAATTCTCTTCACCACTTACGTGTTTGGTGAATTCAAAGAGTTTCCTCTTCACCCTTATTACCGACGTACTGTCGCACAAACTAGCCCTCCCTTAGGAACTGTTTTGGCAGGATGCCACTGTGGACTTCATTTTGGACCGAGAGCACAGACACACAAAAAAAGTAGAAGTAGCTAGAATTTATCAAAATAACCCTTCTACAGGACAAAATTAAACAAAAATTGCCTAGAGAATAGTAGAAAATTGTTTATCTCCCCTCGTATGAATTTATTCTGTTCTGTATTTTCTAACAATAATACTAGTATTAGCACTATTAGTAGTATTAGACGCTAGAGTCAATTGAGGTCAATCAATCAGTCTTAAGCTTAATTCCACAATGAAACAATGCAGTAATTAATGAAAAGGCTGAGCAGACGGGCCTAGCGATATATTTTAACCAAAGGCTTTATCTAGTTATAAATAACTTTATCATTCGACAACACTTAAATTTCATCATCATCATTGCAGCCGAGACGTCGACTGCTGAACAAAGGCCTCCCCCAAAGATCACACTTAAATTTTATTCTATTAAAAATACCCAAGAGTAATAAAAAAAATATTATAAACGCAACATCATCATTAACAGCTCATATATGTCCCCACTGAGGGGCTCGAGCCTACCCAGACACCAGGGTGAATAGGCCTTAGTCGACCACGCTGGCCCAGTGCGGGTTGGTCAACTTCACACACAACCCTTGAATTACTTCGCAGGTGTGTGCAGGTTTCCTCACGATGTTTTCCTTCACCGTAAGAGCGTCGAATAAACGTAACATATGAACTCAAAAATCGAAAACACATTGGTACGTGCCGAGGTTCGAACCCGCGAACTTCTGAATGGAAGTCAACGGCCCTAGCCACTTGGCCACCGACGAACATATTATTCGAATAATATTTTCTAAAATGTTGCAGTTTGTATGGCATGTCTACCTTTTTCTGTCGATCTGAGCCGAAGCTTTGAAGTTTTATTTTATTTTTGGAGGTTAGAAGGGTACGACGACCATTATCGATTTGAAAGTTAATACTTGCAGCCGAAGGATTTTATTGGATCGCATTGCTTTCAGAAGTTTTAGAAATATATTTATGTTGTTAAGTTTCTTCATACTCTTTTGCTCTTGGAATACAAATTTTTCACTTTGGTACGTTAGAATATAAAAAACAATACATTTCTTTATTTTCGTGATAAATTACTTACGTAGAAGCTTTTATCAGTGCTATTTTTTTGTATGGCGTAATCAACGCATCTATTAATATATCTTTTGCCAGAATTATCGAAATTGAAATATGCACTATTCATTTTACAACAGTAATAGGTACTCGTAAAATCATGCTTCCAATATTATTATCATTACTTCATCTGTAACGTCCACTGCTGGACTGTTGCCTCCCCCGGTGATCTCCACAACGATCGGTCCTGCTTGACCCGTATCCAGCGGCTTCCCGCGACCCTCACCAGATCGTCAGTCCACCTCGTGGGCGGCCTGCCTACTTTACTCCTTTCGGGACGTGGTCGGTCATTCAGTCCCAAAGTTCTACGCGCTATGTGCCCCGCCCACTGCATTAATTTAAGCGATCCCGGCAAAGCAAAGCCTGACCTTGATTTGTCTGCAGATCTCATTCCTGATATGATCGCGCAAGGAAACTCCAAGTATAGCCCTCTCCATTGCTCAGTGATATTGAGCCTTCTTATGAGACCCATCGTAAGCGACTAAGTACGTCTCGGATCCTTAAGTTATCACTCTCTAGCAACAACAAGCATCGGTCTTTGACCAATCAAAGACCTAGAACACTGCGGTATTTGTGACGTAAATTTTAAAACGATTTGTTTGTTTCAGGAGGCTGGGTGACGTCATCCAACATAACGGTGGTGGTGGAGCCGAACCGGCGGTCGATAGTGGTGGTGTGTCACGGGATCAACGGACAGCTCGCGGAGAACGTGGTGGCCACTCACACCATCAACGTGCTGTGTGAGTACCTCATTGTTTATATTGCTGAAGTCCAAATTCAAAAACTTATTTTATTCTTTACAGGCTCTTTTAGATCACTTAGTGACGTCATTTAAGAAGTTAAATAGCTAAGTTTAAAACAAGACCGGCTCTTGTCTCAAACGAATTTGCAAGTATTGCTTACAATAAAAAAACAATCTAAAAGAAGCGATTCGATATCAGTTTGAACATGACTGGCAGGTTGTGGCAATGTGTGCGCTGCTGTGGAGAAGAACCCGCCGAAGAAACTCCTAACTTATCCCAGTCTATCAAAAGTCTGAGTTTACCTAGTGACACAGATAAGCTAATGTTTAACTAAATAACGTCTGATAAGTTATAGAAAATTTAATCTTTCCATTCAACTCTAAATACCTATTTCACAAACTGCACTTAACTACTAAATTTCATACTGGTTCCTACTATCTCAAAAATCATGTACGTACATAATTTTCCAACATAATAAGATTACTTATAGCGCAGTAAAAAGATTACGACTTCGCTCACCCCGCGCACATTTCCACCGATATTTTCCGGAGCCGGCGCTACTCCGGAAAGTGTTTGATTACGTCCCCGTCATCTGCACTCGAGATGTGCGCGATGGAAGTGCACTATAAGTGGGAAATTAAATATTATTTTTCTTCTCGGACGGTAGTGAAATTTAAGAGGAATTTTAATAAAATTTTGAGTTGTATTATTTTTACGTTTATAGTTTTTATACTCAAAATTATTTTGGTTAGTGCTTTTTCAACATGGAGATGTAACTTAAGAACGAAAAAAAATTCTTTTTTTGAGAAAAAAAATCCCGAACTTAGAAATTTTCTACACAACACTACAAATATTCAAAGTTAAAGTCTTTCTTTATTCATCAAAGGTTTTTTTAAAACACTTAATGACATCATATCAGAAGTTAAGAAGCTTTGCTAAAACCAAGACCGGCTCTCAAACCCAAACGAATGTCTAAAACTAAGCAATATAACATTAAATAAAAGAAAATTATGAGCCCCCCACTAAATGGTAACTTGATCCTTTCAAAAACCAGAAAAATGATGATAATCTTCAAATGGCTGAAGATATTTTCTTAAATCATAGCTGAGAACACAGCATCCGTTTAGGAGCTACGATGACACAGACAGACAGACACACACGTCAATAATATAACATCCTCTTTTTCGTCGGGGGTTAAAAAGAGATTAAACAATCTAAACGAGGCGATGCGATATCAGGCGACCAATATTATTTTGCGTAGGTAGTTTCACTGAAATATTTGAACACAGGAAGATTTCATTATTTTCGTTTCACTGCATTTTATATAAATTGAAACTCAGGACCACATCGAAAAACTGATGTTGATCAACATTTTCAGATTTGGATTTGGTAGATATCTTTATTTTTCTCGGCCCTATCTTTATAAAACACAAAACTGTTATCGAACATGATTTATAACCCAACCGAACCAGTTTACTTTCACAAAATAGCTTTAACTTAGTTCTTATTTTCTTATACAGTTCAAAATTAGTGCTTGAGATAAAGCCATAAAGCTTAAGAACTGAAATACTGAAGCACACACGTCACGTGTCGTGACGTCATACGAGTTCGGAGGAGAACTCTCTCAAAATTCAAACCCGACTGTATGAAAGTTGTTCGCCCCCACCCGGGTTATGTCTTCTTAACGCCGTGAATATAGAGTCGTACAACGCGCAAACTGTACGTAGGTTACCAAGTTTTGAAATTGACGAATATTTTGAACCCGAAAATTAAAAAAAAAACGCTTTATAATACATTATTGCAGTTGGAGGCATAAATATAGCAGGAGTAATAAAATAAAGCAAGCAAAATATGAATAATATGCCTCCGAATGCGATAGTGTATCATATTGATTGGATGTTTTTTTTTTACAGATTCCACGACTTTATCTATCTCCTTTAAATTGGCAGGCTTAAGACTGATAGCAACAATTGACAATTTAATTTATAGAAAACGAGGATTTCAATTAGATATGCTACTTTGTTCCTACATTCTCTTATTTTCATCTTTTTAGTCCGCTTTTAAAACAGTTTGGTTTTTAGATTTTTTAATTTATTTATAAAAAGTACAAAGATTTAATTTGGTAACTAATTAATATTTTGCTCTGAAATGAATTTTGGACCATAATAAAATCCAATTTCGACGAGATAAAATGTCACCGCAGTACAAACCTCCACCACAGCTGCGCTGCCGAAGCGTACGTGCTCAGAAAACGTATGGCTCTCAAATATACAGTCCACCAATAACATGTTGATACGCCCGATAGAGACATAGTTTAAATTGACTTACCCCACGTACACTTATACGTACGCTCATAACGTTCCTATACGTACTTGCTGCGACACTTCATTTTATATTAACCCGACTAGGTACTAGGGAAAGGATGATCATACCTAGGTATACAATACAACTTCGCTTACTGCTCAGGGCGAAGAATACAATCTCCTGTTCCTACTAGTCTTCTTCTTATCGAGTGGATTTCGAGGTTAACCTACCTCACAAACCCTGGTGTCGGGATTGTTGGGCCGCCTTAGGCTTCCGACATGGCTCCCATAACGACTAGATAGTAGCCGAGACCAACTTTTTTTTTTCGGACAATCAGGTGATTCAGCCTGCAATTTCCCAGACATTAATTTAAGCCCAATGATTTCCTAAATGTATTCTGTGATCGCATCATTTTTTCTTGAATAAGAAATAAATTACGTTATAAGTTCTTAGAAGATTCGATTTAAACTGAAATCAATCTTGCCTTTTCTAATAAGACGTTTAGAAATATTCCACTTAAACTACCCACCCAATTCCATTCCAAATACGTTTGATCGAAAAATAGGTATTTGAAATTCTTACCCGCGACCCTGACTTACTTCGCCACCCCACAGACGTAAACGTTTGAGCAAAAACAAGGCAGGGAAAGAAAAAAAATTACGCCAGAACAGAAACATCGCCCGCCGCATACTAATTACCGGAATGGCTCTTAAAAACGGCGCAGCGGTGGAAATTATCGTTAACTTAATTAATTCCATAATAATTGGATCTGTTTCTTGAAGGCAGAGTTGAATTCGGGAAAAAACGCTAACTGTAAATGCTATGCTCATTGCTAATGAACCAACATCTTATACATAATGTCATGGTATTGAAAAAATGCTTTCAGTTCTATTACAATTTCCAGTCTAATCTCGTATACTGTTTTACTGTTTGTGAGCTCACAAAAAAAACGTTTGACTTTGATTCGACCAAACGATTAAAAAGCTCAAATGTTTGAATAAAAAAATAAGTTAACCATATTGTGTTTGACTTTGATGGGCCCAAAACAACGCCGCCGGTTAGTCCAAATTTATACTTTTATAACAACCTTAAAAACCAACAGTGTTTTATGTAATATGTTTTTTAATAATTATTATTGGTATTTCATGTTCATCATTATAATAATTAGGTAATATCACTGAACTTATTACAGCATCTGAAACCTCTAAATATAATTTTTCTAATAAACAGCGACCTTTCGACATCGTTTAATAAAAAAAACTCTCCATTTTTCTTCAATAGTCCTTAATCTGATCCTGTGGTGTGTAATGAGAGAAAATACAATATTAAAGATAAAATAGCACTCATTACTTGATACACTTTATGTAGTAATTGCTTATTAGTCTATCCTAGTCATAATAATCCCGAGAACAATATTCGCCCTGTTGTTGGCAACATTTATACTATACCGTTTCGAGAGGTGAGGGAACGTTTTTCACTAATTAACGAGAAAACGAGTTTTTCCTCATTAATTAAGTCTTATATGTCATCCTGAGTTCGGGGTAATTAGTAAACGCGAGTCAAGTGATGATTAGGGGCTTATGTTACAATTTCATGCGCAACGAATCCGATATTCAGGCATTCCCCATTTACGTAGGGTTCATAGTTGCTTGCTTACTTATCGTGTGGGTTTTGAGGTGAACCTACCTCACCAACCTTGGTGTCAAAAATATTGAGCCGCCTAAAGCATAAAAAATTACTCTTATAACGACTACATAGATGTAGCCGGAAACAACAGATTTACGTGCTTTCTGAAACACGGAATCGTCTTTTATTTCAGAAACTGGAGGAAGAGAGGTTTAACAAGGTAGAAATGAATATGCATATCTTGTTAAGCCATAATTAATGTGCAAAATACATTTTAAAATACTTTACCTTACCTTATAGACTTATCCTGTTCTTATTATCTAGACTTACCTATTGGAATATAAGCCACTATGTAGAATAGTAGTTCTCAACTTAATTAAAATTACTACTTATGAATTTATTATGAAACTACATATTTAGTAAAATTTATTCTCATTTCAAATTAATCTCACTTCCGCCGAAATACTCTAATCTTTTAAAAAGCTTGCACCAGCCAGCCGCCGTCGTCCGAATTAAAAAGTAATAAATAAGCGCGTATTCTCCCGGGGAAAAATGGCACCGAATATTTAAAATTAAACTTTTTAAAACTAGGCTCTATCTCGCATATAAACAGGATGGGGGTCTGAATTATCATATTTTTGCGGGATTTGGGGCGGCGCGACCTACTAGGGATCCGTTGGCAAATAATTTATGCGAAGGAACTTTTTACAACACACGTTAGCAAATTGACTTTTCTGCAATTAGAATTAAAAGCTGCTTTATCTCGCTGAAGATAATATTTTAACAATAAATCCATTATGATTGTATTGGTTTGGGCTATTTTAAACAGAAAAGTAGAATTTTGTTTTTTATTTTACCTGAAATTATTCAACAGAATTTTATTAGTAAACGAGGCGAAGTTCTCAATTCGGTTGTTTGTTTTTTCAAATCGTTATTTTCTTTGCTCGTGTAAAAAAACCAATAACTAACTAGTTCTTAGTCTGTTTATGTATAAAATTAATAAACTTATGTTATCAACCGCTCTGACAGCCTATTTTTGTACAAACAAGAGCACGCTAATCTGAACATTTTGGACTTTGCACAGTTCTTATGTCCGTTCAATAAGATAGAGAATTGCTGTTCAGCTCACCCTGCACTTGACTGTGGAAACTTTTTTTTAACTTACTAGATTTACAATTTTTATGTTATATAACAGGCGTACAGAACCTGTTATTTTCAGCTGTAACATTTTGCCGTCGTCGCCCTCGTGCGATAAACCAGGCCGGCTTAAGCTGCTTTTAACTGCCTACTTCACATCTACCCTCTCTTTCACTCATAAAGATGGCACATAGGTTCCTCTAAATATTATTTTTAAATAACACAGTAATTATCTTCACATTTCTTGAAGAAAAAATTTTGGATTTCGACTCGGAATGGTAAGTAATGTCTAAACCATGTTAAATAATTTACGAAAGAGACTATGCTACTCGTATATGCATTCGTTATGGTAGTTAAGCTAAATTACATTTTGATTTTTAGTCGCCGCTTATTGCTCAAAAGATAGCCACACGTTTACTTGAATAAACTCTTTAACACGCCGCTATTTTTCATAAAGTGAAAAGTTAGCTTTTAAGCCGTATAAAATACCCACAGACGCGGAATAAAACGGACTGCAGGAAGATATCCAAGTTTATATGCAGCTTTTCCCATAGAAAGCGAGTACAATCTGTGTTACAGGCTGCTTATAAACCCGCAGCTTTCGTTCGCTCCTTTCATGTTTTCCAAGGAACTGGCGCGCCTCTCCTCACACAGGCCTCTACCCGTCTCTCTCACACTGTCACGTTCTCTTAATGTTGATTATTTCGCATAGATCTTATCAGAGAAAGCTATTTTAAGGTGATTCCGCGTTGTAATCTCGAGGAAGACATTGTTCTCCGTCGCTAAGGCTGCCGGCAACCCGTGAGATAACTGAGATAAGCTCCAGGTAGGGAACTTGTTTTGTTTTTGAATTTTGTTAGTTCATTAGAATTCTTTTGTGTAAAGGAATTTAGTAGTCTGTAGTACTAAAGTAACTATGGTTACTACATTTGGAGTAGAGGTTGTTGATATTGTGCTAATTTTTCGATGGTTAAAAGGATAAAGGTTCGATGATGGTACGATGAAAATATTTAAATTAGCTAACAAAGTCAAGAATACACATTATTTGGATAATCCTCCCTATTAATTAACTTTCCTTAAATCAAATAATATTTCTGACCCATTCTAACACATAATTTCTATAAGTAGTAGTTTCATACACATTTTAAGATCGGAAAGGGACAGAATATTTTATACAAATTTTAAGCAAAGTTTGTGACCTCCCCATACATAGCCTAGTTAGTAGTACGTCTGTCTTCGAAGCGCAGGGTCGGGGGTTCAAATCCCGCCCAGGGCAAACATTCGTAGTGTTTGCCTTGTGTCTGGGTGTTGTATATTTATAGGTATATGTATGTATATCAGCAGCTGTCTGACACCCATAGTACAGACTCTGCCTAGTTTGGGGTCGGATGGCCGTATATAATTTATTTATTTGTGAATAAGAGGACAAAAGTTTATGTCGTCGTTAGTTTTGCATGAATGTTATTTACTGGGAGGGCAATGAACGATCTCGTTTAACCAATTATCAGGAATATTGTTCCTGACGTGGTTTGGCTTCTGACGTGCCTCGTGTTACGATTATTATTATTGTATATTCATACGTACGTAATAATAATATTATAATAACATTTATATATACATAACATTTTAGAATTATCATATTATATTATAATATAGCCAAAAGGCAAAGCGAGGCCAACGACGTATTGTCCCATAAAAGGAGGAAGTACCTGAAAAGTTAGGCGACATGACAGAAAATTCACGCAAAAAATTACATGGACAATTTTACTGAGTTTGTTAAGTACTTTACTTATTTAAAAACATTTATTATACATTAGGGTTTGGGTATGAAATCTTTGTGATGCTAATTTGTAGAGAAATATCGTATTTCTATTAAATATTTCCAGAAAAACCGGCTGAACTGTCTCCAAAAAACCATTCCTGGAAAAATTGGTTTGTTTGATAGGAAAAAAACCAAGCTGTCCTTTGTTCTGGCGTATCGAATTTTTTCGTTTCTCAGATATGTTTCTTTGGGTAAGGCACTCAAAACTATTTACTACGCCTCCACCTACACATTGTATTTTTGTCAGCAGTGCCTTTTCATTCTCACAAGAAAACCTAAAAGCACAGATTAGATAATAGTTACTACGTAACAGCCAAAAGTCGCGACAACACAATTAGTCTACATTAGCATCACTAAGTGGCTTGTAATGCAAGTGTCAACACGGCCACAGATTAAACACATGTACTATAATGAATCAGGCCGCAAGCCCAGCATTTCACACAGGTTTTTCGCTACGTCATCCTACGTGTCAGGTTTCAAGTCAGGGATTACCAGCGGGTTAGATGACGCCCATATTTAGGGATATTTTGATTTTACATTTTAGGACTAAATAATTTGGAACAAAACGGTAAAAAACTGATTTTGAGACCACTTTCATTAATTAATTCATTTATTTATCACAGTGTAAAAATTATTGGTGTAAGCAGTTGTTTTACTAGTATTTCAGACATAAAATACACATTTCACTTTATATTTCCAAAAAACGGCCTACCACATGAAAAATCAGTTTAAGTTCTTACAAATGCTTCTTAATAAAGTTGTACTTAAGCGCTTTGTGCAATATGTTGTAAATAATGCTTAAAATCCCATTAAAATCCGTTAAATCCTTAAAATTATTTTATTTAATTACATTTGATAAGTATTACATCTTTAAATCTGCCACAGCGCGGTAACCTTGAGCAGCCAAGCAGCTTTATTACAGTAAACATGTTACATCTTAAACCGTCCCCTGAAACATGATTAATGCATGTCAGATAACAAGTTCGCAGCGGCGCGCAGGGGCTAACATGTAGTGATGTACCATTTCCGTTAATACCCACCGTTCCTGGGAATATTGCTAGGAAATATTCGCAATAAAAGTTGTTGTTCAGGCTGGCTAGACGTGGTTGACCAGTTGGTGTTTTAACTTAGATAACTAACTATCCACATACTGACCTTACAGATCCTACTGACTAGTCCTAGTCCTAGCTTCAAACAGAAAGCTGCTTCTAAGTGTGGAAATACAGTCGTGGTTAAAAGCTCGCCTGATATTACGGAGGTTCCGGGTTCCAATAATTCTTGTAGGACACTCGAACAGATATTACTTTGTGTGACTTTCCCCTGTTCAGTTAGGACATTGCAGGTTGAATCATTATCCAAAAATCAAGATCTATCTGTACTTCGGGAGGCATGTAAAGACTTTGGTCTTGGTTACCACCCACGGATGAAGTCGTTATAGGAGCCTTGTAGGAAGTCTTAAACCTTTACCTGGTAGTGGCTACTGTATTGCCATCATAATTTGAGCCTGTACCCTCAAACATAAGCAAAGCAATCTTTTTTTTTAGTTCTACCAGTCAAAGGGTTAAACGGGTCAATTAGTCCAAAATCTGGGTTTTTGAGGTAGGTTCACATTGAAACCCACACTGTAAGCAAGCGAATGTGGGAATATTCGTGAGAGCGGCACATCACTAGTAGCATATTCAAAGGAGGCTAATTCTATCACCCTTTGAGTGAGTCCAGAGCCCTCTGCTTGCCTTCATTACACTAAAATGTGAAATTATAAACGTTGCAACGCCGCCGCCATCTTGACAGCTGAGGTAGAAATAACTTTACACGCATTTGTACAACACAAACTAAAATATTTTCTAGCTTTATTAGATAGAATAGAATATGCTCACACATGACAAGAATAAGTTTGATAACTTTGTCTTTTCTAACCACTAAGCTCTTCTGAAGATAAAATGAATTAAGTTAAACCTGAAAATGTCGATACCATCCCAATCTTTATGATCACAACAAATAAATCATTAGTTATTCTTATAAGATAACAAAAAAACCCGTACAATAACAAAACTAGGGCGTGATAGTATCAAAGTATGACATCGCCTCATTAAAACGCAAAATTTAAACACCCTCACCGTAAGGGCTGTACAGTACGAGTATATACAGGGTGAGCAATTAATTCAGGCGGGCGTCCACAGTCATTACTTTAATGAGCGGGACGTGTCGAGGCCGGCCGGGGCGAGTTCTAACCGGATACCACCGGATATAACCAGTATAGGGACGCCGGAACATGTGTGCTAGATCGATTAGGTATTTATTAGGATCACGAATGTATGAGCTTGTTGTACAGGAATTTTAGGGAATTTAATGTCTTTAAGGGAGTACTTAATTGTTGCTGGTATTTTATTGTGCGGTTAATCAAGAATAATTTTAATATTTATTATTAAACAATTACAGGGATTTTTTATGCATTTTTTGTAAACTAAATCCATTTTTCATCGTCTACTTTTTTAATAATAGGCAAGAGATGCATAACCACAGAAGAAAATAATAGTACTAAGCATAACTGAAAATTGCTTTTTCGATTTATTAATTTTGAAGAGAGACATAATAGACAAAATGTTATAGACAAAAAAAGTCTCATTCAAAACAATTCCATAAAAACCACATGACACCAGTTACTTTGAAGTAGGTAAGCTTATTATGTTCTTATCAGAACATATACATAAAAGACAATGATATATGTACACGACAAAATTCAATTAAAATAGCTAGAAGTCTTTCACATTATTCTTGTACGAGATAGCGTTATAAATGCCTGATTCTATCAAACGTTATTACTACTAGATTGCTTGGAAATTTCCTTGGAATGCTCGTTATTATACGTCGAGTATACTACAAGTACTCGACTGGAGGTTGTCTTAAGGCTTCGGCAGACGAGCCACAAAATTTAAATGCCATTCAGCTGTAACCTACCTAGCTCTTTTTCAATATTATTTTAAACAATTTTAATTAAAATCCGTTTCAAAAATGTGGTTATATTATAATTATCTTTATGAATATGAATGTAAAAGTAGGTATGTGAAAATGGATGGATTCGTCGCCGCTTTGCTGGTTTTAAAAAAACATTTAATGACGTTTAGTTCAGAAGTTATTAAGTTTTGCTCAAACCAAGGCTGGCTCTTGTCTCACACTAAAGGACAAGTATAAACTCTATAATTTAAATATTTTGCAGTTATGATGACGTCGGACCGAAGCTAGTCTATACAAAGCCTACATTATAATATAACAGTCGTATAGAAGTCATCAGCACCGTGTGTGTTCCTTCCGAGTGTTTGATAAAAAGCGAACTGAATGTTTGCACATTGACTATGCCGAAGCACGTTATTTGTTATTCTGTAGGTGTTTGACATTATCACTAACGGAGTATGTTTTTCTATGGCTTTTCTTCATTTTTTCATACTAGCCAATTGCACCTAAGGCGCTGCAAATATTTCTGGTAGAAATACCATTAGTTTCGTTTGGAAAAGAGGTAGTATTTTATTTATTATAGAAATTGGAAAGTGCCATTTTTTTACTACAACTTTTACAAACCTTTTCTTTTTGCTTTATTTCTCTCTTTTCCTATAGCTGCTTATTCCGTAAGCAATTTTTATTTTCTTAATAAGAGCTTTAGGATGTTGCAACTTCAATATTTTTTCGCAAGCATATCCAAAGGTTCTTTTCACAGTATAGCCATCAGGCGGCGTTATTGCTAAGGTAAGGCAATCTTTTCCAGCCAACCTATCAAATTTATACTTTCTGCGGACGACCCTAACCCAGGGTAGGCTCGAGCCCCTCGGTGGGGATGTATATTAACTGATATTGATTCAACAGACAGAAACCACATCAATGAAGAAATCCTCTCGAAATATTTGTTTGTTAAATCCATGTAACATGTTGACCTTAATATCGCTTTTATATCCAACGAAATAGGACTGAATTTTGTAATGTAACTTTAAAGGCTAGGTTTTGTGGCGTGTGTACACGAATGAGAAACGCGGATCCAATCAGCCATCAGTGTGTAATGCGCCGCTTACGACTGCAAAAACGGGAGTCGTGACGTCATTACAATGTTTTGTATGGGTTTGTATGACACGGGAGATCTGATGGATCGCTTACTAACATTAACGTTTTGTCGGTAGCTGAGGTGGAAACAAGCTTTTTAAAAAAAATGTTCTATTGAACCCAAAGGTGTCGGAAAGTAATCAAGTAATTTTTCAGGCATGCGCAATGAATTATGGCCGATAGAGAATTTCAATTTTATCACAAAATAGTTAAACACAACACACGTTAAACCCTTTTTAGCAGAAAACAGTTTCAGAGTTATAAAAGTTGTAGTACCTACTCAAAATTGATAATTTTCACAGTGTACGAGTATAGCTGCATTCAATTTATTGTTTGGACTCCAAATAGGTCCTTAATAGACGACATAACGAAACAACACACACATACACAAAAGAGAAATATGGAAAGATTTTGTGCTTCTCTACGTATAACCCACAATAACTACGCACTTCAGGCATTAGACCAACTGCAGACTAAATATTATATTATAATATACATAATAACAGAAGATGGTTTTCAGTTTTCCCCATAACATCTTCATTAGCATATGCCCGACCCTAATATCTGAACCGTCAACCAGCCAGCGATCAATCAATGTAAGTTGCGCAGAAGTGACACTCGGGGAGTGATTACACGTTCAATTTTGATTAATGCCTACATTAACTTCACCCGCGGGGGCTATCTGTTTCCTTATTATATTGTTACACGGACCAGTAGCAAGTCTAATCATTTTCTACCTCTAATTCTCCCACAAGAAAAAAAAACATATTCAAAAACATGAAAAAGAGTTACATTCGTTCAGCAATAACGTCATACATTATGAGTTATAATAATTCCATTATGACGTATAATACAGGCAGTTCTATTATCAAATGTCAATAAAGATACCACCGAGAAAGATATTTGTGAGTACATTCAACGTAAGACACAGGAAGTGGTACAATTAGAGAAAATCAAAATGAAATCTGAACGACCTTATAATGCATTTAAATTATTTGTTTCGAAGCAAAAATTAGGTGCATTTTTAGATGATAATCTATGGCCAGACGGCGTAACATTCAGACGCTTTGTATATTTTAAAAAGAGAAAAGACATAGATACATCTCAGACCATGAATGAAAATTACTCTCGTACATCATAATGGATTTGCACAGAAATAATATAAAATTATTAACTTTTAATTGTAAGAATGTTGTCACATCTGCGGGGTGTGTGCGAAGATTGTGTCAAAAAGCGGATGTTATAGCACTTCAAGAGACATGGCTTCTACCTTATGATGTGCCGTACCTCGAAAGCCTAGATAGTGACTTTGCTTATACGGGCAAGTCCGCCGTCGACACGTCTGTGGGAGTCCTAAAGGGTAGGCCATACGGCGGAGTCGCCTTGTTATGGAGGAAATCTTTGTTTATGTCAGTGTCTGTACTGGAATGTAAAAGTGATCGTTTAACAGCTATTAAAATAGTCCAAGAGAACCGCTCGATGGTGATTTTTTCAGTTTATATGCCTACCGATTCCGCGGATAATCTGGTTGAATTCACGGCGTGTATGTGCGAGATTATAACTATAGTTGACAGTGCTAACGTAGAATCTGTCTTTGTACTAGGAGATTTAAATGCGCATCCTGGTGAACGATTCTCAAGTGAATTATTGTCTATATGTTGTGAACAAACATGGTCTTGTATTGACATGGAGCTGTTACCATCGGATACGTACACTTTTATAAGTAGTGCAAATGGTGCGCGTCGCTGGCTGGACCATTGTGTGGTGACTAGTGCTGCGCGTAACTTAGTTTTGAATGCCTCTGTGCTGTACGATGTTTATAACTCGGATCATATTCCACTATTGATTGAATGTAATATTACTTTGATTAAACCAAAAATTGTATCATCTCTGGTCTATTGTAATAAAATTATGTGGGGCAATCGAGATAAAAACCAGATAGAAAAATATTTCGAATATTGTAATTCTAAACTGCGTTTAATTGATTTTCCTGCCGAATTTAGAGAATGTAGTTATGGTATGTGCTCCAATGTCGACCATCACACAGTGTTAGATGTTATGTATAACAATATTGTAACCATATTGAAGGAGGGTGCGGAACGTACTTATTTAGGTAGGGATAGGAAGGGTCGTAAAAATAAATGTGTAGTTGGATGGAATAAGCATGTACGCGATGCCCATGCGGAGGCTCGACTTTGTTACCAAAATTGGCTGACATACAATAAGCCAAAATGTGGCCCTGTATATGAGAAAATGTGTAGTTCGAGGAAAATATTTAAAAATAAACTGAAATTTTGTTTAGATAACCAACAACAAATCAAAATGGACATAATAGCAAAGAATCATTCAGAAAAACAATTCGGCAAGTTTTGGAAATCAACTAATAAATTAAATCCCAAGTCGAGTCAACCCATGAGTGTCGCGGGCTTGCATAGCGAAACGGATATTGCCGACGCATTCCAGTCGCACTTTAGAGTGGAGTCGCCACTTGGAAGCGTGCAGCAAGTGCCGGATGGACGGGCTGACACGGTGCCGGGTGTCCCTGTGAGATTTACTGCTAAGGATGTGGGGTCCGTAATAAGAACGATGGCAAGAGGTAAATCACCCGGACATGACGGTCTGTCCATCGAGCACTTGAAGCACGCGGGGGTACATCTACCTCGGGTGCTAGCAGTATTTTTTAGTATGTGTATAAGCCACGGATATTTACCAGGCGACCTTACATATACTATCGTTGTTCCAATTGTTAAAAATAAGACAGGTGACGCCTCTGACATTTCCAACTACAGGCCAATATCTCTGGCGACGATTGTGGCTAAGGTGTTGGACAGTCTGCTTGACAAACATCTCGCTCAACATATTGAGCTACATGATGGTCAGTTTGGCTTTCGGCCTGGACTGTCCACCGAAAGTGCGATTTTTGGCCTGAAGCAGACTGTCCAATACTATACAACTAGAAAAACGCCCGTGTTGGCCTGTTTCCTGGACTTGTCAAAGGCGTTCGATTTGGTGAATTACGATAGACTGTGGCAGAAGCTGCAAATTGAAACAACCGTAGCGCCTGAGATTCTGCAGCTTTTTAAATCATGGTACAGTAATCAGAGGAACTGTGTGCGCTGGGCTGACTCTTACTCGCACGGGTACAGGTTGGAGTGCGGGGTGAGGCAGGGGGGGTTGAGCTCGCCTCGCCTTTTCAACCTGTACATGAACCAGCTGATAGGTGAGCTCAGCAACACTGGGGTTGGCTGTCATGTGGATGGCGTGTGCGTCAACAATATAAGTTACGCCGACGATATGGTGTTGCTGAGTCCATCTGTCAGTGCAATGAGGAAGCTCTTGTCTATATGTGAGGCCTATGCGGTGGACCATGGTCTCAAATATAACACTTTAAAGACAGAGTATATGGTTTTTAGAGCAGGTTCCACCACTTACGCTCAGGTACCGGAAATTAAACTTTGTGAGACGCCCTTAAAGAGGGTTAATAAGTTTAAATATTTGGGCCACTGGGTCACCGAGGGTCAACTGGATAACTGCGATATAGAGCGAGAGCGCAGGTCGCTGGCTGTCCGTTGTAATATGTTGGCTCGTAGGTTCGCACGCTGTTCAACACCTGTCAAAGTGACATTATTCAAAGCCTACTGTCAATCTTTTTACTCGTGCAGCCTATGGGTCTTCTTTACGCAGCGGGCATACAGTGACCTGCGTGTCCAATATAATAACGCATTCAGGGCGCTACTGGGGCTGCCGTGGCGGTGTAGCGCGTCAGGAATGTTCGCTGATGCACAGGTTGATGGTTTCGCAGCCATCATGAGAAAGAGATGTGCATCGGCACTGACACGCCTCCGCGGCAGCGCCAGTGGCATCCTGCGTGTGTTTGCTGATCGGTGGGACTGTCCACTTTTTAGGAGATGGATGCAACTCCATACTGTCAAATAACTTTGTTTATATATATATTGTGTGTACCATAATACTAACATTAGAATAAGGGATTGTTACTAACAAATATGGACTTTAGTCTGAAATAAAAATATATTATTATTATTATTATTATTACAATTGGAAGTGATCGAGCACCGACAATAACGGAACATCCCTTATTATTCTAGAATCGTGACGAACATTTGTTGTCTATAGTCCAGGAGCTAGATGGCAAATTAGAGGCACATGTTAAGTAGGCCAAGAGACGAGCGAGGTTAAATAAGACCGTTTTGTATCATAAGCTTTACTTAACTCGATTACAAATGAAATACTTGGAGTCCGTTTCAACAAAATTATATATTATCGCACAGAATACTTACATCATTAGTTTATTATAAGAAAAATAACCTTAGCCATCAAGCCCGCCTAGTAATCAAAACTTTCCACTGGGATCAAACTTTTACAAAAGGATTTTTTTTACTTGTCGTTATAGTAACAGTCTCAACGAATAATACTGTAAAGCATAAAATTTTACCTGTTACATCGATCTACTTGTTAATCATTATGGAATGAAAATGTTAGTATAATAGCAATACATATTTAGTTTTTTGATATTAGAATATTAACATCCGAATTAAGCGCCCAAAAATAAACAATTAAAAAAATATCCAAAAAATTATACTGTCATAAAATTCTAACAACACTGTACGTCTGAAAATACAGTTAAAGTTACAATAAAACCGCACCCGCTCCCTCTCCCGCTTCCGCTTATCCGCACGCGTTTCTCGTGGCCGCGCCGATAGACCGCTGATTCCGGCACACGTGATCGGAATACAGGGCGCATCGGGCGGTTTATTGGCCAAATCCGCGCTGATTCCCGCTGTAATTCCTATCGCACGGCGGCCATTTTGAAAGTTAAACGAGGATCTGTGTAAGATGTGCCGATGAAGCAATGATAAATATTGCACGCAGAAAAGTAACTTTCTTTATTTAACTATCTATCAAGAATTGCTTGTTGATTTGTAATTTTAGCACGGCAAAATAATAGTGGTTTGTACTGGAAAAACAACGTTTTTGCATTACCTTTAGGACTTGCAAGTGCATTTTGAAGCCCGGAATTACCCAATTATTTAACGTTATCAAGTGAAAAAAATTATAGTGATAATATTTCAGGAGATGACAATAATATATGACAATTAAGAGATAGCGACCAACACCAATTCCCTCTAATATGGTTGAGCCCGGTGATGGCTGACCCATACGTCAAGCCCGTGAAAGTGGTGCTGCTTGGGGGGACTGGTCTGCTCTAGTCGATTGCTGGTTGTTTTAATGGTTATATAGTTAAGTTTATTCTACTTTGACTGGTTGCCTTCCGCTAATTGCATATTATCGTTTGCACTCTTTGTTATAATAATATTATTAAACGATATCTAATAATATAAAAATAATAATATTATTAATCGAAAAGCTAAACGATACATTTACGAAAAATGTTACCACGACTAGAGGAAGTCGGCCGCAATCCCGTCCTACTGAGGAACATGCTGGCGTGGAATCGAATCATCAATTCTCAGTACTGATTAATGAGATAAGACTTCTTAGGAATGAGATCAGTGACCTTAAAGAATCCAACTCTGAAATGAAAGCATTGGTATTAAATATTCAAGCAACGCTAAATCTCACCACAGAAAAGGTGTCACAGCAATCAACAAAAATAGCTAAAATGAATGAAGAAATAATTGTACTTCAGGCTACCGTCGCTCACCTATCTCAAGCGAATGCAGTGTTCGAACAGGAAAACATTAGGAATGAACTTGAAATTATTGGTATTCCTGAAAACGACGGCGAGAATTTGAGCCACATTGTAATGACTGCCTGTAATAAGATCGGAGTTGAACTCAAAGACAACGAATTTGACGACATTTTCAGAGCAGGCCCTAAACATCGTAGTGTCACTGACATAACTCGTCCTCGCCCAGTTATCTTGAGGTTACTAAGTCGTCGTAAGCGTGATTCGGTGCTGAAAGCTGCTCGTTCCAGGCGCAATGTGGTTGCCAAAGACGTCATCGAAGGAGCTTCGGAAAACATTTATTTTAACGAGAGACTTACAAAACAGAACAGACTTTTATTTCGAGAAGCCCGTCTGCGTTCCAGTACACATCATTTTCGCTACTGCTGGACTCATAATGGCGCCATATTTGTTAGACGCTCTGACGGCAAGCCAGCTATTAAAATCACCTCTACTGAAGATCTTGATGCAAAAATTGGTCCACTCGCTCCAAAATCCAGCACTACGGAAGAACTTAGCAATTAGTTGGAATCGGAAACTATATTATTCTCCCTTTAGGCCTATTGATAATCCAGGTTTTATAAATCAATATTTAATTATATGTTACATTATATTTACATACACAATCTCTTTCCCTCTCTAATCAACTTACACATCACATTACATACACACACACACTTACCTACATCTGCACAGTTTTGCACTTCTACTGCTTATTAGACTCTCCAACCGTTGTTACCAGGCTTTCAAAAGAGTCACTTCTTTCATCTTCATACATGTACAATAAATTCAATGTTTGACATCAGTAATGATCTGGAAGAATCTCTTTCAATTAAGTGTATAGCGGTTGAGAGTTTGGAATTTTGTAAAGAATATCTGACACCTACCCAGTTTAAGTGCATAACTTATAATATTAGGAGTCTTCACAAAAACTTTGACCAGTTTTATGTCGCTCTCAAGCGACTTGATATTGATCCTGACATGATCATATTGACCGAGTGTTGGCTATCTAAGGAGTCGATAGTGCCTCAAATCCCAGGTTTTAATATGTTTCGCACCCACAAATTTATAAATAAAAGTGGTGGTGTTGTGGTCTTTGTGAGAGCAGGTTGGTCCACGTTGGTCTCTGAGCCAGAGGTCGACGATTGTAATTGCCTGCAGATTAATGTGGAAAGCAATCTAACAGTTTTAGGTATATATCGTTCACCCTCTTTCAGAATTGTGGACCGCTTCTTGGTATCTCTTGAAAATATTTTGAAAGCCAATTCTGACAAAAAGTTAGTACTAGCCGGAGATATCAATTTGGACATACTCTCCAATCCCTTGCCAGACCATTGTTCGGACTACTTGTGCATTCTAAATAGTAATAAAATGTTGCCGGCAATAACTAAACCAACTAGGCTTAAATCATGTTTGGATCACATATTTGTTAATCAGTGTTCATCATCAGCCATCGGCATTGTATGCCCTTTAGGAATAGCTGACCATAGTCTGGCCATTCTGGGTTTGGGTCTCGGAAAACGACGTCCTTTTATTAAGAGAACTCGTGTTAGAATAGATTTCGATGGCGTCCTCGCAGAACTTAATGGAAATGATTTCTCCGATGTTCTTGGAAACGACTCTGTGGATGACGCAACTAATACATTTAACGAAATTCTTGCACAAGCTATTAATAAGAACACAAAAGAAGTTCGTATTAGCCGTTCCAAATATAATATTCAGCCCTGGATCACGCCGGGTTTGATGAAATGTCAAAAAGTCCGTGACCATCTTCATTTACAGGCTAGGCTAAATCCGACAAACGAAACTATTGTTAAAACTTATAAAAGATATCGAAATTTTTTAAACAATTTATTACATAAACTAAAAATAAATTACAACAGTCAAGAAATAACAGCGCACAAAAACAACCCAAAAAAGCTCTGGCACACTGTCAAGGACATATGTCATTTAAACAAGGTTCGATCTGACCCTATAGAACTGTGTCAACTAGAGTCAGACCCTGTTGCTTCACTTGATTATTGCAACTCCTACTTCACAAATGTCGGCAGTTCCTTGGCGGGTAAAATTCTGTCGGAATTAAAAATGTCCGAGTCGTCTCTTGCCGCTGAATTTAAATCCCCAAGACTGGTAATGGATTCTATGTTTATGAGCCCAACCGACGTCCAAGAAATAAGTGCAATTATTGCAAACTTAAAACCTAATAGTGCCCCTGGTTTAGACGGCTGTACTCCCTATCTGTTGAAGTACATAAAACACGTTATTAGTGAGCCTCTTGTCCATTTATGTAATCTGAGTCTCAGTTCTGGTATATTTCCTCAATGCTGGAAGTCTGCATGTGTGACCCTTATTCACAAAGATGGAGCTAAAAATGATCCCTGTAATTACCGGCCGATATCACTCCTAAGTATATTTTCGAAAATTCTAGAAAAAGTTGTTAATAAACGTTTGGTGGATTATCTCAATAAAAATAATATTATTTCGGAAAAGCAGTTCGGATTTCGGAAAGGGAAATCAACAGAAGACGCTGCTTTGCTGCTGACGGATACCGTCTCGAATGCCTTAGACCGCAATAGTAACTGCATTGGTATATTCCTTGACTTGGCTAAGGCGTTCGACACGGTGTCGGTTCCAATTTTGATAAAAAAGATGCATGCAATTGGGATTAGAGGAGTGGTTGCTGAGTGGTTTTTAAGTTACCTAACGGGCAGGCAACAGTGTATTAAGGTGAATGGAACAACCAGTCGCATGCTTCCTCTCAACTTTGGTGTGCCGCAAGGCAGCGTTCTGGGCCCTACGCTATTTATACTCTACGTAAATAATCTCCTAGAGTTGACCTTGCCAGGCGCAGAGATAATCTGTTATGCAGATGATACTATTTTACTATTTCACGGCTCCTCTTGGGAGGACGCTTATGCAATTGCGGAATCTGGCATGGTAGTTGTTTCTGAATGGTTGGATAGAAACCTCCTTACATTAAATGTTTCCAAAACGAAATACATTGCTTTTCATAAGACCAAAGCGTCTTGCCCGCCATCAAATAAACAGTTGAAGTGCCATTCCAGCTCGTGCCTTCTCTTATCAAATAAAAGCCAGATCCCTGCAGGCTTTGACTGTGATTGTCAGGTCATTAAGCGAACCGATTTTATCAAACATTTGGGTGTCTTGATAGATGAAAATTTTTCTTTCAGGCCGCACATCTCCTCATTGGCTTCTCGTGTTAGAAAGTCTATTTACATAATGAAATCGCTCAGACATTCGGCTTCTAGGGAGACATTGCTTATGGTTTACAAAGCTCTCTCACAGTCTCTTATTCTTTATTGCATTAAGGTTTGGGGAGGGGCAGCTAAAACAATAATAATTGAGTTGGAGCGAGCCCAGCGGGCCGTACTCAAAGTAATGCTTCAAAAGCCATATAGGTTCTCTACAAATTCACTCTACAACGAATGCAAGGTACTGAGGGTTCGTCAATTGTATTTGTTGAGGGCAGTAATTGCACAACACAGGAAGCTGCTTCGTTGTCCGGATTATAAATTGTTACTGAAACGTAGAGTTTTCAAAGTTAATGTACCTGCAGTTCGCACGGCCTTCGCTAAGCGTCTCCCTGGTTTTCTTCTCCCATACTTATTAAACAGGTGCTGTAGTATTCTCCCAATAAAAACCTTGACTTCGCAGGAGGCACAAACAGTGATCGAAAAATGGTTACTTACCCTGAACTATGAACAGACTGAAGCCATCATGCCTACACATTAAGACTCTTTGCAATATTCACACTCACACACACACAAACACACACACACACACACACACACACACACACACACACACACAAGTACATGCACAGATTCACACCACTTTCGTCTAAATTTATGTACAGATTTATTTTCCCCTATAATATATATTAACGCACATACCTATTGAGCGATTAAAGGTTACGGCCGAACTTTTGTGACTGTCATAACATTATGTAGTTAATCTGTTTTCTGGCCCCTGCGATACAGGCTATGCCTAGTGCAGGGTCCGCAGCTTATCTCTGACATGTTCAATGTTTAATGTTAAGATGTTTTACAATACGGATGATCATGTATAACTGGTTTGGAAAATAAATTATTATTATTATTATTATTATTATTATATTATTAAACAAATTGTATAAAATAATAATTTTGTAAAAGACCTATTTTGAAAAGATGCAACGCCTGTGGAGTTTCTTCCGGCGGGTTCTTCTCCACAGAAGACAGCCAATTGTGAACCCGTCGTCGACGTCGAAAAGTGATTGTAAAATCTTACTTCGAATAAAACATATTTCATTTTCATTTTCACCAGCCGTCTACAGATATTTTACTTTAAAAGAAAACATTACAAGAAATAATCAACTGATTAACTACTACTACAGCCTATAACAGTCCACTGCTGGGCTTAGGCCACTTCCTCTGAAGAAAGGTGTTGCCATAGAGACGCGCTTAGCAGGTGGGTTGGGGATCACAGTTGTTGTTGATTACACAAGGGATGTTCCTTTATGATAGCCACAGGAAGAGTTAGGGTGGTACGATTCGAAGCTGGGAACCACACAGCCATAAGACATGCCATCGTAATATAGGTACCAGATACTCACCTAAAAGTAAACCAACTTCCATAAAAAAACCTTTATTAAAACGAATTGGTTTCCTGAAATTTTCGCTTTTACGCATTTTAATAAACAATAAAGATAGCAGCCCTTGAAGCAGGGTTGCACAAACTCCATTATTTTAATTACTAGTTCGTGCCGACCGCCCGCATACGGGGTCTTAAAATTTATAAAATTACATAAGCTTACACTGCGCTAACGAGATGGACGTTTTTAATCTAGGCCTTTTGAATTTACAACTCATATAAACTTGGTGTTATTTAATTAAACAAGTTATTTGCTGTAAAGTTTCAGATGTTTGTAATAGCTTTAAGATTTCTTTGACAAGGTTACATAAATTAATTCATAGAAGGTAGACCTAGGTTTATAAGTCTCTGATATTTATTTAGTGTCCGAGAATCATATTGCAAAACTTTTATTTTATGTAAAATTTTAAACTTAATTTGCATAAAAATAATTATTATGAGCTTTTACTAGGATAAATTTAATTTACCTAATTTTAAATAACTTATTAATTCGTTTAAAATTTAAATCACTTTTTTTTATAAAGAAACATAGTTCATTACTAAATAGTGCCTTATTTCTATCAAAAAGTATCCAAGTTTTGACGAAGAGAAAAACTGACCTAAACGGCGAAAAGAGCTTTAATAATGAATAGTACTCTATATTATAGCAAACAATCACACGTTCGTTAGCAAAATCTTATCTTCACACGACAGAATCGCATCGAAGCAATAACAAGATAAAAACAAATGAACGTGGAAGAGCCTCTGTATGCAGGATGATACAGGGTGATCAAATTAACTGCCGTTATTTATACAGGGTGCGCGGAGAACGGAAGTCTGGTGCGCTGGGGCAATTTTCGGGTCCATCATTTTCCAACGTTGATATCTGGCGTACGAGATATTTTGCTACATGTGTGTGGTAGAATATGATTTTCATCTAATTAAACCTATACCTATTAGTAAAAAAATACGCGATAGAAGGAAATTATAGATATTGATTTGACCTTACTTGATCTATAACTTTGACGTCGACTATTTTAAAAACTTGCTTTAATAAAATAAAATATTTTTTAATTTGAATTGTGTGTGGCTGCAGGCATAATTATGAAGACTGCACGCACACCGTTTGCAATCTTACTGAACAGGGAACTGGTAGTTTTTTTGCAGCCATGCCAACTGCATTTGAAATGAAGTTTGGCAGTCAGAGTGCAGTTGAAACAGTCCGTCTATCGAAAGCTTCCTATAATACCGTGATATTAATAACTCAATCGGTTAACATAACTTGTCAAACTGAAGCGTAACTTGAGAACACTACGAGTAGATCAGCCATAGCCATCGGTCGGCAAAACAGAGCATTTTTACAAGAACTAATCTCACACTAGCTTTCTTTCTCGCGTTTTTTCCGTGGGAATTAGAAAATTTTCCACAAAAGGTAGCTTATGTTATTCCGCCAGGTCTATTCTATCTTTTTACCAAATCTTATTGAAATCGGTTCAGTAGTTTTGGAGCCTATTCAATGCAAATAATAAAATCTTTTCTCAGGTTTAGCTCTCAAAATTCTGTGCGGAAATTTGATTTTTTTCTTTCCCGCGTTGCTCTAAGGATCAGAGTAAAGACCTAACTATTATGTTACTCAGCCCATGCTATAGACACGACGAGACAATGTCTTGTCTCGCGTGAAACTTTCTGCTGCCCTGACAGAACATTTAAACAAAACTTTCTTCTTTAAGAACTTCTCTATCTTAACAAATAACTTGAGCTCAAAGAGATTATAGCATCTCACGTATTTATGACTTCCATTAATAACGAGACTGCCTCGCTCGTACACCCAACTCCTTTAAAAACGGGACAAAGATTGTCTGCACACAAAGAACAGACATTAATTTCAGCTGAAACATGTTACACATTATAAACAACAAGAACACGTCATATCTTTTTGTGTGTACCGGGAACGCGTACTTAGGAACCTCGGTCTGAGTTTAACTCAAGTGAAGTAGGATTTAGAAAGCGAATGTTTTCGTAAAATCGGTTGATGATTCGGGTGAAGTGATGTTGAATCAAAGATTACGTGCAGCGTCTTAGAAATAGTAGAGTAAAATCGAATCCAAATACAAAACAAATGCACATACATGAGTAGACACATTAGTAAAATTCGTCTGTGTCACAGGTATCGCTGTACAAGCAAAGCAATATAATAATAAAAAAAAACTTGATTGATTTAACCAATATACAGGAGTATTCACTCAAAAAATTTTCTACCAAACGATCCAAATGCACAGAATTCATTTTTTACGAGTTTGTCGATTTCTTCTACACCAAAAAATACGCCTGTCGATTTCTCTATTAAATTTTAATGTATCTTTCACCTAAGAAAGC
Organism: Teleiodes luculella; assembly: GCA_948473455.1. Classification (NCBI taxonomy): domain Eukaryota; kingdom Metazoa; phylum Arthropoda; class Insecta; order Lepidoptera; family Gelechiidae; genus Teleiodes; species Teleiodes luculella. The sequence continues at coordinate 10,868,104 of OX419607.1, forward strand.
AAAGGGTACAAATTTCAATCATGTTCAAAACTAGCTTTTGAAATTTCTCTCACAATGTTAAAAATGCGCTTCCGGAAAGCGAAATGTAGAACAAAAACCGTGGCAAGAGTTGTAATAATTCATACAAGATAATTTCCACCAAGTTTAAAGTTATGCTCCACTTAGCCAGCTAGGTATTATGCAAGTAGGGCTTAGCAACGGACTGAAAAGTTTATTAAAGTTATGTAGACTTTCAGCAAAAGAAACGCGCTCATCTACGCCAGAAAAACTGCTAAAAGTTTAGAGGGAAAAAGTTTTGTGATGTTGCAAATATAAAACAGAATATACTTAGCTAGGATTACGATTTTACAAATCAAGGAATCATTTATTAATCACATATTAAGCCATTTGGCGACGAATTAAAGTAATTATGTATTGTATATTCGTGCTTTTAAAAATAAAATTTTTAGTGTGAAAACAAAGTGAAAAATAAAAAATCTGACATTGTATCTATAGGCACACACACAGCACACTAATGTTTGGCTTATTAATATAATCCTTAATTTAATTGGCATACCCTGTGTCCCAAAACCAATGTGTTAAGCTTCACCGGACTTGGCCTTGGATTGAACCACTAGCATCACTTCATCCCTTTCTCTCACCACAATAACTAATTATCTTTCTCTTTCACAGATCCTCCATCAGCGCCGATGATCACGGGCTACATACCAGGCACCACCCTGGTCGCCGGAACGGTTCAGAAGCTCGCCTGCATATCCTCGGGAGGAAACCCTCTAGCCACTCTCACCTGGTACAAGAATGATAAGAAGGTCAGTTTTTAACTGCTGTAGTGTGATTAGTCTGTTGTCTGTTTCAAATAAATAAATACCCCTGCTGACCCAGAGACTGATGTGTGGGTGGGATATCTCACACATGACCATCCGACCCAAACTAGGCAGAGCCTGTACTATGGGTCTCAGATAGCTGATATCCATACATATATAAATATACAACATCCAGACATAAGGCAAACACAAGTGCTCATCACACGAATGCCCTGGGCGGGATTCGAAATTCGAACGAAATTCATGTGCTTCGTAGGCAGACGTGCTACCAACTAGGCTACGCGGCCGTTAAAACTCCAATTGAAATTTACTTATTACACTCAGCCAGTACTAATAGTTATATTTGTGTGTACAGATCCACTCGACGACGAAGAGCTCTGACAAGTCAGTGTCGGCGGAAATCTCGATCCTGGTGAACGTGACGGACAACCTGGCGCAGTACAAGTGCGAGGCGGCCAACAGCGCCACCGACGTGCCGCTCATCGAGAACATCACGCTCAGTGTGCACTGTGAGTCATACACATCACCATCATTTCTGCTGGGCAAAAGCCCTCCCCCATACACATCCACAACGATCGGTCCGATAATCAGAGACGGAGCCCCTTAGGCGTCGTCTCTTCACGATGTTTTTCAATATCAACGCGCTAGGCCGTGGTCCAAAGCTCCCTCGAGCCGCCCCTAGATGCGTTGGTATATGACTTTTTTTGGGGTAGAGTCTTCCGCTTCTGCCCGCAAGTCCGGTGAAGCTTGATCCGTCGTAATTTTTCGACACAAGCATAGGTCAATTAAAAAAAAAACGAACGTCCTGCGCTGCCCGCATCCAGCGACGTTCCGCGACCCTCACCAGATCGTCGGTCTACACTGTGGAGATATACCCACCTTCCTTCCTTGTAGCCGCCATTCAAGAACTTTTCTGCCCCGTGGTACAGAATATAGGCTGTTGGTTTTACGCGCAATGTGCCCCGTGCTATTTGGTTTACTCGCATTATGGTCTTATCATGCTCTTCAAGCATAGCCCTCTCTGTTGCGCGTGACATTTTTCCTTTTTATGAGGCCCTGAAACAACAGAAATGAGAATACGTACTTTTATCCACTACCTATTAATAAATTACCTGAAATTAAACACCAAAGTAATAAAAACTTTTAGTTTTCAATTTCAATGTACCTAGTTCTAGTCCAAATCTTTCTTCTGATTCTTTACATTGTAACACAAGGAGCTATAAACGATTGCGTTCTATAAAACGATCTTGTGGTTGGAACATAAAACTGATTCAAATCAAATTGCAAGTGAAGTTTACTCCGAGTAAGAGGCAGGTGTATTAAAAGTTTGAATGTTCTGTGTTGAGCCACGCTTTAAGGATCCCACGACAATGTTTTATGAACTCTGATGTCAAATGCTTTAGACAAATTATGAAATGCGATCACAGTGAATTCTGTTTCTTCAAAACAGTTTAAAATGTACTTAGAGGCATAATTCCAAAGACAATTTTACTTAATTGAGGATATTTCGAACTTTAATTTTCAACGGAGCGCTTAGTAATTTATGTAGGTATTTAAAAAAAAGAGTTATCAATTTAATTTTTTTAGGTTAATAGGTTTAGCGGTTTGCAATTAGTTCAGCAGTGGAATGCAATATTGGGGTTATGTTGGAAACCAATTAAATTTCGTTTTAATCTTCTTCTAAAAAGCGTAATTTATAAAATTAATTTTTCCTTCTAGTCGCTCCGGAAGCGGTGAAAGTTCGCGCGGAGCCGGAAGAGCTGAAGCCGGGCACCGAAGCGACACTCTACTGCGACGCGGCCTCCAGCAACCCGCCGGCCGCGCTCTCGTGGTGGAAGGACGGCATCCCAGTCCAAGGTCAGATTTATACTTTTCAAGTGGATAACAAACTCTAGTCTCGGCCCAGAAACCTGCTACATGAAGGGCGTTAAGCCACCTAGAGCTCTAGCTCTAGGCTATTCCACTCTATCTGAGCTTTCTACAATATACATCGATTTTGCTAAAGGCACGGAGTATTTTGGGAACACTTTTAACTATGGATTTTAAATAAATGAGGATAACGACACGATAAGCAAGCAGTACTATTATTAAATTTCAATATTGTTATATCAATCAATTTATTGAAGCAATGAAATAAAAATTCATTTTACTTCATTCTGAGCATTTCTAAAAATTTGGCGGAAATCTACGGTTGTTACATCGCGGAGCTAACCCGTAAAATGTCTGTTAGTATATTCTATTTTATCATTGATACCATCATATATTTGGATTATTTCTATTATTTTGTATTTTCACTATTGAAAAACCGCATTGTATAATATCTGCCACTCTCAAACTTAAAATTCGAACTGTCCAGGTGAACCGATGCAGCTGAAGACAGGCCTGCACGGCGGTACAGTCTCCACCATCCAGCTGAAGTTAACCATCACCAAGAACATGGACGGCGCCGTATACACCTGCCAGGCGATGAACGAGGCGCTGCAGCGGAGTGTACACGATGCGCTGGCTTTGAAAGTGCTCTGTAAGTACACACCATTTTCATCCTTTCATAAACAGCCATCGTAGCCAAGTGGTACAGCGCTCGCCTCACATTGCAAAGGTTCAAGGATCGAATCCCAGTGCTTTCATAAAAAAATATCACTTTGTGAGACTTTACCCCGTCTCCTGCTACCGAAATTTATGAATTAGATACGGATAAGTGCACAGACACAAGCTTGTCCAGTCATGAAAGTTTTCTAAAAAGATGAATGTTGCGAGCCTTGGAGACCTAAGGTTGGTTTTTTTCTATTCGTGAGGCACGTGTACAAACTTTTCCCCGTACCAATATATTATCGAATGAATTCAAATGTCGAAATTCATGTTAAGTATACGGTTAAGGGAAACATCGTGAGGAAACCTGCATAAACCTGAGTAGGATGCCAAGGTGAAGTCAACTGTCGACCAACGGGCCCTGGGCCAGCGTGGTTAACTTAGGCCTAATTGCCCTGATTCCGGTTAGACTCAAACTCCTCAATAGGATGGACTATTATCCAAGGAAGGAAGTAGTCTCTGCCTACCCCTCCGGGAAAAAGGCGTGACTTTATGTATGTATGTATTATCGAAGTCAGACACAGATTTGTCCATCCATAAAATATTTTCTCAAACGAAAAGTGTTAAATAATGAAATGGTTGTTGCAGACGCGCCGATCTTCCAAGACATAGCGGAATACACAGCGGACGAGGGGTCGCCTCTGATCATCCAGCTGCACGCGGACGGCAACCCCAGCAGCATCGCCTACACCTGGACCAAGGACGGGCTGCCCATCACACAGGCGGCCTACAGCACCCGCAGTGAGTACATCATCACCATCATTCGGCCGAAACACGTCCAGCTGTACAAAGGCCCTCCGAACATCTCCACTACAATATTTCCTGCTTGGCCCGCATCTAGCGGCAAACCGCAATCTTCACCAGATAATCGGTCCACCTTGGGGGGAAGCAGCCCACTGCCTTAAGTATAAATAAACACTCATGTAATACATACAATGAGTACATAAGAATATTAAATAATACACGAAGCGAAGTTCTTCTTCCTTAGACTGTAGTGTAGTTGAATGCAACTAACTATGTCCTGTTCTTCTTTTAGAAAACGACATTTTAAAGGGTAATACATAATATCTGTAAAATATTAAGCACACCTTCACCTTAACATTTTTTTTACCAAGTTATTTTTAATATCATTTAGCGATACTCTCTCGTATTTTTCAGTTAGTTTGACTTCCATTTGATCAAAAATTACTACGCATTTTATCTGCAGAAAAAAACTCTACAAAATTGCTGCACTTCGTATTCTCGATCTCATTCAAATAATACCGCATTAAAACTCGAACGTCATAACCGTATTATAACTTTCAACACTGCCGCGCGAACTGCACTGACTCGATCCTCGGTCGGTTTTCGAATCGCACGAGTTTTACAATTCCTATAACCAGTTTTACGCCAAAAGATGATGAATGCAATTAGGAACTGATAGTGACTTACAAACTTTTCGAGTTGCACTTGAAAATTGGAGTCGGGCCAAATCGCAATCGACCCGGTACTGGAACCAGTCCGAGTGCGATTTCATACTGGAATTTCATTTTTATTCTGCAGATATGCATAATACTGTATAATTTTATTTCGAGTTAAATTCTTTTGGTATTTTAATGAGAGTTTTATTTTCTTGCACTGCGTATATTTTAAAGTTTGAACTACGATCCACACCTTACAGTATATAAAAAGGGTAACAAAAGGTTTGAAAAATTGCATCTTATGAAGTAGTGTTTGAGCCATAGGTAGGTTCAATGATTACTCTATTTGTAATAATGTGTACCTACCTAATAATAATATTATGCATACTGAAGATAATCAGTTAAGCACGCTTGATCTGTACAAAAACTGTAACATCCTAAAATGTATACCGTGTTTAAAGCAAATAAATAAATTTGAATTTGAATTTGAATTTTTTCGATGATTTGAGCACATCGTAATTATAATTACCAGGTCTATTATGACCCCAACGACAGGCTTGAGCCTATCTTGAAATCTGCAATTAAATAAAAATTTAAAATTGATTAAATTTTCTAAAGTATGACGATCTGGTGACCTTATTGGAGTCCTCGAAAGTATTAAATTAAATTGGACCGCCGCCGCCGCCCCTTTTCGGCAAGTGTGAGCATGCGTAAACTTTTTAAATTGACATGACATTGTGTTTGTGTTTTTCACTAGACGACCGCATAGTATCGGAAGGCAACATGTTGAATATGACCCGCGCGTCCCGGCACGACGCGGGCGTGTACCGCTGCGAAGCTGTCAACTCGCAAGGGGCCGCCACCATCAACGTCACCGTCAACGTCAGATGTGAGTCACGTGCCTTATCATTTATAACAGTTCAAAGTTCAAAATGTGTTTATTCGAAGTAAGATTTTAAAAATCACTTTTCGACGTCGAGGAGAGTTCAGATTTGGCTGTCTTCTGTGGAGAAGAACTCTCCGGAAGAAACTCCACAGGCGTTGCATCTTAACCACAGTAATGTTAGTTCAATGCATTGCCCATTTGATATCATGTCCTGCCTGCTTTGCCACTTGTTTAAGGCAGGACATAATAGATACTACAAATAGTGCAGGCAAAATAGTCTAGTTTCATCAACACGCAAAGAAAACTGTAACCACATCCAGAACAGAACATATCATGGTACTGCAAGACAAAGTTACTAGTATATTTTGAATGCGTGTGAAAGGGACCGATACATACATCACCCATGTTGTCAAAGCAATGTGCGATAATGCAACAAGAAATATATGGGACAGAAGACGGTACAGTGCAAAATTTGAAACCCATTATATTTTTTCAGATCCAGCGAGTATTAAATCTGTATCTCAAAATGGAATTGCGAACCCCAATGAAGATGCGACACTCTCTTGCACTGCCACTGGTGAGTTACCTGATTACAATCTGAAAATTATTAAAGTTTACTATTATTTATGTAAAAACTATTTTAAATTACTCTCACTGGACGTAATACATATAACGCCATGAATGACGTTACTAAAATTAAGAGTACCTATGTTCTATGTTGCATTGTAGGACGTTATTTCCCGATGTGGCATTTTACATTATAACATGTTATTTTATTACATCAAGCAAGAGTGCTTTTCTATAAGCTGTATACAATACATACTAGGCTACTTTAATTTTTATCGATGCATCTAGCACGCGATCAATGAATCAACATAAAGTTCCTGCACTTTAATTTGTTACACACTTGTACCTACTCAACTTCCTCCTTCATTACAGGCAATCCACTTACTTCAGACCACATCAGTTGGGAACGCAAAGACTACCACATTGACCCAGATAAACAATTCTTTGACGCTACCACCCAAACCAAAACCCTGGTCATAGAAAGGGCTTCCCGTGATGATGTTGGTAATTTCCAATGCGTAGTCAACAATGGCATAGGAGAGGAGGCCCGGCAAGAAGTCATGCTCATCGTGAAGTTCCAACCGGAGATGGATTCCAGTCCCACTCTTTCGAAGTCTGCGTCCAATGTTGGACAAGTTGGAAGATTGACTTGCAAGTATGTAAAATTTACATCTAATTATTTTTTTGTACTGGTGGATAAAGATAATGTGGTGTTATTTCAACTTCTTGCTATCAAAATGGTTATTTTAGGATAATAAATCTCTAAATAAAAATCCTATTCTTTTGTACAAGTTACATTTCATTGCACTTAGATATAAGAACTGATTGATGATTACTAACAGTTTGAGTCATTGTAACTTGATTTGAAAGTAAATTATTATTGTTCTATTTATTTATTTACTTATTTATTTCCTTTAACAATATATATTATTGCATTTATTTGTTTTTTATCTTCACTTTCTTGCCTTATTTATTTGGACATTTATGTTTGCATCACTAGAGTAAAATTTTACCAAACATTCTTCTCCGAACCATTTTGCGTTGGCATGTTCTAGTGTGAAATTACATAGAACATACCTTATCTTCATATAGACTATGGTTACGGACACAGAACATTTAAAAGAGGTTAGAAAGGCGATGTGGGCGGGGCCGGCGCGCCAAAACTATGAGCAAAACGCTCATACTTCACGCAAAGAAACGATCGCGCTGTCTAACTCACACATAGCTATAAAAATCTACATCAGTGTGCGTGCATGCGTATGATTCGTTTCCATTTGAAATCGCGTGATTGAGCGGCGCTATGATTGGCTAGATTTGAAATTGCAAATATGTGCGTAAACTTCATCTTTATTGAAGTACAGATGTAGTGGAGGTGAAAGGTGGGGTGGAATCGGCGACACCGGATTTCATACGGACGGCGCATTATCGCCATTCTAACCTCTTTTAAATGTTCTGTGGTTACGGATTAGTACTATTATTTTCTTCTGTGCTATGGTCTTAAAATCATCCATCCCTGGCAGATGCAAGGCGGTCCCCGCGCCGACGTTCACGTGGTCCAAGCACGGCGCCAAGCTGCCCACCAACACCTCCACCAAGTACTTGGCAGAGGTCCACCAGCTGGACCCTGTGACGTACTCGTCTGTGCTGCTCATCAATGACGTCACGTCCTCCGACTACGGCACCTTCGAGTGCGGCGCCAACAACGAACTGGGCTTCAGTACCACGTCTGTCAAACTGGATATTACTAGTGCACCCGGTAAGTACAATGTACATACAATGCACTACTTACTATTTTTGCTGAAGACCATGTAGAAATGTAGTGGTTAGATTGTAGTTTTTTAAAAAACAATTTTATTTACCTTATTTTGTATATCATTTATGTGGGTTCTAATCTAGTTAGGACCCGTTCTGCCGTCAATGAAACTGGGGTGTCGAAACTGAATAAAAAACTCACTCAAACAAAACATCTCTTATCCTTTTATAAATCCGGTTTCCATGAAAACATTCCCGGATACTTTTAAACATAATGGATTTGTATTATTAATACCTTTAAAATTCTTTAGAAAATTTAAATATTATTTTATTAACGAACAATATGTTTAAGAAAATCAAGACAAGAGATCTTTCTAAAACGGAAATGGGTTATGAATATTTCTAAATTACTTTCTGACTAAATTTTTACGAATGGGATATGATTGTTTTAGATCAAGTAATATCTGTAAGCGTGACGAACGTGACGTACAACTCGGTGACGCTGGAGTGGGAGCCGGGCTTCGACGGCGGACTCGCGCCCTGGTTCAGGATCAGATACAGGTAACTAGTAACTACAGTCAATACAATACAGACTTCCAAATATGGAGGTAATGTGAAAGTCTACGTCAGTTACAGTCGAACAATCCTTTAGACTTTCACGAATTATTTAGGTTGACAATGCAAGTTGCAAGTTTTACTGAATCGATTTTTTCGACATTTTAGAGTTTAATAGCAGGTCATTTGAAAGGATGATCGAAAATTCTTTGTTGTTTGAGTTGACCAATCGATATAGAGCGAAATTAAAAGCGAGCAACTTTCCAGAAAAATCTACGACGAATCGTACAAATACGAAGACGTGTCTCCTCGGAACGCCACCAGCTACACCATCCGCGGCCTCGAGCGCAACACTGACTACGTCTTCTCCGTGATGGCCATCAACAAGATCGGCCAGAGCAAGTACCGACCAGACGACACCAAAGCCACCACACTCAGTGAGTACTCTATATCATTTCAGATAATCATTTTAAAATGGGCGCATTAGACGTCGAGTTGCGGAAATAGGCCCGCCAATACCAATACCAGCTTATCATCGTTCTACATCTCTTATGACCTTTCAACTTATTTGGAAAGCTATTCAAATGGGGAATTCATCTTCCCTCTTTTATATGTAACGATACAATTAACGATTACAAGAAAGAAAGAAAGAAAGAAAGAAGTATATTAAGTGTACTCGTATTTCGTTTCTTTCGTTAACTGGCAAGGCATATTAGTTTACTTATACTTGCTTATACTTACTTTTATATTTCTTATCTAAACTTGTATCGTAAACTATTTCTAATATTATGTTAAGAGTAATAAAATAACTTTAAAAGTTTTTTGACTCATTCTTTGTCTGGAATGAAAAGTGTTTTAGCTTATAAAATTGTATGTGCTTTTCAGTTTTACGATCCCAAAGTCTGTTGAACTGAAAATGAAACTTGTTATCAATCCAAAAGCAATTACAGCAAAGACAGGCTAGGAGTAATATTGCAGTAGGTAATTTAAGTTTTAACGAAAATTGAAATTCATGCGTGACATAAAATAATCTTCTGCCAATTAAAATGCAAATCCCAGACAATCTAAGCGAAATTGATGTAAATTAAGCTATCTTTCTTAGAAATTACAATATTTATAGCTTTCTGAAAATTTGATTATTATAAGCTACATATTTGCAAGATTTAATATTTTAACTTTTGAGTTAAAGTTTACTTTATTTATTTATTTATTTGGGATAACAACAGCATAAATATAAGATTAAAGTTATACATGTTTTAACGTTTCGTTGTAACGTTTTGTTTTATAACGTAATGAATTATTGATGACGGCCCTTTTAAATTTGATAGTGTTCTATGACTTTTTTTAATTTCTTAAGTGTATTTAAATACATTCTGGCATTCCACGCTGCATCAGACGTAATCCCATCATCAGTACCGTCCAGCTCTGAGGAGTACAATTCATACCACGTGCCGGGAGTGTTTATAATAACTGGCACGATAGTTGGTACGGCCCTCATACTGCTCAACGTACTGCTGATCGGATTCTGTCTGCACAGGCGGACCAACAAGAGGATCAGAGGTTTGATCTAGTTCATCTTAATCTGTATTTTTAACGGACATTTAAAGAAATTAGACACTCGATTGGTCTTTGGTTAGTCTTGTAAATTCTACTACAAGCATAAAAAAGTACATTCGCACGATCTTGTGCTTCTAAATTAGTTTTGAAAGTGTACTAATTTTATCTTTAATGTCCGTTAAAAATCACATTAGATGTTTTTTATTAGGTGTTTTATATAAGTTGTTTTTTTATGTTGCAATGTTGATGTCTTATGTGAATTTGATACTGCGTGTTCACAAATATTAGTTTGAACCAAATAAGTTTTCATATTACCTAAAATGATTTCAGTTTTTTTTGCAAGATTATTGAAAGTATCAAATTCACATCACCAGCTTCTTTTTTCTTTCGCGCCTAATTTGTTTAATTTATTTTGACTTTTAGCGTCGTCCGAGGTAGGGGAGCTAAATGTAGTAACTTCTACTGAATTGGTAGAGACGTCCGAGGTGCCTCGCTCTGTGGTAGTGTACGTGTGTGTTGCCGGAGCCTTGCTAGTGTGCGTGAACGCCGCTTTGATCGCCTGTTTTGTGTTTAAAAGACGCGCTAGACGATTAAAAGGTTAGTTTTTTTTTTTTTTTTGTGCTGCTTTTAATGTCGTTCGTGTTGTATGTTGTTTTTGATTAGAATTTAATATTACTTTTTAGTTTGTGGTTTAGCGTTAAGTGTACTTTTTCTGGGTAATTTCATTAGTTATATCAGTAATGCTGCTTTTCGTTAATTAGGCTAGATGTGATTAGTTCAATTTTAAAACAGAAATCAGTCACCTCAACCACTCAACCACTGTGTGCTAGTGCTTTAGAAAGCACTAGTAGAAATTGTAGCGTTGAATAATTTCGTTGAGCTTGTACGGTGACTTGGCGGTGAAATTGGTAGTGCGCCTGTACGGCCCGGATAGCCAAGAAGATGCGGGTTCGAGTCCCTGTCCAAGCTAGATGATTTTCATTTTTCGCTTCGATTAAAAAGATATAGTAGAAACCACTCACTTCAAATTTCGAATACTAATTATAATCTTTTATATTTTTAAGCATTTATATAAATACGTTAGCCCTTTGCATCAAGTATTTAATATCAAACAAAAACCTAAAATTTCTAATGTAAATCTCTAAAATTAAAGCATCATAAATGTTGTCATTGTCTGCAAATCGTAGGTGGTAAAGAGTGTCTCCATTAATATTTATGCCCAGTTTAGATCACTCTAGCTTACTAAATATATTATGTTCAAGAAGAGCTATGAAGAGATTAGGCGATTATTATTATTATTAAATGTTGTGATACGTTGTTGTCATGGTCTAAGAAAACAAGGTCTAACCGTTAGACCACGTGACTGACACAGGCTTACGTCATTTTGCTCTGTTCATCCTTGTCTATTACACGCATTCGACAAGGATGAATAGGCAAAATGACGTAGAAATGACGTAGGCTCGTGTCAGTCACGTGGTCTAATGGTTAGACCTTGTTTTCTTAGATCATGGTTATTGTTGATTGTACAGAGCAAGCGGGGCAGGCGTCCAAGTCGGCGACGATCGAGATGTACGCGCCGTCGTCGTACAACGACACGCTGACGGGCGAGACGCTGAGCTCCGTGAGCGAGAAGTCGGAGACGTACTCGCAGGACGGGGAGCCGCCGCCCGTGCCCGAGGTGCCCTCCATGCCGCACCGACACATGCTTAGCCAGGTAACCGCCTCATCATCATCATCTCAGCCGAAAGACGTCCACTGCTGGACAAAGGCCTCCCCCAAGGATCTCCACAATGATCGGCCCTGCGCTGCCCGCATCCAGCGGCAAACCGCGACCCTCATCAGATCGTCGGTCCACCTCGTGGGAGGCCTGCTCACACTACGTCTTCCGGCGCGTCATCAATAGTCAATTTCAATACGTCATCGTCGATACAAAAGAAAATAGGACGAGAGACTTTGTACAATTGGTGATAATCACGTCCAAAATTAAGCATAACAGTAACTGTTCCAAAGACTAAAGTCCCTCCTGTTACCAGACGGACGCGTACATGCTGGAGGAGCAGGGTCTGCAGGGTCTGGTGCTGCCCCCCCCGCTGGACTACCCGCCCCCCAACTACGCGGCGTACGAGGGGGGGGAGCATGCACGCACACTGCCACACGCACACAGACACAAGGACATCGCACCACACGGCACGCTGGGCCGCAGCGCGGGTGAGTAAAAAAAAAGAAAGAAAGAAAACTCAAACTCAGAAAACCAACACACACGTTCGCACACACCTATACATATCCACAAAAAGCTCACATACAATCAATTACAAAACATACTAGTACTGTGTATAGTTAGAACTACATTTATTTTTAATCCAAATAGCGTGGGGCCTGGCGTTCCGTCACACAGGTCAATCCTATTACGGTCACCAGGCTCTCACATTCTTATTATAAGATACTACCCTTGTCTGATTCAAACTTCGTTATCAGGTCACATAATATGCCTAGCCTAATAAGACAAACTTGATTCAGTTAGCCGCATTAGCTCAATGTTTATTAGTCACTTCACACACAATATTTTGCGCGCAGGTTTCTTATACTTAATATTTTCTTACGACGTTGAATAAATAAACAGAAAAAAGAGCAGCAATTCCCTGCTAGTGCCAGCGCAGCAGCTCTAACTATAGTGTTTACAGGCAAACAACACTACGTGCCGGCGCCCAGCCCGATGCCGCCGCTAGACGGCTCCTACTTCAACATGGCGTCCGACAGATACCTCAGCTACCCGCCGCTCATTGGAGACTATCTGCAGCAGGTTGGTGGCTATTGGTTAATATTATACAATAAGCTGGCTGCTATTGGTGGATACAACACTACATGTCGGCGCCCAGCACGATACCGCCGCTAGACGGCTCCTACTTTAAGCTACCCGCCGCTCATTGGAGACTATCTGCAGCAGGTTGGTGGCTATTGGTTGTTGATATTACAGCAGACTTGTTGCTATTGATTAATACAACATTTAGTGCGGGCGCTGGGTCCAATGCCGCTTCTAGACGGTCTTTATCAACATGGTGTTCGACAGATAGTTAACTACATGCCAAATTTTTGTATCATCATCATTGTTGCAGTCGAAAAAGTCCTGTGCTAAACAAAACCCCTCCTTGTGATCTTCACAACAGTTCTGCTTCACCTGCATCCAGTGGTTTTAATGCAATTCAGATCATCTATTCCAGAGATAAGACCAACCCACTAGATTGATTCATCTTATTGTGCTTGCCAATTAAGAACCTTTATACCCAAACGGCTGTCAATTATATGCATTGTATATAGCCATAGCCATTTAAGTTAATTTCTGATATGACAATGAGCATAAAAACTATAGCTAGCCCTCAGTTACCCTTTTAGCCATCTCAAGATGCCCATTTCAAGCAAGCACAAATTGAGACCAACAAAGTATTCTCCAACAAAATGTAATGCTAACCTTCCTTACCTCCGTTGTTAGCAGGCGGGCCGCACGCCGACGCCGCCGACCCAGTACAGCGCGGGTGTTCCCAAGCCAATGATGATCAACGGAGCGGTGGGCTCGCCCGCGCACCAACCCAGCCCCAACCACAACTACAACATGGACGGTGAGACCTCACATCATTTCAGCCGAAAGACGCCCACTGCTGGACAAAGGCCTCCCCTGTGATCTCCACGACGATCGGTTCTGCGCTGCCCGCATCCGGCTTCCCGCGACCCTCACCAGATCAACACCACCTCACAGTTACATACAATTGACTCTGTGGAAGTCCATATTGAATATTTGCTGTTGTGATGAATCTTTAGTGATTTTTTTTTTATTCTCAATGTCGAAGTCAAAAAGCTTTATTGGAAGTAAAATTTTACAAAACCTTTTTCGATGTCAAAAGTAAATAAGTACCAAGGACCATAGCTGCTGTAATATGGTCGGTCGTTCAAAGATGATGATCGTCTGTGCTGAAGAACAATCAGATGAAACTCGTGTACTATCTTTTCAAATATGCATATGGTTCAAGAGAAACACAACAAAACCAAATCAACTTAAAATTCTGTATCATACTAACAGAATTTGAAATGCAATAACACTGTAACTTTATGGAAAAAACTCAGTAACATAATAATGATTAAAAAAATATCATACATGAAAAATTCTGTCGCGAACAAGAGACCCATAAAAAGCCAAACCCGCAAAATACTAGACTATAAAATAAAAACACATCCCCTACCGTAATAGAAGACTAAATGGTAGCGTTTGTTGCAGTGTCTCTGGACAGGCAGTCAGCGGGCGGCACCCTGAGGAGGCAGCGCCTGGAGAAGATGGCCGTGCCGCCGCCTGACGTCACTGTGCTGCATCAGGGGAACTGCGCTCAGGTATACCACTTCTTCTTCTTCTTTTCGAGTCGACAGGAAACTCAGACATTCTCGACCCAAAACCCAGCCACTTGAATAGCGTCGTCAGTAGCCTTCTTCAAGTCCTCTCGCGTGCAGGCGACAGGACAAGAAGGGTAGCTTATGAGATGGTCCATTTTCTGGGGAACCAAACCTCACCTACACTCCAAGTTGGAATTCTCTATGGAAACCCCATCGGTATAAATTATCCCTAGTCCGACCCACCTGGGTCCGAAGTCTGTTGAGGGATTTCCAGATAAGGCATGGCTGTTTATAACCAGGGGGGAGACCCTCAGTTATCGGGACAAATGGGTTAGGAAGGGAGACACTATTCCGCCAAAGCTCAACTCTCGCCTCTGCTGGGTCGACTGTTAAGGGAATACTACTTATAATATGTACATATATCATTTACAGCGTCCCCACCGAGGGGATCGAACCCAACCTATCCATTTGAGATGAGAGCCAGCCTTGATTGGCGTAATTTTTTTAACTTCAGATGTTGTTAAGTATTAAAAAGCCGGTCAATTTGATAAAGTCAGAAATCACAATGACTATTTCGTCGCAAATTTGTGCAGGATTCTCTACGATCTTTTCCTTCACTATTAAGAGCGCTTCCACCGCTCAATATTCAATTAGTATTAGCCAAGTATTAGCAACATACCCACAGACTTAACTAGGTAGGCCTAAACTTGACTAAATAACAACTTGCAAGCAAGCTGCCAGCCATTATTGCTTTTACACCTTATGGTTTACTGTCACAAGTGCGATACAAACACAGCAATGTAGTTTGAATTAGTGTCTCAATAAAAAAGTGTGCAAGGCTTAAAACTAAAGCAAGGCTCACAACTCCATTCGTCTTAAAATCCACTCTTTCTCAATCTAGCTACAATCTTATAGAGTATGTAACCAACTAAGTAACCCTGCTCTGCTAGTAAATTGAATCTCCCTGAAGTAATGTGTCAAAGTGTTCGATAAGCCAGATGAGGCTAATTCGCCAAATAATTTTAGTGCTCCCAGTAACTACCTTCCCCATTACCCATCCATCACAGGGTGTGATAAGTACGTAGTGTGTGTCCACTAAAGTAGGTACTATTTTAAGAATAGTCTAGCTAGTGGTCTGCTTTTTATGGAAATTTTCGGGAAGATCTAAGATGATTAATTTTCCATTTTCTGGTAGAAAAGACGAGAGCACATTTTATTTGTGAGATTGTTATTTTATTTGAAAGCGAGCAAGCAGACTGCCAACTGAAATTATATTTCCCTTATTAGTTGAGCTTATTAGTTGAGAGGTGTTGTCATTGTGTCTTCTTCATGGTTTCACCTATCAACCAACATTTTATTGCAATGTGTTCAGCCATTTAGCGTGAAACAGACAAATAAAGTTACTGTAATATTCATAACATTCATTTTTATAATACTATAGTATCTATCCGCCCGAGACTAAATTTGTTTTTCGATTCTTCACTTGGGAATGAGATATTTTCCCACTGTAAAAAGTTGTATTTGTTACTCTCTGGTTTTTAATCAAACTTGGTGCATATTTTTTTTCTTTTTAAACAGGTCTGTTGCATAGTTTCAGTATGAAAGAGTAAAAACAACACACTTTTACATTTATCACATTAGTATGGAAGTTAGGATAAAGACTATTTCTGTTTGTCAATATGCATAAAGTCACTTCTCTTTCCCGGTGGGGTAGGTAGAGACTATGTAGAGACCACTTCCTTCCACTTGCTACGATCCAAACACACTTGTTTCGCTTCATCCACATTCATTAATCTCCTCATGCATGCTCCTCGGTTTAGAGTACTCCTGACCCGACCTTTTGTCAGAACGTCCCCGATTTGATTTTGAAACGTTCGTCTTGACCCCTTCCAATGCCTCCTCTCTCTTGCCTTACAAATCTGTTTAGTCAATCTCTCTTCACCCATGTCTCCTCGGAGTGCCGAGTTTTGTAACAAAAATAAACGCGCTCGATATCGAGAGCGTAAACGCGATTTTGTATGGAATTGAAAGTACGCCATCTATTGAAAGTTCGCTGAAGCAAAATTTCTCCATACTAAATGCACGTTTACGTTGTCGATATCGAGCGTGTTTCGTGAGTAAAAAACTCGCATTTGGCGCTCTGTTTGTCTAAAGGCATTTGTGTTGTTGCAGCACGGAGCGCCGCCGGTGAAGCAGCCGCAGTCGATCCTGAAGGACCCGTCGCGCCACAAGTACTCGCAGTACGGCAGCCCGGTGTCCGCCTCCACTCCCCAGAGCAACTCCAGCCAGATCCTCACCGTGCAGAACCTCGCCTCCGACGCGCCCCACTACGGGACCATTAGGAAAGAAAACAAAAAACAAAACGTTACCATAGACGAATCCTACAACAAAAGAAGTGAAACACACGTAGTGTAAACGAGTTGGAGAATACGGAGAACTTTATAGTGAATCGAGTGTAAGACGGAGAAGCAAGTGTAATGGATTGTGACAGTGATTGTTGTGGATAATACGAATTATTGTTGATGAAAGCTTAGAAGTGTTGATCGAGTGACGTTGATGTTGTATATAAGTGGACTAGTTAAAATTGTAGATAGAATTAATTAAATTCATTGAATGTGATACGAACGAACGAACTTTTAAAGGTGTAGTCCATGATTAGATAGACAAGACATTTGAATATGATGAAGATTATCGTCCGCGGGCGATGTCTGGTTGTAATTTAACATTATTGTTCGACTGACTTATCATTAATAAAGTAATGTAACTTTAGACAACGTACGTCCAAAATGACATAAGTTGAAATACGACATTTTTAATTGTCCAATTGTAATAATCATATTTTAGATTTATATTTAGGTACTAATTCAAAAATATATGATATGATTTTTCGATTTATTCGATTGATTAATTGAAAGTTTAACGATTCCCGTGATGGATCTCCTTTTTAATTAAGTTTTTAGATATTTGTCATGTTAGGGATATTTTACTAAATTTTAATGGGAAAATTTTGAATTTACCCGACGAGAGTCGTCGTTGTTTGTTTGAGTGTCAACGTGGTGAAGCGCATTTATTGTTATGTACATAATATCCTTTACGTGGAACACTGTGCCACTAGTGTCAGAGGCTTTGACTGTATTTTAGTTATCATGAACTAAAGCATGAACTATTCCTCAAAAATCTAAAGTGTTTGCTTACTTTTTCATACGATTTACTCTAAATCCTGTTTCAATATCTTCTTTCTTCCAATATAGTGGTACGGTGTTTTCGCAGCCAACATTATGTACTGCCGATTTCATAAATTACTATTTACATTTTGTAAATTTATATTTTTAAGAAAGTTTCCTTCGCATTTTTACCGAAACGTGTAAATAAAACAAAATAATACTCAATCGCGAACTGACAATAATAATAAGTTTTTTAATTAACTTTTAATTTATATCTCCGCTTAGACCTGTAAATATTACAATGTAATTCTTAAATTAATAGCTTTTCTACTCCAAAATTTAATCGGTTTAATACAGATACCAAAGTTTTATTAATTTTTATTTTAAGTTATTAAGCTACTTAATTATTTTTATTTTTTATTTATGTCGAATATGTAACAAAATAGAAAATTTTAATTATATTAAAACATGATGATTGGTTTAACTTTAAATATTTTTAGAAACATAACAAAAGTTATGTTTCATTAAATTATACAATCCATCCATTGATATAAAGAAAATACGATTTTATAACCACAAAACCTGTTACAATTCGAATTTGAATAAAAATCTAATGAAATATTTTGTTTGTTTTATTTTATTTTATTTTATTTTATTTCACTTGACTTATGATTCACGAACCCCAATTATTGAATACATATCATAAACCTCGATTAATTGCTTTATTTTGGTTTTTGTTTGAAAATGTGTGAACTGAGGAAGTGCCAAGTGTAGGTTGTTCAGTAGTCAGTTGTTTTGCGAGTTACAGTAGATAGGCCTCGTAGCTGTGTCATACGTCCTTCTTACTATAGAAATACAATTTTAGAAAAATATAAAAAACTGTGCCTTATACTTTTACGCCATTTTGAGAATAAAATATCACTTAACGTATTGCCAAACTAGACTAAATCTAATGGAACTACTTTTAGGTGTAAGTGTTTACTTTGAAGGGCTAATGTTTTATTTTATATATTATGTAATTAAAGTACGTGCTACTTGACAGGTGACAAGACTGATTTTATTCCCAAAGTCTTAAAAATAAAATATTTTATTTTTTATTTTTCAAATATATTTTTTAAATGCGTTAAATAAGGCCCTAAACTACTTTTTGTTTTAAGTACGATGGTGTTTGTACGGTCAGCGTACATAATCTCGAGGCGGGCAGCGCGTGTAACCCAGATTTAACATTTTTGCCGAATATGCGTCGCTGCCTGGCTCGGGCGATGATCGCTATTTTATAGTTAGTTACGTCAAGGAACTCGAACAAATAACATTATATTATAACATTTTTTACTATATTTTCAAACATTTATTAAAACATTATATTTTTAACAAATTCATTTTAATAATTAAATTAACATCCCACACACCACCCTCCAAGGCCACTCGTAGTCTCGGTTAACGTCGCGCGCTACGGGTGTAAATGTTAGGGGCGCATACCCTTACAGTGTTTTTTTTCTCTTATAATGTAAAAATAGTTAATTTCCCCATCCCAAAACATTGTTTTTCAACTTTTTTGAAAGTATTTTTGAAAAACCAAGAGCTTGTCATTATAGAGGTAAGTGCTAATCGAATGTTCAAAACATATTGTCAATACGGCTAACGTAACTCAAAATAATTAAATTAATTAAAAATGTCAATGTTAAATATTGTCAGTTAAATGTTATATTATGAACTATGGTTGTTTAAATGGTAATTAATGGCAAATACCTTATTTTAAATACGTCATAATCAGATGTTTTCTTTATAATTTTATTTAAACTAGAGATTTTTGTTTTGAGTCCGAGAATTAGTTACTTTTACAAGTCTTAAATAATAAATAAATACGAAATTTTTAAGAATATGCGTCATGTTCACGGTCATTGTAAAATATACCCACATTATAATAAAATAAGGTTGTAAATTGTTCGATAATTCCAAATGTGACTTTGATATTACATACATAAAGCTCATGATTGTGTAATCAGCATAAATTGAAATAAAGCGTATATGTTAAAATGCAGTATTTATTTTAAAATCCTTGTAGTGAAGTCTTACAACCTTCTCTCAAGCTCACACATAGGACCTAAATTTGATATTATTATCATTATCAAGATTACCAACGTTTTATATTGACATACTAAAAACATACATAAAAACATTTCAAATTAATGTCTTTCTTTCTAACTTTATTAGACGTATAATGTTAATTTATTTGTAGAGAATTCATGCTGTTAGCACAGAAATGCGCTGAGATATTTCGAAAGATAATAAGATTTCCATGAAAATGGCAATGAGTTCCTCAAGAAATAAAATAGTTCCTAAATTAGACATGACAAATTTTAATAATTAACGAGGCTGCCATCGCTTTGCTTTCTCTAGTTAGTGCGAAAACTCAATCTTTGAAGCTTCGAAAGGCATTAATATTCTATTTCGGTCTGAACCAAAATCTAGCGCTAATAGGTATGCTAAATACAGGTCTAACGTCAAACGCAGATACCAGTGTGTTTGGATAGGGCACACGCGAGGCACGAGCTCAGGCGTATGTTAATGGGAGATTTTCTGACAGCTTCAAATTAAAAAAAAAACGAGCGTTTTTTAGGATTTCCATAAATGACGCTAGTATAATAATGAGAACATTGAGATTTGTTGTAGACTTTTTGACGATTTTTGTCGGATTGACATGGTTCTGACTGAGATTAAGCATACAAATATTATAAAGAGGAAAGATTTGTATTTTTGTGTGTAAGTATGTTTGTAACGAAAAATTCTTTCGCCATTAGAAAGCTATATTCACCCTGAGTAATATAGGCTACCTTTTACCGCGGGAAAATGCCTCATTCCTACGGGAAAAACTGTAAACGCGGGCGGAGCCGCGGCGGAAGGCTAGTTTTAGGATAATTACTTAGTTGATTAATTTAAATGTTTTTTATTTATTACCTCACTATTCAATAGTGCCATCTGTTGGCCCGTTTTTTAAGAATTTTTTTACTTGATTCGCTACTGGAAAACTTCCCATTCGTTATTGACGTAACAACCTCTTATAATTCGATGGAGCCGGCTGCACGCACGAAAAAACATAACGCAATGCGGCGTTACCACGCGGCTGAGGCGTTCCATTTAAGTCTTGAAGTGCAAACGAGAGCGCGGAACGAGCGACAAAGAGGCACAATCGTTGTCACGTTCAACTATCGTCAGTAAACCGACTTTACAGACAACCGCTTTCTTTCAACTCATAACATATCTCTCATTTGAAAGGCTGAAGCTATCAAAACTTTATCCACCATGATAACCTAAAGTGTTAGTTAGACAACTTCACTCGTGACCAAATGTTTTTCGCTTTGCTTAGAAAATGAAAAAATATAGAGCGTTAAATGTTACAACACCTAAACATGACGTAGGTATTTATATAAAAAGACAAACTACACATCGACACACAATTTGATTCTAAAAAAGATACGCGACAAGCAGTCCTCCTAGACAACATAATATTATAAAGATAAAGATAAAGATATTTATTTGCTTTAGATATGGTAGGTACATAGATGGTAACATAATTCATTGCAGATAGTAACACATATCTAGCCTATTTATAAAGCATGCAAATGTCCAATAAATTATAATTTAAACTATTAATTAATTACACATCATGCATAATTTACATTCATGTTCTTTAATGGAGTAAAAAGTGTGTTGCATTAGCCAAGACTTCATATGTTTTTTAAATCTGCCTAAAGGGCTTATACATTTAAGGTAACACGGTAACCTAATCCACACCTTCACGCACATTGCATAGCAGTTGTCTCTAAATCTTGCACTCTTTGGAACTACGTCATAGATTAAAGCATTAGGATTTCTAAGATTTCGATTGGTTATGTCTTTAATTTTTGTAAAAAGATTTATGAATGGGATATTTATGAATGGGAGACGTCACGCTACAAAGTTTTTGTAAGTATTCAATAAAAATAAACAAAAGCATTTTTTTTGAAAGAATATGGGTTCTGTCACATGTAAAATTATCTAAAAAAATCTGATTCTGCATTCCGCTATCAGCTCGTGTCTCGACCCACGCTTGGTGCACGGTTTGACTCTATATTGATATGTTAATGAAGCGACGAAGCGAGGAGCTACCCACTCCCACATGCAGCATGCTAGCAATGCGAACACCTAAAAACGCAACACAGTTCTCCTAAAAACGATTATCCTAACTGCACTGGTCTAGTCTTTCTTTATTTCTAAAAAAAATTGTTTCGGTATAGCAACTGCTAATTTTTTTAAATAAAAGTGATCAAAACTGTAACTGCGAACAGATTCATTATTGTTTTTATTATTCAACAAATATAATTTAACTTGCTTGGTGATCCAGAGGGGCTATCGCTGCTAGTATAATTAATGCAGGGTGCGGGAAGGCTTTGACGTAGCTTTGATTTGGCCTCAGTTGGTATGATTTTGACTGTATTTGTGTGTATACTGTATTGCTTTTATAATAATAAGTAAAACTTTTAAAAAAAGGAAAAGTGTAGGTAGACTATATAATAAAAATACCTACTAAAAATAGTTTAACAACTTTATAGTCGTGAATTAAGTATCTGTCACAGTCTGAAGAAAAAATACCTCATAAAATTAATTTAAGTACGGTTCCTAATCAAATGTTATCTTTGATTCAATCTTGAAAGCTTAACTGCATTATTTCTACTCCGTTTTATAATTAGAACAAACGTGTCTCGTACATCAGTAATAAACCCCACTGCAACGTTAAGAGAAAATAAAAAGGAGGAAATGTTAAAAATATGGCCGGTGAATTGAGACCGCATTTTTTCAGGAGCTCAGTCAAAAGTTAATATTACCTATTCCGTTTGCGAACGTTCATATTCTCTTTCTGTTTTTGATCATATTTTGTGCCATTATTGAAATAGTAATACGATGATCTCATAAGGTAGTTGAATGTGATAAATAGCTGTACTCTAGTTATTTGTTTCATCAACCTGGCATTGTTAGATTTTCATGTATATTTTTGTGTCCTTATACCAAAATTTACACGGCTGGAGTAGGCAGTCGAGTTACTTGTTAGAGTACGATAGAATAATGGTCAGCTGAAGAAAATAACTTGGTAGAGTTATTTGGCAGAGTAAAGTCAATTTTATCTGCAACTGACTGCACTCTACCAAATAACTCTACCGTTTACTCTACTCGTATAATTTTGTACACGCGGCTTAATTAATTACTGTCGACTTTACAATAGGACAATTTATTTTTAATTTCTTATTACATAGAAAAGCCTGACCAGGTAATAAAAAATCTGTGTACCTATATATTTTTATGATTCTGGCAACATTATTCATTAAATATTCGTTCCAGTGCAATTCCGCAATTCGATTTTTTTTAATTTTCCGGAAGTGCTTTACGAACTACGAGTATGTATATATTTTTTAACAATTTGGCAACGATGCTCCTATTAGGCTCAAGTTTTTTTCTAACAAAAAGAAAGAAAGTTCAAGTTACAGAAATAAACAAAGTTTGCTCAATAAGGCAGGTGTGAATATTTTGTCTGATATTCCCAAAAGATTATAATATCCCAAGTTTCTAAATAGTAACCACAGACTAATTCTATTTAATGGACTCTACATATCTATATCAAGCCACTACAATTACAGCCTAAATTCACAGCCGGTAAGACACCTATAGGTGAGTCTTCTGCGCTAAAAGGGAGGTGTATCCATAATAATTAGATAGATAGATAGATAGATGAAATCTTTATTGACTCAAAAGATACAAGGCAGAAGAATAACATAAATAGCACACATACAAGAGGAGAAATTATACAGAAATCAACAAAAATAGGTACATGAGCATGCTGCCCGCATCGTGTGAGTCAACGTGGCGCTGGCTCAGCATGTACTACAGTAAGTAGGTATACCCACCTACTGCAGAGCTGGTATTCTGCCAGAACCACACCTGTGTATGTGCAGTCCGCGGAACTACTACGTATACTATATTATAATATAATAATTAATTAGCGTTCTAGATTAGAAGTCCAGCCGCCAGATGATCTGGCAAAATGGCGCGCCTTTGGAGAGATCTGTGTCCACAGTGGACTGCCACAGGCTATTAACAGAATACTATAGATACATACCCGTAATGTTATGTGTTATTGTTTGATTCAAATAACAAGGTCATTTTTCGGTTTTGATGTATTATTTTGAATAACGAGGTAAACATAATATATTATAAAGTGTGTGTGTGTATGTTTGTAATGAATAAACTTAAAAAACTACTGTGCCGATTTACTAAATTCTTTCACCAATAGAAAGCTACATTCACTCTACATTAACATATGCTACCTTTTACTGCGGGAAAATGCCTCATTCCCACGGAAAAAACTGTTAACGCGGGCGGAGCCGCGGCGGAAAGCTAGTAAATAATAAATTAATTTAATTACATTGAAATTAATTCTAGTAGATTTACGAGTCAAACATTTACGACATAAAATAAAAATTATTTCTGTCAAGACTTGACTGTGCTATTGAATGTGCAAGTACCATTGCGTAGTCGTCGTTAATCAGTCGGTGGGTGGTAATAACTTAGCAATGAGGTCGGTTAAGCGATCGCTCTTCATCACGTGAACTTCTGACAGCAACTCGAATAAACAATTTACCTGCTTAGCTGACTCGGCGTAGATTTGTTATTAGCTTTCAGGGGTCTAACCTGAAACCACTTTCGCGTAAAGTCAAGTAACACGAATTTCAGTGACTTTTAGCCTCTCTACTAGCTGATGCTTGCTTAACGCAGGGTTTCAAGGCTGACCAACCTGGGGACAGAATTATTGATAATGACTCCGATAACGAATGATTAAAAATCTGTTTGCGCTTATTGTACTTCTTTTATGATACATTATGGTCGCATAGCTACAGCAACAACAACTTTGCAATACAAAGGTATTTTTGCCGCTACGATTGTCTAATGTGCTTTCGCACTGTTTGAAATGAGTGCGCTTTTGGCTGCAAATAAACTTGGTCATCGTGCGCAAGTTAACTTGAAACAGTGATTACATTCGTACATAGTAGCCAAGACCAACGTCTTTACGTGCCTTCCGAATCACTACATACCTAGGTATATTATTATGTTCTACGTTTAATATATGAGTGCTCTACCGGGATTCAAACACGGAACTTTCATAGCGTGAGCCAAACCTTTTACCACTCGTCCACGGAGGCTGTTTAAGTAATATTGTGTTAAAGTTACACGAACTTCAGTGACTTTCAGTCGTCCCACTATCATAGTGTACCGAACCGACAGGCTTCACGGGCTTAGACGACATCGTTTATTCAGATGAAGTATATTTTCTAAGTTTATTGGCGTAGCTGCTAGCTTTCTAAAGTGTATGTACACTAACATAGGTTAAACATTTAATAACGTGTGACAGTTGTCTTCTTAAATAAAACGCAATTCAGAATTTAAATTATTTATTTTACAAAAAAAATTTGGAAAGATCGTTTTTCCTCGAGTATTTTGTTATATTTTATCAACAAACAGGTAGAGGAGATTGCTAAAATGTCCGAGTTCAAAATTGCAAATCCCGAGATACCTAGATAAATAGTTTTTACGCATTACTAAGCTATTAAAACCGTTACAAAACATCATAAATATTAATTAATTTCAATATGGGCATAAGAGTTCGCTTCCTGGAATCCATTACGCTGGCTGAAAGCCGCGTCTGAACTCCAATCCATCAATGCGCTCGTCAATTTGCTTCGCCATAACACGGCTGAAAGCATAACGTTGTACGCAACGGAAATGTGCGTGCGCCGGAGTACGTCACCTGTACGTCATACTTTGGCTTGCATAACGGACATAAGCGTAAACCCCCAAAATTGGACGAAGCGCGGGCAAAAGCGCGGCAAATTTGGACCTAATACCTTAGGAGCTTCATTGGGGATTCCAACTTGGAGTGTAGGAGTGGTATGGTTCCCTAGAAAATCGACTCATTAGCTGCCCTTGTTGTCCTGTCGCCTGCACGCGAGGGGACTGGATGAAGGCTACTGACAACGCTATTCGAGTGGCTGGTTTCTGGGCCGAGACTTTCTGAGTTTGCTGTCGACTCGAAAAGAAGAAGAAGCATCGCAAAGATACGACGTAGGACGATGAGACATTTTTCCTTTATACGAAGGGAAAAGGCGATGTCGCGAAAATTTTGTGTAACTTACGCCTTACAATCAAACTCAAAGTAATTTATTCATCAGCTGATTTTTAAAAACACTTAATGACTTCAGAGATTAAAAAGCATTGTTCAAGCCGAGGCAAAAGTACTTATAACCTTTGCTCAGAAACATTATCTGTAACTACATTATGTCTCCTTGTTGAAATCGAGTGAGGTGGGATTTTCTGCAATGGAAGCTCGGTCTATTAGCCCTTATTTCAAATTAATGAACCATTATAAACTACGATAAACAATTGAAGAGGCGTTCCGACATGATATTAAACCGAACCGGCAGGTTGCGCATTGTGTCAAATGTGTGTTATTTATCAAAGAAGGCATCCCAGTACATTAATGAAACAGAAGGCCTTAGGTAGTCTGAAAGAAATTGATACCTTAGCAATAAGCTTAGCGTCCTCTCAAAATATTGCCTTTATAATATTAGTTCCTAACTCGCTGTCTTTTTTAACCAAAATATTTATTTAAATAGTTACATAATATATTTTTGTCAGATTTCTCCACCGTATTTTTAATAACTGTTAAAGGGACCAGATGATAACACATACATAATAGAGGTATGAGTTGTGTTGTATAATAAACAGCGATTGTACAGTTCAACGCAGCGAACCACGACGCGTGACGCGTGACGCGTGAAATCGATTGCCAAACGTGGTGATCATTTCCATCACTATTATGAATATTTAACAGGAGCAGAGTTTAACAACAGTTTCCAACAAATTTATATCGCTTTTTACTATTTATTCAATCAGATGCTACCGTCAACGTGATTAGAATGCTTATGCGATAATTTTTATCTCGGTTCATTTACAAGTAGTATGAACCTAAAACGAATAATTATTTTCTTAAATGAAATATAAAAAGAAGATGCACGCTCTCGTACAAAATCAAACGCAAAACACGGCACCGCGTCTACTATCAACTTATACATGCCTATACAGATATCGTACTGTATGTATAAACTATGTTCAAATTATGTTAAATCATTTACTCTCTCATTTTAATTTATTTACTCTCTTTTCAAGATCAAATCAACGTCAGACTATCTCTTAGAGCAACGCGGACCTTCCTTCCGGTACGGAAGGACAATCTGCGCCGTCGATTAGCGACTGAGACAAACAATGCCATGCTTGATTCTTTTTTTAAAAGCTTTTATTTAACTTGCAATGTATGTATGTATGTATGTAAGTTTGTTCGGGTGGAATCTTTGAACTCAATTTTGAAGTAGATATCTTCAACCTATTGAGCTGAAATTTTGTATACACGTTTAGTTTGGATGACAATGCACGATATGGTATGTGACGTCACTCTAAATCCAATATGGCGGGCTATCCAAGATGGCGGAGTATGAAAGGAAAGGGCTCGTTAAGAGTAACTTGAAAAATAATGTAACGTGCGATAGCATTTTATGATCATATGAATTGTATATAAAATGAGGTTATAAGTTGATATCATTAATTTTGACTAGTTTTGACGATGACGTTTTTAAAGCGGTGTTCGTGTTATTTGGATTGAAATTTATCATGTATTGAGTGTCACAGGGGGTAACCTATCACATTTTCGAAAAACTGATAACCGAATTTCAATATTCCGTAAACGATTCATACATTTTTCAATTTCCATTGTATGACTTGACATATTTTTAAATCACCACAATTAACACTTTACAGAATTATTCTTTCTCCGCACAACGTTATTCCGTTTTACGATTAATCTTTTTTACTAAATGCCGAAATCTCACTTAGTCTTTTTTTAAACGATAGATTTTTTTTGTTATTATTTTTATTATTCCGAAGTAACAATCATTATTTTTTATAATTACGACACATAATGTTTTTGGAGTTCGGGGCACCCCGACATCTGTCGGTTAGGTTAGAAGAAGGGTATGGCGGGCGAGGTGGGCGAGCAAAGCGAGCCCACCTCGCCCGCCATACCCTTCTGTTAGGTTTGACATGTACGCATGCCTGCTTGTGCTTGGTTGCATGTTTGCTTGCTTGCTTGCTTGTTTGCATGCTTGCATGCATGCTTGCTTGCTTGCTTGCATGCATGCTTGATGGAATACAGAATGTAAAATGGAGGAATTAAATTTGACCTTGCAATATAATGGTTCAATTGAGCTATCGCACATGTAAAAAAATGGTTAATGATGACATGGATTTTCGGTATACTGGTAAATAGTGTAGCGGAAATTTGAAACATTGGTTGACAAGTAAAAAGGTCAATAAAAACTCGGAAACATTAATACAATGGAAAATGTTATTTCGGACAATAAATAAAATTTCCAACTGATAAATGTCAAAAAGTTACCGGAATAACAATATTCGGAACAAAAAATATCGGAAATACAATAGGTAACCGTCACAGGGGCTTATTATTACGATAATTCAATTAAAAGCTATTCAAATGCGAAGCAATTGGCGTTGCTATAGCGATCCAGTTAGGTAACATGAGTAGAGTCGAGCTAAAACAAATCATTTCATAGCAAGCTCAATAGTCAAGTAAAATCTTTTTACATTAATATTTTTTTCAAATATTAAACTGCTTTTGAAGTTTATCTTGTAGAGTAAACCATTTTTTCACAAATCATAATATATTCTTTATAACTTTTTTCTATAGGGATTTGAACCTGGGACCTTTATACGGTAGCATGAATATTTTACTTCCGCTTGTCGGCTGAAGCTGATACTAATAACAAATTCTACCGATCATACAGAGCCGCATCTAGATGTACGGCCGCAATAACCTACATATTCCTTATTCCATTTCTGTGAACTACATTCCAGCCTGTATTGGTTATCATTGAGAAAATAAATAATAACTGGACTAACATTTCCGAGTGTACCTTTATGCCAACGAATAAAAACGTCTAAAACTAAAAAAAAATATACAAATATTATATAAGCACAAAATACATTTACAGAGTTGCAGGGGAAAATCATGTAATTGGCGGCCTTATCGCTTTAATCGATTTCTTCCAGCAAGAGTAGGTACAGAGGAAAAGAAAAGGCGGGTGTGGAATAAATACCAGTGTAAAATAATATTATTATAGCTTTTAGATTATGCTCAATACTAATAATAAACAAATGATACATACAAAATATGTAATAAAAATATTATTTTATTATAAGAACTTAATAATTAAATTTTTAGTTAAATTCATATGGGGCGTCTGCAAAAATTGTCCGTTACCTATTAATTGTGTAAGTAATTTGTGCAAAATATACTTGATCTCTAAAAATGTTTCAATATTACCTATAATGTAGACTAGACCCTAACATGTACAAAACATTCAGCCAAATCACTTTTGGATCGAATACCTAGCTAGTTTAAATTATGTATATGCCCAAAGATATAACCTAAACGTACTTACAAAAGAAAAGAAAAAAATCCAAAAGAAATACCTACCTGAGGTTGACTGGAACAAATCTTTGGAATAGGTAAGCCCTTGTAAATAAAACCCTTTAATTTTTTGGTGTCGAAATTTTGTATATTTTTTAATAAATTATTGTTATATATTTACGTGTACAGTAGCCAGCATAATAATATGCGGCTGGACATGTTGACTTTGAGAACGCCTGTATTCCCTAACGGTAGGGATTACGTAGTGCAAATGTCCAACCGCGTGTGCTGGCTTCTGTACATTTTGTAAGTCAAACATAGAAATTTAAATTTCGTAGTAAAGTGCTACGATCGTAGCTGCGTAGCGCTACGAGAATTGTATCGCGCAAAACGCGTAGCGATCGTAGCCGAGACGTCGAACAACTGGCTTAGAATTAAAATAAAGGGAAAACATGGTGGACTTCTTTTTATAAAATTTCAAATCTACATAATATGGAAAATTAAAGGAAATACAAACGCCATAGCTTTGTATTGATATTTTTTGTACTAATTTTACTATGATTTACAGTGATAAATTAGTAATTAGTGATAAATAAATATAAAATGATTACTCGTTATAGGTATAAGATTGTACACATAATCATACAAAGGACATCTCATACAGAGAGACGACACAACAGCTCTGCTTCATTAACAGCTCATACATGTCCCCACCGAGGGGCTCGAGCCTACCCTGAAACCAGGGTGAATAGGCCTTAGTCGACCACGCTGGCCCAATGCGGGTTGGTCAACTTCACACACAACCCTTGAATTACTTCGCAGGTGTGTGCAGGTTTCCTCACGATGTTTTCCTTCACCGTACAGCTCTGCTTATTTCAGAGAAAATAATCTTACAGCAAACCCGAGTGAAACTCAAATAAAGATTTAAGTATTACAGTAAAAATCGTATTCCCATGATAAGTGCATAAAAGATGCTAACAAAAACTTGTACGTTCAATCCTCCTGGCTGACTATGATACTTACTGTGAAGCGTTTTCCACGAACAGTTACGAGTATATTGACTAAGGATTCTCCGGCGAAGCGACCATCGTCATAACAAGATATTTCAAAGAAAAATTTGTTTTCTAAAGAGTGATTCTGTGAAGCGTACAAAATTTAAAAGCTATTAAAGACTGGGATTTGTAAAGCAATACAAGAAGTATAAAAGAAATTTGGAGAAAGCTGATTTTAATTACTCCACCGATGTTATTTTACAAAATGAAAAACAAATATGATAAATATTATATTAATAAATAGATAAACATCACACAAATGGCCACTCGATCAAATACTAAGAGTTCCTTCACGGTATCGGAAAGCTGATAAACACACATTTATAAAGATACTCGTATACTTGAAAGGAATACATCCAACATAGGGCAAAAATACATCCAAACACAGAAATACATCCCAAACACAGGAGAAAAATAAGTGCTTCACACGAATTTTCATCCTGGGTGGGGTTGGAACCGCGAATTCAAACCCCAACCTTGCGCTTCGTTGTCAGGCGTTCTACCAACTATGTTACAGAGCAAGCTCTCGCTCCGCTAAACATACGAGTTGTTCTGCATTATTGCATAATCAAATGCACCGCAGCACACCGCACTGCCCATTTATTCAGACATCTACAACGCACAGTTAAACACCTATAAAATTTAATTGCGTATATAAAAACTCGATTAAACTGATCGCTTGTTCGTTCATTTATATTGCGGGGGTGAGGGGGAGCCGTACGGGGTAAATTTATTTGGTTTATCGCGCGTTTGAGAAAAAGTTGAATTGATGAGGTTTTTAATTACATTTTCATACTGGTATATTGTATCGGACTTTTTAACTTTTCAATCCAGATAAGAAGGTGACTGATGCGTGGTGAGTATAGGTTTAGCCAAACTGACAAATACAATCATGTGACGGGAAACAAAATATTAGATTTTTAAGGTTTTTACGAGTAAGTAATTTGAAAAACGCAGACTAAACTACGGGGTATTACCAAAAAAAAATTCATTTTTTTAAGATACTACAAGAAATATCAAATGAACAAAATGTTAAATGTCATTATACTTGGTTAGTTTAGACACTGGCAGTGAGCCGGCAGTCTCCTTGACGAAGCAGCCGAGACTGGAGATACATTACTGGAAACTCCAAACTTATATTATGAAATTCACGGTAGAAGTTGTCGAAACCCGGGGGCTAACTTTGCGCTTGCAGTTTGCGACCAACACAGACGAGCGATTTTAGTAAACAATAGGACAGTATTACTACTAAGGCGGTCAAAAAATTATGTTGTCCACTGTAACAGCGACAAACAGAAAGATAGATAGATAGAACATTTTTTTCTCAACTTAACACATTAAAGAATAACAAACACTTTGGAAAGTTACACATAACTTCATACTTAGGTAAATAATGAAGGTACACATATTTAGTGTTGTAAAATGTTCCAACGTTAAAAAATACTATTTTGATTTAGAAACCATAATATACCTATGTAAAAGTTAGTGTGCAGGCATGACGGCGGAGTTGAGAAAGGGTATTGAATACCTAGTTTATTGCTTTTTGTAGTGAAACAATATATTTTTATAGCTCAGTTCTCATCAGCGCGGCGGAGTTGTCCTTAGTAAGATTTTATTAATTATTAAGATTGTATATAAACAAAAAATAAAAACTGCAACTCATCCATACTAACCGATCTAAATATGAAAACCTATATACACTGTATCAATAAAGTTAATAATATTAGTTTCTATCTCTTTTCACTGTTTAGTTAACTTTTTTGTAAAGTTTCGTACAGAAATACTTGGTACAGAAATAGAATATACCATGGGAAAGGACATAGGCTACCTTTTATCGCGGGAAAATATCTTATTCCTACGAAAAAAAACTGTTTACGCGAGCGGAGAGCTAGGTATACATAATAATGACATTTATTTAAGTTTAAAATCTATCAGTCGCTCGTCTACCCGAAACTACGGTTATGAAATCAAAATCTTAGCATATCTTATCCAATTTAAAATGTTAAAATTCCATAACTATTCATTGCAGTTAAGTTTTTCAGTTTGTCTTGGGGCGCCCCCAGCATCTGGTTAACTTGCAAATGTCTGACATCATCTTTATTGGTCTAGCCAGAGCAGGTGGATTCTAGTGCTTACATTTGTTTTGTTTCAAAATATGTAGCATGTTTGAAACATGGTATGGGGCAAAATATCTAGGAATTGTGTTAAGTCTAAAACAGTAAATAAAACAGAAAATGAAACGACCCTATTTACTAACTGTGAGGAAAGTTGCAAGGATAAGCTTTGATCGAGTTCTTCTCTGCAGTAAGCTTTCTACGTAAGAAGCGACAAGCCCGAGAAGTTGTCAAACGCGACATAGTGACATTAGAGCCATAGTAGTTCTGTCAATGTGTCGCGTTTGACAGCTTCTCGAGCCTGTCGCTTCTTGCTTAGTAAACCTACTGAAGGCCACAAACAAAGTAGGTACATTAGGTGATGATGAATTTGGTAAAAATCACATTTATTTATTTATTTTATTTCTTATATTTATAAATCCTTGGATTTAATAAGGAGGACTAGATCCTTATTTCTGAATATAGGTAGGTACTATACTGCACACAAAAATATTGAGCCCGGAACAATAATAAAAGGGGTAGGTACAAAAGGCGGTATTTTGTAAGACAGTGATTTCTATCAACTCAAAATTATGTTTGCAACATCATATGCACAATTACAGGAACAGTAGTCGTTAATTATTTATTTTTACTTTAACCCTACATTATTCATTTCATTGCCTCCTGTCCTGTCCTGTAATTTTTTTGCCTCCACAACTCTTTTATTAAGATTCGACTACAATTAAAATTGGTTGACACGTAGGTACGTTATATGTCAAATAGAAAATTGAAAATTTGACACTACACTTTCCTTATTCACAAACGTTGTTTCTGTTAATCAATATTTCTATCCCTAATCATGATTTTGACTTTTTTTACCATATTTTTGTGTGAAAGCCTTCAAAAGTGTTTCTGTCCCTTTTCAACACTTAAATGTCTACATGTTTATCGAATCGTTTTGATTTGACAAACACCATTTTGTTGGAGTGTTGCATAATACGCCGCTTGTTTCTAAACTCATCAATAAAGCCTCTCCCCTCAAAGCGCCGATAAAACAACAAAAAACGCTTCCCAAAGTGATCAATTAAAATATTTCGCCACATTAATCAAGATGGGGAAATTGGATTTTGTTTGTTTTTGCACGTTTTTGTTTCGCTTGTGATTCGGACAATGTTTAAAATGTCGTCAATAATTTGTTTTTTTTTTAATAATAAATTGATTTAATTTCGTAATTGAGTGGTAAGAAAGAGAACGTGTTTTGCGTCGTAACCGTCGCCTGATTTTCTTAGTTTTTCTAACCTCATTCCCACGAGAAAATCTGTTAACGCGGCGCGGGCGGGGCCGCAGGGCGATAAGCTAGTCTACAATAGTCCTTAAAATACAGTTAAAATATAATATCTGCTATGTACAAGTATAATTAAATTGTTATAAAAATTTTAATGTAACGATAGTAAAGAAGTTACATAACAAAATGTAATTTTAATAAATTATTGAATCAACAAAAATCTTATCATTGATCATCATTGAGAGGTGTGATGGAAGCCAACGGCCCTAGCCACGTGGCCACCGATCACGCTCTCGTATCGCACACTCCAAATATTCCTGCTAAAATAAGATCGTAGTCAAAGTTCAGACAAGTACTATAATAAATTATTAATTGAATTGAATTAAATTAATTTGAAGCTCAGTAAGATATTTATGAGATTATTGACACGAGGAGTTTGCTTGTTTCAGCAGGTGCGTGCTCAGGTAAAATTTAACCAAGTGATAATTTGCATGAGTCTTATCAAGAAAAGAAGAAAACGTTCGTTTGTTAGTTTTTTTTGTTACATTGAAATGGAGCCAGATTTATGTAATTTTCTATATGAAGGTCGAGGTAAGATATCAGTATTTTTTGCGAAACACGTCAATACTATTGATTGTTTAATAATAATTGTTTTATTTGTGGCACATGCCCAATATTGAATGAAAATAAATAAATCATGTTTAAAATTTCCATTGGATCCTACATTTTTAACATACAAATTGAGTAACGTTTAATGTAAATAAATTGAATTATTGATAATGCTTGTGGGAAGTACATAAAATTAATAATTTTAATCAAATTGCCCAAATTAGTCCCTGCGCGCAATAATAAATAAAGATCGTGTTCTGATGTCGTCCAATTATTTCTGATATTGGTTCGTTGTAAGTATGATGAAGAGCCTCATGCAAACGTTACTGAAGTATTTTCAGCTTATTTGGACTATACAAAGGAGCAATACTCATTCATGTCGAGCTCTTTCACATTTGATCAGTTTTTATGTTTAAGTTTCTTTCTGTAAGTATGTAGTCCCTAAATTTTTCATTTTTTAAATATTAATTCTTAAAGTTAATCGTTGACCTTACTGCCCAACAACTAGAAGAAGTATTAAAATAGTGATGATGATGATCCTTCCGACTGTTTTCGGTCATTACCACTTCTACTCCTAATCAGTGGGGCGCTGCTAATGCACCCGAAGATGGCTTATATAGCCAATGTTTGCAGCGAACTAACGTGCACAGTATTACAATAGTATTCGTAATCTATAAGGCAATTCTCAATCAAGAGACAGAGAGTCAACCAAGGGCTTACCAGATAGATATATCTGCAACAATACGTCTTTTTTGGGCCATATTCAGAGACTAACAGTCGATCCACCCTGTCGTCGGTTCTACGTCACATGTCGTTCCGAAAATACATCTTCAGAACATCACGTTGACACTAAAATTAAAAGTTTGATTGACAAAGCAGCCTTTAGTAATAAAACCCCAGGACATCGACGATGGTTAAATAAAAGTCTAGTCTGAATCTAGAAGCTCGTCACGCGTTCAAAAAGCAATTCCCTCATTCCCGGCCTTATCGCTGTATAATTATCGTTTTATTGCGTCACAAATCAGGGCCAATAAAAACGACATTAAGCGGGATCTCATGCAAATCCCGACCGCGGCTGAGATGTGGCCCGGCCCTACACGGAATTAGATACCACACGAATTTTCGTTTAAAAAAAATATCTACGCTTGTTTATGAAAATCGACGCATCAACCTTCACCGGCCTTGCGGTGGAGCGGGGAGCGTAGGGTTCTACCCCAAAAAAGTAGTCATGCACCAACGCATATGACGGCGACTTGAAGAAATTTCAGACGATCGGAACATGGCTTAGCTCCTAGGTCGAATACCGGACTTATTTTGTTGTAATATTATTAGTATGATACAGTACATTCGAACTATAAAACATCTGAAACTTTCGTACACCAAGAATGCTATCTCAGTGGAAAAAAAACAACGTATCTTAAAACACTTTTTTATAGTAAAGTACACAAGTACCTACACTTCGAAGTTGTAATAGTTGGAAGTTTGTTATTGGCATTTTGTTTATCCTACTTTGACTGTATACCTTGTAAATGAATGCTTTTAACTTCCCAAATAATAATAAAATAAAATAAAATAAATAAAATACAGTTCAAATTAATTGTGCTGTCCTTAGAATTTTTCTATTTATACTCTAAACTGCTGTCATTCTTAGTATCTGTGACCGTTATGTATGTGACACTCGAGTCCGGACTGGAATCGCGATAATCGTTACCACAGTATTTAAGTGCAAAGTAGTTAGTAGCAAACATCTTAATTTGAGTATTATTTTGTTTTCTGTTTTTTTGTCAGTTTTCAGTCGCTAAGTCTTTGTGCGGCCATCCGATATTGCTTAGTGTTAATTCCGGGTGGATTTATCGCCTCGATTGCGAATATATTAGGTAGGCCGCGCCCGGCGTGCCAGGAAGAGTGCGCTCATTTATATTCTGTGGTCGGTTTAAACTACCAAGTGCACGGGCCGAGGCGGTTTAATGTATTTCTATTGGTTTCAGAAAAAAATACTTCAGCTGTTTTTGTTTTTTAAATTTTGAAAGATAAATGAGGAAACAAATGTCATTAAAAAAATTACACCAATTTTTAAAGTATTTTTTTATTGCTACCTAATCTGAGAATCACAAAGTCTAGTTATGTGTTGAGTGTTGGGCGCTTATTTGAATTATGTATGACTAGCCGCGGCTCCGCCCTAGTTAACAGTTTTTTCCGTAGGAATGAGACATTTTCCCGTGGTAAAATGTAGCCTATGTTACTCAGGGTGAATGTGGCTTTCTAATGGTGAAATAATTTTTGAAATCGGCACAGTAGTTTTTGAGTTTATTCATTACAAACATACACACACACAAAAATACAAATCTTTCCTCTTTATAATACTAGGTATATTATAATAATACATGACTACCGGATGTGTTTCAACGAACGCATGG
Source organism: Teleiodes luculella (assembly GCA_948473455.1). NCBI lineage: Eukaryota > Metazoa > Arthropoda > Insecta > Lepidoptera > Gelechiidae > Teleiodes > Teleiodes luculella. The sequence continues at coordinate 10,904,800 of OX419607.1, forward strand.
CGCGCTTAATATCACGATTTTTCTCTAGGTTAAAATAAGGATAATTGTCATTAAAAGATAGTAAAGGGTGGGTTTGATATATTTTTCAAATTACAATTAAAAAATGAATTGAATTATAGATAAAGCTTTTATTTTATTACATTGCATTGATTGTGAACTGTATTTTTTGTCATTACTGGTGAGCAAAAAAGTATAATTAACTAGCGACCCGCCCCGGCTCCGCACGATGCATGTATTATACATATAAACCTTCCTCTTGAATCACTCTATCTATTAAAAAAAACCCCATCAAAATCCGTTGCGTAGTTTTAAAGATTTAAGCGTACAAAGGGACATAGGGACATAGGGACATAGGGACATAGGGACATAGGGAGTATGGTTATTTTATCATGCGAGTGCAGGCGACTTGTAGCGTAGTGCGTATAGAATATAGACACGCGCTCTTGAGTGCGTACTCGGTACTCGGTACTCGGTACTCGGTACTCGGTACTCGGTACTATTATCTGAGCGAAAACGATGTGTACAGTGTACACACAAGACACACGAGTATGGCTCGCTTGCACTGGTGAGATAAACCGTTTGTATTTGTGTGTGTGTAAGTTTATGCAATAAATGGTTTATCTAGGTATCTATCTATTTACTATCTTATATTCTGTCATTTGGGACCGTACAGTCACGAGTATCCACCGGTAAGAAGAAAGCATGATCGACCAAGCTCGTCATGGCAGCGCTCTGTCGAGAAGGAAGCCCAGTCGGCACTCCGCACTGCACTGTTCTTATGTCCGTTTAATAACGGAGACGACCATGGTGCATAAACACATTTATGTCAATAAGTATATATTTTTTGTAAAATTTGTAAATAACTAATTTCTACACTAACCTGAACAATCCTTGCGGGCACGCACAGCACATGCAAGGTTGCAGTTTCCTCTCGTAATATTTCACTACACTTCAAAACCACACTTTATTTTCACAAATACGTCTTGAGATAGTAAAATGATAGTCAAACGTTAACATACAGCTACATTTTAAAGTATTTAAGTAAAACGTTAATTAATACCACTAGAACTACACTCGCTCGCTATGTCACATCCCAACGCGGTGAGACTTGAAGCAAGATTGATTGGACGCCTTTCGATCTACCCACGTACAGAAAAAACATCAACAAAACTGTATAGTAATTTCTATAGTTCTATTTAAGTTTTTTTTTTTCACCACCTACTTCTTTTAGTAAATTAATAAAAGAAACCATAATTTAATTTCATGTACAGAGGCCCGCAGAGATAGCTGACCCCCCTGCTGATCGCCATCAAGGGCGCCATCTATCGCTCCAAAGGGGCAAAGAAGAACGAACCAACGGCCAATAATACTTCTAAAATTTCGTAACTTACAATAAACTAAATCGTTAAAGAATGTTTTCAGTATAGCTAAGCCAATAAATTAAGAAGGTGTAGCCTTATTTCGGAAATATCGCTAAGTTCGCAAAGTTACAGCGTGGCGAAGTTGCGCACGGTATGGCTGTAGTGATCTAGATTTAACTGGATCGAATCCACGAGTTCATATTAATGTTTTTGTCTGTCCAGTGATTAGGTAAATAAGCCCATCTTAAATTTACATCAAGCCAATTTCACATTCCTTGAAACTCTAGCTGTTTGGTAAGAGCCAGGTATCGGATTGCGACATTCGAGTCCAATTCCTTGCTAAGAACAGACTGTTGTATCATGAAAAATGCGAAAAGAATACGATATTTCGATGAAGCTTACACTTGTTTTTCCTTTTGTAGCCAAAGCGTCCAACCGAGTGAAATCCTTGCGGGTCGGAACGGGAGCGCGCCGATCCGGTTACGCCCGCTTTTATCCGGCTTGTCGCTTCTTACCCGGAAAACGAGGGGGAGGGGGTAATTTACTCTCTTTGCGGTTACAAACCAAAACTCGATTTTAGTTTTCTTAATGTTATTGGCTCCTGGACTAGGTTTCGTGGAAGGCCGTTTAAATTGACACGTTTCGTTGAGTGGCTTCGTGTGGAATTATTGTATGTTGTATGAGGTATTTACTCAACCCTTCGTGAGGGGCTTAAACGTATCTTGGAACTGGGTTTAATAGACCATGTTGGCCGACTGGAATTTGGTCGCATTCACACACGATGCTGTGCTTGCTTCGTACAACATTTTGCTGTAGATTTATTATATTTGCCAAGATTAAGACTAATCTAGATTTTGAACATCTGTAAATTAAAAACAAAACAAGGTCTTCTCTTAAGAAACGTCACTTTTATTATATCCTCTTTGCTCTTAAGTGCCATGTCGCTAGAACGTAAAAAACTGCACGTGCAAGCAGAATAGTGATCAAAATTTGACGACAAAGAACGTTCACCGTCTCTAGGTATTCTCCTAACTGGAGTGATGTAATGATATAGAAGAGGTGATAACAGAAGTACTTTTGTATTTATACAATTCGAATGTATTTATTGCCTTATACAGTTGAAGTAAATTTTTATTACTTAACTTTAATAATTTCGCAAGTGATGGAGATGCACGCTGCTATTCCTTTTGAGGAACTGATATCTAACTCGTACGAGTACCTGGAAAGAAAACCATTTCTTTTTACTTATAAATAAGAACAGACTAAGCAACTTGGTTGCCGCAACCAGCTTTGTATTGTATGGGGTTTCTTAGCGCGCGGGCTCGCATACTTTATATTTGTAAAAGAAAGACTACTATTTTCTTTTTATGAATCAAATAAATTAACGCTTCGTTATCACTACATAGTATAAAACAAAGTCGCTTTCTCTGTCCCTATGTCCATATGTCCCCATGTCCCTATGTATGCTTAAATCTTTAAAACTAGGTACGCAACGGATTTTGATGTGTTTTTTTTATAGATAGAGTGTTTCAAGAGGAAGGTTTATATGTATAATACATGCATAATATGCTAAAGGATAACCCACAATAACCATTTTCCCGTGCGGAGCCGGGGTGGGTCGCTAGTATGTTATATTCAAATGATTATGCGGTGAATTCAATCCACAATACAATACAATACAAAATACTTTATAGACACCAAAAAAATCCACCCAAGACAGCCTTCAATCGCCGAGGGTTCGATACCTTCAAGAACATTTATGTGCTGCTTCTGCATTTGATAACAAAAAAGCTAGGTATATTACCACAAAATAGATAATAGTTTTTAATTTTAAATACTCACTTCCCTTGTCCAATCATAGCTTTGGTCAGAATCCAACTAAAGTCATCTATATTGATTTTGTCTGCCGAGTAGTTACCCTGCATCAAAAATATTATAAAAAGGTTAAGTAGTCCAGATTGATTTCGGCATTATAAATGTCTATCGCTATGTTTATAACGGAGTCTCGAAAGTATTTCTCATATTAATATTAGACATGTGGTTTTAGAATTTTTAGACCAACCCAATTCTTCTGTCGATATAGCACTGAATATGCATTATAACCTGTGCGATTATAACTGTTTTTCAAGCTAGAGTGAACAGGCATTTTAAAACAACCTTCACTTCACCGCGCACCGTTGGCTTCATTTCACCCGCTAAGTCAGCCTCACGAGAAATATTAGTTTTTCGTCATTTTTGACCAGAGGCACAAATTACGTATAGCGGCGGCGGCGATTTTGTGCCAGAGGTTTCGACCAATAGCAAGTAGCTGCTTGCCCTTCGGAGCAATCACAGCCCCGAGATAACCCTCCCTCCACTTCAGCTAGTTTACAGAATTTATTTTATGCAATGTCTGTTAATAGACCAATATCGATAAATATAAAGTACTCTACGTACAAGCAGGATAGCCAAATTGTCAATGCCTTTTGATGACGTTGGTGGGTTTGTTCCACCGACATATAAAAAACGAGCTTTCCGCCGCGTTAAGAGTTTTTCCCGTAAGAATGAGGCATTTTCCCATTTCCCATTACAAACATACACACAAACACACAAATACAAATCTTTCCTTGCTTCAATGGCAGGCGTGCTACCAACTACATGACCGTCAACTACTAAATATCGTGCAAAATATTTTTATACCAAGATCGAGACCAAGAGTACGCCCATCAAAGATAAAGAGTCCATAGACGGTGGCCGTCTTTCGGTTGAATGATGCGAGGGAAAATCGCCCTTACCGGCACAGCGAAGCAGCTCTTGTCCAGCTTGAGGCTGATGACCTTGACGAGCTGGAAGGTGAGCGGGTTGTTGCAGGTCACATTCTCCAGGTTCAGGATCAGGTCTTTGGACGAGCTCTGCTGCACTTGGTAGCCGCGCACGCCGAACTGTTCAGTGGAATAACAGAGATAGCACTATTCTCGGAGCCATGGCTAAAACTTGACAACAATATTTAAAACCAGGGTCGCCCATAAAGGTAATTATATAAACTAGGGAATGAGCAACAACATTCATCTTATTTTTAAAGAAGAGGCCTTCCTTACTCCAATGAGCTACTTGCTGCAGTAGGTACAGAAGAATATTTCCTTATTTTATTTCAATTCATCCTCACGAAGCTGCTACTGCTAGGTACAGGCAGTAAATATAGGTGGTTGTAAAAATCTATTGGAGACTTTAATCCAGCAATAAGCTTATCTATTGACTGATGCCTTAATTGGCAATACTCACGAAGACATCAGGATGCGTAGCGTTGGTAGGCCCCCACAAGATGGAACAACGATTGAGTAAGTATCGCAAGAAATTGCTGAATGCAGTCCAAATAGGACTGATCGTCGGGAAGAACTCCGGCTTCGTTGGCCAAGTGGCTAGAGCCGTTGACTTCCATTCGTAAGTTCGCCGGTTCAAGCCTCGGCCCGTACCAATATGTGAATCAATTATCGAATTTATAATGTACTAGCTAGCGACCCGCCCCGGCTCCACACGGGAAAATGGTTATTGTGGGTTATCCTTAAGTATATTATGCATGTATTGTACATTGAACCTTCCTCTTGAAACACTCTATTTGTTAAAAAACCCAATCAAAATCCGTTGCGTAGTTTTAAAGATTTAAGCATACTCCCTATGTAGGGACACAGGAACAGAGAAAGCGACTTTGTTTTATACTATGTAGTGATGTTTCGACACTTTTACGGTGCAGACAAAAATCGTGAAGAAACCTGCACAAACCTACGAAGAATTCCAGAGTTTGTGTGTGAAGTTGACCAACCCGAACTGCGCCAGTATATTCTCCCTGATTTCAGAGTAGGGTCGAGCCCCCAGTGGGGATATGACTATAAACTCACGAAGACGGGTCCCGCCCTCTCTGTGATGGTGAACTCTGCCTTGATGAGCGTGGTCTGCCGGTCCACCTTCCTCGCAGACATCTCGTACGTCAGCGGCGGGTTCTTGTATTCGCGACTCGGCTCTATCTTGCACTTCTCTAAGGACACCAACTTGATCTTGAATCTGGCCTGCGAAAAGGGGGACTTGTTTAAATAGAGTGATGCGCAATTTTTGAATCACTAACACACATTTTCACGGGTTTTCTCCAGGATTTCGTTTTAAATTAAGCTTACCGATATTTCGACCGAGTTACATCCCGTGAAAATGTGTGTTAGTGCAGTTAACAACCGCAAAAATCTAAGAATTTTAGAATCGGTGAGTGGAACACATTTTCAGCATGATTTTCAATCAAATCCAATAGAATAGAAAGTATAAATTAGTAGATAAAACGTGATACATATACTTCAGAGAATAACTAACCTTTAAGTTCTTGATAATTTTATAGTTATTTATTTATTTCAGGCAGCGAGGCTTATAGCATAAATACCACCTAAAATTCATATATTACACTTACTTTACTAAGCTGAAACACGTATTTTTGTACTTATGCAAAGGCATAAGCATGTACAAATTAAAAAAAATCATGAAATGTGAGTTAAAAATAAACAATTCATAGTAACAGCATTGCAGCATTGTTTTTGTTATGTTCATGGTGTTTTGTGTAATAAAGTGTTATTATTATTATTAACATTTGAGACATTGCTTGACCAATAAATAAAATGCCATTTCATTCGTGTAACGACTACTTCAAGGTTGTCTGGTAGAGATCGCTTCAAGCTATAAGACCGCCTTTGCGCATTGTTTTTCCGAGTTATCATTGAATCTTTTGTAGGTTTTAGTGTGCGATAAAGTGCATTTATTAACTTACCGATATTTCGTGTGCAAAAGCTTTCAGTTTGACGTTTATATTCAATATAATTTAAAATAGCCGATTAAGCTTTTCGTGCTTATTTTAGTTCTTGAATATCGTCAAGTTGGCAATAACTAGGCCAAGCAGCATCATATATATGAGTTAGTTTGCCTTCAAAGAGAAATTTCGCTGACGTACCTAACCTACTCTACTCAAAAAATGCACACACAGGGAAACAAAATAAACAGTTAGGAAAAACTTTACCTCAGCATAGTCAATACCCAAAACGAGAATAAAGTAAAAAATGCAGGACACAGGTATAAAATGCAAACCGGACATTTTGAATGTTGTCCGAAAGCGGTTTGGAACTGCGGCTCGGCCAGGGCCGGCGCCGGGTGGTAATGAGCTGTGACACCACAGGGCCGCATTCACACACAACTGATTAAACTAATCATCACTACATAGAATAAAACAAAGTCGCTTTCTCTGTCCCTATGTCCCTATGTATGCTTAAATCTTTAAAACTACGCAACGGATCTTGATCCGGTTTTTATAAATAGATATAGTAATTCAAGAGGAAGGTTTATATGTATTATACAAGCATAATATACTTAAGGATAACCCACAATAACCATTTTCCCGTGCGGAGCCGGGGCGGGTCGCTAGTTAATGACAATTTTGTAATATTTACGTACTCGTCATAGCTCATATAAATGTGGTCCTGGCATTGTGATTCACGATGACGTGTTAACTTTTTTATAGATTTTCTATCAGCTCTTTCAAACTCTCGCTTTGTTATTTATTATTAGGTAAATCAATTAAGTAAAAGTATACTAGAATCTAGACCGTTGTTTCAGACAATAACCAAATAAGCCTTAAAAGAGGAATCACTTAAAAAAAAATTGAAACAATTTCCAAAGCAAACAACTTGGTAATAATCGGGTTATTTTACAATATATACAACAAATAGTATATGTATAAACTTTTTGACAGACTTTGGAGTTGCTGCCTTATAAAATGTATATTTTATAATCAATTAAATCCTGAATTCGCCTCTGTTTTTGCTTGTTTGCATATATTTTGTCTTTTGCAAATCGTTTTTTAACAAGCATTCACAATGTTAACTATTTCGGAAGCATAATCATAATTATTTTTTCTATACTAATTATTTTCTGTTCAACATGTTATTACCGATCGCTGTTCAATGATTTTGATGTAATCGGATAAGTTATGACGCAAATACAAATATACAAAAAATGTTTCTGAGTATTTTCATGAATAATAAACATACCTATATTTTTATTATACTAAAAATTATGATTTCATAGATTTTAAAACGTTCGCGATTCTAAGTATAATTAAGATGTTGATGCTGATGCCTTACGTGGCTTTAGTAAAAGAAAGAGATATATTAGTATTCAGGTCAAAAATTAAAAATCAATTTAAATTAAATTGAAGTTACTAAAATGTAAATTTAAACTATCGGACTAACGGCCATTGGGACAAGCAGAAAATCAAATACCTATCTCATTTCTACGGTAGATGTTAAGCAACGCGAGTATACCCGCAAGCTGGGAACTAGTCAAAAACAATCGGACAAAATGCAAGCAAAAGCTATCTGAAGTAATAAATTATTCTATTTGAATAGGTTCCGTGATTTTATATGGGGAGTATTATCCCATTGAATTGCAGAGCGCGGCGCAAGGATCCACGTGATGGCTCGGGAATGAGGGCGCCATTACCACTGCAAGGCGACTGCTTGCTATTGCTATCATCATCAACACTCATTATTATTATTAATCTACTACAACATCACCAAGGGCTTCGGTAGTCCAGTGGCCGGGCCGTTGTCTTCCATCCGGTAGGTGTGCATTTATTCGACGCTCTTACGGTGAAGGAAAACATAGTGAGGAAACCTGCACTGCACCACAGAATAAATAATAGTACAGAATAAATAATAGCACATACTTGCGAAGAAATTCGTGACCAACCCGCGCTGGGTGGCGTGGTCAACGAAAACGTATTCGCCCTGATTGTCCTGTGTCTAAGGGGAGAGAGACTTAAGGACTATTATAGACTCCTACCTTTGTCCCGACACGCGCTTGCCAAATTAGTTATATACAATCTGTAGAGCCTTGGGTCTTCTGACCCGATCGCCCACTCAATTCCCCTGGTTCACTTTTATGGATGCGCCAATGCTCTGTCGACGGTATTTTAGTACATCCGAATTGAGAAATCTTTCCATAAATTCTTGTCAGTTTTAATACCCTTGTGTGCGCGTTATGGTCCGACCCAAATAAGATATTTTATTTATTCTTGTTTATAAAATCATAAGTTCCATAAAAGGTTAATAAAGTAGGTTTAAAATAAGATCAAAATGAAAAAGAAGACTTTCACCCCTTTCCTCTATACTCAACTTTCCTACTTTAGTCAACTTAATCCATAGAGGACAGCCATTATAATCGACCGTTATTAGAATAATTATATACTTTTTTTATATAATGAGATGCCTCCAAATTCTTAAGATAACAGAATCTTTAATGTACACGTATTTTATCAACTAAGCAGAGGACATATTTGATAATGATGGTTGATTATTCGACTCTACTTGTTGTGTTCAACATTTCTCTATTTCAGATTCAGTATTTCGTATACAGCCATTTAATTATACCACTTTGAGCCAATAGCTTCATAACCACGTGTGGTGGACCCCTGTGCGCTACCCTATTGGCTGAACACGGCATGTGATCTCTTGTTATCGTTTAAAACATAGCCTCTGCAAACTCCAGCAACATTATGCGTGATCTCAAGTGCACTTTCATGAACGCCAGGATACAATTTGGTATATCTACATATAACTAGAACAGAATATGCTTCACACAGTAATAAATAAGGTCATCATCATCATCATCATCATCATCTCAGCCTGTAGACGTCCACTGCTGGAAAAAGGCCTCTTCTAAGGATCTCCACAATGATCGGTCCTGCGCTGCCCGCATCCAGCGGCTTTCCGCGACCCTCACCAGATCGTCGGTCGGTTTTTTAATAAATAAGATATAATCATTCACAAAAAAACTAGATCAAAATCGGCGCATCTGTTTAGGAGCTACGATGCCACAGACAGACAGACAGACAGACAGACACACACGTCAAACTTATAACATCCCTCTTTTTTTTCGGGGGTTAAAAAAATGGTATAGAAGAGTCGAATATTTTTTACATTTCCAAGAAAAAAATCTTCGATAAAGTTGCTTCTTCCAGTATTAACTACACCGCCAGTTACACCCTAGGGAATTAATGCTTTAAAATTAATAACGTACGATTTAAATGTAGCTTTTAAAGAGAATAATACTGCTATAACAGCAGCTAGCTTTACCTGTGCGTGCCATATTAGTTGATGTTGTTTGTGGAGCGACGTAGGTGAATGTGGAAGGCTCCTGGATGGTGTGCAGAGGCCATGGCGGGATGCGATGGGAGCGCGCAGGTGAGAACTAATATCAGGGCACCGGTTTTAATTACTTACACTTCAAACAATGGCACAGCGCGCGCTGTGGAGTCGAGATTCCCCTTTAATTTTTTTGGGACAAAGAGGATTTCATTTCGCTTATTAATTTTCTAAAGTTTTTCGATATTTTTACTAGTTGAATTAATATAAAATACATCCTAGTCCTGTAAGCTCGAATCTTCTCTAGTGTCGGATATTTTGATATCACATTAGATTCAATTTGGAAACGAATGAGGCACTTTATCATTTTCTGTGTTATTTCTTTAATATCTCTCGGAATTTTCTAAAATATTTGATTTCCTTATTTACCCTACGACATTTATGTATAAAAATTACATTAATCCTCTCCAACGTATGAGATGAAAATCTTACGCATCTCGTTTAAACAGCTAGTAGTTGTTTAAACGAGATGCGTAACACAATAAGTAAATATTTTATTTATCGCTCTATCTAGTCGGAATGATTATTATTATAATTTCCTAATTTCAAAATACATACTTACATCAACCAAAATCTTAAAATTATTTTCCTCAGACTACTCGCGAACCCTGTCCACCGCCAAATATTTCCAATCGGTGGCGCTATAATTCCGTTGAAAATTCACTGGCTCCAATAAAATGGTGGGTAATATTGGCCCCGCGCCAGTGGGCGGGCACGCGCGCCAGTGGGCCGGAACAGTACAGTGCCACCGACCAGCAACTGCACTGTCTTACAGTTGCGATCACGCGGCACGAGGATGCTATTATTAAATAGCGAGTTGAACAACTAGGAACTCAAACCAATAGTGCATGGTTTGAGGTCCGAACTCCACTGGCGGCACTTTTGATGGGTGCCTAAAAGCGCCACTTCAGAAAAGTTAATTGCGAACGAACCCATAAACCGAATTCTAAGAGAAACGCGAGGCGAGTTTTCTCAATGTTCAAATGTTAGCTGTCGGCGCGTGTCATCGAGGTTTTCGGAGACCGCAGAGCAGGCAGCTTTCTCGCGCAAAGGCTGATCCTTACGATCCAGAGCAGGCGCGGTCCGAGGGGGGGGGTCACAGGGGACATGACCCCCCCCCCCCCAAAATCTAAGGTCTAATTGAAAAATTTCAAAAATATGCCAAATAATAAAAGGAAATTTCTAGTTATCCATTAACAGCGACAAAGGGTATCATTCATTTTGGACCAAAAAAGTAAAAGTGCCGGCCAGCAGAAAAAAGTATTACTTTCGGGTAGAACACACAATTCCTGTATTCTTTTACTATGACACTAATCCTGTGCACCGCATAGTTGTATTGTTAGAAGCTGTTAATTAAATAATAAAAATGTTGCTATACATGTATTATTTTGACGCATGTCACAGCGCATGTAGTCATATTGTATTGAATATATTATATTTCTTTATTTTATGTAGTTTAACTTTTTTTTTTATTATTATAATAGGGGCCCACTTGGATTAATTATGTATTTGTTTAATATAATTAAAAATATATTATGAAAGTGTTATTATGATGCATAATAATGACCATTCATCAACTTTTTTTTGGTTAATATTAACAAAAAAAAGTTAAATAAAAATAAAATAATAATAAAGAAAATGTAAAAAAAAAAACTAAAGAAATATAGAAACTACGACGTGTTCTATCCGAAATATACACTTTTTTTCCTTGGCCAGCATTTTTACTTTTTTGGTCCAACATTGTATGAAACGTGAATGATGTCCTTTATAGTTTGCTGACATCTAGTAGTGTTTTTATGAAATACGTACAATGGCCAAAAAACATGGAAATGACATCTAGTTTAGAAACAAGGAACCGAACTACGTAAGTAGTTTTGGTAATCCTAGCAAAATCGATATTATGCGTCGTTATGATAAAGATTGTATACAGTGGCATGGCGTGCACAGGTATTAAGGCCAGGGCAGGGTAGGAAGGCACACATAGAAGTTTATAAATGAACCTTTTGTTCATAGTACTTATGCAAGACTCATCAAACACACTTTCACTTTTATACCTAGTCTTTCGGCTAATTCATTGATTTCGTTTCTACGTCAGTTTTATACCACAGTAGATTCAGAACAGTAAGTTATCTCAATACCAACTGGCCGCCTCGGTTTGAAAGTGAGCGCGCCGTGTAGGCACAGTCACGCACACGCTTGCATTTAGCCCATTCTGCCGCCCCCTTATTCCCCCTTATTTTATGCTAGTGTGTGCGTGACAGCGCGTGCTGACAAGGCGCGCGGCGCAGCCGCACACATTCAATGGGCATTGTCTTAAAATTTTCACCTACCTTTTTTATTGATTTTTTCGATAAATTTTAGCATTTTAAGAAACAATTTTCAAGATTTCTGAATAATACGGCTTAAATTAATTTATATAATTTTTTGAAAATGTTGGTCCGTGACGTCATGCTGCACGTTTGTATGAAGATAACTTACTGGTTTTACTGTGTTTATACTTACAATAAAAATTGTGGTCCGCCGGTTTTTATTTTATTCCAGATACCTATTTTTAGGGTTCCGTAGCCAAATGGCAAAAAAAACGGAACCCTTATACATTTGTCATGTCTGTCTGTTTGTCCGTCCGTATGTCAAGGCCACTTTTTGCCGAAACTATAAGAACTATACTGTTGAAACTTGGTAAGTAGATGTATTCTGTGAACCGCATTAAGATTTTCACACAAAAATAGAAAAAAGCAATAAATTTTGGGGGTTCTCCATACTTAGAATAAAAGTGAAACTCAAAAATTTTTTTTTTTCATCACACCCATACGTGTGGCGTATCTATGAATAGGTTTTCAAAAATTATATTATTTAGGTTTCTAATAACTGAATAGTTTGCGCGAGAGACACTTCCAAAGTAATAAAATGTATGTGTGAGAATGAGAAAACTAAAAATATATGATGTACATTACCATGCAAACTTCCACCGAAAATTGGTTTGAACAAGATCTAGTAAGTAGTTTTTTTAATACGTCATAAATCATAAACTGCAAATTTACCTTTCACTATTATTAAAACATCGACCAAAGTTACAACGAACAACAAGAACTTTTATAATTACGTTACTTGCTGCTACGGGACCCTTCATGGGAGAGTCCGACTCGCACTTGGCCGCTTTTTTTTATTAGTGTAGTGAGTGACCCCCTCCAAAATTTCAGGCTGCGACCGCGCCTGATCCAGAGGGGGAATGCTGCCTGCTTGCTAGGAACATTACCACCTCGAGGAGACGCGCTGGATGACATTTTTTATTTGTAATTTGTTTTTTCTGTTGTTGTTGTATGTATGTAAATAGTGTATCAAAAATAAAGACATATCACCAGGTGAATCACCATTTAATTAATTTTTGGATATTATAATTACTGCTTTAATTCTTTTCGAAGCGGAAATTTGACGTTATCGATTATTTTAATGATCCGCAAGTGGTGCGCGAGTTTTATAACCGCAACTAAACTGCACGCCGCCGCCGCCGCCGCCAGGTTGAATACACAGGACTCTACACTATGTAACAACATTTACTGTATTTTGGCAAATAAAGACTACCTATTATTATTATTATACTAGCGATGATTTTCGTTGTCACGCGCTATTTTTCGTGCCTATTGAAGCCGAATAAGATTGAAGATAAACGGGTCACATTTTGATTTTACCCTAAAAATAAGAGCCCAGTTCTCGCATGTACCCTAAACTAGTTGCGTGAAAATTAAATTTTGAAATCCTGCGTTGGTATGAAATAAAATACATTTAACTTTTTTTTTGTAAAAATGACAAAAAGGAGACAGATTTTTGCAATCATAACAAAGTTTGCATTTTCCGTACCGGCGGCGGCGGGCGCGGCTTCTGGTTGGGTTGGTATGTTTCACGAGCCACGGAACAAACAAAACAAACAAATATTCTTTATTGACACCATAAATTAATAGTATTGTTACAATTTTAAAAGTGAAACAAAAGCCAATAGGCGGCCTTATTGCTAAAGTAGCAATCTCTTCCAGGCAACCAAGCAGGAAATTGCGAAAAATGATATAGAGCGCGGGTTGGTGGCACTAACATAAATAAACTACATACAATACTTATATAACGGTACGGGTTTTCGGCAATATTGACAAGTTTTTGCATAGAAATTGTTTCAACCGAGAGACTAGCACTACATACCTACTATTTATAATGAATAACATAGACGACATAGATGCAAATAACGAACATACATAGACACATAGTCTGTTTTGTTTGTAAGGTATTATGAGACACCATAATATATTTTACAATGCATGTGCTCGAAAAGGAGCGTTTTCTAGGCAGCCAAACAGTGCGGAAAGTAGTACTTTTCCGCACTAGTGCTTTTTACTTTTCAGTTTTTTTTTAATTTTTGCTCAGCCTGTCATTCAGCCAGTCAACCTAACATTTCAGTATTTGAGATATTTTTATTACCAATTGTTACTAATATAAAGGGAACAATAAAAATAACAATTCAATAAACGCGTTTATAATTAGTATAATTACTTTAGAAATTGATTTTTATTGATAAATTACGTTCAAATATTAATTAAAAATTTGCTTCGCTGAATAAATTTTACTCATTGCCTTATTGCGATTCGACAGCTTTGCACATGCGCAGTAGATGTTTTTTTCAGCGCGAATGTGTTTTGTTTATGAAGCCCGTCATTTTATACGCCTTTTTAATATAACTGTTTTTTTTTCTTGCACAATGCATTGTAAAATCTTGTATGATACACGTGCGAAAGATGATTTCCGACTCGTGTCGGCTTATACACTCGCTCGCTTTGCTCGCTCGTGAATAAAATGACACTCATCGGAAATCACATACTTTCCGCACTAGTATCATAAATAACTATTACAACGCATGTGCTCGAAAAAGAGCGTTTTCTAAGCAGCCAAACAGTGCGGAAAGTAGCACTTTTCCGCACTAGTGCTTTTTACTAATCAGTTTTTTTTTAATTTTTTCTCAGCCTGTCATTCAGCCAGTCAACCTAACATTTCAGTATTTGAGATATTTTTATTACCAATTGTTACTAATATAAAGGGAACAATAAAAATAACAATTCAATAAACGCGTTTATAATTAGTATAATTACTTTAGAAATTGATTTTTATTCATAAATTACGTTCAAATATTAATTAAAAATTTGCGTGGCTGAATAAATTTTACTCATTGCCTTATTGCGATTCGACAGCTTTGCTCATGCGCAGTAGATGTTTTTTTCAGCGCGAATGTGTTTTGTTTATGAAGCCCGTCATTTTATACGCCTTTTTAATATAACTGTTTTTTTTTCTTGCACAATGCATTGTAAAATCTTGTATGATACACGTGCGACTCGTGTCGGCTTATACACTCGCTCGCTTTGCTCGCTCGTGAATAAAATGACACTCATCGGAAATCACATACTTTCCGCACTAGTATCATAAATAACTATCTCATTACTAGGTAGATACCTAAACTTAATTGACCAAGACCCAATCACCCTGGGCTCGACACCTCTCTAAGTTGATTAGACTATATACTAGTTCATCCTATGTGAATATTTTTCAATACCAAGAATACAACATACATAGGTACGTGTAGAATTGCGAAATTCACCTTCTTTTAAGTCGTTAAAAATAAATAATTAAATGTTAACTTATTAACTAGTTGTTCACAGACTGCCAAAGATGGGGTGGGTCTGTGAGGTTGGTCGATGACTTTAACCTCCCCTCCCCCCCTCCAGGAGAGCACTTTAACGAGTACCATTCACGATAATATCCGGAATCAACGACTATACAAGACGCGCTCTTGCAAACTACCGGAGTTCACTTCGACCACACTTCGACTAGTTCCAACTAGTTTATTGGATCGACTGATTATGTGAAAAAATGTATATATTATAATACCTATCTAAGTGCATTGGCCATTATAATAGCCCCCGCCGGATAATGGCTTCTTTCTCTAGATCGATAGAGATCCATGTTAAATAAGCAGGTTGGACATGCAGTAGATCCTGGTTATATAGGTGAACGCTACTGTCCTAGGTCATTCTAGGTTTGAGTAGTCACTCCAGGAACGCACAGAAAGAATAAGTTGGTCTGCGATTGTAACCCGGGAGCGACAATCACGCAGAAATACAAAAAAGGTAGTCGTAAAATATTGTGAAAATTGTAATGAAGTCGTTCGAAAACATTATATATAGGTGAACACAAATGTAAATGCATTGCTGGAATTATGCTGTACGCGTCCTAATTATCTGACGTTCGCAGGAATTTAGTGTGAACGCTGCCGACAGGCTGTTGGGGGTATTACCTGCGCGCCGCGGTAACATGCAATCATTTTATTTACGGCTGTACGCGAACCCTATTTCAAAGCGTTATTGTAATATTAATCATAATTTACTAGTATTGTAGATAATTCATTGGAATTATTCGTTAAAACTGATAAAGAGCTAGAACGTGATTAAAGTTTGAGTTTCTAAACACTAATCGAAACTCCAGTGATTAATTAATTAAAAGGTATTTATTTCGCTACTAGCTGTCCGCCTGCGGCTACGTGACTTTTCCGTGCAATTGCCTGTAGGAATGAGATATTTTCCCGCGGTAAAAACTATCTAAGATGTTAATCGGAGATATAGGTACCACTATGCAAAATTTCATTCAAATTGGTCCAACAGATTCGGAGATTAGCCCATACAAACAGATAAACAGACAAACGGAAAAACTAAAATTAAAAAAAAAAACTGGATATATTCTATATCACTTCTTACATCCCTGACTCGGTTTTTAGCATTGTTTTTCTATGTACAGATTTTCGACCTCTACAGTTTTATTATATGTATAGAAGATGTACTTGAGTTTACCTTTTCTTCGAAAAATCAGCCTTAGAAGGATAAACCTCATTAATAATGCTTATGTAATATGCTTTTATTTAAATTAAAAATACTCGTAGCTCTCTGTTTTGAAACTTAACTTTTTTAATTTTCCCAAGAGCAACAAGTAATCCTTCCCAATCACTTCCCATCCCAATGATACCACCGACCACTGCGCACATTTGTATCGTAATGAATCCATTGTAGATATATAGTAAATACAGTTTTCATTTTCATAAACAAGTTATTTAGCAAATGACACACATAATAGGTACATGAAAAAAAAGAAAAGTTTGGAAGAATATTGAGAGGCTACTTTTTTAATTAATTAAACTTGATTTGAGTTTTTTTTAACTGTCAAACGAAAGAAATTTATAAAACTGTAGGACCAACAGATATTTTCAAATGAATGACCTAACCCGCACGTAGGAATAAAAAAAATTTATTGATAGTAGAATGTATAGTCTGATATGTGCGCCAATTACAGGCACACACGACACTCAATATATACCTACATATAAATAGCCATCATTTCAAAATTTTTGGAGCAAAAATATGTAATATGGGGACTTGTCAAAAAAGTTTATTGTATTTCATAGCCTTAACGTGTCTGGCACCAGCATGCGGCAGCCGGGGCTGTATGTAGACCATCACCTTAAGTTCCAAATATAATAAAATAAGCCCAAGACACATCTGAAGCCGAACTCACTCGCAGGTACCTACCTGTGTGAAACTTGGGGCGATTAACTAAAGTCCGACTACTTATTTCCAACAACTGGAGTGTTCGTTTGTATGCAAACTCGCTCGCGCTAACTTCAGCCAGTTAATGTTCCTCGCCTTCCACAGTAAACGTTTTCCGAGGTATTTAGCTAAATAACTTGACAGTTTCAATTTTGATTTAAAGTTACGCACCCTATTGTTGTCATTTAATTATATTTCATACAAAGAGGCCGGTCACGTGACTGAATTTAACATGAAAAATCGAATATTATTTTTAAGATCTCTACCTAACATAGGTTAGGTTGAGATCTTAAAGAAAAGCCTTAGGGAAAGTTGTTCAGTTTCGTGAGTGCTACCACTATGTTATGGATAAATAACCAGCCAAATATTACGGTGTATACAGGTATAATAGCCTCGTAACCGAACAGTAATTATATGACTAAACTAAACGCAAACTAGCGGCGCAGGCGGCACTGGGCCGAGCGGACGCAAGAGGACGCCACTTGAGCGTCACGAGTAGTGTGGGAGGGAGTAGCCTCGAGCGGAAGGAGGGGAACAAACTGCGGTTATGGTACTGCTACGTACTGACACACGGTATATGTATAGGTGTATAGGAAAAATATATATCATACTAGCTTTCCACCCCGCGACTCCGCTCGTGTCTACAGTTTTTCCCCTGGGAATGAGGTTTTTTCCCGCGGTAAGGTAGCTTAATCTGTTATTCTGATGTATAAGCTATATTATTGTAAAGTTTTATTAAAATCCATTTAGTAGTTTTTGCGTGAAAGAGTAAAAACACCCATCCATCCATTTATCCATGGAGACATCCATCTTCACAAACTTTATTAGTAGGATGTGTAATTTATAACCATCTTCCTGACAAATAAAAATCCATAGACCTTAAGTTTTTTTTAAATCTTTGTATAGCTGGCTTATGGACAATTGACGTTTTTAATTTAAAAAATACTAGGATAATTGAAATAAAATAATAACACACCTGTACAACAGGTTGAATACACAGGACTCTGCTGTACTCGTACTATGTAACAAAATAACTTTTTACTGTATTCTGACAAATAAAGCCTTCATATTCATTCAGACACAAATTCTCATTTACTCCGAGGCAACAACATGCAACCACGTTGCATGCCCGATAATTTAAAAATAGAATAGAATACACTTTAAAAACACAGTACCTACAGTAAAATTCACAAGAAAGGATTATAGAAAGTGTACATGTAGGCCACCTTATTGCTGTTCTAGCACGTAATCTTAAGAGTGATGTTGCCTCTGCCGCATGCCGCAAATGCCGCAGATATTTCCTATTTGTATCGTACCATAAAATTTCACATGCCACAATTTACGAGTGAAAAGAACCCAATATTGAAAACTGCTGCTCAAAAAAAAAACAGCGCTCCGTGAATTTTGCTTTACGGACAAATTTTGTGGAACAATAATTAATAAATTAGCTAATACTTGAATGCAATAACGTTTTATGTGGTTGTAAGCAATTAGGTTTAAAAATAAAAATATTTTTTACAAAATTACCTTGATTAAGATTAACAGAAAACCTGCAATCATCCCATCACTAAATAGTGCGACATCTATCGTGGCTGCGTTAAGCCCTTTGTGCTCACAGAAACGTGGAGTACGTTATTGCATCTCTTTATTTGGTGCTCGAACGTGTGTTTGTACGAGTACATTAGCTGGAACTATTGTGACGTCAAGTACTTAGCTAAGTACAGTGTGGCCAGCAGGATCGTATTTTGTATGAGAGCTTCTAAAATCACAGCGACAAACAGTTTGTGCTTTGAATTCCAACCACAAGTGAATGTATCTGCGACTTTAATATTGGTAAAATCATTTGCTGAACACAATGAACGAGGAAATGAAATGACATCAAAGAAAATCCATACAATAAGCATGCTTATTTCAAACGAAATATCTTTCAGCAGTCCACCCCGTCTCCTAATATAAAGGAAAATGTTTATCAAGAGAGTTGAAGGAAACCGACTGTACTACCAGAAAAATAAATAAACACACCTTGAACGCTTGTCTGATAAGTCTTATAATATGAAAGATCTCAGATTTTATTCCATTACATTTACATAAATTTTAGTCACAGCCACTTATATATCTGTAAATTTTCTCGTCATAGTCTGTTTTTGAACCACACAACTAACTCTTCCTGTAGCTACATTCACCTGTGAAACTAACTCGGAAGCTGCGTCTTCACCTGCCCCGCCAAACTGGGGCGCGGGCGGTTGTGACGATTCCTGGCTGAAGGAAAAGCTTGGTCCAGCGGTGGACTACCTATACTTTGATTGTTCTTAATTTGTTTATAAATCTTTGTCTACCCACGTCATACAGTTAAAAGAAACTGTGAAAAAATAAAGTACGAGTACATGAGTCAATGCATATGTATGGCCAATTTAGCCATAGAAAGTTTATTTGGAAATAATAACATTTCTTTACTTACAAATTGGAGGAGTCCAATAATTTTTTCGTTTCCGAGAAAAGTTACTTCTAGATAAGTAACTTAAAATATTATCGCTTAGACCCTGTATGCGTACTGTCTACTCATGTTTGATTGCTTCCAAAAATCCTCGTGTTGACTTTCCTCCAGCCATTTCGCTGATCCCTCCACTCGGGGATGAACTCGAGGACTCAATAAAAAAATCCCAAACACAAACATAAAAATAATAAGAAAACAATGGCGCGGATAAAATCTGGAACTATGGGGATTTAATCTCACCGCTTCGATTATATTAGAGTTGATAGGTTTTGGCGCGACCCGGAATTTTAGGTACATTAATTATTAAAATAGATGAAACTATCTGAAACGAAAGAATCCAGTACCATAATAGGGATCGGATTCGTTTCCCAGAAAAAGAAGAACGTTTTAATTTACAAACACCACGCAATAAGCCGAGTGTGAGATACGATTACGCATATTGCGTGACGAACATACGGTAGCTTGAGACCTTGAACGTTTCTAGAATCGCCTTATAAATTATTTATTTATTTATTTGATTTCCATTGAAAACTTAAAGCCTACAAGTACATCAAATAAACATAAAATCGGCCGTATACATTAGGCCAATTACAGGTTTCCGCCTATAAATAAATTATTGCAATCAAAGCGTCCATAAGCTTCAAAATATTCGTTATACATTGATAATCGACATGATTTAGAATTATCGTCTACCGTTAAAACCCTACAAATAATGTTATATCAAGTTTTATTACTGCAATAAGTAAGTAATAGTTTACCAGTTTTTCACAGTTTAATCGCTTGCAAAGATCGGTGAATGAAAATAAAGACACATCTCTAGTCCGACCACGGGAGCGAGCTAACCGGTTCCAGAAACCGGATCAAACCGGATCTATATCCGGATTATCCGCACAAAGGTTGTCGCTACCACTCCAACCGTTGAAAAGATACACTGCCGAGAAAGTATTATATGAACTTGAGATTGTTACTCGTGGATGGTTACATTATTGTACGTACAAACAATATTACGTAGGTATATAAATTGTTTGTCTATTTACAATTACATACCATAGCACCTGTCCCGAAAGCCAGATAAAGAAAATAAAAATATATAAAATAAAATAAATGGGTCGGGGACGATGGATTGGGGATCACAGTTTTTGTGGATTACAAAGGTTTTGATTATGTAACAAAAAGTATGTTAGAAATATGTGTCCACCACAGCACATTATGATACATTATCGCATTTCGTAACCTTTTGTACTTGAAATGGCAAATAAATTATTTTGTTCCCTGTTTGATTTTTTTACATGTAACACCCTGTTTGAACGTGTTTCACCTGTGGTTTGATTGATGCCTGTAGTTTCTCACAATATTGTTTCTTTTGTTGCTAAAATTGACGACCATTACTTGGTATACCTATATCATTGGTTACTTGTGTAATGTACACTAGGTAGTTTCTTTACTTTTTTGAAGTAACCAGTAAAATAGAAAATCGTTTCGAAAAATTACCTAAATTGTTAGATTATCTACTCTTAAAAAATATATAACCTTGTTTTAGAAGCGACATTATAACGATAACCCCACAAAACAGTTACAAAATATATTTGACTTTTTTTCAACAGATTACAACCCGTTAGGGCAGAAATTAACGCAGGACGCACAACGCACAAGAAATAAAAGTATTTGGTATAAAATAAGAAGTAATATTGCAGAGATAATAATAAACTCTTTATTAGGCTCTTCACAGATATTCTCTTAAATACATATTATACATACTTACAGTCAGTTACAGTAGTAAAGCTTACATGTTTGACTTGCGAGTTAATCAATGTATAAATGTGAAGACTGGTGCCTGAAATAGACGGGGGTCTATGTAGCTGTAAATAGGCGGTCTTATTGCCAAGGAAGCGATTTCTTCGAGGCTACCTATAGTCCCACCACGAGAGAAAGAGCTCAAGGTGTGTCATTATGTCACGTTTGACACCTTCTCGAGCTTATCGCGCATTATGTTGTGACCTTACTAAAGTAACTAGATTAGAATAATAAATATCAAATTAAAAATTCTACCCTCAGGCAGTGCTCACGTATTGTCGCGACTTTTTAAGCAAAGTGGGAGATAAAAGAATATCCATCTGTCTTGTCGGGACCAAGACAAAGAGCTGGCAAAATTCAAGACAAGTCCCTATTAACTAGGTACATAAATAACTTGAGTCTTAAGGTTATAATGGCAAGCCGCGGAGGAGAAAGGCGGTATACCAGTTATTGCTTTCTTCTGTGGTTAATTTTTTATGCGTCTGCAATTTTTTTATTCAATTAATTTCCACCTAAAATATTATTTTAAAGAAATCGCTACATTTACAACTACACATACAAGCAACAATGACATGCTCAAATTAGATTAGCTAAATATCGAAATAAAAACCGAAGTTCTCTCCTTTATTATGCGGACACAAGAACGATGCAAGCAAATTCCAGGATGTTCAGCTTAGTGTGCTCTAGTAAGATATTGTTAAGATTTTTCATATAATTTAATATTAGTAAGCAAGTTTAAAACAGTCTTCGAATTTCTCTTTGCTTAGTGTTTCTATTATCTTCTTTGTTACTATAATTCGAAGTAGAAACGGAGTGAACCAATTACTAATATTTTATACAGTCACTCAGTACCTACCAACTCAAATATTCGTTAGAAACTTTTGTAGGTACATTTTTTTACTCCGCACCAGCCAGCTGCAGAAAAGAAAATCCCACCAAAAACATACCTGTTAAAAAGGGGCGGCCAAGTTCCTATCGGCTAATTGTTCGCCTAAAAAAGGATTGAAATCCAATCCAATGCCAAGTTTAGATGCACTTTAAATTCGATCATAATCATCGTCATCAACAGCCTGATCCACTGGTAAACATTTGCCATTCTCAAGACTCGCAACCACATTCTAAATTTGAACTTGGCAGGTTTTCGTGCGTAATACTTTATTAATTTGTATAATTAAATTTATTATTTCTTCTTTTCGAGTCGACAGCAAACTCAGCAATTAATTATTTATATAATAATTAAATGAATCTATTTATTAAACTAATTTAACCTGCCAAGTTCAAATTTAGAATGAGGTTGCGAGTCTTGGGAATGGCAAATGTTTACCAGTGGATCAGGCTGTTGATGACGATGATTATGATCGAATTTAAAGTGCATCTAAACTTGGCATTGGATTGGATTTCAATCCTTTTTTAGGCGAACAATTAGCCGATAGGAACTTGGCCGCCCCTTTTTAACAGGTATGTTTTTGGTGGGATTTGAATACTTTTTTTGAAGAAATCGTACCTTTTTTTTCTTTTTGTGCCACGCCTTCGTCCATTGTTAACCACAGAATATATATATTTAATCATCCGGACACTCCATGCAGCAAATTTATTTTGACAACCTAGTTACTTCTTTTAGAAAAACCAAAGAGTTTTGAAGAGCCGAAGCTGGCTCTTCCAACCTCTTTGAGAAAAACAATTGCAAGTCAGGGTCACGAGATTAAATTAAAAAAAAAAACTTCTATAATACTGCGTAGCGTACATAGATTTTTGTCATAAAATCTTCATATTAAACCTTTCTAAATAATGACAAACGTCGCTACACTTGACGTAAGTGACATGACGTAAAATTTAGTGACAACGTTGTAGCGATCGCGAATTTGTTTGCATGAAACAACTTTGGAGTAGCGGGCAATATTATTTTAAATCTCAAATTATTATTTTTTAAGTTTTAGTCGTATCTTTAAGTCAAGTGTTTACGTATTAAATAGTTGATAGTTAAATTAAATGACATTCAGTACATCGGTCAAATTTATATTATAATATAAATAAAATAGGTACAGTAGGCAGCACATGCGGCTGGATATTCGCGCCACGATTTTCGCTCCTACTACTACAGGATAAAGACGCTCTTAAGGTCACTATGTCCAGCCGCATGTGCTGGCTACGGTACACGATGCATTTTAAAATTTGTCAACAATTAAGATAATATACATATCGTACTTAGCCAATCTTTATTCCTAACTTCTACAACGGTCTCTTTCGATAAATTAAGAATAATAAAAATTGCACGATGTGACAAGGTTATCACGTCTTATAACAAGCGCTACAGTGTATTAAGGCTGCCACACACCGGATACGTCTGCATCACGACGCATTGCGTCTGCAGTACCGCGCACAGAAGGCCGTTCACACAGTATCGCAGACGAATGCAGCAGCGCGGTGTCGGTGTCAATAGGAAATCCAACCTTATAACAACCTTTACGTCCGATTCGCGCGTGCGACGTTCCCGTTCCGCTGCCGCGCGCGCCAATTCGGTCACAAAATATCACAAAATATAAAGGAAAATGAAATAAAATGCACGATATTTTTTACGCAACTGACATTTATTGATTTGTAACAATGGTAACCCATGTCAGTTTGTGTTGTGTTCGTGCCGTGCGTGTGATGCACGCAGACGTGCTGCATTGCGTCTGCGACCATTTCAGTGTGAACGTCGTATTTCAGGTTAATACATTACAGATCGTGTCGCACGCAGATGCAACGCAATGCGTATCCGGTGTGTGGCAGCCTTTATTATGAATACATGACAATATATTTTATACCCCCCCTGCCCTCTCCCCCCTCTCCTCATCGTATTCTCATTGTACCACTTGTTTAGAAATATTTTTATTATAAATTCGATATTCAATTAAGCCAACTTTCTTAAATTTCTTAATTTTTTGTTAATCTACATATAACACACGACCTGTGTGCCAAATTTCATAAGGCTAGGACAATTGGAAGTGGCCTAAACATTTTGATTACTGGTCAGTGAGTGAGTCAGTCAGTGCCAAAATTAGCTATTTTCACAGGGTTATATTTCAGAATTTACTGAAGCTATATCTATGAAATTTGGCATACTGCTTTAGTACTAGTATATAATTACGTAGGTACAATTTTATCTCTGTACTTGCAATAGGCGCTGAGCTACAGGGGGGTCAAAAGTGGGTCGAAACGGTTCGTGTAAATAGTGCACGGCATGCGTGCGGCTTATTGCTGGAACTTGGCCTGCGCACTCCCGTGCGCTTAGATATCCCTGTAGTTTGGCTCCCACTAATTGCAGAAAAACAAGCAAAATCCGGAATACCTCGCTTTCACATTCATCCTCGAATCTTCAACAATGAGTAGGAAATTTGTGCGAAATTGGACCTTATTATAACGGGGCAAGGCGCGCATGGAAGTGACGGTTGGAGAATGGCCGGAAATAAGGGATCCTTCGGGCCCAGACGGGAAGAGAAATTATCACCAGAGCAGCTTCTTACGACTGATTATAATTTGAGTATCAGCGATGTAATCATAATACATAATACGCAGCTACAGAGATAAATCTCTTATCTCGCTCAGGTGCTCCGACAATAACAACCTTGCTTTCAACTCGCGTTATTAGTTCGTACATCTCCATAATCAAAGTCTAATGAACCGCGTCAGTCTCATCAGACAATGTAGTGCAATAAAGTACCTATACATTTTACCAATAGCCAACCCATTTTTTTATTTAATGTGATTTAATACAACTATTTTGTTTTATAATCTATCATTTTCGGAAATGGACGTGCGTGATCAGTTGTTTAACAGTGTTGCCAGAAATTCCTACAACCCCAATACTTTCTGTTTTCTTTGTGACTATCATGAAATCTGTGGGTACCTATAAGAAAGCCAATTTTTTTTAAGGTGACAATTTGTATTACATGTCACTTCCACTGGATAGTTTTATTAATCCTCTGGTTATAAAATCAAACATCTGGCGACACAGCAAGTAATCATCTTCGTCCGTCATTAAGATACTAATTGTGTCATCGACTCGCAAAGAAGAAGATCATTTCCTGATCCAATAATAATAATGTTGTTACTGCGCAGTTCTTTTGTGCTTGAAATAAGGTTTGAATTCCTATTAATGATTATTGAGTAGTGAGTGTAATCGACAAATTACCAATAACGAATAATAAAATAAGCCGAATAATAAGAATCTGTGTTATGAATTTCGGTCAAGTTTAGAGATAGAAAAAGATAAATCAATCAATAGTACTAGTTCGGTAGAAAACATCTGTGTAGATTAGTACTCTTCAGTCAACATTGTGATTTTATATTACATTCTTCATTTAAAAAATAAAAGCCATTCATGTAGGCAAACTCTAACGCCTAACTAAACTAAAATAATAATTATAAAAAACCAAGCAAAGGTCCTTGCTAACGTTAAACAAGTAAATAAGGATATAGAGATTGCATTTAGATGACCTCGCGTCAAACAAAGATTAGAGAAATGGCCCGAGGTCGCCAGATCTGACACATTACCATCAAGAGAATGATAAAATTAAAAGATTTCATTTAGCAGCAGCGATGCCGCCCAGACAGAACACGTTTGTTGACTAATTCCTCCGGCAATTAAGCCACAATTTCTCTCTGTCCGCTCCCTAACTAATGAGTCTTCGCTTTTTATTTTATTTCTTCTGGACTTTGTCACTGCTGAAAACTTCAAGAGTTGTTTTTTGTTTAAAAATAACTAAAGAATAGGTACTCTAAGAATCACGCTGCGATTGCCTTTTTGCATTCTATTCACTATGTTTGTCTAATTACTTTTGAAAAGCTCTTTGGGTGACTTTTAGCCTGCTTATGCATTGCTCAAAAACCTTTATTTTAAGACATGCCTTTAGGGGAAGAAAGCGATCAACGACCAACAACTTCGTATTGTAAAATCAATACCTGTATCGTATGTTTCGTTAGTAATACACAATACGCTTATCGTACAATACCGGTTTGGTCAGCGGACGTCTTTCAGCTGAAACGACGAGACGTTTCTTCGAAATGGCTCGGACGATTTCGATGGAATATAACGAGGTTGAAGCCGTCAACCTTCCTTGCCGTCGTCGGCCTACGTTTGCAATTAGGCTATTGAAATGTCCGTAACAATGGAGAAGTCAACAATCATAGGAACCCCATAAACATTTGATCAATTAATTAATATCCTACCTTTCCTGTCCTTTTCATTCATATTGTATTAAATCGTTAAAACCGTGTGCAAGAATATTTTACTTGATTCTAGTTAGTTGATTGGCTATTTCCTTTTGTCGGAACTACCACTAGCCATAAGCACTATCTAAATGCTATTCAAATCTAAATCTCAGTTCTAAATCTATTCCAATTGTTAGTATATTGACTAAGGGTGCGGAACATAGTTACAATAAAAATAGTAATTTATCTAAGCGGAAACATAAGAATTGTGTGCCTGGCTGGAACAGGTATGTGAGTAGTGCTCACAGGGAGGCTCGACGCTGTTTTAAGACGTGGCTTTTATGTGGAAAACCTAAGTCCGGGTATGTTCATAGTAAAATGTGTGAGACTCGAAAGATATTTAAATCTAAATTGAAATATTGTCAGAATAATAATGTACAGATCAAAATGGATAACATTGCAAAACATCACGCGGATAAAAATTTTAACTAATTCTGGAATTCGACAAATAAATTAAACCCAATGTCGAGTCTACCGGTGAGTGTGGGTGACGCTCACGATCCGCGCGATATCGCCTGCCTGTTTCAGCGCCAGTTCCGAGTGGAGACGCCGCTCGGGCCGGCGGAGGCGGCTCCGGTGCTCGATGCTGAGCGTCGTCGTGGAGACGCCACCAGCGTTAGGTTCACTGCGAAGCAGGTGACGGCAGTGATAAAAAAGATGGTGAGGGGTAAGTCTCCAGGTCACGATGACCTCAGCATCGAGCACTTGAAGTACGCCGGTGCGCACCTACCGAGAGTCCTGGCTATGTTTCTTAGCTTGTGCGTGAGCCATAACTACTTGCCTGATGACCTTATGTATACGGTGGTTGTACCTATCTTGAAAAACAAAACAGGCGATGTGTCGGATGTTACTAACTATAGGCCTATCTCGCTCGCCACTATAATAGCTAAGGTGCTGGACAGACTGCTTGACCAACAGTTGGAGAAACATTTACATCTACATGACGCTCAGTTTGGATTCACGCCAGGCTTATCAACTGAGAGCGCGATCCTATGTCTCAAGCAGACTGTGCAGTACTACACGGCTAGAAAGACTCCAGTGTATGCTTGCTACCTAGATCTTTCAAAAGCTTTTGATTTAGTAAATTACGATAAGCTATGGGGCAAGCTGCACGAGGAGACACAGGTGCCGGGTGAGATAGTGTCAATGTTTAGGTATTGGTACAGCCATCAACAGAACAGTGTGAGATGGGCGGGGGCGCACTCGGACGTGTACAGGTTGCAGTGTGGGGTGAGACAGGGGGGGTTGACCTCGCCGCGCCTCTTCAACCTGTATATGAACCGACTGATCGGGGAGCTCAGCAGCGCTAATGTCGGATGCTCTATTGGTGGGGTGTCGTTAATAACATTAGCTATGCAGATGACATGGTGCTGCTGAGCCCGTCGGTTAGTGGGCTGCGTAAACTCCTTCGCATTTGTGAGTCATATGCTGGGGCCCATGGGCTCAGATACAACCCTAATAAAAGTGAGTACATGATTTTTAGGGCTGGTGCCAAGACTTATTCATCTTCATCACCTATTACTCTTTGTGGTGCAACTTTAAACAGGGTTAGTAAGTATCTGGGTCACTGGGTCACAGAGGACCTGTCAGACAAGGATGATATCGAGAGGGAGCGCAGGTCGCTGTCTGTTCGGTGTAACATGCTGGCTCGTAGGTTTGCACGCTGTACAGTACCAGTAAAACTAACTTTGTTTAAAGCCTACTGTCAGTCGTTTTACACGTGCAGCCTATGGACCTGCTACACTCAGCGAACATACAGCGACCTGCGGGTCCAGTATAATAATGCGTTCAGGGTGCTGATGGGGCTGCCACGCTTTTGCAGTGCGTCAACAATGTTCGCGCAGGCACAAACTGATGATTTCTTTGCCGTAATCAGAAAGCGAAGCGCGTCACTGCTTAGCGGGCTTCGGCGTAGCCCCAACAGCATCCTGCGCGCACTGGCCGAGCGGTGGGATTCGCCCATGCTGCGCAGGTGGATGGCGCTGCACGCCAGCGCAACGCCATTCACACAATAATAATAATAGGATAGGACATAATTGTTTAAAAAAAAATTAATATTAATTTAATTTAATTGCTTTAATTTAATTTTAATTGCTTGATTTTTGTTGTTCATATTTTGTATTGATTTTAATTTTGTATTGTTACATTTGTTTATATTGATTAATTTTTAATTTTTTGATTTTTGATAATGATGAATTTAGTTTATTTAGTAAGTTTTAATGTAATATGTTATTATGTATGGACTTAATGTCTGAAATAAATGAATTTTAATTTAATTTAATTTAATTTAATTTAAATGCACCTCCTACCGTATCTCAATGTAAACATTTTGCCTTGTGAATGTTTTTAAAATAAATTATCATTATTATTAAACCATATTGCAACTACACAAAAATATACAGATATAGATATTCGAATACAATACTGTCAGACCTCATTCCCTCAAACCATGCAACAATATCATGCCATCACCAACCCGTCCATCGCTTACAGAATCACGTCAGCGCGATTTTACCGGTGTATCTTATGCGTACCGGTAACCAGTATCGGAGAAACAAAAGGCGGCTGCCTCCGGTGCACTAAATTATCGGTCGGGGTTCATCGGAGGCGGCGATGAAATTTACGGGTTGCAGCGCGCGCTGTGCGTCATCCGGGGAAACACACGGGCCGGGAGCGCGGCCGGCGACGCTGTATGGGATCACTCATGTAATTGTATGAAGAAAGGCCATTAACAAACCATAATAGGTTTGAAAAACTCAAATAAAATAATTAAAGTCATTTTTTTTGTTATAGCTGGCACTATATATAATTTATTAACAAATTATTCACTAACTAGCTGTCCGCCCGCGGCTACGCCCCCGTTGTTAATTGACTTTTCCGTGCTATTACAAAGATTAATATTGAAAAAAAATATATGAATCCAATATGTTCTTTATTAGGTATCGTATTATTCAGTTTTTGTTATTGTTTACTGTGTTATAGTTTAGCATTATAAGTAAATTGGTCTTCTACTGTAAGCTTACAATGATATTATTTTAAATAATAAATTACCAAAAGAATAATGAAAACCATAAAAAGAAATAATTACTCGTTAAACGCTTGTCTGAAAAGTCTTGAATGCGTGTCAAAAAATTCTTCCGATATTTTTCATACAACGCGTGGCGCGTTTTTATGGTAAGACTCTATTAAGCTAAGTAATCCGTCAATAAATACAAGTTTTTCAACGACCATCAGAACTCAAACCAATTTTGCTTATTTATGAAACGTAGTAGTACGGATGAGGCACTCTAATGTAAAATGTAAAATGTTATTATTTATGATAACATACCTACTGTGTCTAGTTTCAAGAACTTCATCACTGGCTTCACATCAGATGTCAAACTTAATTAATTCTGAGTCACTCACTCGCGTAAATTGTGATTCTGATAACAACTCCATCCCGTATGATTCGTAATACGTACAATCCAACTATTTTGCGCTTGTTGCGCGGATTTCACTCTACGTATGCGATTTTCTAATACAGTAGTAATTTATTACTGTTTATTTCAAACCAATAAATGTGCAGCCGATAGAAATAATTTGCAGATGGTTCTTTGATTAAGAATTAGTTTGGTAATAGATATAATTATTCAGTTATAGGAATCTATTTGACTAACAATAAAAACTGTTTGTTTAAAATCTGTTACTTACCGGTATGTACCTACCTATAGTTCTGCAAATTATAAAAATGACAATGACAAAACCTTTGAATAGATACAACTCCAAAGGAAAAAATGAAATAAAATGTGGAAAATATCTTATTGGAACACCTAAAGAGATTCGAAAACAGCGTGGGGTTGCTGCGAGCGAAATGTTTGTCTCGTACAAATTAGGCCGGTATATTTCCGTATAGATTCCGGTTTAATTTTAGAAAGAAAAGTATAAAATAACCGAAAGAATTATCTTTATTTATTCAGCTGAATAAAGTAACGCTAATTGCCTCTCTCTAGTCGTAGGCAAAAAGAATCCATTATTTTAAAACTCCATTTTTAAACATGATTTTCGCGCGGACGTTCGTTCGCGCCACGTCCTATTTGTAATTCGAATGTCTGTTGCCGAATGTCAAAAGGAATTTTAAAATATTCTTTTACTATTTTAATGTCGTTTTTGTTACAAAAGATTTTTTAACGTAGTTTAAAATTTATTTATAGAAGTAGAAGCACAATAAATATAAGTACTTAGCATGTTTAATTCCGTCCATCAAATTATTATCTGTCTGTTTGTAAAATTCCGGTATCAAAGCAAATAACGGAAGTCGTTAACAGCTCATATATGTCCCCACCGAGGGGCTCGAGCCTACCCTGATACCAGGGTGAATAGGCCTTAGTCGACCACGCTGGCCCAGTGCGGGTTGGTCAACTTCACACACAACCTTTGAATTTCTTCGCAGGTGTGTGCAGGTTTCCTCACGATGTTTTCCTTCACCGTAAGAGCGTCGAATAAACGTACATATGAATTCGAAAATCGAAAACACATTGGTACGTGCCGAGGTTTGAACCATCGAACTTCGGAACGGAAGTCAACGGGCCTAGCCACTTGGCCACCGACGCTCTAACGGAAGTCAGGTAAAATAAAATAGAAGGTGTTTATTTGTTTGGCCTCCCTTTTAACGATTTCATTTATGGTTATTGATATTAGCCTTATTGGAAGACTGCCCTACAGACAATTTTTAACCCCCGACGAAAAGAGGGGTGTTATAAGTTTGACGTGTGTGTCTGTCTGTGGCATCGTAGCTCCTAAAAGGATGCGCCGATTTTGATCTAGTTTTTTTGTTTGCAAGGTTTCACAATCGAGTGTGTTCTTAGCTATGATCCAAGAAAATGTCTTCAGCCATTTGAAGATTATCAGCTCTTTTCTAGTTGTTGAAAAGTAACGGTTTTATGTCGGGGGTTATTAAAAATTTTAATTTAATTTAATTTAATTACCTACTGCAGAAAAATCTATTGAAAACGGAAAGAAGTTTTTTATATTTAATAATGTCTCACCGTAAGGTAGTTTTATATGTATTTTCCATGAGATTTATGAAAGTAAGCGACACTTCCTGCATTATAGATATAAAAATGTTCCTGGCGGAAGCAACAAAAATATAAGTAGGTATAATTTTCTCAAATTTTATAGTAGATCAACCAAGAGTAAAGAGTAGAAAATACATAGGTATTATATAATTACGGGAGACTGTCGCGTCGAGACGGATTAAACACATTTATACCTTATACCATAAAACTTTTAGATACATATTTTAAGTTGCAAAATTGTATTGTCCCATAATAATATGTTGTTCAATGTACCGGCGCGGCGAGTTCCGTTGTCATATACGAGTGCGAGTATCAATAGCGCACCTTATTATTCCTACACGTTACTCGTATTGACGGCTCAAACCGCGCGCTCGCTGCAGCCAATGGCCAATAATTAATTAAATACCCAGTTATTTAATTTTAATAATCGGTTATTAAACGAACCCGCATTGTAATTATTAATTATGAAAATTCGCAAACAACACAGAAATCGTGTTCCGATTTCCAGTTTTTAAATGTGAGAATAATTTATTCATTTTTGTTTGTAATTGGCGTGGCTTTCGGTATTGTCTATTAAAATAAATTTAATGAGTAGATTTAATTAAAATCATTCATATTTAGTATTCAGGTTTTCAAATAAATAACCGTATTCTACATAGATAAACACAGCTTAGGAAATCCCTCAAATAAAATATCCTTGAAAATACGTTAGGTTAAAATTGACGTAGATGATAGAAGAATTTACCCAGTAGTGGTCA
This sequence comes from Teleiodes luculella, assembly GCA_948473455.1. Lineage (NCBI taxonomy): Eukaryota > Metazoa > Arthropoda > Insecta > Lepidoptera > Gelechiidae > Teleiodes > Teleiodes luculella. Next base: position 10,937,355 of record OX419607.1, read on the forward strand.
AGTTTCATCAGAGACAACAGCCTCCGTGGTTAAAAGCTCGCCTGACGTTACGGATGTTCCGGGTTCGAATTCCGGTGGGGACTCGTCGAACAAATATCACTTTGTTAGACTTTCCTCAGTTTGGTTAGGACATTGCAGGCTAAATCACCTGATTGTCCGATAAGAAAGATGATTCCGTGCTTCGGAAGGCACGTAAAGCCGTTGGTCCCGGCTACTACCTACTGCTACAGATGTAGAGCCAGTCGGAAGCCTAAGGCGGTTCTATAATTCCGACACCAGGGTTCGTGAGGTAGGTTAACCTCGAACCCCACACGATAAGCAAGCAAGCAGAGATGACGATGATGTCGAGGTCAATCATGACATGAATATAAACAAATATAAAGTTTGTTTAAGCAAAGCGATAGCGAATATTTACATCGCTCTCTCGTTTGTAAGTATCGTTTACGATTATAGGTACTAATTAAACGTTTTAAAGTAGCTTTGGTGCATCCGAAAGTCTGAAATACACATGTTGGTTCAGATAATTCAAATCTGAAATTTTCAGAGGCGTCCCATCTGTATTATAATTGCTTGCTATATCTATCTGCTCTGAATGATTCACTCTGGAATGCCTAACAATACTATTATTTCTCTTTTTTCTTACAGTTTGGTAAAAATCAAGCGAAACCGCGCACCGAGCTAGTCTCACCGCCATTCCATCACGCGACCCTCACCCACCGCTACACACGGCCGCTCCAACCGACGAGTATATTGAACTGATACTTCCCGTTTCATAACTCAGGTTTATCCAAGAACGTGTTCAAATCAAAGCGAGCTATCACATTGGCGACAAAGACAAAGTCGTGCAAAAACGAAAAGGGACGCAGTTATGCGCAAGAGTGAGCGCGGTGTATTTGTATCTCATTCTAACGCATAACTGCGTCCCTTTTCGTTTTTGCACGACTTTGTCTTTTAAACTCCGTTGTCGACACGGCCACGGACAATATGTATGATCTAGGTTGCATAAAATATAAGAACTGATTTAGACTAAGGACAAAACCCGCTCTCACCATGCCCGAGAATGACCCTGATGTATGGGAATAGACCTTCTAGTGGATATTAGGTATGTTTCACCAGAAAAAAAGGTTTAATTGCGAAAGGGACTTTTTGCGACGAATCCAGTCTGACACGAACATTTTATCACCAGAAATGCTAATGACGATGAAATGATACAGTACCATTAACCCCAGCTTCCACAGAACCTGTTGCCCGACTTGTGCGGCCGTGTGTAGCATGCTCGCCGCGCGTCTGGACGCAGACTAATCGCGCCCATTTTTCCCGCTGACCGCCACGCGCCATATAACCGCTTTATCTCCACCTAACACGTCTCACTTATTCCACCATCAAAATAAATATAACCACTCACGGACGTGTGCTTTGCTAAACATTGAAATTTGTCTGTTTCGAATGGAATAATTAATTATTTTTTGTTTAGAATGTCTCTAGTTCATTAAACCTCTATCATATGGGTAACTGCTAGTCTAAAATGAATTTGTATTCAAAATAAACTCCTCAAAATTATTAATAGTAATCGTGTTCAGTTCAGAGTAACAGCACGTAACAGTCTGAAGTGTAAGACTAACTAGTGCAGGCTCCCACCGGCACCTCGTTTAAAAAATTTGCGTACCGTAAAAAATATATAATTATTGATTAAGAAGTTTTTAATCTACAGCTATGCAAAGTATGCTCGAAACGGAAAACGCTACTTTCCAAAATTTATATTTTAAATAACTTTGACTAGGAAGGGTGGACATAGCAACATGTTATATATTTGTAATCTACTCATGATGCCCTTTCATTTGATACCCCACACGGTTACTTTTATCATTTTTTTTTCGGCATCTATATTGGGTTTGAGGAAGCTCGGCTAGAATGGAAACCTACCACGCTCGCTAGTGGCAACAAGTATTTTTATATAGCTTAAGGTCCCTAGAACACATATTAAAAGTCAGTTGGCGGTACGCAAATTTTTTAAACGAATCTCCTCTGAGAGTCCGCTCTAAATAATTATGCATAATTCTCTTTATAGATATGAATAGTATTTGGTGCGTCCGCGACGTAGTAGACGCGGCGCGAGTCAATCAGGTCGTTATGAAACCCGAAGAGGGGCGAGTTGATAACATTGTCGCCGCGAGCAGATTGGACACACGCATCGGCTGGCACGCGACTGGACGAGCGGGGAGAGGTGAGCGGTATTTTTTTTTAATTGACCTATGCTTGTGTCGAAATGGTACGACCAATCAAGCTTCACCGGACTTGCGGGGGAGCGGAAGACTCTACCCCAAAAAAAGGCATATACTAATGCGTCTAGGGGCGGCTCCAGGGAGCCTCGGACCACGGCCTAGCGCGTTGATATTGAAAAACATCGTGAAGGAGCGAGGTGAGCGGGTGAGTATCAAGCGCGTATAGTTTATTTACTTTATATCGTACGGTCAGTAGGCTTACTATGTAAGTAGCAACCGGCTCGAGAAGCTGTCAAACGCGACATAGTGACATTAGAGTCATAGCAGTTCTGTCAATATGTCGCGTTTGACAGCTTCTCGAGCCTGTCGCTACTTACATAGGCCTACTGGACGGCAGCACAGATTAATAAATAGTTACTAACGGCAGTGCGTAACCGCTCTTACTCTGTGGATTTACAAATCCATGGTCGAGTAACAACCTCCGTGGTCTAGTGGTCAAAAGCTCGTCCGACGCTACGGAGGTTCCGGGTTCGAATCCGATAATGAAGTCAAACAAAAGACTTACCTCGTGATTTTATCCCCAATGAACGGCGCAGTGTCCAAAGGATTCAGCTTTAGCATTACATAGTAATGGTTTTATTATTGTGTCATTTGAATTATGTTTCCCGCTAAGATTTTAAAATAACGTCCGAGGCCTGAATTAATAAATCGCATTTTTGAACCTAAACCGCGACCATAACTATGCAACCAAATTAAAATTCTATTGATCAAGTAACTCGGCAACATGCACACTCTAAACGCATTTGAAAGGTTTATACAGGAACTCAGTAAAAGACTACGCGTTCTTCCTTACTGGCCACTGAGCAACTATTTGAACAATTTAAAACATCAATACAAAATTTGCTGTTAAACCACCCTATTGATTATTGCGTGTACTAATATTAACAATTGAGAGCAGTTTTAGCTCAATATTAGTATTAAGTTTTGACTAAAATGTTAACGTTGAGCTCAATTCTGCGTGGCCGCTAAAATATCTAAATTTAAGTTGTTATGTCTCTTTCACGTTCTTAGGAACGTAAAGGGACAGGTGATTGCCAACCTACATTAAGACACGTCAAACTTCGATTTAACGCATAATTTAGCAGGAATTTAAAAACATCCCGACTAAATTAAGCTAGATTTGACAGCTGCGCTGCTTATTTTAAATGTCATTCATTCAAAATTAAATTCATTGATCTCCCCATCCTTTTCGATTCCCATATGAATGAAAGAGACCAACAACATCTAGAGATTTTAGCGGACACGGCAGAATTGAGCCCAATATCCCGCTATCGCTTACACCTTACCCAAACCACCAGGGGATCATAAGCAAACAGAGATCTTCATACAAAAACACTGATTGACCTACGCCGGGTTAATTTTTGAAGGCTTAAGCACACAGTGGGCGACTCCTTCACTGCCGGACATACTAATACAGCCTTGTCCGTTTGCCATATTGTGCTCTCCGCCCGCGCAAACAATTATTCCCGTGGGAATGAGGAATTTTCCCGCAGTTTAAGGTGGCCTATATGATATTCTGATGAATAAGCCATATTATTGTAAAGTTTCATTAAAATCCATTCAGTAGGTTTTGCGTGGTTTTGTAATAAACATATCCAAGCCATCAATACATCCATTCCATCCATCCGCACAAACTTTTGCATTTGTAATATTAGTTGGATAAATACTTGTTCACAATACGCAAGTAAAAATTGCTATACCTATATATAAGTAAGGTTTTATAATCATATAGGTTTTTTTAAAAAAACGTTGAAAGAGGAAGTTTAAAAGCTTCGTTCAAACCAATGAAGGAAATTATGAACACCTTTCTTATCTAAAAGGTTAAAGTTCAGTCAGATGTGGTTCGGTTAAGATATTTAAGAAACTAAGTTCAAAGTATTTATTTTAACTTTAGGATATTTACATCACTTAGTTGAGTCAGTTGCATATTCTTTTCTGATATATAATAATACTAGCGACCCGCCCCGGCTTCGCACAAGAAAATGGTTATTGTGCGTTATCCCTAAGTTATTATGCATGTACCTATTACACATATAAACTTTCCTCTTGAATCACTCTATCTATTAAAAGAAACCGCACCAAATCCGTTGCGTAGTTTTAAAGATTTAAGCATACATAGGGATATAGGGACAGAGAAAGCGACTTTGTTTTGTACGATAATATGTAGTGATAAGAACAATAATGGAAGGTAAGCTTTTCATACTTACGACTCTAGAGTTCCAATTTGTCTTGGATCTACTACGTAGTGATTGGATTTACTAAGCTGGTAAAAGAAAAAGTAAAAAATTTAGTGCGATTATTATTAATTTTGAAACAAAATCTGGGAGTTTCCCCGCAGTTAAGGTGTTAACGTGAAACCCACCGAGCCATTTGTGGAGCCCCGGAGGACTGCCCGGTGTAATCAGTGACGTCACTGTGGATATTAACATGTTAAAGGAACCCGACAACATTATAATTTCATGCCTTTTTGGAGCCAAAAATGATGAAATGTATTGTATTGTGTCAATATGAAAAGGGTATGATATGATACACTTGACAAATACTTTTTTCTTTATACGTATACTTTGATCAAATACAGATACAATTTAGCTGGTCGACCAGCAAAGCGTTTGAAGTCTCCATATTGTACATAAATCTAGATTGTAACATTACATTAGAAAAACTTAATTTTTCCTTATAGAAATAAAATAAATAAATATGTGTGGGAAATTTTTCTACGTATATTCTAAGGTGCGGACGTTTTACAAACGGCCAACTGACCCCTAAGTGGCAGGCAGAGCCTATACTATGGGTGTCAGACAGCTGATATACATTAAATATACAACTTCTAGACACAAGGAAAATTCAAGTGCTCATCACACGAATGTTTACCCTAGGCGGGAATCAAACCTGTCCCTTTTCTTCGTAGGCAGGCGCACTACCGACTAGACTACAGGGCCGTCATAAAGAACCTTTATTGATTTCTATTCAGGATTAGAAAAGAACATAATATTTTGAAACACATTAGATATTACGCCAATGTTAAAGAAGTACTGCCAATAAGATTTGTACGAGTATCGCCAACTTTGCAAGGATGTTCCTTGAAATGGTAACTTTCTTCTGAAAATGCATGGACTTATGCAGATCCCAGTAGCCTAACATGTGGACTGCGTCTCGTTAAAACTTCCATGTCTAACTAGTTCCTCCTTGCGACCATATACTTAGTATAGAAAATTGGACTAGTGGAAAAATATAACAGAACTATTTATTTCTGGTATCAATAAAGAATATTTGTATTTGTATTTTTTGTTTTAACCATTAGTACTTGCTTTTAAAAAGTACTTTTTCTTTCGAGTTCATTTTCGAGTCCACTGCTAGACATAGGCCTCCCCAAGTGTGCGCCACAAATACACGATCAATACTACATGACTCATTTAAATCTCAATTTGCATTTAAGTTAAATTAATATAAGTTATATTAGGATAAGTTATATTTCATTTCACTAATTAGTATTAAATGTAAATTTTGTCAATAATTCTTCAATAAATAGAAGTCAAGTCATGTAAGAATTTCGTAACGAACGTTAACATTGCAAAAATAGTCAAAGACACAATCTTCTTTATATTGTCTGTCTGTCACACACCAATTTGTTTCTTTGAACTATACCAAAGCATTTGCGACTCCCTTCAAATCCCTTGTTAAAAAACACAACATGATGTACCCTTTCCGTAATGTACCTTTGGACCTCGGGCTCGTCCCGCTTCGTCCCGACATTTCGGCGGGATCAAAGAATGGCGGGATCCCGTGGGACCGCGCATTAGGGACGCAGTAGGCGCTCATTGACAATATATCGACTGTATACTCGTATAGGCTGGCGGCAAACGTGTGTTATTGAAATTGTTGAATAAACACAAAGGCTAAACATAGATTGATGACAACATGATATCTAGCTAGTTACTGAAACGAACAAACATGACTAGCTTTGTATTTATCCCTTTGACGTAGAAAAATGGTTTTATATAATATTCTTACTGCTTTTATAACTTTTTTATTCCTTTGACTTTGAATTATGGCAAAGTAATTTCTAGAAGCACACATATATCAATGAGATGTATCGTTGAATTGTTTTAGATCTAAAAGACTACATAAACAAAATAATGTTAAAAAATAATCAAGACGTATGGATGCCATTATGAAGCAAAATACTTCGGGTTGGTAGGCGAGTCGGTCGCTGAGTTTCGGCCGATGCGACCGAGACAGGAATTAGGAATTAATTACCGTTACTTTTGTGATTTAATGATCAAAACTATTTTCCTACTCCTTATTTACAAACAGCATTTACAATCTCAATTTCATATTTTTAATTCCAATCTGAGAACTTTCTCTTTAATTAACGTAAAAAATTACCCAAATCTTTCCCTCAGATAACACCTAATAATAAAGCATCTCTTTTTTCGCGGAATTTTGTTTAATTGACCGCTTAGCCTGGCCCAAAGTAATCTGGATGTAAATTGGCGCGTTACTGGATAAAACAATTTTTCCGCGTCGGCCCCTGCGCTACAGGCGGAGGATGATGCGTTCGCATTTATATGAGGTATAAAAGAAAAGGTGCGTCGGCAGAATCGCCAAATTGGCCCATCCTGTATAAGGGATACACACGGTGCGATCGGCGCCGGCGCAGGGCAGCGGGCTCGTGTACTATGCACCGTGAATACATGTCTGTTTGTTTATCCGCAACTGCATAGTGGTAGTACTTACTCGTGAAACTGAGCAACTTACCCTAAGGAACATAGGTTGAAATCTCAAATATAATTTTCAACTTTTTATATAAACTTCAGTCACGTGACCGGCCACTTTGTGTAACAAGTTGAAACTTGGTAAACGGTTGAAGGAGCGTATTGGTGATCCCCGTTCTTGCTCTTTCTTGGTCCAACTGATATCAATTCAAAGAAGAAAATGTTGTGCCGTTTTCTATTCACAGGCCTATATTTCTACTATAATTATATGTGCCCTTTATTTTTTAATAAAGTACATATATATCAGTAATTTTTTTATGCCTATTTTGTGTCGCACTGCTGGGCAAAGGCCTCCCCTCTGTTACGCCATGAGTCACGGTCAAGAGCATCTGTGCACCAATCTTTGTTAAACGCGTCCAAGTCATCACGCCAACGTCTACAACGTGTACAACGTCAGATATATGTATTAGAAATAAAAATCGTTTGCATAACGGCGACACTAGACGGGAGAGACAAATCGCCAACTCTCACGACTACTTTACAATTATTTCGCTAAAAAATAATGAAAAATATTAATTGCATTGCAATGCAATGCAGGGTTAAACCTTAGTCTGATCTTGTCGCGTCATAACGCCCCGACCCCCCCGTTCCGACTGACTGCGTCGGGCCGTGCGTACTGCAAACCCCAGCGGGACGGGACAGAGCATGAAAATTTGATGATTTTTCCCTCCTGTAATAATACCTACTAGCCTGCTGGAGGCAGAGACCATTCCACATTCGGGTGACTTATCATTTACAATTACATTACCTGTTTTGTTTACAACCTGAGTTTAAGTCCAGTGAGATCATCTCTTTTTTATGATTGTGCCAAATAATCCTTTTTAATTGGTTATAATATAACCTTATAATTGTATTAAAGACTCTGTTATTTCTATAGAAACAATTAGAGGTAGTACTATTACCTATAATATTATTATTATATTTCTGTGATGATAATAAAATTGATACATTTATTTCATACCTAAATATTGTTTCAAAATAAGTGGTTGTTTCTATATGGCTTTATAGTTTTCTCTTAGCTAAAATGTCACTGTTGTGTTTGAAGTGAAGTGGTTCACCTTACTATAATCCTCAGGGTTAGAGGTTATTGAGTCTCCTGGCCTAAACAAATTACTTCATTAACATTTTAAGAAGAAAAATTACACGAAATACTCAAGCGGGTTCGTAGATAGATACGAGTACATAGATGCTATTTATTGAATAAAAAATTAAATTAAAAAATCTAAAAACCCGACTGCTTCTAAAGCGAACTAAAAAGATGAAAACAAGATGATGTAGGAACATAGTAGCATGTACAATTGAAATCCTCTTTTTCTATAAATTGAAATAGTCATTATTGCAGTCGGAGGCATATTATTCATATTTTACTTGCTGAGACTCCTGCTACATTTATGCCTCCGACTGCAATAATGACTATTTCAATTTATAGAAAAAGAGGATTTCAATTGTACATGCTACTATGTTCCTACATCATCTTGTTTTCATCTTTTTAGTTCGCTTTAGAAGCAGTCGGGTTTTTAGATTTTTTAATTTAATTTTTTATTGAAGACTTTTTAGTTTTATGAAAAATGGTTTAAGGAACATCATCTTCATTTTGAAGGACCTATGTGCCACTTAATATGGTACACAAAAATTTGTTATGAATATGCCTACCCCATTAGCAGCCGATTAGTACACGCAACCGAGTAATTACAGGCCGAAAAACCTACTCAGAACAGCAGCTGTACCCCCTAGCTAGTGTTGCTGTGCCAGATGTTTACCCTAGGGTAAAGTACCCTAATACCTAATACTTGCAGGCGCGAGGATAAAGTACGATATTTGTGGGTGGGTACTGGTCCTCGATCTAATCGCGCTAAACAGACACGTCAAGAAAAAAAGGTGAAATAAATTCCTTGGAAGTGGCATCCTACTTATCTTGGGAATCAGAATTGTTGTTTCGTCTTATTCGATGATTTTTTTTTTAAGACTTATTAAAAGAACTGTTTTATTTGTGATTTTGTGTAGGTATTTTGTGTATGTTAATTTTTTTTCTGAAAGTCTAGTAATAGAGAAGTAGAAAGAAAATACAATAAAATGTGTATGAACAAAAAAAAACGCCGATACCGAAATTACCGAAAATCGCGGGAAATCCCGGTTCCAGCGTGTATGAACAAAAAAAAACGTCGATACCGAAATTACCGAAAATCGCGGGAAATCCCGGTTCCAGCCCCTCTAACATGCCCGGTCCACGCGTGACAGACATAATTTTGTCGTGCGTATTCTCTTATCCTATTGGAGGCTATTTCAATATGGCGGGTTTCTCGCCGCGACAAATTTTTGTCATAGCACTGCATGTTACGGGTGTAGCATAGACCGGTACCAAAAATCCCAGTTCCCTTGTACAGTTCCGGTTCTCGATGCCCTAGTGTGCATGCGTGAGCTAACCGAGTGGCGACGAAGTAACCCGAAGAAAACGAGTATTAGAATAATTGGCAGTGCCGACTAGTCGGCCGATTAGTCGGCGGTTTCAAAACCGATTAGTCGGCTAGTCGGCTAGTCAGCAAATACCATAGTCGGCCCATCTCTATTTAAAACCTATCATCACTATCACTACATAGTATAAAACAAAGTCGCTTTCTCCGTCCCTATGTCCCTATGTCCCTCCCTTTGTACGCTTAAATCTTTAAAACTACGCAACGGATTTTGATGCGGTTTTTTTTAATAGATAGAGTGATTCAAGAGAAAGGTTTATATGTATAATACATGCATAATATGCTTAAGGATAACCCACAATAACCATTTTCCCGTGCGGAGCCGGGGCGGGTCGCTAGTACATGATAAGATACTCACATCAAAGTGGTCTTCACAGAAATAAAGTTGTTCGGGTTTCGCCGTGCGAACTTGAACCATTTATCTCTTATTATTTTCTTGTTTGGGACATGTACAATACAAACACCTTGTTAGGTGTTTTAATTGATGCGTTTATACTGCACACCACTTAAACACTTTGGAATTCATTTTTATTACACGTTTATGCAATGTTTGTTTACTTTTCTCTGGCTACGCATAGACAGACAGTAGAGATGTGTAGGTAATGCATATGATAATATCACAAAAGTAATATCACACATTACGCGGTTATTGTAACCAGTACACATCACACATTATCTTTTCTTTTTAAAGAAAGGAAAATTAGCTTTAGTCTGTCGGGTCAGTTAGTAAAAAATAATAAAAACAAAAACCATTTTTTTGGGTGCTATCTATCTCGAGTAATGCGGTCGCGCGCAGGTAATGTTATGATAAAGTAATATGTGCTGACGGTACGGAATACTACAGAGTATTTCTTCGTACTAAGAGACAAAGGAGACGTATAAAAGTGGTTTTTTATTCGGCCAAAATTGAACGGATAAGTAGTAGGTATACCTACTTAGAAAGGTAAGTGGGTTTCAGGATAACTAATCAAATTATTTTATCGATCCTCCGTCTTTTTTGTATTAAAATCTTCCAGCCAAGATTGTTTTAACCAACATTATTTTTATTTTTAGTACTTTTTTTTGCAGTAAATAATTAAAATAATTAATGAATAACTTGAGGCTCTTTCGTTTCATTTTTAGAAAAAGTAAACTAATAAAAAAAAGAGAATGTCAACGTGATGGACGACAGATATTCAACTGACAGGTATTCAAGTTAATGTCATATCAAGTTTTTTTTTAATCGATCTAATCCTAATAGGTAAAAAGTTAGAAAGAGACAACATATCATCGTTATGTTATGCCTATCTCTTTCTTAAAAAGCATTCAAAGCAACCACGCAACGAAAAAATTGGTTTGAAAGGACTGCCAGACGCATAATTGTATTGCCAGATTTTTCGTTAATTTTTCTACCATACAAGCATACAATATTCGAATCAATTTATAAAAAAAACGGAGTATCCATTTTTTTTTTCAAGTGATCCTGATAATCGTAATAATATACCCTTTTATCCTATATGCGTAGAATACCCGTTCATTTTTTGAAATAATTAAAAACCACCTTCCATACAAATTTTGACGTGTCCTTTCATTCAATATTTCGGGTAATGTTTAGGGTGATGTGTAATAGTACGGGGTGATATCACCTTTTCGAAAGTAATGAGTAATGTGATATGTCATTAAAACGTACTATTTTGCGCATGTCTAACAGACAGACACATTATTTTGCTGTGTTGCCATATGGTGAGGACGTGAAATCCGTATTTTTATTGAAAAAATCCGTATAAAATCCGTATTTACCAATATGAACGAAATTCCGTATGAAATCCGTATAAAAATTAAACTCTGATTAGGTACCTATTTATATAGATGTATATTCATAATTATTAATATAATATTTAAGTCAAAACAGGGCGATTTTCCTAAAAGTTATTTGTATGTAGCAAGCCATACGTGGTAATGGTATTAAAAATTATAGTTCCGATCCGATTCGACAGATATACTTAATCCGTGAATAATAATGATTATTACGAATAATAAATCGGAATATGCATTGTGCTGTAAATCCGTATAAATATCCGTATACATCAATTATCCGTACTGAACTTTTAAAATCCGTATAAATACGGACAAATCCGTATATATGGTAACACTGCATTTGATGTTTACCAAAGGGTAGTAATTAAACGAGTGACTGTAAATTATAGTTTTGAGTGTCAAAATTAATTAATTTGGGTTATAGAATTACTAAGTGAGCGACTGACTGCGAGCGACGAGAAATCAACAGAACAGCAACTTATAAACATTAATTTGAGTTTCTTAAAATACAAAATTAGCAGCTTCATAATATTTGAGCGACCTAATATTTGTTTGAGTGTCAACTTTGAAAAAATTAAAACTCCGGCGGTCCCCGGCCGCTGCCGCGGCACGCTCGCTCCTCTCGCTCGGCTCCCTCCGCTCGCTCGGCTCCCTCCGCTCTGTTATTGACATCAGTCTAACCTAACCTAACCAACCGATTTGATTCTGGGTATATTTATTTTTTTAGCGGGGGGCTGTGCCCTGTGTTGGGGGGCAGGGCCCCCCCCGTCGCCCTGCTTCATTTAACGCCCTGGCTACTATTATCAAAGCCAGTGACCTTCGTGTTGCCAGTTGCCCTCTCTGTATTTCCAGTCGCTCACTTAGTAATGTAGTCGCTCACTTGGTAATTTTAATATCTGAAATGGATTATTCACTATGCACTTTTTGTAAGCTCGTTCTGGATTTTATTATTAATCAATATTTGTCGTTAATTTAGTTAATTTTTCGCTTACTCAAATTCATGCCGCTCAAGTTATTAAAACAGTATGTCAGTCATCATCAGTCGCAAAGTTGTTTTTTTATTCGCTCGTTTTATAATTCCCCTTTACCAAATGTTTATCTAAGCACACCCGACGCCATGACACTGCGAGCGAGCTGTTTTCGCGCCCTATTGAAAAAATATAGTAAATATAATAGTTAAATAATAAAACAAAACCTAGCCTATAACCATCGCTCGGTTCAGACGAATCGATAGACACCTCATTCTTTAAAATCCGTCCAGCCGTTTGGATGATTCGAGGGTATAAAGAATCCCACATACATACATACATACATACATATGCGCGCAGGTAATGTTATGATAAAGTAATATGTGCTGACGGTACGGAATACTACAGAGTATTTCTTCGTACTAAGAGACAAAGGAGACGTATAAAAGTGGTTTTTTATTCGGCCAAAATTGAACGGATAAGTAGTAGGTATACCTACTTAGAAAGGTAAGTGGGTTTCAGGATAACTAATCAAATTATTTTATCGATCCTCCGTCTTTTTTGTATTAAAATCTTCCAGCCAAGATTGTTTTAACCAACATTATTTTTATTTTTAGTACTTTTTTTTGCAGTAAATAATTAAAATAATTAATGAATAACTTGAGGCTCTTTCGTTTCATTTTTAGAAAAAGTAAACTAATAAAAAAAAGAGAATGTCAACGTGATGGACGACAGATATTCAACTGACAGGTATTCAAGTTAATGTCATATCAAGTTTTTTTTTAATCGATCTAATCCTAATAGGTAAAAAGTTAGAAAGAGACAACATATCATCGTTATGTTATGCCTATCTCTTTCTTAAAAAGCATTCAAAGCAACCACGCAACGAAAAAATTGGTTTGAAAGGACTGCCAGACGCATAATTGTATTGCCAGATTTTTCGTTAATTTTTCTACCATACAAGCATACAATATTCGAATCAATTTATAAAAAAAACGGAGTATCCATTTTTTTTTTCAAGTGATCCTGATAATCGTAATAATATACCCTTTTATCCTATATGCGTAGAATACCCGTTCATTTTTTGAAATAATTAAAAACCACCTTCCATACAAATTTTGACGTGTCCTTTCATTCAATATTTCGGGTAATGTTTAGGGTGATGTGTAATAGTACGGGGTGATATCACCTTTTCGAAAGTAATGAGTAATGTGATATGTCATTAAAACGTACTATTTTGCGCATGTCTAACAGACAGACACATTATTTTGCTGTGTTGCCATATGGTGAGGACGTGAAATCCGTATTTTTATTGAAAAAATCCGTATAAAATCCGTATTTACCAATATGAACGAAATTCCGTATGAAATCCGTATAAAAATTAAACTCTGATTAGGTACCTATTTATATAGATGTATATTCATAATTATTAATATAATATTTAAGTCAAAACAGGGCGATTTTCCTAAAAGTTATTTGTATGTAGCAAGCCATACGTGGTAATGGTATTAAAAATTATAGTTCCGATCCGATTCGACAGATATACTTAATCCGTGAATAATAATGATTATTACGAATAATAAATCGGAATATGCATTGTGCTGTAAATCCGTATAAATATCCGTATACATCAATTATCCGTACTGAACTTTTAAAATCCGTATAAATACGGACAAATCCGTATATATGGTAACACTGCATTTGATGTTTACCAAAGGGTAGTAATTAAACGAGTGACTGTAAATTATAGTTTTGAGTGTCAAAATTAATTAATTTGGGTTATAGAATTACTAAGTGAGCGACTGACTGCGAGCGACGAGAAATCAACAGAACAGCAACTTATAAACATTAATTTGAGTTTCTTAAAATACAAAATTAGCAGCTTCATAATATTTGAGCGACCTAATATTTGTTTGAGTGTCAACTTTGAAAAAATTAAAACTCCGGCGGTCCCCGGCCGCTGCCGCGGCACGCTCGCTCCTCTCGCTCGGCTCCCTCCGCTCGCTCGGCTCCCTCCGCTCTGTTATTGACATCAGTCTAACCTAACCTAACCAACCGATTTGATTCTGGGTATATTTATTTTTTTAGCGGGGGGCTGTGCCCTGTGTTGGGGGGCAGGGCCCCCCCCGTCGCCCTGCTTCATTTAACGCCCTGGCTACTATTATCAAAGCCAGTGACCTTCGTGTTGCCAGTTGCCCTCTCTGTATTTCCAGTCGCTCACTTAGTAATGTAGTCGCTCACTTGGTAATTTTAATATCTGAAATGGATTATTCACTATGCACTTTTTGTAAGCTCGTTCTGGATTTTATTATTAATCAATATTTGTCGTTAATTTAGTTAATTTTTCGCTTACTCAAATTCATGCCGCTCAAGTTATTAAAACAGTATGTCAGTCATCATCAGTCGCAAAGTTGTTTTTTTATTCGCTCGTTTTATAATTCCCCTTTACCAAATGTTTATCTAAGCACACCCGACGCCATGACACTGCGAGCGAGCTGTTTTCGCGCCCTATTGAAAAAATATAGTAAATATAATAGTTAAATAATAAAACAAAACCTAGCCTATAACCATCGCTCGGTTCAGACGAATCGATAGACACCTCATTCTTTAAAATCCGTCCAGCCGTTTGGATGATTCGAGGGTATAAAGAATCCCACATACATACATACATACATACATACATACATACATACATACATACATACATACACAGATACGCGTGAAAAACATAACCCTTCCTTTGCAGTCGGGTAATAAATGAAATAAGCCCAGCAATGGACGACACACCTCGCTTCACATTCGCTGCGAATGATCCTAAACGTTATATTGTCCGGTTGCTTTTACAACGTGTATCAGCTAAAAAGTCGCTTACTAAGTTTTGTGAAGCAGTAATGCCGGATATCTCCTACTTACGATTGTAAAATGTATGTCAAGTGTCAAGAGAGTTGCCTGTTGATGAGTGTGACGATTATGTGCTGCGTCGATGGATATTACTTCAGTAGGCTTACTATTAGTTAGAGAGCCCACGACCAAGATTTTTGTCTCATAGCAATACGGCCAAAACCGCATCAAATCGATAGATACGATTATCCTGAACTCGAAAATACCAATATCAGACATTTTCCGCGTAGCGTTTGATCTGACCGAATTTTCAAAATTGTCAAAGAATTTTACCGAACTGCATCATAGCAATATGTCTGATTTGCAGACTGTAGTTGAATGATAGTTCTGAGATACCGGAAACATATTTTTCAGACGTTAGTGGTGTAGCGCAAACCCGTAAAATCACTTAAAAAAATTAAAAATGAGACAAAAAAAATGTCTCATAGCAATATGTCTGAAAATCTTTTTTATTAGTAAATTTTGGTTATTTGATGCGAACAAAACAATTTTCAGACGGAAATGTGCACGCATTAAATTTTGAGACCGTTTTGAAAATGTTAACAAATTTTACCGATCGGTATCATAGCAATATGTCTGAAAATTGTTGGACATGATAAAATAAGTTGTCCACATGTGCAAAAAATTTATATCAGACAAATTAAGTGTAGCACCTTCTTTATCAGACTTTTGGTAGAGATTTTTGGGAGTATATGCTACACTTAAAGTGTCTGAAAACAGGTTTTTGGTAATCCTGGCAGCAATACGAAAAGTTTAAAAAATATATTATCCGTATTGCTATGATACAGGTCGGCTAAATTTGTTGACAATTTCAAAAATGCGCTCAGGCTATATTCTACGCGCAAAATGTCTGAAAACAAACTTTTTCGTAATACAATTATAAAATCTATGTACATTTTCACTATCAGACGTATTGCTATAATACCGACTGCCTTTTTTTTTTGACACAGCAGAAATGGCCTCCCACGCAGTTGCTACACTTTCGACCGTTACTACATACCTAGTCGGGTTCAGAATCATACAATCTAACGATTTTATAGGGTTTTTGCCGTATTGCTATGAGACATGGTTTTGGTCGTGGGCTCTCGTACTATATGTAAGAAGCGAAAAGCTCGAAAAGCTGTCAAACGCGACATAGTGACATTAGAGCCATAGTAGTTCTGTCAATATTCTCGAGCTTGTCGCTTTTTACGTAGTAAGCCTACAGCGGGTATTGCTTATGATCTGATGCGGGCCAAGCAGGACCGATCGTTGCGGAGTTCTTGGGGAGGCAGCAGTCCAGCAGTGGACGTCTATAGACTGAAATGATGATGACGAATCTACAACCTTTAATAGTCTATGGTCCTGACTACATGTTGTTCTGTTGAATAATTCAATATTTACACATAATTATTTATATTTTTCATGGGATAAGCTAAAAAAATTACCCTACGGACACTAAGGTGAAAGTTTTTTTTTCCGTCTGTATATCTCTCTGTTACGTTTTTATGTCTAAATTACGAATAATTGATTAAAATTAATAGGCTGATTGTTGTTATCTAAAATGACATACCTAAACTAGTGTCATTGGAAAAAACAATGAAATGTCTTTAGCCAGTAAAATCGCGAGAAGCAAAGCAAAAATTATAAACCAAATGTAAAGTAGTCTTCAGACTTGTAATCGCAGATATGTAAGTCCAGCCGCGAGCCTGACAATGCCTTAAAATATGCATGCATATAAAGCAAGATCTGGCGGTAAGTCGGGTGGCTTCATTTAAATTTAACGCTTCGTTTGTTCCATTGCATAATTCATTCACTCACTCGTTCAGCGATAAAAGTGAATTCCAATTGAGTACTTTACAATAATTTACAAGAGTATATTATGGAAGCTACTTACACATTAAACTGACTAAAATAATTTCTAACTTTTGTAATAATTTATCATACTTCATATCATAGGTACTAATAGAGCGGAAAGATTTGTATTTTTTGTGTGTGTGTATATTATTTGTAATGGATAAACTCAAAAACTACCTATACTGTGCTGATTTCAAATATTCTTTCACCATTAGTAAGCTACATTCACCCTGAGTAATATAGACTACCTTTTACCGCGGGAAAATGTCTCATTCCCACTGAAAAAGCTGTTAACGTGGACGGAACCGCGGCGGAAAGCTAGTTTATCATAAAACTTAATAAGTAAAAAATTATATAAAATGTTGACTAATCTGCTTGAAGTCAATTTTGATAATTTTAGCGCGTCGTCGATCGAAGGCTTAGGTCAAACATTACACATACTATTTTGAAAATTAACGATTTTACCTAATGTTACAATGTACAAAGAAATATTACATGAATTATCAAATAAGTACAGCACCAACAATGCCTCTTTCATTTTTCGACTAACTTCTTTATTTAACTGTATTATACAAATGGTCTTCAGCTGAAGGAAACCCCCCGTATACGTATACGAAGGAGCATTTGACAACTGTATCGTGCATACATTTGCCTCTCAAAGGTGTTCATAATTTCATTGTGAGCGCGTAATGGAGCGTGCCTAATTCCGCTTCATACAAAGGACGCAATGTACAACAAAGACGATGATTTATAAGGCGAATTAAACGGTTCTCGTATCTACTGGGACTTAATTTTGTATTTTGCTAGTATTTCTGGAAAAAAACCTACATCGTTTAAAAATCGCAATAATTTCTTTTTTAAATTGGTCATGTGAAAATGTTGCCAAACAACTATTTCGTATTTTTATAATTTATTAGACTTTTTGCTTAGCAGCATTGCAATTATTTAAAACCAATCTATTTCTATAATAAAACTGAAGAATCGGCCTGTCTGTATTTTGTTTTTGTTTTTTCAAATAACTGATTGTAGGTGATAAAAGGAAGAATAGCTAAACACAAAAATAAAAGTTTTGAAAAAAATGTCCGTCTGTCTGTTTGTACAAGCTAATATCTGGAACCGTTGGACCGATTTAAATAAAACTTTGCATGGTGGAACCTTATATCCCCGGTCAACATCTTAGATACTTTTTACTACGAAAAAAAAACAACATGGGCGTAGCGTGGCGTAGCCGTGGGCGGACGGCTAGTTTGTGTTTAAATGTCCTTTTTTGTACGAGTCATTATTTTCAGTGCTTAACTTAGGTCAATATGGACTCATTATGCTTTAAATATCGTTATTTTCTCATCCTAACACAAAAATATTCCGAAATCAGAAATATTTATTTGCTGACTAAACATCTCAACGTAACGAAAAAAATTCAATACACAACATTAAAGCTCAATCTGCAACTACCAAACTCAGGACTAGTTCACTGATACAGTAAATTAAGGCAGGTATCGACGCGGCCAACTATTGAATAAAAAATTAAATTAAAAAATCTAAAAACCCGACTGCTTCTAAAGCGAACTAAAAAGATGAAAACAAGATGATGTAGGAACATAGTAGCATGTACAATTGAAATCCTCTTTTTCTATAAATTGAAATAGTCATTATTGCAGTCGGAGGCATATTATTCATATTTTACTTGCTGAGACTCCTGCTACATTTATGCCTCCGACTGCAATAATGACTATTTCAATTTATAGAAAAAGAGGATTTCAATTGTACATGCTACTATGTTCCTACATCATCTTGTTTTCATCTTTTTAGTTCGCTTTAGAAGCAGTCGGGTTTTTAGATTTTTTAATTTAATTTTTTATTGAAGACTTTTTAGTTTTATGAAAAATGGTTTAAGGAACATCATCTTCATTTTGAAGGACCTATGTGCCACTTAATATGGTACACAAAAATTTGTTATGAATATGCCTACCCCATTAGCAGCCGATTAGTACACGCAACCGAGTAATTACAGGCCGAAAAACCTACTCAGAACAGCAGCTGTACCCCCTAGCTAGTGTTGCTGTGCCAGATGTTTACCCTAGGGTAAAGTACCCTAATACCTAATACTTGCAGGCGCGAGGATAAAGTACGATATTTGTGGGTGGGTACTGGTCCTCGATCTAATCGCGCTAAACAGACACGTCAAGAAAAAAAGGTGAAATAAATTCCTTGGAAGTGGCATCCTACTTATCTTGGGAATCAGAATTGTTGTTTCGTCTTATTCGATGATTTTTTTTTTAAGACTTATTAAAAGAACTGTTTTATTTGTGATTTTGTGTAGGTATTTTGTGTATGTTAATTTTTTTTCTGAAAGTCTAGTAATAGAGAAGTAGAAAGAAAATACAATAAAATGTGTATGAACAAAAAAAAACGCCGATACCGAAATTACCGAAAATCGCGGGAAATCCCGGTTCCAGCGTGTATGAACAAAAAAAAACGTCGATACCGAAATTACCGAAAATCGCGGGAAATCCCGGTTCCAGCCCCTCTAACATGCCCGGTCCACGCGTGACAGACATAATTTTGTCGTGCGTATTCTC
Organism: Teleiodes luculella; assembly: GCA_948473455.1. Classification (NCBI taxonomy): domain Eukaryota; kingdom Metazoa; phylum Arthropoda; class Insecta; order Lepidoptera; family Gelechiidae; genus Teleiodes; species Teleiodes luculella. The sequence continues at coordinate 10,956,964 of OX419607.1, forward strand.
TTATCCTATTGGAGGCTATTTCAATATGGCGGGTTTCTCGCCGCGACAAATTTTTGTCATAGCACTGCATGTTACGGGTGTAGCATAGACCGGTACCAAAAATCCCAGTTCCCTTGTACAGTTCCGGTTCTCGATGCCCTAGTGTGCATGCGTGAGCTAACCGAGTGGCGACGAAGTAACCCGAAGAAAACGAGTATTAGAATAATTGGCAGTGCCGACTAGTCGGCCGATTAGTCGGCGGTTTCAAAACCGATTAGTCGGCTAGTCGGCTAGTCAGCAAATACCATAGTCGGCCCATCTCTATTTAAAACCTATCATCACTATCACTACATAGTATAAAACAAAGTCGCTTTCTCCGTCCCTATGTCCCTATGTCCCTCCCTTTGTACGCTTAAATCTTTAAAACTACGCAACGGATTTTGATGCGGTTTTTTTTAATAGATAGAGTGATTCAAGAGAAAGGTTTATATGTATAATACATGCATAATATGCTTAAGGATAACCCACAATAACCATTTTCCCGTGCGGAGCCGGGGCGGGTCGCTAGTACATGATAAGATACTCACATCAAAGTGGTCTTCACAGAAATAAAGTTGTTCGGGTTTCGCCGTGCGAACTTGAACCATTTATCTCTTATTATTTTCTTGTTTGGGACATGTACAATACAAACACCTTGTTAGGTGTTTTAATTGATGCGTTTATACTGCACACCACTTAAACACTTTGGAATTCATTTTTATTACACGTTTATGCAATGTTTGTTTACTTTTCTCTGGCTACGCATAGACAGACAGTAGAGATGTGTAGGTAATGCATATGATAATATCACAAAAGTAATATCACACATTACGCGGTTATTGTAACCAGTACACATCACACATTATCTTTTCTTTTTAAAGAAAGGAAAATTAGCTTTAGTCTGTCGGGTCAGTTAGTAAAAAATAATAAAAACAAAAACCATTTTTTTGGGTGCTATCTATCTCGAGTAATGCGGTCGCGCGCAGGTAATGTTATGATAAAGTAATATGTGCTGACGGTACGGAATACTACAGAGTATTTCTTCGTACTAAGAGACAAAGGAGACGTATAAAAGTGGTTTTTTATTCGGCCAAAATTGAACGGATAAGTAGTAGGTATACCTACTTAGAAAGGTAAGTGGGTTTCAGGATAACTAATCAAATTATTTTATCGATCCTCCGTCTTTTTTGTATTAAAATCTTCCAGCCAAGATTGTTTTAACCAACATTATTTTTATTTTTAGTACTTTTTTTTGCAGTAAATAATTAAAATAATTAATGAATAACTTGAGGCTCTTTCGTTTCATTTTTAGAAAAAGTAAACTAATAAAAAAAAGAGAATGTCAACGTGATGGACGACAGATATTCAACTGACAGGTATTCAAGTTAATGTCATATCAAGTTTTTTTTTAATCGATCTAATCCTAATAGGTAAAAAGTTAGAAAGAGACAACATATCATCGTTATGTTATGCCTATCTCTTTCTTAAAAAGCATTCAAAGCAACCACGCAACGAAAAAATTGGTTTGAAAGGACTGCCAGACGCATAATTGTATTGCCAGATTTTTCGTTAATTTTTCTACCATACAAGCATACAATATTCGAATCAATTTATAAAAAAAACGGAGTATCCATTTTTTTTTTCAAGTGATCCTGATAATCGTAATAATATACCCTTTTATCCTATATGCGTAGAATACCCGTTCATTTTTTGAAATAATTAAAAACCACCTTCCATACAAATTTTGACGTGTCCTTTCATTCAATATTTCGGGTAATGTTTAGGGTGATGTGTAATAGTACGGGGTGATATCACCTTTTCGAAAGTAATGAGTAATGTGATATGTCATTAAAACGTACTATTTTGCGCATGTCTAACAGACAGACACATTATTTTGCTGTGTTGCCATATGGTGAGGACGTGAAATCCGTATTTTTATTGAAAAAATCCGTATAAAATCCGTATTTACCAATATGAACGAAATTCCGTATGAAATCCGTATAAAAATTAAACTCTGATTAGGTACCTATTTATATAGATGTATATTCATAATTATTAATATAATATTTAAGTCAAAACAGGGCGATTTTCCTAAAAGTTATTTGTATGTAGCAAGCCATACGTGGTAATGGTATTAAAAATTATAGTTCCGATCCGATTCGACAGATATACTTAATCCGTGAATAATAATGATTATTACGAATAATAAATCGGAATATGCATTGTGCTGTAAATCCGTATAAATATCCGTATACATCAATTATCCGTACTGAACTTTTAAAATCCGTATAAATACGGACAAATCCGTATATATGGTAACACTGCATTTGATGTTTACCAAAGGGTAGTAATTAAACGAGTGACTGTAAATTATAGTTTTGAGTGTCAAAATTAATTAATTTGGGTTATAGAATTACTAAGTGAGCGACTGACTGCGAGCGACGAGAAATCAACAGAACAGCAACTTATAAACATTAATTTGAGTTTCTTAAAATACAAAATTAGCAGCTTCATAATATTTGAGCGACCTAATATTTGTTTGAGTGTCAACTTTGAAAAAATTAAAACTCCGGCGGTCCCCGGCCGCTGCCGCGGCACGCTCGCTCCTCTCGCTCGGCTCCCTCCGCTCGCTCGGCTCCCTCCGCTCTGTTATTGACATCAGTCTAACCTAACCTAACCAACCGATTTGATTCTGGGTATATTTATTTTTTTAGCGGGGGGCTGTGCCCTGTGTTGGGGGGCAGGGCCCCCCCCGTCGCCCTGCTTCATTTAACGCCCTGGCTACTATTATCAAAGCCAGTGACCTTCGTGTTGCCAGTTGCCCTCTCTGTATTTCCAGTCGCTCACTTAGTAATGTAGTCGCTCACTTGGTAATTTTAATATCTGAAATGGATTATTCACTATGCACTTTTTGTAAGCTCGTTCTGGATTTTATTATTAATCAATATTTGTCGTTAATTTAGTTAATTTTTCGCTTACTCAAATTCATGCCGCTCAAGTTATTAAAACAGTATGTCAGTCATCATCAGTCGCAAAGTTGTTTTTTTATTCGCTCGTTTTATAATTCCCCTTTACCAAATGTTTATCTAAGCACACCCGACGCCATGACACTGCGAGCGAGCTGTTTTCGCGCCCTATTGAAAAAATATAGTAAATATAATAGTTAAATAATAAAACAAAACCTAGCCTATAACCATCGCTCGGTTCAGACGAATCGATAGACACCTCATTCTTTAAAATCCGTCCAGCCGTTTGGATGATTCGAGGGTATAAAGAATCCCACATACATACATACATACATACATATGCGCGCAGGTAATGTTATGATAAAGTAATATGTGCTGACGGTACGGAATACTACAGAGTATTTCTTCGTACTAAGAGACAAAGGAGACGTATAAAAGTGGTTTTTTATTCGGCCAAAATTGAACGGATAAGTAGTAGGTATACCTACTTAGAAAGGTAAGTGGGTTTCAGGATAACTAATCAAATTATTTTATCGATCCTCCGTCTTTTTTGTATTAAAATCTTCCAGCCAAGATTGTTTTAACCAACATTATTTTTATTTTTAGTACTTTTTTTTGCAGTAAATAATTAAAATAATTAATGAATAACTTGAGGCTCTTTCGTTTCATTTTTAGAAAAAGTAAACTAATAAAAAAAAGAGAATGTCAACGTGATGGACGACAGATATTCAACTGACAGGTATTCAAGTTAATGTCATATCAAGTTTTTTTTTAATCGATCTAATCCTAATAGGTAAAAAGTTAGAAAGAGACAACATATCATCGTTATGTTATGCCTATCTCTTTCTTAAAAAGCATTCAAAGCAACCACGCAACGAAAAAATTGGTTTGAAAGGACTGCCAGACGCATAATTGTATTGCCAGATTTTTCGTTAATTTTTCTACCATACAAGCATACAATATTCGAATCAATTTATAAAAAAAACGGAGTATCCATTTTTTTTTTCAAGTGATCCTGATAATCGTAATAATATACCCTTTTATCCTATATGCGTAGAATACCCGTTCATTTTTTGAAATAATTAAAAACCACCTTCCATACAAATTTTGACGTGTCCTTTCATTCAATATTTCGGGTAATGTTTAGGGTGATGTGTAATAGTACGGGGTGATATCACCTTTTCGAAAGTAATGAGTAATGTGATATGTCATTAAAACGTACTATTTTGCGCATGTCTAACAGACAGACACATTATTTTGCTGTGTTGCCATATGGTGAGGACGTGAAATCCGTATTTTTATTGAAAAAATCCGTATAAAATCCGTATTTACCAATATGAACGAAATTCCGTATGAAATCCGTATAAAAATTAAACTCTGATTAGGTACCTATTTATATAGATGTATATTCATAATTATTAATATAATATTTAAGTCAAAACAGGGCGATTTTCCTAAAAGTTATTTGTATGTAGCAAGCCATACGTGGTAATGGTATTAAAAATTATAGTTCCGATCCGATTCGACAGATATACTTAATCCGTGAATAATAATGATTATTACGAATAATAAATCGGAATATGCATTGTGCTGTAAATCCGTATAAATATCCGTATACATCAATTATCCGTACTGAACTTTTAAAATCCGTATAAATACGGACAAATCCGTATATATGGTAACACTGCATTTGATGTTTACCAAAGGGTAGTAATTAAACGAGTGACTGTAAATTATAGTTTTGAGTGTCAAAATTAATTAATTTGGGTTATAGAATTACTAAGTGAGCGACTGACTGCGAGCGACGAGAAATCAACAGAACAGCAACTTATAAACATTAATTTGAGTTTCTTAAAATACAAAATTAGCAGCTTCATAATATTTGAGCGACCTAATATTTGTTTGAGTGTCAACTTTGAAAAAATTAAAACTCCGGCGGTCCCCGGCCGCTGCCGCGGCACGCTCGCTCCTCTCGCTCGGCTCCCTCCGCTCGCTCGGCTCCCTCCGCTCTGTTATTGACATCAGTCTAACCTAACCTAACCAACCGATTTGATTCTGGGTATATTTATTTTTTTAGCGGGGGGCTGTGCCCTGTGTTGGGGGGCAGGGCCCCCCCCGTCGCCCTGCTTCATTTAACGCCCTGGCTACTATTATCAAAGCCAGTGACCTTCGTGTTGCCAGTTGCCCTCTCTGTATTTCCAGTCGCTCACTTAGTAATGTAGTCGCTCACTTGGTAATTTTAATATCTGAAATGGATTATTCACTATGCACTTTTTGTAAGCTCGTTCTGGATTTTATTATTAATCAATATTTGTCGTTAATTTAGTTAATTTTTCGCTTACTCAAATTCATGCCGCTCAAGTTATTAAAACAGTATGTCAGTCATCATCAGTCGCAAAGTTGTTTTTTTATTCGCTCGTTTTATAATTCCCCTTTACCAAATGTTTATCTAAGCACACCCGACGCCATGACACTGCGAGCGAGCTGTTTTCGCGCCCTATTGAAAAAATATAGTAAATATAATAGTTAAATAATAAAACAAAACCTAGCCTATAACCATCGCTCGGTTCAGACGAATCGATAGACACCTCATTCTTTAAAATCCGTCCAGCCGTTTGGATGATTCGAGGGTATAAAGAATCCCACATACATACATACATACATACATACATACATACATACATACATACATACATACACAGATACGCGTGAAAAACATAACCCTTCCTTTGCAGTCGGGTAAAAAGGAACCCCTAGAGACCTCGCCGCCGGCGCGAGGCGGAGAAATCTGGTTTGAACTGCAAAAATCCGGATAAATCCGGCGCGCGCCGCCCGGTCAGCACTAATTTATTGCATCGCCAAGGCTAGGAATAGTCGCACGGATTTTTTCTAGCTTATGCTCAAACTAGCTTGCGTCGCTATGAGCACGCTCAGTTTCACACGATACCTACGTTATGTTATGTTGAACACGTTGGAATAGGAACAAAATATTATGTCCCTAAGCCAATAGTTAGTTCAGTGGTCCCTAAGGATGAGCTCGAGCTTTCCTTTTAGATAAACGTGATGGATGACATTTAGTTTCATAATAAGTACAAAGTATTAAATACGTATTATAATTTTATTGAGCATCGGTTGTGCAATGAGTAGGACAGTTAACTTTCAACCGGGTAGGAGCTGATCCAACGTGCTATCAAAGTTGGAATTCATATTATATACCTAGGTTCCTTGCATTACGTACATAGCGATTAGACCGAAACTTTTGACTCAACAAATGTAACTAAATAATAATTGTACTGACTAACTAACAGGTACGGCAACCCATTTATTTGACTAGTTTGTGATGGATTCGAGCTAAATGGGTTAAAATAGCCCCAGAATCTTATCTTATTGAAACAAATGAAATGCGGAAGATCCATCGATTTGAAGAAACCATTAAATGGCTTATGTTAGAAAAAAAATTGCATATTTTATGGGAGAATGTGGGTATTGTAATACTAAAAAGCAAAGAAGTTTCATTAGCTGATAATTAAATTGGTCACTCCATCCTGACGTCAAAATGGAAGAACCGAATATTTTATTAAAGCGTACTGTAGAAGATGAGGTAATAGATTTATTGCATAGGTACTAAATAGCAAATTATTTGACTAACACTGCGTGTAAAGTAAGCCGTGGTCTGGCTATTAAAGTGACCGTTGTCGGTTGAGGTTTTCGCCGCCACCTCCAGGATCTCTACGCAGAGCTTCGGACAGCCGCTTCATTCGTTTTGTTTTTATAATCTGGTGTATCCGTGCCACCGGCAGCGCCGAGCCAACCTTGGTGCTCTTGACTTGAAATTTTCATTTGATTTGTATGTAATGAAGAATTTGTTTTGTCACGTAACGGTCAGCTGGTTATGTAGGTATCTTATTCCTACCGTACGGTATACCCTCTTCAAACCGTACGGTCAAAGGTAAACTGAAAACGCCAACAGCGGTTCTATTTCTTATTTAATGCGCATAAGAATTGTACGAAGTTCAAATTGTTGAGCTTGCCCGGCCCGGCTTGTTTGGCTTGCGTGCCCTTGACTGAACAACAAGAGATCATCATCTTCATTTCAGCCGAAAAACTTCAACAGCCGGACAGCTGTGGGTGGCAGGGCTCCCTCAAAGATGTCCACGTGGATCGGCCGGCAGCCCGGTGCATTCGGCGCGGCCTCCTGCCACTCCTGCTCAATGCACCGGGGGCTGCCGGCCGCGACCTACGTCGGCTTACCGCGCCTGTGAGGGGCCTGCCAACTCTTCGCCTGCAACAAGAGATAATTGGTATATTTTGATAAATCGAAGTAATACCCGAAAACATTTGCCACAAAGTACCTACTCGTTTTTCTTTAGAACTCAACAAAAAAAAGGAATAATTCTTTGGGTGTTTGTTATTGTCAGAATAAGGTTTCTATTAGCTTTTTACGGCAGGAATACATCTTGTTCCCACGGGAAAAATAATTGAGCTGTCGAGGCGGTAAGTTTATAGGCGCTTTCAGACGGTTTACTTCATTTATAGTGCAAGATAATTTATTTTGAAAGCCGACATCCAGTAACCAGGTACCAGCAGCCTTGTAACTGGGCAAGCAACGTTAAATTGAAAACTGCGGGCTACTAAATAGTGGAAGGACGGCATCCGCACAATGTGGGCTGAAGCTGTAAGAAAAGCCAATAAAGCAACTTTGCTTAGCAACAATAGTTTATTTATCGATGTGTCTAGTCGCCTAATGTCCATTTTATTGGACTCCACGACGTGGCTAGGTGACGAACAGCGATGGAACTAGAGTTGCCTTGTATTTATTGGATTACTAAAATAATTTTATTTTTATTACATTTTTACAGATAAGACTTTGACAGTTAGTCACTCAAAGGGCAATGGAGCGAAGACTAGTAGGAGTAGGCACTCCGAGATCGGAATACTAACAGGTGGCTGTGGAGACAAAGCAAAGTAACAGACGCTGTGAAGCGCGTGGAGCTCGACAATCTGACTTGTGGTGCACAATGGAGACCATTGGAACATCAAAGACCAGTCGGCAGACCTCAGATACGGAGAAAAGACGACATCCTTAAGCTAGCGGGCAAGAATTGAATAAGTACCTACTGACAGCTTAAAACAAAAACGGGTGTCATTCTAATAAAACATAATTAAATGATAACTAGATAATGTCATAACATCTAGGTATATTACTTTTTGATATGGAAAATATTTTACGTCAAGATCTAAACAAGGTTCGTTCTTGTAGTTCATTAAGTCCTTTGATAGTTACTTTACACGCCTGCTTACCCCCTGCTTCAGTTTATACTAGCTAATGCCTGTATTGCAAAATAAACATAATATCAATCTGCACTAGACTTAAGGGAGAGAGGAACGCCAAAGTCCCTATATCTTTAGTGCTAAGGGAGACTCCATGGGTCTCTCTATTCACAGACGTGTCGGGCGGGAGGCGGGAGCCCGCTGCGAGCTAAACAAAACGTGGACGCGAGTCGAACTACCGCCGGTGCTGCTCTGCACCCCTGGTACATGACATGGTGCATTATATACCTACTATTAATAAGCTTTCTGCTTTCTCGCAATCACAATTTTTCCCGTGGGAATGAGGCAGTTTTCCAAAAGTGCTCCAGTCACCAAACTATCTCCATAAAAAATATAACATGCTAACGCTCTGTTGCAACGACGTGAAAGGTCAAACAAAGAAACACACTTTTATATTTATGTATAATTTAGTATGGAATAAGGATAATAATATCATTATTATTATTCGAAACTATTCAAGAAAATTGGATCTGTCTACCCCTTCTGGAAATAGGCGTGACTTTATGTATGAGTGTAGGTATACTTATTGAAACTATTCTGAGCTAGATATAATCTCCATCCGATTTCAGGAACAACGGCTCGATGAATTTTAGCTAAGGCTCCGAGTGGTTCCATGAAGCTATTTGCTAAACCAATCTCTATACTGGCTAAATAACTAAGAAATCGCCATTCAACATAGAGGTTAGTACTATACAAAATCCTTCTTAATTTTGTCATGTAATGATGATAGGTCAAAATATACTAGAAAGATCTTATTCAAATGGCCCACCTCGAATCATTTCAGGCCTAGCGGTGACGTTTAGCGCTGCTGTAGAGAAAGAACCGCATAGTATAAACTTTCAAAAAAACGTTCTTTAGTCATAATGTCATGAAGGAAAACACTTTTTGGATTCTCGTAAGCAGTATTATATTCTTGTCAAATGCAAAATGTATGTGTACATAAACATAGTGTAACTTAAAACGAAAACCGCAATAAACTCAACCACCCTAACCCTCCTCGTCTTTGAAAGTTATATTTTATGGATGTTGTATTGTATTTCGTTAGTCTCAATAAGATCCGCCGGCAAATCAATTCCTTGTTACCAGCATCACTCCACTACTACGTCACTGCAGGTTGAGGACACACTAAAAGACTTACTACAACAAAAATTACAGTCCACTCCCGGACTTCCTTGGTCGGAAGGTGTTGCCATCAGGTATTTGTACTAGTATCAAAATAACAATATTTATACGAGTGTAACAATTTGGTACCATTATTCTATTTCATTTCATTTCATTTCATTTCTACAGTTTACTCCGTCGCTTAGCTGACGGGTCAAGGATCGTAGTTGCTATAGGTCAGTAGGCCGTTTGGTTCCCGGCTTCAAATCTTACCACCCCAAATCTTCCTGTTATGTTGTGGGTGTTGTACGAAGTGATTAAAGGAACCTCTCAGGAATAGTGCGAGTCCTTTGCTTACTTGTAGATCCCTTGAATACTTGGCTCGTGTATCGAATAACCACTCTAACCCGCCTATCGATGGACTTAGCAGCATCATGTCTCCTGTATTACTGCCTGCTTATCATATAGGTTTTTGAGGTTAACGTACCTTAGTCAACACTGGTGTCAGAATTATTAAAATTCAAATAAAAGTTGTACACAGCATTTCATGTTCCATTCATTGGGACATCAGGATTTGTTTTCGCGTGAAAAAAGACGAAGTCTATAGAATAATTATAGGTACTCACTAAAGTGTCCTGACTTGCGGTGGCGTCGTGAGCCGGGTCGGGTATATGGTTGAGCTCGGCGATGGCTGACCCTTGCGTCAAACTGGGGACTGGTCTGCTCTAGTCGATTGGCGGTTGTGCATGTGATAGATTGATTGGTTATAATATAGTTTAGTTTTTCTACTTTGACTGGTTGCCTTCCTCTAATTGTATATTACGTTTGCACTCTTTTTCGTATTGATAAAATTGTATAAAATAATAATTTATAATTTTGTAAAATATTTTGAAAAGATACAACGCCTGTGGAGTTCTTCTCCACAGAAGACAGCCAAATTGTGAACTCGCCTCGACTTAACTAAGTGATGTAAAAATCCTATAAAAATAAATACTTTGAACTTTGGTATACTGCGCTAGGCTCTCTCAGATACATAGCATTTCAGATTCTATTAATTAGTAGGTACATTAGTTATTTATTTTTGTACATGCAAATAGACGTAGTCTATGGTATAATAACTCAGATACACAGCATTTCAGATTCCTTTCATTTGGTCATTCGTTTATTTTTGTGCGTGCAAATATAGGCGTAGTCTATGCGAACTTTCAATTTTGGAAGTCATCGGTCCTAGCCACTAGGCGTGGCCAGTGGCCACCGAGGATCAGCCAGGCGGCAGCGTTCATTATGTGACATTTCCCTCGGTGTGCCACCTGCGTACTGTAAACCGACGCAGTTTATTGTAGCGAGCTTTTCTTTTATAATGCTGTTCTGCACTGGAGTAGTGGAGTAGTGCCCCGGGCGAGCGCGAGTCGAGCGATTCTTGCTTTGTCGAGGAACTGCTTCTGTTTTAATAAGATAACCAACTCTACCCGTACGACGACGGAAATATGTTTTCAAATCGATGACTAGGGATGTGACTATATGGCTCATCGATATTTTTCTTTTTTTTTTTTAATATCACAAAATTTTATATACCTTCTACAAATCCTTGCATTTGGGATGGTTAATTTGTTCGCATTAACAAATATCTTCTAATTTAGATTTTTTTGGTTGAAAGTACTTGTCTAGAACTAACTTCCATAGAACTAAGCATGGGTCGCGCTGCATCATCCATATTTTCATTACGTTGTTCAGGGCTACCATCAATTCTAACCAGAGAAAAACGAAACGTCGCTGTCACACTGAGAGAAATCGAGCCAATCAAGTATGGCATTTTACTTGATAGAAAAAAAAATGAATGAAGCAATCATAAACTTGCAAAAAATGATCACTAACTGTTTGTTGTTTCAATAAAGCCGAAATTATCAAAATTTCAAACAAGTTAAATGATTAGTTCTATATAATAAAGTTGAATGTTTTTATAATGAAATTATATTATAATAAATCAAGTAAATTTTGTTTGATGGTATAATGCAAGAATATTAAAAACAATTACCCTTTTATTTAAATTGAATGTTGTCGGTTTTTTAATACAAATATTGTCTAGTTGATTAATGTAAACATACCCGAAGCGAAAAAGTCAATCAAGTTAAATGTTTAGTTTTATAATACAGTTGAATGTTTTTATAATGAAATCATATTATAATAGATCAAGTAAATTTTGTTTCATGGTATAACGCAAGAATGTTAAAAACAATTACCCTTTTATTAAAATTGAATGTTGTCGGTTTTTTAATACAAACATTGTCTAGTTTGATTGTATACTACTAGTTGATTAATGTAAACATACTCGAAGCGTCGCGAACCGTTGCATTGCATGTCGATAGATACTTGTCATTTTGTTTGAATCGGCCGGCGAGAGCGCCACGTAAAAAGTACGTCCGTCGGGTACGTCTCGAAAATAAATATATGGTGTGATTTTGTGACAACTGTGACTGTGTACCATGGAAGAAGTTACAGACCTGCTGGTCGCATGGGGCCTCCCAGATTTACAAGAAAATTTTATCAGTAAGTACCTACTTACCTGTCTCATGCGACCATTACCTATTCATTACTAGCTATTTATCTACTTACTTTAGACTGTTCTTTAGGTGTGAGACCTACCTACGGTAGGTAACCTACCTACTCATCTAAGTACAAAGACTGGTGCCAGCACACTGTAGGCGGTACGCATACGGTGCAGTAGAGGAGCGGTAGCAGGAAAAGTTGTATCTTAGGAGTTTGTATGAATCCTGCCACACGAGGCGGTAAGGCTGGACCGCTACTGCTCCTTTTCTGCGGTAGTGTGCCGGCAGCTGCTGTTGTTGCTGTCAGTTGATTCAACAATTATTTTGCAGAAAATGAAATAAATCTGCAGGCGCTTTCTGCGCTTACCCCGGAAGATATTAAAGAGCTGATAACACCATTGGGACCTAGAACCTTATTTATACGGAACTGGAAAGAATGGAATCCCAACATCAACACCACTATAGACAGTAATATGAGTCTACCTGGAGGAGACTTCAGTAATTTAGATATTATAAGTCTGAGTGTAAGTACCTATATGTAAAGGTATTACCTGTACAGGAATTAGGTACCTAGTAAGTAGATAATGTAGGTACTATTGAATAAAGTTAACCCTAGTTACAGTGCCTTGGTTTGGTTTGGAAAGTACCTATACTTATGTAGGTCAGCTTAGAACTTTGTATGCAGTGCAATATAGTCAATAAATCTATAAATAAAATATGTACCTATTTGAATAAAGGGTTCTAGGTTGCAATGTCTTCTGGGCTGTCCATTTGATACCAGTCTCTGTTCACTAAATAATAATATTAGGTAATACCTACCTACTAGTCAGCACAACACCGACAAGTTATGGTATTACAGGCTAGTTAGTGCTTACAAATGCCATGATAACCATGAGGTCTGTAACTTTGACTGCGTAGTAGAAAATTTGTAAGTAATTGGTTTTAATTTAATCTATTTCAGGACATTACAGTTCAAGACTTTAATGCTGAAGAAAAAACAGAAACAGCTGATGTGCATGTGTTAGTGGCAGAGCAATCAAAAACATCCCCCAAACTTGATTTAGCTTCAACAAAAACTACAACAAGTTTCTATGTCATTGAAAATAATGTAAGTATTAATTCTTTCATACTTATTTTTTGTGAGTTGATGATAAGTGGTAGGTAAGGCCGCCTTTTGACTGAGAGTCTAACCAAGCCCCAAATTGTATGGGACAACAAGGGCTTTTTTGACGCCCTCTACTCGACAAAAATGAAAAAAAAAAAAAATGTTTTACCTTTTGTTACAGCTCGAAGAAGACTTCAATGCCTGTTACCCTGAAGAACAAAACAACTTCTATTTGAACTTTCCCGGAGTGAAAAAAACATTAATAAAACTTTTGAAAGAAAAGAAGTCTAAAGATGCTAGTTGCAAAGAACTTATCCAATTGGCAGATGGTAAGTGTTTAGTGAGCGGTTATTCCTAAATGCCCCAGACCAAATCTTCAGTATGCTATGTAAAATATTCGTTTAGGTGCAGAATGTCCAAGTTGCAAAATGTCCAGCGGGTGCAAAATGTCCAGGTCGCAAAATGTCCAGGTCGCAAAAGGTCCAGGTTGCAAAAGGTCCAAGTTGCAAAATATCCAGGTTGCAAAAGGTCCAGCTTGTAAAATGGTAATAATAATAATATCGATAATTATTTTTGACACTTTATTAAATAATTGTTGTTATCATAAATTTTGTTTCGTTTTAGTAGCATAAATTATATTTCCTTTAGATGCAGGTCTTATTATTACCATTTTACAAGCTGGACCTTTTGCAACCTGGACATTTTGCAACCTGGACCATTTGCAACCTGGACCTTTTGCGATCTGGACCTTTTGCGTCCTGGACATTTTGCGACCTGGTCATTTTGCACCCGCTAGACATTTTGCACCCGCTGGACATTTTGCAACTTGGACATTCTGCACCTAAACGAAAATATTGCATCCCTTTCAAGGGTTGAACCTGACCATGAAACTAAACTGTGTTTTGGTGTCTCATGCTGTGTTGCATGTCAATTTGAATGTACCGGTCAAGAAAGGAAATTCATTATAAACTAGCTTTCCGCCCCGCGGTTTTACCCGCGGCCTAGATTATAATTATTATAGTATAGTATAATATGGAGTATAGATAGTCTATCTGATAATTGTGTCTAATGATGCCTGTTTTTAATGTAAAATTCTTATTCTTTCAGATTCGAGCGATGAAGAGAAAAACAACCTTGCAGCAATATTGAGTTTGCCAGAGCTGATTAACCCAAGCATAATCACCTTACCCATCGCTACTACCACGAGCTCAAAAGGAGCTTCTCCCCCATCGAAAAAAAGGAAGGTAAATAAAGAAAAAAAATGGAAACCGTCGAAAGCCGAAAGCCGTGACGCGTTTGTGACCCACGTACAGGACGATAGTTACTTGAAACTAGTTATAGATAAAAAACATCAAAATCATCAAAAAGTGTTGTTAGTATAAGATTGTTTATTATGAACACAAATATTATGTTATGTTATGAGTGATATCATGTTCGGGATCCCGGGATTGTATTCTCTACAAGAAGGTATCCCACGATCATGCCATTTACAAGGTGCAAATATATTATGATTCTTATTGATTTACAATTTACAAGGTACAACTAAAGGTTATTTTCAATATAAAAGTACTTCTTCCGTGAGCGATTGCTACATATGATATATATTTAGAAATAAGACTTTTTTTGACCAGCGATCCTGATGTTTGGTTGGCTGGTCACCTCCTAGATTAAAGCCAAGCGTGCAGTATTTCCTAAAATTTATTGCGTCAATAATTGCTTCATATTTACTTCATTTGTCTATTTGAAGTGTAACTTCAATCGTACGTTAAATAAAAGATGTAGCAATCATTTAAATAATTATCCCAAGGAAAAGTGTCTACAAGAAAAAGTGTTTGAAGTTACAACTAAAATAGATAAATGAAGTAAATATGAAGCAATTATTGACGCAATAAATTTCGGGAAATACTGCATGCTGGGCTTCAAACTAGGAGGTGACCAGCCAACCAAACATCAGGATCGCTGGTCAAAAAAGTCTTATTTCTAAATATATATCATATGTAGCAATTTTTTATTCTATGAAGCAAATATAAGCAATTATTGTATCAACTCTCATAGACCCACGCCACAGACAACCAGCCATTCTGACGCTCACTTTCTTCCTTTAATGATCGTGGGATACCTCCTCTCTATGAGACTATTGTTCAATTTAGATATATTATACACAACTGTTGATTTCTAAACATACCTATATATTTCATAAATTAGCATAAGGAAAAATGTTGATCTCTAAACAGTTATTAATAACCATGAATAAAACTTTTTAATAACATTTCTGACATTATCATTTTATATAAAAAATTGATAAATATGTTTCTTTTGACAAGTGATCTGCTGACACAGGATTTTAGGAAAAGTACTGCGTTCCTTTTAAAGCGTGAGCGCAGTACGTACCCAAACACCTGTAGAGCAGCACCATCACTAGTTATAAGAAACGTAACTATTAAAACGAATTTACGTTTAGGTGCAGAATGTCCAAGTTGCAAAATGTCCAGCGGGTGCAAAATGTCCAGGTCGCAAAAGTTCCAGATCGCAAAAGGTCCAGGATGCAAAATGTCCAGCTTGTAAAATGGTAATAATAAGACGTGCATCTAAAAGAAATATAACTTATGCTATTAATTTTTTTGTTTCATAATAGTAGCATAAGTTATATTTCCTTTAGATGCAGCAGAATGTCTTATTATTACCATTTTACAAGCTGGACCTTTTGCAACCTGGACATTTTGCAACCTGGACCTTTTGCGACCTGGACATTTTGCACCCGCTGGACATTTTGCAACTTGGACATTCTGCATCTAAACGTAAATTTAGACCCTATATAATAAAAAAATAAACACGTTTCTTGATAGTCCCAATAAGAGTACTTAATAGCTTTAAACAAGTTATTTGAATAACTTAACAATTATTAATTTTTACATTCAATCAGTTGTGTTGATTACATTGAAAAAAAAATCTTATTAAATATTAATACTTATCATCATTCAAATAATAAAGACAGCTTCATAAAGCGAAACAAGTTATATAACAGAAGTAAACATCTAAATATATGATTCTAATGTCGAACATAATCAAATGTATCAAGTTTTCATATTCACAATAATCAGGTCCTTTGATAGCTAGCATAAAGCAATTTTATCTGAAACTACTTAAAATACTTGATAACCTTAATCAAGTTCATTATAACTTCAATCAGCAGAAATCATTGTTATAATAACCAAACTTGATTGGTTATATTTATTCGATCATACTCGTATTAGGTTCAACAATTTACTTGTTTTATCTCATAAAGACAACTTGATTGTTATTTAATCAACATAGCTTTATCGCCATAATCATATTACTTTAAACGCTCGTATGTTAACAAGTTTCTTGTTAGACGCAATCATTTTTTTGATTAATGTAATCAATTTTTTTTTTCAGTGCATGATTCTTTAAACATTTTCTGTCATCGATTTTTTTCTTTCAATGTAGGCTTTTATTCCGCTATAGTCCGCTTCTGTCTTGATGTCTTAAGTGCCGATCGCGAACTGATACTTGTTCTCTAGACACTGGATTGTATATTTTTCTGAGTCTAAGCTTTTTTTAGGTATCCAACAATAAAAGCATAGTTTTCAAAATAAAAGTATTTTTTACAATTTTTCGTTATATTATATTAACTGTCCATCCGTGTCAGCCTGCGTTAGGATATTGTTTGGGATTATGACATCCTTTGGTGTGTTTGAATAAAAATCATAACATTTTGAACCGCTTCTTCTGACCTTGTTCCGATTTCCTGGTTTCAGGGAGAGCTTTCTCTGATATTTTCTGCCTTTTTTTATAATTTCTCTTCCTTTGATTGCTTCTATTAACGGCTTTTCCTTATAAAATAAATTGAAAGAGATTGCTTAGTTTTCACAACATTACAAAATATTTAGTAATTTTTACTATCAAACTAACTCGATATCGACTTCTTACGGCGTTCATCCCTAGTTGTTATGATACAAACAAGGCCGGGGGACACGGCGGCTTTTTACAAGCTATTGAGTATCGGCTGGTGCCGGGACAAAGCAACAGTAATTGGCGCGAAGCTATGGTGCAGCTTGTTCTACATCCAATACAGCGCTAAACGGCTATTCGGCTGAGATGCTGCAGATTAATATCATTCCCGTGAGGATGAGACGGTTTACTACTTTTAGCTTATTTTTAGGGTTCCGTACCTCAAAAGGAAAAAACGGAACCCTTATAGGATCACTTTGTTGTCCGTCTGTCCGTCTGTCAAGACCCTTTTTCTCAGGAACGCGTGGAGGTATGAAGCTGAAATTTATATCAATTACTCAGGTCTACTGTCCCTTGAAGCTGTGAAAAAATCAAACTTCTAAGCCAACGCAATCAAAAGATACAGCCGTTTATGCCGCAAATTTTCGACACTTGCAAGGGAATCAAAACCTACAGGGTGCTTCCCGTGAACTCAGAATCTTGAAATTTGGTACGAAGCAACGTCTTATAGCATAGATAAAGGAAAAATTACGAAATCCATAAATTTTTAGTTACATCACATACGTCATGCGAAAGATCAATTAAGGTAAGGGACAAAAATCCGAAAATGAGTTAGAAATGCATTTCTACTCAGTTTTTCACGGTCTTTCTGATGCTGTATTTGAAAAAATTCTAGCTTGAAAAAAATGACCGATACGGTAAGATTTTCTCCAGGCTACAAAGCAAAATTTCTTTCAAAAATTAGTGTAACGGTCTATGTATTCGTTCCAAAAAGTCAATTTAGTGTAAGTCTTGTTTACAGTCGAATTCAATTAACGTAACTTTGATGCTTTATATAGTTTTTTATCATTATGTCACTGAAAATAAACCTTTTTAATATTATTATTTACATTATGAGAATCTTTATGAAGCCAAGGTAGCAAGCAATTACGATTTGTATAAATAAAGAACTAAAAAATCACCACGGTAGGTATTATTTTTTCTTACGCATAAATTAAACTTTTTAAATGTCCGGTTTGATTATTTTCCGTTAAATATGATGCAGGTAGTTCTACTTAGCGAGGCCATTTGAGCTATAGTACTTTCGCGTTAGCTTGGCAATAGCGAGCGTTGACATTTACTACCACTGTACTCGTATTATATCGTTTTCCTTAGTAAATGTATACGATATGAATAGTACATAGTACATATGAATAGTACATGAATAGTAGAACAGTTAGTACGGAAAGCGATAATTATCGTTTAAAAATATTACTTTTTGGTACCGGTCTTGTCAATGTTCGCTATTGCCAAGCTAACGCGAAAGTACTATACACTTATTAAACTAGTAACAATTGTTTATTTCCCTAATTTATCTCATAAATTAGTTGACAGTATTAAATTTACCTCAACAGTTTTGACAGGAATGACGATAATGAGAGAGGGCCCCGCTGGATGGATAGGATGATATCTATCCAGTGGGGCCCTCGGCTGTATTAAGCCCGAGTTTCATAAACAATACTAATCGTAACGTACTTTTCTATTTACGTATTAATTCTGGAGAATATTTGATAGCACAGAAGAAATTGAGCAAGAAAGTTTTGTCTGCCTAGCGGAGCCCTCTAATCTGTAGGAATACAAGCAAAAAAAGAACACTATTATTAAGTATTACATATATGTATACCCATCATATACTACTTCTAGATAATAAAAGTACCTACTTTATTCTTCTTTAAATAAAACGAAAATGGGTATTATCATTTCTTACGTAATCTTTTTGTATAATTAACAGTAATTCTTTATGTTCCATTCTCATTGAAAATGTTTTTCTTTAGATGAGAATGTTCACTAGCAGTTGCCGTGCGATGTGTGTAATACTGTAATACTATAATAATAGTATAGGAATACTGAAAGGGATTTCCCTATAATTAGTTACGTATACTGATAATTTCCTAACTTTACTTTCACGTGGGGTAGGTACGTACATACATACGTATAAACTCATGCCTTTATTCCCATATTATGGGGTACACAGCCGAAGAGCTATAGACTCATAGCTAAACATACAACTGTGGTACGTGTAACTGTATCGTTAAAGAAGATTTATATTATTTATTTTTGTGTTTTACTTAATTACCTAAATAACGTAAGTTCACAATTCGTAAGATTTTTTAATTTTCTATGTATATTTGATGTACTTATTAACTTAAATGTAAGTAAATTTATTTATTACAAACATACTTACGTTAAAATAAAATAATATACCATTGGTTTATCTGACACTTACACTAAATTGTCTCGATTAATCTATACTTTATTAGGGCCAATTTAAAGTAAGGGATCACTTGTCCAAATTGCATTAAAGTAAGGGACAGCTATCTCTGAAAGTATCATGTTTAGGTAAATGGTCATAATCAATAACAATGCGCCATCTAAAACTGAATAATTATGTAAAACTCGTTTTTAAATAGCCTCAGAATTAGAAAAGTTATGTTTAACTTTACACGAAAAAAACCTTTGTCGGCTCCTGGTGAAAAATCGTATTTTGTCCCTTACCTTAATTGATCTTTCGCATGACGATATATATTTTTTTAATAATTTTAACCTTACTACCCATTTCCTCATAAACGCGTAGAGGTATTAAATTGAAATTCATACCAAATACTCAGGTCTATAATACCTTTAAGCTGTAACAAAATCAAACTTCTATGTCAACGCAATCAAAAGAAACAGCAATTTAAGCTGCATATTTTGAAACTCGCAAGTACTCGCAAGGGAATCAAAACCTAAAGGGTACTTCCAGTCGACCTAGAATCTTGAAATTTGGCATGAAGCAACGTTTTATAGCACACATAAAGGAAAAATTCCGAAAACCTTAAATTTTTAGTTACATTACAAAATATATATTTTTTAATAAATATAAACTTATTACTTTTTTCCTCATGAACGCGTAGAGCTATCAAGTTGAAATACTTACTTAGTACTTAGTTACTTAAACGATAAAGAGATCTTTGTCTTAAATTTATGCTCCTCCATCTTTCCCCATTGTAATGTTATGAATTTCATTTTGCAATAAGATTACCATAGTTATGACTCGATTGTCGTAATGAAAGAACTTTGTAAACCTTGCAGGTTTGTACGGAACCCTCGGTGCGCGAGTCCGACTCGCACTTGGCCGGTTTTTTTAGACTGTTATTTATTTATTGTTGTTAAGACTTGCACATACCTACTATCGTTTGAGACAAGAGCCGGTTTTGGCTTGAGCAAACTTTAACTTCTAATCTAACGTCATTAAATGTTTAAAACAAACTATAATAAGTAAATACCAAGGATCTTATAAGTACTACTGTTAGTACTTACAAGATCCTTGGTAAATACATTTAAACAGTTTGACTTTGACATCCTATCGAATTGTTTAAGTTGGCTATCGATTAAAGGAGCTCGTTGTATTAAAGGAGACGCAACTTGTGGCGTGCTCGAACACCACTCCTAGACCCATATGTTCCTATTTCTGAGAACCTCCCAGGCTGGACATAAACTACCATGGCCAATCTGGGAGTCTTTGAATACAATACAACACAATTTTTTTATTGACACCAAAAAATATATACAAGAAACAATAGATAAATACATACAGTAGTCAATAGGTGGCCTTATTAAATAGACTCCGGACTTAGGTTGGACGGAGTAAGGAAAATATGTTCAGATGGGGACTCTCGAAGAACCCAAGTTTGGAGTGTGTGTGTGGGACGCCCGGACGGTGCAGTCTATGGCCCACCTAGTGTCCTGCCCTGCTTGCCCTGCCACCTGCTCACAGCAGGACCTGATGGATGCCACAGATAATGTAGTCGAAGTGGCTAAGTTCTCGACCACAATGATCTAATTTGTCATCGACACGATAAAAAGAAGAAGAATAAATTATTATCGTAATTTACTTAATAGTATTTACAAATCCAAGAAAGTTATGTATTTATTACACAGAACGTATTTAAGAAAAACATACAAATCGACTAATTTAGGTAAAGCAAGCATAGAATCAATAACTTTATCTTATCGATGGGAATAATTTTTATCACGATGGCGAGTATATCCGCGGGCCGCAGCTAGTGTCCTATTAATTATGTTTTCATTACAATGAAGAGGCACAACAAAATACACACATAATATTATGCGTTAACAATGCAGGAGTAGTTTTCCTGATTTGGAGTGTGAAGTGCGTATTGCAAACTTGTTGTTTGAGCAACTTTCTCATTTGGAAACATTCGCACTCGCCTACTGTTTCGTTCGGACTCGTTGACTCGGTTTTGAACCGTCCAAAAATATGGCCGACAACTTTTTAGTGTTAAAAACTTTTCGCTTCCAGTGATGAACCTACTTTTAAAACTCGCAAAGGATATAGGTACTTGTAGAAAAGGGTGAATATTAAATGAGTATTATTAACTATGAATGGACAATTTATACTAAAAATACATTATTTTATCTACTTTTAAAGGATTATGAATCTTAACTGATACATAGCTAAAGACCACTGATAAAACAATAGAAAACTATTGGAATATTTACTTAGCTTAAAATTGTTTGGTTGAGACACTCAATCTTTGGTATTGAGACCGCAAAAGAGGGCCAACACAATATTAGTACTGAACAAAGGTATGATTTAATTTTTAAAAAAGTAAACATTCTCTTGGTAGGGGCCACATTTAAATATATTTTAAATCCAGCTTGCATTAACAGCGCTTTAATATGGATTCCGGTCCGTCTCGTTTGTTTGTTTTTAATGTGTGTCGGCTGTCGGCTCGGCTGGCTCGGCTCGGCCGCGGCTTTGCATTTATTTCTCACCTCACTCTCGCCATTTCACGAGAAATATTCAAGGTGTAACGCAAACACGAGTACCACTTCCGTATACTTTAACTTAAAGAATTCAGAGTGGCTTGAAAAAGTACTTACACGGATTTGTTTTTTAAATTTATATTCATTATTTATTTACTTTTGAAAAAGCTTTTGAAGCATGGCCGGGGTAGATTATGTTTGTCCAGGTTGGCCTGCCATTAGCTGAACGTGATTTAAAAACTGTGTTTAATTTAAAAATTAAACTATTTACTTCTATGATAGTGTAATTACGTATAAATACATATTGGGTGGAACCAGTAGTACATAACTATTGTATAACTGGTTGCAGGACTGATCACTTTATACTATTCATGAAATTTTTAATATCATAGCCTGTTTGTTTTCATTTGTGTAATTGATTTTTGATGTAAAACATTATAGGCGAGGGATAAAACCACAGGGTAAAACTGATTATTAGCGTGGTGACCATGGCAAGCCCACGACCGTGGCGAGCGGACGTCGTGCGTCGGTCGCCACGGTATATTCACTAAAGAAAATTATTGTCTAAGCACCACTTATAAAGTGTATATTTGTATGATATGTTTTGTACTACGCCATCTACAGACTTGAAGCAATCACAAACTAACTTTACTTTCGATGTTTCACATAAGCCAGGACACTATCGGCACAGAAATATGTAATATCGGTTTAATTTTCAACCCATTATAAACTACAGAAAGTTAAATATATTATCTTCTTTAGTGAGAGGTTCAAATGTTTTAATATCCATAGTGTAAAACAGAGAGAGCTCTCCGTGGTATAGCGCGGTAGTTTTTCCAACTTAGCTCGTTAATTGAACTCGGTGCAGTTAAAGTTAGCCAGCAGTTAAATGATAGAACCACAGTTAGTCTCTGCTTGGATCAAAGATGTCTTAAGAAAAACGAATGAGAGTTCTAACTTAGTGGAACTAGCCATTGTAATAGGAATTCTAGTTCTGAGAAGATGCATTCCAATGATATAATAAAAAGAAAAAGAGGAAAAGTAAAATGTCAGTGATAGATAGATAGATAAAAAAAATATTTAGCAAAATTGACACACAATAAATTGAAATAATAATAAAAATATAAAAAATAACAAAGCTTGACATATTACAGTCATAAAAAAAACAATAACATAAAATAAAAATAAAAAGAAAGACAAGCTAACAATTTTAAAAAACGTGTGTGTGCTAAACAGTGCTAAAAAGGCCACAACTCAGCATATGTTTTGCTAGTGTTAAGCAAAACGCTGATACTCTGCTTTGTCCTTAGGTGACTTTTTTTTTAATTAACCCATGAATGCTTGTGTCGAAAAAGTAGGTACGACCAATCAAGCTTCACCGGACTTGCGGGGGAGCGGAAGACTCTACCCCAAAAAAAAGTCATATACCAACGCGTCTAGGGGCGGCTCGATGGAGCTAGGCCGTGGCCTAGCGCGTTGATACTTCATGTTGATATGTATGTTTTTCAAAACATCGTGAAGGAGACGACGCCTGAGGGGCTCCGTCTCTGATCATCAATTTTCATTTTGGTTATGGCCGCGCCCCCGCCGGCGGGTACGGGCGTTGTTACCTGAAGGGTATTCGCTACCAGAAGGGCATTCTGTTAGGTGTAATCTAAATTCTTTGGCTGCTTTAACTGCATCAGTGATTTCGTCGTCAGGTTCGATAAGGATATGTTTGGGACGGCGGCGGCGGAACCGCGTAGTGGGATGTGGGAAATAGCCCGTACACTTTACAACATAGGGATTGGGATGGGAAGAGCCTTCTCCAAAGTAGCGTTTGGATGCTTCTTTGATGAAGCCTCTTAAGGAAGAGAGTTTGGAATCGACATGAAGGTCGATGTTACGAACGAACCAAGGACAAGTATACATTTAAAACAATTAAAACATACGCCCGCAAGTGTACATATTATTAGTATTATTTGTGTGTAGATAAATAAATGAATAAAAAAGGTAACAAAATAAATAATGAAAGTTGTTTAGATGTGAGGTAATAACAGTAGCGAATAAAAATAAATAATTGATAGCTTAAGCACGAAAATTTTTAATATAATAATATAGAAGGAGGTAGGTAAGCTAATACAAATGATACATATCAATAAAAGAAAAGAGAAGTATAATGTGTATGTTCTAACTCATATAATAGAAACAGTGTGATAAAGAAACTACGAGGAATGAAAATAAAATGCAAGAAAAAATATATCCGGCGAGCTTGAGTTGGACTGGTAATTAACAAGTTGGATGATCAAACACAACAATTTGAGTATGAATATCACCCTTGTAGTTCCCCGCTTAGGATCATATCACCCCATCTTTACCTGTGGGTGACATGTCATATGAGGTGACGTTTAAAGCCCATGCAGCTTTCTGCTATCTTTTAGGTCCTCCCAAATGTTACACTTATACTTATACTTATCTATATAATAAAACTGTAGAGGTCAAATGTCTGTACATAGAAAAAAAAAGACGAAATCCGAGTCAGGAGGATGTAAGAAGTGAAATAGAACATATCCAGACAATTTTCTTTTTTTTTGTTTCTCTGTTTTTAATCTCCGAACTATTGGACCGATTTGAATAAAATTTTGCATGGTGTACTTTACATCCCTGGTCAACATCTTGGATAATTTTAATCCCGGAAAATTAGTGTTTCCGTGGGATAGTTAAAAATTACTATGGAAAAGTCGGAAAACAACGCGGGCGCAGCCGCAGGCAGACAGCTAGTTAATGAATATGAAACATTATTCTCATAGACTGCCTAGTTAAACTCACTTCAATTGAGGACATTTCTCCATATCTGTATGTACGAGATGTAAGATTGTGATGACTAACCAACTGATCCCGGGTTTCCTCTCCATCAAATTCAAAAGCGAATCACAATAAATCTGTTTCCGAAACCGAATCCGCAGCAACGCGCAAGACAATGTGATTTGTCGATATCATTGTCAAGCATTAATCGAGTGTCGGCACTATTGGACGCGGCGCTGAGTTATCGATATCGGTGACTTGCTAGAGCTGGCCATCGGCTCCGTTAACTGATTGTGTGTCGGCCGAGTCAAATCAACGAGCATGAGCGATCACTCTCAGGTTGTAGCGGGGTGCGGGGCGGTGGCTTAGCAGCGGCAATCAACACATAACTAGTTTTAATTTTATATATGACATACTACATGATTGCACAAGATTTTACAATTGCATAAAAAAGGATATCTCTAGTACATCGCCCTAGTATGATCGTCAATACGAGTATTTAGAAAAATAAAAAATGTTTTAAAGAAATTCATTAAAAAAAGTAAAATATGTGATTATGGTATTCCATAATGGTAAATTAACTCATGTCAAAAAGTCCTTCCTTAATATTTCTCCATTTTGTTTACTATAAGTTTTCTTACCTTTTGTTTAAAAGAAGTTTAAAAATCTCTAACTCGACCTGGCACATAGTTTACTAGTGCCATAAGATAAAAAAAAGTAAATAATGAACATAATACTGTGGTGATACAACTCCAATTCATACAACTGTCTGTGTAGTATTGTGGTATGCGCATGGTATGCGGAACAGATACTGCACGTCCTCATAGATTCCATAAGAAGACAGGTTCTCTCTCCTATAAGCACGTAGTGTGTAGCGAGTGACGCACGCACTATATAGTATATAAGCTTAGAGAACCATTGAATAAATAGACTTAAACCTGGGCTTGTGTCTCGTTAACATCACCTCTCCCTCCGGCGTCATTGTATGGCGACCGTGCGGCAGGCGCTGCCTTTGGGCGGTGTGCTGTGGGAGGTTGACTTAGACGTAACCTGTAGTTGTGGAAGTCTAACGATTCGTCGTCGCTCGAGATTCGTCGTGTAGCTGGTAGCAGTCCGATGTGATCGACTGACTGGCTGGGAGTGCAGGCGGTCCAGAACCGTTACCCATTGGAATGGGATCGCCGCTCCGCTCTGTTTGGTCTCGTCGCTCTAGTAGCTGATGGTTATGGCTACCGATGACCGTGGAGCAGCAGAAGACAACAACGACGATGGGGCGAAGGCGACGTCGACGGCGTCGCGGGGGAGATGGTGCTTGTTCAGGCAGGACAGGAACGTTGCCATCACCAGATGGCCTATAAGGACCACCCTGGGGGTGTGTTCGAAAGACTCTAAGTGAAGTGAGTGATGTGAGTTTTTTTTTTTTTCGTGTGTTTTGTAGATATGTATTATATAACATAAATTAGAGCAAGTAGTTGTTAGTATTATTGTCTATTATTGTCTTAGTATTGTCACGTATTATTCACGGTAGTTAGAATTATGTTGTATCGAGTCAGCAAGGTCGTGGCCATGTCATTCTGTGGAAATGCGGACGCAGCAAAATGGCATCGCTTTTGTTTTGGTTGATATTGTTTTCTAAATATAGGTAATTTGTAATCAGTGTATATCGTGAAATGATAGGTTTAGGTAAATTTTGTGTTAGAGAAACAGCAAATGGACAAATAATGATTTCTTGTGTACTTGTTAAGGGTTAGATAAATTTAAGGAAAATAAGTGTATTAACGTTAGACTATATCTGTGTTTATTATATTATACTACTTACATCGTGCGTCATGGGTTAATAGTCTTATATGACTTGTTTAGGTATAATGCATAAGGGTTTTATTAGGTATGTTTTATAAGGATTGTATGATAATGTGTTGTCGTCTCAGCTGTTAAGTTTCCGCAAACTCCTATAATTTAAATAGATAGTTTTAAGTAGGTATTATTGTATGTAATGTTTAATAATGTGTTAATTTAGAAGTGATTGCCTCTGCCACCTGTTCCATCCGTTCGTTTAGTTTAAGTTAATAATTTGAAGTTCTGTTTTTTTTTTATAGTAGTTTTGGCTTTTCAGGGGAGGGAAGCCTAACCTTTTCAGGGGAGGTGTGGTATGCGCATGGTATGCGGAACAGATACTGCACGTCCTCATAGATTCCATAAGAAGACAGGTTCTCTCTCCTATAAGCACGTAGTGTGTAGCGAGTGACGCACGTACTATATAGTATATAAGCTTAGAGAACCATTGAATAAATAGACTTAAACCTGGGCTTGTGTCTCGTTAACATCACCTCTCCCTCCGGCGTCATTGTAGTATACCCAGGTCGAATACAAGAAGATTGTATGAAATAAGTTGGAATAAAATAAATATAAATCTATGTGAAAATCTTTCATCCTGATGGCTTAGCTTTTAAAAATAGCAGGCGCCTACTAGTACTTTTCTGTCGGCTCGGCATTGTTGGAAATAACTCCCTGCATTTGCGTTTTGTTTTAAACATTTAATAAATTAGAAAACAGATTTTTTTTCAACTGCGTTCGGTAAAATACATTTCAACTAAAATTATACAAATCTAATTATCCTTGTATGTATATACATGTATTAATGCAAATAAATATTTTTGTCTTGTCTTTATTTCTTTATTTACATTATGCAGAAATAAAAAAAGGCTTTTGGCTCATCTTTTAAAATATTTAAATAATTTATATAAAAATAACTTTAAAAGTTTCGAACTTAATTTCGCACCCCTTAGTATAACTTTATTTACCATAATACATGCATAAATACATAAGTAAAAAAATATCCAACTCGTAATGCTGCACCAAAAGTGTCAGAAGGTACGGTGCGCAAAAACGTCGCCCGCAGCGACTCACTGGAGTGAGCCACGACCGGGGAGCGTTAGCAAAAAAGAGATGAAAGTTGCAAAAAAATTACTTAAACATTAGATATTTCATAAGTTATGTTTATTACGAAATCCAAGCCATTTAAGAGGGTTGCGTATTTTGTTTCAACACCTATTTTGCAACAAAAGAATAAAACAATAAAAAAAATCAACTTGCGCACTTAAATTAATGTCTCAAGTTACGGATATTTCGTAAATTGGGCATTCTGCGCCTAAAGGATTTATATTCGTTGTGACGTGAAAGTAGAATTAACGGTTAGAGTCTAACTGTTAGACGTTTGATGCTTTTCAACTTTTCTCTTAGGAATTAACTTTAATATTAAACTTTGATGGAATTTAGATTTCTTTTGATACATAAACTATTTATATTTAGATTATATTTTTATTGTTAATAAAGTCAAACTTAAACTTCTAATAAATACAATAATACATTAAAAAATATATTATTGGTCAAAGACCCTATATTTTTATTTACACCATTTCTATTTATATTTATACCTGTAATAGTATAAAAATATTTTAATACGAAAGAGCAGACTGTCCACGGTCGGCTAGCTGGAACATAGGGAGCTTCAGATACTGATGTCAGTGGTAATTGGAACTATAGCTATTGATTTTGCTTATTAAGTGTTTGTGACTACTTGTCTTCTATACTAATATTATAAAGAGGAAAGGTTTGATTGTTTGTTTGTTTGTTTGTTTGTTTCCATCGAATAGGCTCAGAAACTACCGAACTGATTTCAAAAATTCTTTCACTGTTGGGAAGCTACATTCACCCTGAGTAACATAGGCTATATTTTATTTTCAAAAAAATTAGGGTTCCTTGCTAAAACTTCAATAATGTAACCCAATGTGTAAAAAAACACGTAAAATATTCCTAATAATTGAAAATGCTCCGAAACTACAGAACCGATTTTGGTGAAACTTGGCACAAAGTTAGAATAGACCTTAGGATAGAACATAGGCTACAATTTTCCGCGGTAAATTTTCTCAATCCCACGGGATAAATTGTTAAAGCGGGCGGAGTTGGCACAAAGATAGAATAGACCTTGCGGAAGAACATAGGCTAACTTTTACCCCTGGAAAATTCCTCATTCCCACGGGAAAAACTATAAACGCGGGTGGAGCCGCGGCGGGAAGCTAGTTTGACATAATTTTGATATGTCTGTCTACTCTGCTGTCATAGAGCCCAAATTAGATTTTTTTCAAAACTTAATCGGTATTAATTTTATTACTGTTAAGTAAAGGCTGTCCATCGCGATTCAACGCGGCATCGCTGCGTGCGAGCGTGTGCCATCACTCTCGCAGCGATTTTGTGCCCAGAGTGGCAAGGGGCGGGTTATTTGACTCGTAACTTTGTTATTAGTTTAACATATTATATTATGAAGTAAATTTTAAGTGACTAGGTTTTTTTTTGTTAAGTAAACCAGATATCTTATTAGTTAGTATTATTTTTTTCATCAATAATGAAAAAAAAATTGATAAATTAGAACTTTTTTGTGGACCGTACGTCTAATAATTTGCGCCAAGCGAAGCGTCACTTTTAATCTCAATATTGAGATGAGGACAATATGAAACTACACCGTCTACCTTCTCTTTCACTCTCATAGTGGATGTCTACTTGTCTCTCTCGCACTCACACACAGGATAAAATCTATTTTGTAGCAGGTAAGAAGATGTAATATGCTAAGGGATGTTTTTGTATTGATTGTAGCGTTGTATTGTTGTAGTTGAATCTGATGTTGAAGCAGCTAACACTACCTATGTCAATTTCTATTATTCGCTCTGCAATTGCTATTATTTAATGAGTACCTACTCTTCGTTTTTGAGTAACAACGAATGTAATAGCTACGAGCTACGAGCTGCCTACGGCGTAGGCATTTCGTAGTCCGGCTACGGACTTTCAATTCACTCTACACGCGCATACAAATCTCAAAGCGAAGCGGGGTCAAAGTCCAGCGGCTTTGTTTAGGGTAGGCACGGGATTTTTTCTAGACACAACCTAGTTTAGGTTGTTAGTTTTAAGATCGCCGAATACCTCAGTCAGATCTACTATTTCAAATTATTTTGGATAAACATCTCATAAAATAACTACTACGTGATTGATTGAACTGTGTCATAACTAAACTGTAAAGTGTTACAAGGTGGTGTTTTATAACGTTATAATTATTGTATTAAATCTTCGTAATTAATATCTACCACTGAACAATAGTGGTTGTTATGATAACTGATGTCCTGTCCTGAATGACCTCTATAAAAGCACCGACAGCCAAGCTTTATGACCCCGCCGTGGCGGCGCGAGGGAATGTCCCTAAGTGAAACCCAACATTAGATATCATATTCCGTAAGTAGTTCTATTTGAAAATAGTGCGTCCCTCCTCTCTACTGAAGATAAAAGAAACAATATTGCTTACTGTTCCCGCAGGAACACCGTGACAGGCTTCGGTAATATTCAAAGACACGTTTCTTGTATTTTTACTGGGATTCACAATTTATTTATTAATAAAAATGTACAATCTATAAAATATTTTTTTTATTGACACCAAGAAATATAGAAAAAAGTAAAACAGAAAACAATACGTTTCAACAGGCAGGCTTACTATACAGGTACCAATCTCTAAAAAATATATATTATGTACTTAAATGTTAGATAGATAATTATATAGGTACCAAGTACCAACGTATATCCAAAATTATAGGTGTGTACAAAAGCTACAATCAATAGTATCTATTTGTTTGACGTTGATGTTAACTTAAGGCAAACACAATGCTCAACACAAGTCTATACCACAGGAAGTGAAGTATAATAATAGTACTAGCCAACTATAGGCTGTGCCATAGGCGAGATATATTAATCCGCAACTTTTTTTAATTACTAAAAAACGTCCATGCATTTTCTTCTTGACATGTCTGATTATATGAGAAAATTGATTTTGTTATAGATATAATCATGGACGCAGTAATATAAATGGAAGTTACACTATGACTATTATCTCTACGAACATGGGTATAATAGACAGACATAAATTTTCGGAACTTTTGTTTTTGTAAACTTTCTTATAACATTTATTATTTTTACCGAGCCGGATCCGCATTTAATAAACCAAAGGTTATATTAAGTACTAGTGTAACCGGCTGTGGGTGTAACGTGGTGTAACTAACACGAATTTGTTTTTTATAGAATTAAGATATTTCGATTTTCGATTTCTACAGGTAATTCTTTTCACCCTATAGAAAATTTTGTGGCTGATTTATTTACTACAAGACTGATCGTAACAATAAGTGTCTACCAAAGATTTATAAACAAAAATAAAGTGTTGTCGTTATTCAAACATACCACCTCATTACCATCGAGGGATTCACAAACAGAATCCAATTTATCGGGCACTAAAACGACCCGTTTTTTATTTCAATGTAACCCGCACGGGCGGCGGGCGCGTGTTTATTAGTAAGTACTCTTTGACCGTCGCGTCCGATTCTACTAGACCACTTTAAATGTTATTTCAATCAAATTTTTATAATTAGGTATTGTTGAATGCGTTTCTTACACGGAGCTACTGAAATAGAACTGGTTTCAAACTCTTAAGAAAAGTGTTCCGCAGGTTACAGGTTCCCTACGACACCCTATAGATATGTTAATCGTGCAGAAGGCTTTAATTGTCAAATTTGAATATTTCTCACAGACAGGTGCTCTTGCTAGGTGTAGATACATTCTCAAAGAATTGCTCGCACGATACGCGATAGTTCTAACCGTTGTTGGTGAGAATAGTTCATCTATGTTAGGGAGTTTAGAACTAGATCTATTTCACCAGCTCCGTGTAAGAAATTCTAGCAGTTAAAAATCGCACGACGACGCATTTTTTTTTTAATATTCCTAGAGGCTTACTCGTGGTAAAGAGTAGGAAATATCTGCTATTGTCGTACTCAGACTTATCGATTTTTGTAAGTAAATTAAATAAAAAAATATAAACATATGTTTTTCTTTTGGACGATAAATGATTTTAGGTTTAATAATTACATTGATCAGAATCAGTCTCGTTGTTTATAGGGTGTCGTTGTGTCGGTGACGTCACGCCGCGGTTTATGAACCACACCTGCCAATAAAACGGCTAGGACAGCTGTAAAGGGGCCCTACGAGTATTGCCTCCACAACTGACACACTGCCTACAGATACATTAAAGTTTATGCGTAAATTCAATTTAGAAGGTTTATTTTATTGAAATGTTTTACTTTGACGTTAAATAATAAATATTATTTAGAAGTTTCTACCTTTGACAATTTAATGTGCATCTTTCAGCTTATTAAAGAAGTCCACTGCTAGATAAAGGCCTCCCCCAAGAATATCTATAAAGATGATTTGATGATGGTCCGATCGCTAGGGCCACATAATATAGGAACTAACTAAGGAATGTCTGTTTATTAGGGTTCCGTAGCCAAATGGCAAAAAACGGAACCCTTATAGATTCGTCATGTCTGTCTGTCCGTCCGTCCGTATGTCACAGCCACTTTATTCCGAAACTATAATACCTATACTGTTGAAACTTGGTAAGTAGATGTATTCTGTGAACCGCATTAAGATTTTCTTACAAAAATAGAAAAAAAAAACAATAAATTTAGGGGGTCCCCAACATAGAACTGAAAAAAAAAAAAATTTTTATACGTGTGGGGTATCTATGGATAGGTTTTCAAAAATGATATTTAGGTTCCTAATAACATTTTTAATAGTTTGCGCGAGAGTAGCTTCCAAAGTGTAAAAATGTGTGTGGACCTAACTTCTAAAATAAGAGAATGATAAAACTAAAAAAAATGTATGATGTGCATTACCATGAAAACTTCCGACGAAAATTGGATTGAACGAGATCTAGTAAGTAGCTTTTTTTAATACGTCATAAATCGTAAACCGCAATTTACCTTTCACTATTATTAAAACATCGATCAAAGTCACAACGAACTACAAAAACTTTTATATTATGTTACTGGCTGCTACGGAACCCTTCATGGGCGATTCCGACTTGCACTTGGCCGCTTTTATTTTCTATTAATTAAATAAGGAATGTTTATTTTCTTCCACGCAAAAGAGACACAAGCAGTTTTATACATTTTCAACACGCATGACCTGTATGAGTTGCGAAATCATACTAATATTAAAGAGGAAAGATTTGTGTGTAATAAACAAACTCTAAAACTAGTGTGCCGATTTCAAAAATTACCACTCAAACAATAATTAAAACCATTAGAAAGCTACATTCACCCTGAGTAACATAGGATATCATTTATAGCGGGAAAATGCCTCATTTCTACGGGAAAAACTGTTAACGCGGGCGGCGGAGTCGCGGCGGAAAGCTACTCGTATAAGTAAGTAATGGTTAGTTCTTCAAAATTTGGTTCTCCGGTTGATCGACATGGTACTTTTTTATTTCCAATATTTATTGAATTTTTTGTCAAGAAATAGTTAGTATTGCTTTTAAGTAAGCAATATTTTTTATTGGCCTCAATTTTTTTCAAACGGTTTACAAGTTATTGATGTTTAAAATTTTTGTGTCCACGGTGATCAATTTTAGGGCCACGTCGATCAATATATACTTTAATTTGGAGGTCACAAAATGATAATAAAGGAAAAAACTAATTATTGTGTTTAATTTAAACAAAAATATGAGAATAATTTAGAATATTTTTTTTTTATATATATCATGTCATTTCAGTTTAGAATGATTACTTGCATCATTATGAGAGAAATGAAAAACATGTTTAGTAGCCCCATACCTTCTTTCGGGGCATTTTGAAAAAAATATGAATTGATCTGAAAATAAAATGTAATTTAGTACCTATTTATACATTGGTTGGTCGCATATAAGTCGTTTTTTTAATTTGCCATGAAATTGAAAATAAAGAATCAGAAATAGCATTTCCTCCTCCTTAGTCTTTCACTCTTGAAGTCTTGACAGACAGTCTTGTCGTGGTTAGCGATGTAGCATTTTTGTTGGCGAGTGAAGCTCCTGCGATGCGTCTCTACTTGTCACGGTTTACGGCGTCTCGGGAATTCTGGACTGTAGAGCTTTGTGTTGCAGCTCTAATGAGGTTGGTCCGACGCATAGGTGAGCGCCCGCACGACCTCTTCTCCTCCACTTGTCCCTGGACGAGTCGCTCCATGGAAACTTTGTTGCGAACAACGTGGCCGAAAATAACATTTTGTTAAATGTAACGTTTTAAATGTATCTACAAAGCAATTCTGTCTTTCACTCTCACATAAAGTTACAGCACGCAAGAGCAATAATAAGCTTGATGCAAAGCACCAGAGCAATTGGAAGAACCTGGGGACTAAAACACCGAGTATGTCACTGGATCTACGAAGCGATCATTCTCCCCAGAATGCTCTAAGGAGCCATTGTATGGTGGCACAGAACAAAGATCAGTAACAACTACAAGGAATTAACACAAATCCAAAGGCTAACTGATTTAATGACCACGGAAGCCATAAAATCAACTCCAACCGCAGCACTGGATATGATTCTGGGACTATCCATTGGACCTGGCGGCCAAGAAGACAGCTTTAGAAAAATATCACAGAATAAAGTCATGTGGACTCTGGGTCAACAATACCAAACAATTAAACATACAGGACACATGACAGTCAAGAAAAAGTTCGTAGAGAAGATATTTTGGTCTGGCCTTGGCCAGCAACGACCTGATCAATAAACAGAGAATCTTGGGCATAAAATATATAGTACACATAAGACCCAGATCGTCGCGGGACCTGGAACATCATGGTAACACGATTGAGTCGTTCACTGATGGTTTAAGGAAAGAATCAACGGAGCTCTCAGGGGCAGGCATATACATAATGAAGCCCAGCCCGATCCTCAATACAACTATAGCTCTGGAAAGACATGCGAGCATATTCCAGGCGGAGATCTTTGCCAACATGAAACGCGCCCGCACCATAGAAGACACAATCGACAAGGACATTGATACCGTGCTGATCTACAGTAACGGTAACAGTCAAGCAGCGCTCAGAGCATTCGTCAAGCAGGAAACTGTTTCAGCCTTGCTCAAGGAATGCAAAAGCGAATTGAACCTACTGGCGACAAAATTGAATGTTGCCATCGCATGGGTTCCGGGACATCAGGGCACAAGTGGGAACGAGAATGCGGATGAGCTAGCTTGGGAAGGTGTGGACAAAACCTTCATAGGCCCAGAACCATATCTACCTATCCCACACAGAATTACCAAAGGCGTGATTGACATAAAGATAAGGGAGGAAACCATCGCCAAATGGAAAACATCCACAGGCATGTGACAATCCAAACTCTTCATTAAAGCAATGGATAAAAAGACCACAAGGCTCTTGGTGCAACAGAACAAGCGAGACGTCAGAACCATCACAAGCATAGTGACCGGACCCTGTTCACTGAAGAGACACCTCTTCACAATCACAATGAAGAGGATCATGGAGCCAGGACGCTCAGAATGTGACGAAAAGGAAACTGACCTTACTGAGTGTCCAATGTTCTCGATGCCCAGATGGGAGATATTAGGCACAGACAGGATGGAAATGGATGAATTGGCAGAACTGACGTTAGGAAATATTTAAGATTCTGTAGGGCTACCGGTAGGTTTAAGGGGACTGGGGTAGCAGTAAAACCTAGGTGGTGCCATGATGCTGAGTATAGGCAGAACCACTAGTCTTTGGGAACCCGGAAGAGGTGACAAAACTGTGGGGCAAGCTCCCAAATCCCTCATATGCGCGGCAGGCTTGGAGGCGGGGGCTCGGCAGAAGAACTAAGCTAATACCTCCACCCGTGACTCACTCGTCTGCGCATCCCCGGTTCCTGTGCCTGCGATTGGGACGTGACACATTCTTGAAGGTGACGCGTGTACATAGGAAGGGAAGCCTACTACATTGGGCTGGGAGGCATCATCAGGCTTCGATTAGGGATGAAATAGTCCTTATATTGAGAGATGATCTGATCACCCATCTGCGCTACTTGCAGACGTCCCCCATATAAATAGATAGATATATAGAAGCAATTCTTTATTTATGATTTATAATCAGCCCATTGAAAGGTGTCTTTAAATCTAAGTTAAGTCTCTTACAAATGCTGTAGACTTTCAATACATATTGATCGACGTGGGCTATTTGACCATATCAATCAACACCGTATCGATCAAAAAAAGTTACAAATTTAATGATTCTGAAAAAAGTATAAAGTTTAGACAATAGTTATTTTTATGTCAAATAATAATCTCAATTACTCTACTGTTTAGCTAATTAATGCATTTGAAAACTGAATATTGCACGAGAAAATTAAGACACATTCATCAAAATTTTTGAAAACCAAAGACACGTCGATCATACATTTTCCTCATTATCTCCGAAACAAACCAAAGCCGCGCAAGTTGGTGTCCCGCAGCAGTTAGAATGCTACAGGAGACAAACCCAACGCGAGATGCATGGCTTCTAAAATGTTGCACTAGGGCTGTGAGAGTGATTTAGTGCTGTCCCACAGCGATCAACCAAAACCGGCGGACATTCATTCATTTGTTTATAAAAGTTAAACTATTTACAACTCGGTACATTAATACATACTATTATCAAGATGAATATATTCATAATTTTATTTATAAGCATTGGAGTTGATAGCATATTTCATAAAAAAGTTACAAGCCCTTTTTTTAACCAAAGTTCAATCCGGACACACCACGGCGATCAAGATTTGCAACTTTGTAATTTTTTTTAACATAGTTGTAATAAAGTTATATAAACAATTCAAACTGTCCTAGATAGCTTAGGGTCCAAACTCTTAAGAAAAAAATATTTTTGTGCAAAATTCATATTTTGAAGATAAGTTCTCCAGCCCGCCACCTCAAATCTAGCGTTTGGAGAACTAACCTAATACTACACACATAGTGATGTTTGTGAAATGTCTTCTATTATATATATCCCATTGTTTAGTTTACATTTTTTTTATAATTTATACTTTATAGTATATCACATATTTGTAAATAAATACGTTTTTAGTATTTTTATAAATAGCAGAATTAAAACTCGGGACGAAAACAACAAAATACGTTCGCTGGTAATTTAAATTGCGTTCCAATTTTAAATTATAACGTCGTTATGGCGGCTTGTCCTCGGGCGATTTCCCTATAAAAGGATCAAAGTATGAGAAATAAACACTTAGCAAAATAATAAGTCTATTACAAGAGCAGGCGTGTTTGGTTAGTAGCTGTGCGCTGGCGGCTACAGTCTTTTTGTGAAGTAGGTCATTTACTCTTCTTAAGACAAATAAAAAATATATTACCCAAATTATTTACATTTTAAAGACACAATTTAATTTGAGCTTCTGAACATCCATTCTGGTAAGTCCTTATAACGTTTTTTTTTCTTTATTAATATTTGGTTTGTCATTGACACTCGACGCGCAACACTGCGCAAAAAGTAGATATTATCCGGTAATTCCCCGAGCCGAGTGGTCCGAACGCTAAAGTATGTTTATATACACCGCTACTTTTTGCTGCGTGCGTTCTGCTGTGCTTGACGCTAGAGATGGGATCTTTTCAGCGACAAAGAGACCGCTCGCTCACACTAGCATCTTTTGAACGTCTTTTGAGCACCATCGTCGTGCGTCGCGCATCAAATAAAAAATTACCCATTATTTATAAGGCAAAACTACTTTATAAAATTCATTCGTTTTCCACTTTATGTTGAGAGTCTAAGGTTAAAATTAAGGTGGCAGGCAATATAGTAGACACTGCCTTGTAAAGGTTTAAACAAAAGACGGACGCGAATGATTTGTATGTGCGACGCACGACGACGTCGACGCTCGATAGACGCTCGTGTGGGGGGTCTTTAAAGCTTCGGTTTTCCAGAAAAGCGTCAAACATATACTTAGCAGTAAAGAACCACAGAAGAGGGGGGGAAACCGTGAAAAGCGGCCTTTCTGACCATGGGGGGGGCTTCAAGATGGGATTTCTATTGAAGTCAAATAGATGACCTGCATTTCGAGTATTTTCGAGTATATACCTAATACCTAACAAAAAAGTTCTAAAACATGTTCATTAATCTCTACACAGAGATCTCTTCCAGCAAATCTGTACGTTAGGTGAGGAAGAAAATAAAAATTTTTTTTAGATAGCACTGTGGCCCTGAGTGACGTAACATGGATAAAAATAAAAGATCTAGCTCTTTTGTGCGGTAAATGAGTCCCCTCTCTAAACCTCCCTTGGAGCAGTTCCATCACATTGACAGTTATCCTAGTTTTGAGCGCCTGACTAATGCGCGCTGGCAACACCGACGACTTACGTTAATATTGACATCGCAGTGCTACTGTTTGACCAAAGCCACTTTAGGGATTTTCAATCTCGTAATAAAAGCAAAGTGTACAAACAAGATTTTCATACAAAGCTACAACCGCAACATTCTAAACAATCGGTAGGTATATAATTCAGCATACGAGAAAAACAAACAAAGTTAAAGTATTTCCTCACGAAGTTTTCCTTCACCGTAAGAGCGTCAAATAAACGTACTTACCTACATATGAATTCGAAAATCGGAAACACATTAGTACGTGCCGAGGTTTGAACCCGCGAACTTCTGAATGAAAGTCAACGGGCTTAGCCACTTGGCCATCGACGCTCTTAGTAGCGCATGCTATTAATTTTTGAAGCGAAATGAAGCCACAATGTAGGAAAGAAGTAAAAGTGTGAGTTTCCGTCGTACCGCTGATACAAGATGTCGGAAATCCGAGTCCCCTCTTAACTTTTTGAATCGATTTATTTTCGGCGTAATCTTCGGATATCTCCCTCGATATCATTCCATATTTTTCTTTCGAATTTACTGGCGATATTCGACGTTTTGGGATATCTTTTCAAAGGATTTATTTTTTGATGCATGACTTACTTTTGCTGTAGATATAGGGACGCCATTTCGTCAGAGCCTAACCTCGTTACTGGAATTCTTTGGGAACTTACAAGTTATTGTACTGCCCCAGAGCCCAGAGAGTGAGGACGGGACGATTAATAATAAAATAATAATTTAAAAAATAACTCACATCGATATTAACTAACTACAGGGTTTTACAGTTACATCTTATGAGTTAAATAAAAAAGAATTGAATACAATAGAATATACTTTACTGCACACTAGAAAAAAACAGTACAGAAAAATTATCAAAAAGTATAGAAAGTACATGCAGGCGGCCTTATTGCTGAGTAGCATTACCAGGCAACCTTAGGGAGATGGGACTGTGCAAATGACATAAAATACTTACAAGAAATATTTAAGATGCTGTCCTTCCTAAATACCTACTACTCCTACTTACTATAAAAAAATAAATATTACATTTAGTACCAAAACAATAGCAGACCAGACCAGATGTTCTCAAAATCATTTCCAATCTCTTCATCAATAAATAAATTTATAAATCAGAGTGTATACCTACTTGAAATACTATGTGGGACATCTCACACACGGCCTTCTGACCCCAAACTAGGCAAACCTGTACTATGGGTGTCAGACAGCTGGTATAGGTACATAATATTTATAATATACAACATCCAGACACAAGTGCTCATCACACGAATTTTTGCCCTGGGCGGGATTCAATCATGCGACCTTGTGCTTCGTAGGCAGACGTACTACCAACCATGCAGGCTACGAGGCCGTCAAAAAATTAAAGCATAGGTACTTGTCAGAAGCTGTATGTATGAGCTGTTAATGATGATGATGATGACTTGTCAGAAGTCTTCGACAGTTTATGGCAATTCACTTTGATGGACCACTAGAGGTCACATCACAACACAAAGTAAGCCGCGCAGTGCACCGGTCAGCAGTAAACGTGTTAGTTTGTCCACGAAGCTAGAAGTGATCTCGAACAGCTATATAGCGTTGCGCCCGAGTGCACTCAAACTGAACTGAACTATTGCTTTGTGCGCTAATTCTTGATTGTACGTCGGCGATGTATTAAACTTCACAAGTTCGGACAGCGGAAGTTACAACTTTGAACGTTGTTCGACTTACGTACGATTGCGAGCGGTGGTGGTGCTCGGAATAGCTCAAAGTGGGGCCGATGCATGGGCCAAAGCGGCCGGTATGCATGAGTGAAAGTTTGTACAAGTTACAAATAAAACTTTAATAAAATATTTCGAACATTGCATCTGCTATCTGCGATTAATATTTTTAAATCTTTCAAATGCGTCAAACCCGTGAACGTGGTGCTGCTTGGGGGCAATGGTCTACTCTAGTCGATTGGCGGTTGTTTTTTTTATTTTTTTGGTTATATAATTTAGTTTTTCTACTTTGACTGGTTGCCTTCCTCTAATTGCATACTTCGTTTCGTTCTAATACCTCAAATTAATCCTTATGAAGTTTATTAATAAAAACATGGTTGTGACTTGTGATTGTGAACAATACTCAAATGTATGTATATTATTACTTTTTGTACGCCGCAAGGCAAAGCATGGAGATCAATTTAATTAACCCTGACATCTGTATATAAACAAAATACCCATGTTATGACAAATAAATTTATCTTTATCTTTATCTTTATCTTTATGTCGTGCGTGACACTGAAATTTTAATGTGATTTAAGGCTCGCCTAGCGAAACACAATTTCACACCAACACTTGAAAATTTTCGCGTTTAAAAATCAATGGTTTCTAAAAGACTTTGCAACACCACGAGTACACCACAGTAGAATGTGCAAAGAACAAGTCATAAATTAAACCACACTTCCATTCCTTTGTGGCGAAGGAAGTACAAATTAACCCTACCTACTCTTCGTTTCTGCTTCCAATTGAGAAGTTCCCGTCCCTCAAATACTCGGCAATCAGCCTGTTTCTTGATTGCCGACCGTTTATAACGAACTGGAAAAAAATACAAATAAAAAGGAAAGCAGCGTTGTAAAGTTCGCTCTCGGTGAGGGAGAGACTAGATTTATCACGCGGCGGTACTTACGATAATTTTGTGCATGTATCGAAATTCATTTTCTATCATGCTTTTCTCCACCCTCATATATCGGTGGCACGTACAAAATCAAAAGGTTTTTATTCGAAGTAAGATTTTAGATTTTAGAAACATTTTGTCGACGTTAAAGCTGATAGGAAACCCGGCTGTCCATGGTCGACATGGTAGGTAGTGGGACTATGGGACTCGGATCCGCAACAACTGCCGATTTGCAACACATTTATCTTTCATGGTGCCAATCGATCGACATATTCTTTACCCTAGGCAAATACTACGAGTATAAACTGGAATAATAAATCATCAAGAAATAGAAAATGGTAGGTAGCTATCTGTGTCTCTTCAAATATCCTATCGGAACGCCAGCTCTCGATCCATGGTCCACCTGATTGTCCAAACAACAAGAATAAACTTCCAAAGAGAAACAAAAGTTACAAGAGTTTTCCCGCCAAAATTAGTGCAAATTATACATTCGTAACGTCAGCTGAATCCGTGTACGAAGTTTTGGAGGGAAAAATCCAGCGTAGATTCCCTTGAGACCGGTGTTCGCAAAAAGAAACCGCATATACCGCTAATACAGTATTTATAAAACAAGTAGTAAGCCAATAAAAAATAGTTTACAGCACTACATTCGTAATTCGACTGACAAGTACATGTTGTAACTGTGAAATCAAAACGATTTATGGTTTTGTCTGTGCCTATATTAAATGGTATCGTTACGTAATACGCACAGTGATTACCTAAACGTGTTGAAGCCTTATTATTATATTACTGATAGAACGATCGGTTTTCGTTACGGAGGATATTTTCTAAAATAATGTTCTGCATTGACTGTAACGTCTTTAAACGATTTTCTTAATATTAATAAATATATGAATAAATAATTTAGGCTCAAATAGGACACAATATAACTCAGAAGTAAAATTTTTAGACTTACACTTTTTGATCTACTTTTATCTCAGCAAAGTTACAACATTTTTTATCTGAGCGAAATCTGTAATGCGAAAAAAATTTGCGAAAGTTGCGGAGTCCGTTCTGAATGCTTAACTCGAACTGGGGAGAAGTCTTACACCTGCATTTTACAAGTTTACCGAGGGAAACTCTGATACCGACTTACTTGCGGCATTCATGTGTACCTACTATTACAAGTTTACTGAGGGAAAGTTGTGATACCGACTTACTTGCGGCATTCATGTGTACTATTACAAGTTTACCCAGGAAAACTCTGATACTGACTTACTTGCGGCATTCATGTGTACAGTACTATAAGAGTTTATCGAGGGAATCTTATGATACCGACTTACTTGCGGCATTCATGTGTACTATTACAAGTTTACCCAGGGAAACTCTGATACCGACTTACATGCGGCATTCATGTGTACTATAAGAGTTTACCGAGGGAAACTTGTGATACCGACTTACTTGCGGCATTCATGTGTACTATTACAAGTTTACCCAGGTAAACTCTGATACCGACTTATTTGCGGCATTCATGTGTACTATTACAAGTTTACTCAGGGAAAATCTGATACCGACTTACTTGCGGCATTTATGTGTACTATTACAAGTTTACCCAGGGAAACTCTGATACCGACTTACTTGCGGCATTCATGTGTACCATAAGAGTTTACCGAGGGAAACTTGTGATACCGACTTACTTGCGGCATTCATGTGTACTATTACTGCCTATTATTTTTTTATTGCGTTGCTTATATTAAGTATTTGCCCTTTTCCGGAGCTTGGCGAACCTTTTTTGTAATAAAGAAGCGAGTCATTGTAAAGGCCATATTAAAATCTGCCTACAATATTCTAGATCATACACACTAGCATCACTGATATGGTATCACTTGAAGTCCATACATCGATTTCAATTTCAATCTTTTGTTAAACCTTTGAAACATGCCATCGGAATTCATCTTCATATTAATATTATAAAGAGGAAACATTTGTATTTGTGTGTGTGTGTGTGTGTGTGTGTGTGTTTGTTTGTAATGAATAAACTCAAAAACTACTGAACCGATTTCAAAAATTATTTCACCATTAGAAAGCTACATTCACCCTGAGTAACATAAGCTACCTTTTACTGCGGGAAAATGCCTCATTCCCACGGGAAAAACTATTAACTCGGGCGGAGCCGCGGAGGAAAGCTAGTAGATTTCTAAACCGTACCGAAATATCCATTGTTTTATGCGCGAAAATACGGAGAAAAGAAACTTCCCTAAAAATCGGACTTAATTAACTCATCTCCCATGACAGCAGAGCTGCCGTTATTTACAATATTTTCATTTTCTTCAAGTCCAAATTACATGCTGCAATTAAGTAGTATTTAAGGTACATCTGCTAAACAACTTCCCAAAATTATCTCATCGTAAAAGGAAAACGTCCGCGCTCCAACAAGGAAATCCAACAATGCCACAGCGGCCTCACACGCGCACTCGAGTGGGAAAATAAGGGGACTTATAAACAAAAAATAATGAAAGGAAAACAAATAAATAGGAAGAGGAATAAAGTAATTTGTCTTCGCTAGCTTCGCGTCCAACTGTGCTGGCTGCGACCGCCCACGCTAGGGCCGTGGCCAACTTCCACTCATTTGCTCATTCCATACATTACTCACGCCAGTTCTCAGAACCACTCCTTCATTCATCCTGAGAGGGAATTGCGATTTTAGCTGAATTTGCGAATTCTTTTGAGGGATTTCAACATCACATTTAAAAAAAAAAGGTTCTATTGACTCAAATAGGTGGCGAACATGTCGAGTAAAATGTCAAACCAAACCAATGAGGCAGAGAAAAAACTGGCAACACTGTTGTTGTCAGTCACGCACTTTGTCATGTTTTTAGTTCATTTCGTGTTTTTGCGTGCTGAGTTGCGTTTAAATTTTTAATTCGTTTTACCAGTGACCTAACTTTTGTGACTTTTTTCCTATCTTCATGCACGTCGTCTTTTTCATTTGATGTAGGTAGTAAGAGTTCAGAGCAGCGCCATATCTTATGACCATAATGAACCCTTTTTTGTTTTTAGAACTGTCAAAATGAAAATTCCTCATTATCATTACATAGTCATTTAAAAAAACAAATATACCTAAATATAACTAAAGCTGTAACTAGTACACGGACGCAAAGCGGTGACTGTGACAGGATTTCATATTAGTTTTATACATATTTCATGGTCCAAGAAAACAAGGTCTTACAATGAAACCATGTGACTGACACGAGCCTACGTCATTTTGCCTAGTCATCCTTGTCGAATGCGTGTTATAGACAAGGATGAACAGCGCAAAATGACGTAGGCTTGTGTCAGTCACGTGGTCTAATTGTAAGACCTTGTTTTCTTGGACAACGAGTAAATTCGTCGCTTTCCTTTATACAGCAACTCTTGCAACTGCTTTACGACACTAACTCAGGATAAAATAATTTAGGATATATGACTATTTATTTTTGAGAAGTACCCGCACAATATTGTCCTAAGTTCGCAGTCTCGGTGTCGGCGGGTAACAAATGATTCGGAGATGCCTATTGTGAAATATTAATTAATTTCTAAGGAACTCTCTCGAGCCTTTGCCATCCGACCCTCCGCCCTACTTCCTTATTTACTTTACTTTTAACTTCGTTTACATGAAATTCAATCTAAGATAACATCCGAGATAAATATCTGCGGCTTTTGGTCAGAAAGTCGAGTTTGT
This sequence comes from Teleiodes luculella, assembly GCA_948473455.1. NCBI lineage: Eukaryota > Metazoa > Arthropoda > Insecta > Lepidoptera > Gelechiidae > Teleiodes > Teleiodes luculella. The sequence goes on from OX419607.1 coordinate 11,001,175, forward strand.
TTCAACCGTTAGCTCCCAGGTGTAATTTTCATCACCTTTCTAACGCTATCGCTATAGTTACATAATCGAGTTCTCAAACCGTACGAGTAAAGTTATTGAGTGAGCCTCCGAAGTTCTGATAATGGTGGTGGTACTACTAAATGTGATTAAATGGAAATCGTAACTAAGTGAGACGCGAAAGTATAAGTATAAGTAAACATGTGTAATTTTTCGTTACTTTTGACTAGACCGACCGACCAAGGATTTGATTAACGCTTGAATACGACAAAACCACCAAATAATCAGTTTTTCATATTTTAGCAGGCTCCGTAGCAGAGTGGCAAAACACTGCGCAGGTTCAGGGTTCGAATCTCGGTGGGCATTCGTCGAACAAATATTACTTTTGCAAGACTTTCCCCGGTTTCGTTAATATGTTATAAACTGAATCTCCTGATAGTTCTAAGAGAAAGATTATTTCCTGCTTCGAAAGGCACATGAATTCGTTAGTTCAAGATCTATTCTGACACTAAGGGTTTATGGGGTAGGTCGGTTAATCGCGAAACCCACACGATAAGCAAGCGATTTCATATTATAGTGAACGTAGTAAGGTAGGTGCAATGTCAATAAAATTCTTAAGTGCATTATTCAATAAGTTGGTCCATTACGTATTGTTGGTGAACAAATGGTAAAGATAATTTCATTTTAACAAAGAAAAGGTGTGAAGTAACTTACTAGGGGGGCTGCTGGCGCGTAAGGTTATCGCGGCGGTGTGTGGCCGCACAGCCGCATGTCGTCCAATCAAAACGGCCCGTTATAAACTTCAACAGTTTCGTGATTCCTAATAAAATAAAAAATATAACGAAATATATTACGAATTAGTTTGGCCATTCAGAGGGGGAACGCCGCCGCCGCGCCGCCAGCATGTTGTCTTGCGGAGACGCATTGAATGATATAGACGGATTCGTGTCAACATAGAAACACCGCTAGAAAGCCCACTTTCAACAAAAAATTTGGTTCACCTTTGGGCTACATACAGATTGTATCCTTGGTCATTGTACTATTATTTTCTTCTGTGCCTAAGAATATTAGCATTGTACCTACTCGTATCAAAAATACTAAAATCGTAAGACTTTAAAATGTTATAAAACCTATCTGAGTACCTACCTACTTACCTACCTACTCTTAAAATTTTGAAATAAGTATTGCTAAATTTTTCACTGTCACTGCTTCTTTTTACAATGTTATATGAAATTAATGAAGTGTAGGTTAACTTCGACGATAAGCAAGTTTCTTACCTGTTTTCTAGTCATCTTTTAATGAGCATGGATAAAGAATTGTGACCGCGGCACAGTTGTAAGTCAGTATTACGAACACTTTTCAATACTACTTCATACATAATGTAGGTAAGTACCAAGGAATATATTGTAATAATAATTATACTCGTACCTCAATAGAAAACGTGAACGTTATTGACCAGAGGACGGACGCCGCGCGGCCGACTGAGGTTGGTTTGGCTAGTACCCGCGTGGTCCAGATCAATCTACCCTCGGTTTGCGTGGTCTCAAGAGAAAGGAAGATAATGAAGGTGTGAAGGGTAGTAGAATAAACCTCTCTAGAACGTATTTGACCATTTTGACCTAAAAATACCTACAAATGGTCCTCTATTTCTAATAATTAAAAATAAAATCCGACCAAGAATAAAACCTGTCAAGTGCGAATTGAACTCGCCTGGAAAGGGGTTCCGTATAAACGAAGTTCTTCATCATCAACCGAAACAACTGGACAAATCGAATTAAAATTTATAGTAAGTACCTACCTAACGTAACTTTGTAAATCCGTGACCCAAAGATGGACGTGTGACATTAAATAATTAATTTGAAATATGGAAGCCACTTCTGGATGACAAATTAGGCTTTGAAAAAATTTCAACTCGATCGGTTCAGTAGTTTCGGAGGAAATAGGCGCTGAGTCCGGGACGGTCGGACACCCGAGTGATCCTATAAAAGGGTTCCGTTTTTCGTTTTTGAGGTACGGAACCCTAATAAACATCGCCATGTTACGGAATTTCAGTGGAACACTAATTTTATAATGGAATAGTGTTGCCATAAGCATAAAAATGTAAATGTGGCGCCCTCAAAGCAAGTTTTTAATTTTTCTGGTTAGGCTTTACAACGGAATAAGTCCGACTATAAAATTAAATGTAAAATGATACTGTAGTCATCATTTTTTTTAATATTCTACAAAATTAGTTCTATTGAAATTCCGCAACTTTCAAAAATAAGTGTTTATTAGTGTTACATTTTGTTGGTTTATTAGCAGAAGCTATTATGAAGCAATTTTGCGAGACTAAGTGTACCTAAAGGCATCTTAAGGTAATGTAATGCTGTTTAAGTAAATAAATATTATTCAGGTTAGGTTTAAAAAAAGATAAGTAATACAAAATAATAATGGGATCTTAAGCCACTTAAGTTTCGGCTGTGGTTACGGTAATTACGTGGTAATGAGGGATTTTCATTTTGACAGTTCTAAAAACAAAAAAAGGTTTCATTATGGTCATAAGAGATGGCGCTGCACTAACTCTTGTCTCTTACGTCAAATAAAATACACGAGCCTAAAGGTAGGAAAAGAAATCACAAAAAAAGGACACTAGTGAAACGAATCAGAAATTGAAACGCAACTCAGCACGCAAAAACACGAAACGAAATTAAAACACAAATAAAATGCGTGACGATTGACGTGACAACAAACAACAGTGTTGCCAGTTTTTTATCTGCACTGATTGGTTTGACAAGCTCGCTTTTGACATTTTATACGACATGCACGCCATCTATTTGAGTCAATAGAACCTTTTTTTTTTTTAATGCCATCTTGAAAATCCCTCATTACTACCGACAATATTACTGAGAAAATGTTTTTGATCTTATCTTTTAATTACTCATATCAAAGGAAGATATTATTTCGGTAAGGTACCAAGAGACATTAGATTAATTAAGATAACTTGAATAAAAAATACTTGTTTATACATTTTACATATAAGTATAATTTTCTTTAAAAATAAAATTAGGTACAACGGTCTTATCACTAATTAACTAGGTTTAATACTAATGTAAGTACGGTCAAGAGGATGGTAAGTTAAATTTCGCACCGCAATCCTGTTTCATATTCAATACTCATACGAATGGTGCAAAGTGTTAAGCTTAGTGTGCTCTTGACTGTAGGTACGTACATTACCGATATTACCAACTCATGTATAAATAAAATACATTATAATAACGTGAGTGCGGCACATTGCATATTAGAACAATGTTCATAAATAACATCATTTATACAATTTACAACGCATAGAAGATTTACAAATCATCTATACGAGTATATTATTAGTTGTATAGTAACAGGTCACTACAATAGAACTCTAGTAAGACAAGCACTGATCTTGAAGGTATGTTGTCTTTCTCTCAATTACCTGAACAATAATGTTCCTCACTACTTTCGCCAAGCAATCATAAATTCTAAATAAACTATGGTTTAAACAAATGCAAGACAAACTTTATCTATCTATCGAAAAATACAGATAATTAAGATTAAGCTTAAAGTAATGGACCTTTTCGAATGTTATGTAAGTTCGTCAGAAAATAATTCGTAAGATACTCGGCCATGAGGCTATAGTGTAAACTCTCTTTCAATACTTCTATGGTTTAACTTATGCAACGTTTATTAATAGAGGTTTAATTGTATCATCATAACATCTATATATCGCCAAAAAGAATAATTCCGCCAATTTATTATGCACTTTTGTTGGGTTTGTTTTTGTGAGTGTTATGTTATGTGCAATGAAGTATAAACTAATTGCGGTTTTGATCTAATGCTACATTCGCTAATCACTCTGCCTGGTTACTATATTCTGTACCTTTAACAGAGTACCGGTAATGTAAATAAATGTGACGGAAATCGACACTATTGTAACAAGTCAACTCAAAAACGTAGTTAGTAAGTGTATTCCAAAAGGATATCTTAAGAGTTTTTTTCGGTGAGTAGTTTATTTACATTTTAGGCACCTGCTAAATGAATTAGATACCTACCTACTTCGTAAAAAATAAATAAACACATATTGAACCCGAGTCTAAATACCCTTCAGGTATGAAAGATTTCATAGTTTCAATAAAATATTTTATGAATTGTAAGATAATATGTAAATAAAGTTTAACATTGTATTTCTAACATATTTTTATGCGTTGAATTTGTAACTCTTTTGGTTAAAAAAGTTTTGTAATTAATTTTGAAGGTAATTGAATGCTATTATCTATATGTATAATATAATATGGAGAAATATGGAATAATTGAATTTATTTTAACTAAAGATTTTTTAGACACGCGTTCAATCTGTGCTATTTTTTGTGTGACAAATCTCGTATGAAAACATACAAATGTTGAGACCACATTGAATGTGTGTTTATCATTATACCGAGTAGTTCAGTCTGGTAAGCGCCACGTGTAGTGTGTGGTGTGTGGTGTGTAATGTGTAGTGTGTAGCGTGTAGTGTGTAGTGTGTGTGTCTCAGGGCGCGGCCTCCAGCTCGGGCGGCAGCGGTATGTTCTTGTGATGCGCGAACCGCTTGAGCGCGTCGTACTTGCCCCTCAGCGCCTCGATCTCCTCGCGGATGCGAACATTCTCCTCCTGCATCAGCTCCATATCCTGCCACTCCTTCAACAAGTAAAAGAGCACTCACAAATTACGTATAGCGGCGGCGCGCGGCGCGCCTAGATTGATTGATGACCTACTCGGAACTAAGCGCCATATTTTTACGCACACATTGATCATTGCGTTTACAGGCCGCTCGGACCACGCTGCATACAAGCTCGGACCACGTGCAGTCGTCGCTCTCACGATTATTAACAAAGTATTGATGTTCGATGTGCTAAAAAAATGGATAAGTGTTCCTATTACTGTTGTAGTGTATTTGGCTGTTTAAACACAACACAAAAATGACCATACACGTTTTTCAAGGAGTCAACCAAGTTTAGGTAGTTAATTTCAAGGACGGCGGGAGTGGACTTTCTGGAAACTTTTTATTTTGTGACTCAAAGCACTTAGTAAGAAGTGATTAAGAATTTCGTTGGGCTTGTAGGTACGGAGGCGTGACAGACCCTGTATATTATTTGACTCTAACAGGTCACCAATGTCACCATACAATAATGCTTGGTATAGTTAGTATGTGTATAGTACCTGGCTCTTAGTACAGTTAGTATGTGTATAGTACCTGGCTCATGGTATAGTTAGTATGTGTGTAGTACCTGGCTCATGGTATAGTTAGTATGTGTGTAGTACCTGGCTCATGGTATAGTTAGTATGTGTGTAGTACCTGGTTCTTGGTTAGTTAGTATGTGTGTAGTACCTGGCTCTTGGTATAGTTAGTATGTGTGTAGTACCTGGCTCTTGGTATAGTTAGTATGTGTGTAGTACCTGGCTCTTGGTATAGTTAGTATGTGTGTAGTACCTGGCTCTTGGTATGGTTAGTGTGTGTGTAGTACCTGGCTCTTGGTATGGTTAGTATGTGTGTAGTACCTGGCTCTTGGTGTAGTTATTATGTGTGTAGTACCTGGCTCTTGGTATAGTTAGTATGTGTGTAGTACCTGGCTCTTGGTATAGTTAGTATGTGTGTAGTACCTGGCTCTTGGTATGGTTAGTATGTGTGTAGTACCTGGCCCTTGGTATTGTTAGTATGTGTGTTAGTACCTGGCTCTTCTCGGTCTCGAGCTCGTCCTTCTGCTCGATGCGCTTGATGCGGCACGAGGCTGCGTACCCGCGGTTCTTGAGTGTGCGCCGGCGCTGCTTCATCCTGCAAACAAACAAACACCACGCGCTAAATTATTTTACTCTGTGCAGAAAATAAACCATCCGAAATCACTTGTATACTTATTTAACTAGTCCAACAAATAAGAGTAAAAATCGTACAACAACAGTGAATACAAAGCTAAGACGCCATAAGTTTATATTCCATTTAATATTTCATAAAAAATATTGTTGTGATGTTCCATAAATAAAGCTCATTTGACTAGCCAACAATCCCTATTATAGTCAACATCCCTTTTATCTAACTAAACACATATTTGAAACAAACAAGACAAGTGTTATTCAAATGCTCATGTAAAACTAGTCTGGTTTTTAGGTGCATAGTAATCATGTGTCTTTGGGATTCTAAACAAATTACGATATTTGCTGACTATAAATGATGCTGCATTGTAAAAAAAACCAGACAACCTAGAACTGTATTAGTTGAGATGAACGCTTTACTAGTTGGGGAAATTAAAGAGTTATTTTTTCAGCTACTATTCACAAAGGCACAGTAAAAGCTTAACAGATTCTCTTATTGCCTTCATTGATAAGTCATGATCAAAGGAGGGAAGTGTAGTAAATAGGTACCTGACGATTGTGATGCAAGGAGTCTGACGCATGAACGCCCCCCCCCCCCCCCCCCTCCCAGGAAGCCCAAATTCTGAATTCCACCAAAACCTAACGCTTCTCCAAAGCTGTAGGTTTGGAGAAGCGTTAGGTCTATTTAGCCAATGAGGAATGACTCCAATAGATCCTCCTGGGTCGCAGTGGTCTTTGGGTAGTTGTTTCCTAGTAATACCTGGCTCTTAGTATAGTTAGTATGTGTGTAGTACCTGGCTCTTGGTATAGTTAGTATGTGTGTAGTACCTGGCTCTTGGTGTAGTTAGTATGTGTGTAGTACCTGGCTCTTGGTATAGTTAGTATGTGTGTAGTACCTGGCTCTTGGTATAATTATTATGTGTGTAGTACCTGGCTCTTGGTGTAGTTAGTATGTGTGTAGTACATGGCTCTTGGTATAGTTAGTATGTGTGTAGTACCTGGCTCTTGGTATGTTAGTATCTATGTGTATCTCTAATAGGGATGCGCATTACGATTCGATTTTTATGAAGATCGATTCAAGAGAATACGATCTAGCGATTTTTTGAATCGATTCCCTTCAATACGATCTTTATTCGGATCGATTCACAAGTAGAGTAAATCGAATCCCTTAGATCGTATTTACAGACAGTGTACTAATTTGTTATGTTTATGATAATAAATGAAGAAATATCAATTTCAAACGAATGCCGACCCTATATATTGACATCATTAGTCCGCACTGTAAGTTATAAAGCAAAGCTAGTTGATAAGAACAATGTAACGTGAGTGATGCAAGTAGTTCTAAAAATTCCTTATTGCTTTTACTTTGCGTTGGTCGCTTGTGCCGTAGGTATAAGTTAAACCGTTTGTGGTAAAATAATTGTGCTATTGTAATTTTACCGATGATTCCACCTATAAATCCAGTGTGTTATTGTAAAAACTATAAATTATGTTTCTGTATCATAAAAATAATAATAATTTAATAATAATTTTTGAATCGATTTTTGAGAGATCGATTCAAGAGCATACGATCCGATCCAAGAATCGATTCAAAGGCTTACGATCCATTACGATCCAGAAAATTTAGATTCAAATGCAAAAATCGCGCATCCCTAATCCCTAACCTGACGATCTGGTCCCTGGTGAGTCCCCTCATCTTGAGCTGCCGGTTGAGGTCCCGCACCGAGATGGACACCAGCTCGTCGTCGCTGATCTCCGCGCACGGGGTCGGGGACAGCGGGGCCTGCAATATTCAACAAAACTCATTTTAAAGCCTGACCAAAAAAATAAGAAACCTGCTCTGGGGGCGCCACATGTATATTTTTACGTCTAAGACAACAATTTCCCTTATAAAATTAGTTCCATTGAAATTCCGCAATATGGCGAGGTTTCTTAATTCTTTGGTCGGGCTTTACATGTTGATTTCTGTAGTCAAAATTATTTATTTTTGAATTTTGGACATTTTACATCACTTAGTTAAAGCTATTTACATTTAGTGGCGAGTTTAGAAAAACAAGATGTGTGGTCCTCTGTGGAGTTTGCAGAAGAAACTTCACAAGTTGAGATGCAATGCGGCTTCTTATACTTGGAAAGTAAGTCAATATAAAAGAAATTTTAAAATTATAATCTTAAATAATAACTGGCAACATTGTGAATATTTAAGACAACAATATTTTTACAAATATTCAAAAATTTCAGGCTATGAAAAAAAATTTTAAACAGGTGCTCAATTTGTTTGTTTTTTTATTTTAAATAAAAATTTTAACTTTTTATTTTCAATTTAATATGAATTATATATAACAAGAGCCTTTTTTCTAACATTTAATTTAATTACTTTTTTGTACCATACCTATGACAGTGTTTACAAAAACTAAAAACCTAAATATATGAAGCTTTCTTGGGTTTCCAATTCTTATTTAAATTAATTTTCTTTCATTTATTAGCACAAAAATATAAATTATACTACTTTTAAACCAAACAAAGCAAAGTAAGTACTCAAGGCTGCAAACTTTAAAGTACAAAGAAATGGAGGAACTATTAGAAACCCTAAAATAAAAAGCATATAATATTATATTTGTTACATCTAAACAAATACACTACTGTCTCACACACATGAACATCAAATTAAAGTTACGCAAACGCAAATCCCTATGCATTCACCAAAGGGTTGGCACACACACTAATACATACTATATCCTACTTGTACTTTCTGCATACATATAATATACCAACTACACATAATAAGACATAGCTAATAAAAAAAACTGTTGATTGGTGAGACAGACTAAAAACACTTAGGTAGCAAAAGCAAAGCAAGACTTACAGGCAGCTGGTACTACTTTCACTAAAAAACTATTATAACACTCACGACGTATATATTAGAATACTCCTGGCTCGCAGATCAATATAACAGACCCCGACGCCCCTGAATCCCTCTCTATAAAACTGCGTAGGGCAAAAAGTGCAAGTCATGCTATGCTGGCTTCTAGATAATTCCAACCGCAAAACCGCAACATTTAGCTTAATTTAAGCGTTTCACAGTGACATTTATGAACACCAGACTTACCATAAGTGCTTTCCTCACGCCCAGGTCCTTAAAATCATGAGGCATAATAAGTTTTTGGAGTAAAAGTAACGGCCTGCCCGTTACAGTTTACTTATGTTGATTGAACTGTTTCTTATCTCAGAAAGTAAATAGATCAAGTATAAAATATAGGAAATGTACGACTTAAAATGTTGACACTAGTGCTTTCCCGATTTATTATAAATAAATAATAATTATTGCAAAAACACTAAACATACAAGTGCGTGACGCGACGCAAGTGACAAGTGACATTTTTTTTTTTTATTACTTTTTTTTTATTTCCTCTATAGGAAAGGCAAAAAATACAAAGCCTATACAGCCTAGTCATAGTAATCTTAATTAAACACCTTCTAATTTTCATTTCTTGTGTCATTTTCATTTCATTTATTTATAACTCCGACCGATTGATACCTTAATACCGTGTTAAACTGTTAAACTCCGATGTCATTGGAATGTAAGGACAATGTCAATGTGTGATTGTGGTGATGTGATGTGACTATGTGAATGTGACACGTGCGTGACTTGACGTGACAAGAAATGAAAGTACTGTAGGCCTGTATGTAAATGTAACTAATGTATGTATGTAAGTAGCGACAGGCTCGAGAAGCTGTCAAACGCGACATAGTAACATTAGAGCCATAGTAGTTCCGTCAATATGTCACGACACGATTGACGGCTTCTCGAGCCTGTCGCTACTTATTAGTAGGCCTACCTACTGGACGTTAAACACAAATGAAATAAATGACAGACGACAAAATGAAACTGAAGATCTCCTATCATTACTAAAGACTAGGCTGTATGGGTTTAGAACTCTTTGCCTTTCCCATGAGGGATAAAATAAATATTTATACTAAAAAAAAAGAATATTTCATTTCGTTCGTTTCGTGTGATGTGAGATGAATTTGGTGATAATTTTGTTTTAATTAACTTTTTATCGTAGTATAATGGCTAAAAGGAAGAATAAACCACTTATCGACTCAGATTCCAGCAGCGAGTGCTCAGATTTGGACTCTGTAAGTGATATTTTTAGTGAAAATCGTAGGTTATAAGTTCATGCTTGCTCGTACGTTTTGACGCACATTCTTTCAATTTTGTCATAGTATCCAGGCCAAGATCAATGTCTTGTGGATCTATTTTAATGTTATGCGCAATTAGATCTAAACTTCAAAAAAAAAATACACATTAAAACTTGGAACAAGGCACACCAGAAGCATTTTCTCCATAATCCTTATATTTTGCTACGCCAAACGACTTTGCAACGGCATACAAGGCGTGACTCATCCAATTTCTTATGAAAACAACCATTTTAGTCCATTATTTATGATCTTGATGGTGAAGAAACAATACAAATATATAATTATAATTTGTTGTCAATCTGGTATGCATAAAAAAACAATTTTGCAAGTATTTTGGGTCAGATCAGAGGGGCAAGTTGACTTGAAGTTGACTCTCTGACCGTAACTTTTTATAATTGTCTCATGTGGTATTTTTATTGTAATTATATTGAAAATATTGGTATCACATGAGAGCAATTACTTGTTTATTAAATTGATGTGGAATGATATTTTAATATATTTAATTTTGTAGTTTTAAAATTTACTAACTTCGGCTAACCCTCTGTTATTTTTCTGTCTTCTATGGAAAGGACAGATTAGTAGAAGATTTTAGAATATATCAGAATAAGGAAAGCTGACCTGAAGTTGACTCTCTCCTACACAGTTATCTTGTTTCCATCACACACGCACACACACACACACACACACACACACACACACACACACACACACACACACACACACACACACGTCACAGCAATCAAACTTGGTGCCTAAATAATTCTTGATTTATTTTATATTTTTATTGCATAACAAACAAACAAACAAACAAATATTCTTTATAATAGGTTTGTACACAACTTTCTATGAAATATAAAAGTGGTTCTTATAATAAAATATGATCATAAATCCCTAGCTGTATATTGTTTGTTATGTTAGATACATGAATATCTCATAAATTGTTATGTTAGGTACAAGAAATAAAATTATATATAAATAAATTATTAAGTTTCTGTAACATCAGAGGGATAGAGAACAGCGGAAATTACTAAATGAGGCCTATCCTAGAGCACTGTTGTCCTCAAACAATCAATATTAACTTAAGTTCTGGTTAAAAGGCATATTGATTAATTGATTGTTCCAGCAATTCCTAAACTTAGCTAAAAAGAAGAAAACAGCAGGCTCTCCCCCACCCAAGTCTAAAGGGAAGTCATCCGGGAAGTCATCGGACAGTGAATCTGACTGGGACGACGATGACAAAAAGAACAACTGTGAGTTTATTCAGATTGTCACAAATGGACTTGGTGTGAAATTTATTCAATCCTTCTAAAGTCTAAACCTTCATTATTTTTATTGTATCAAAGAAATACATAAAAATTTATCATTATTGACTTTTTGCTCCGATGTTAACAGTTTTCTTAAGTTAGTAGGGTAGATATTTTTCTGGCATTTAACAATTTTAACTTCTTGCAGCAAAATCATCATCATCCTCTGGCTCAGACTCAGAATCAGACAGAAGTGATACATCCAAAAAGAAAGAATCACCGAAACGGAAGAACAGTAAAGACTCAGACACTAAAAAACCCGAATCTAAAAAACTCGATCCCAAGAAGGACTCCAGAAAAAGCACAGACAGTGCCGGTTCTGGAAAGAAAGACACATACAGTGAACCAGAAGAGGGAGAAGTGACGTCACACTCCTCTGACAATGACTCCATTGACTCAGAACAGGAGTTTGATGATGGGTGAGAAAGCTATACTTTACTAGTTGTACGCTATTGTAATTTTGTTACTTACTTTCTGCAACACCTATATTTTGTGTTTTAATGGCAATTCAAACTTGTTGTTATTTTTTGAATCCTTTGATTTTTATTTATTTACCATGTAGTGTGTGCCTTAACATAATTTTTCATTGAATATAATGTGGTGTTCAAAACATTTTTTCACATGTTTTGTAGTGTAAGGTTTCAGTTGATAGAGAGGCTAACTAAATATTCACCTCATATAATTTATGAACTACATCTTCAACTTGAGCCAATTTTTTTAAGTTTCTCCTCATTGCTTGCTTATAGTGTGGGTTTCGATGTTTACCTACCTCACAAATCTTGCTATTTAGCCGCCTGAGGCTTCCAACATGCCTCAGGATGTAGCTGAAACCAACAAGCCTTCCAAAGCAAGAAATCATCTTTCTTGTCGGAAAACCAGGTGATTCTTGCAGTAATGTTCTAACCAAACTAGGGAAAGTCTCACAAAGTAATATTTGTTGAAATAACTAGTATAAATGTTGGTTGGCGAGGTTCTTGCCGGGGTGCGGCGGACGGTTGCGGGGGAGGTTTGGGTACGGGGTAACACGTAGTCGTGGCTGTCCTACCGCGGAGTGCTAGTCTGTACCCGCACCCCTAAGCAGATCCAGAGCGTCGACGAGGCATACGGAAGACGGCCAATCGACATCTCCCGTGGGTGAAGCGCGAGGGAGGGGAACCCACACCTACGTGTACTTGGCACCACCGGGCTGGGATTAGGGGTGAAATAGTTGTTTATACTAGAGCAGGTCTCTCGCACACGTCCCTCCTATACATACATGGGTGTATGGGTGTATGGTTTGTGTGCAGGTACGACGAGAACCTCATGGGCGACGAGGAGGACCGCGCGCGGCTCGCCGCCATGTCCGAGAAGGAGCGCGAGCAGGAGATCTTCAAACGCATCGAGCGCAGGGACCTCATGAAGACCAGGTACTAACCTCAACTCACTCATATACAACATTCTAATTTACAAATAAAAATATAAATATGAGGGACATCTCACACACGGCCACCTGACCCCAAACTAGGCAGAGCCTGTACTATGGGTGTCAGACAGCTGATATACATACATAATAATATATAAATATACAACATCCAGACACAAGGCAAACACAAGTGCTCATCACACGAATGTTTGCCCTGGGCGGGATTCGAACCCGCGACCCTGTGCTTCATAGGCAGGCGTAACTACCAACTAGGCTACGGGGCCGTCGTTTCTTTATTCATTATAGATAGGTTTCTTAAAACACTAAATGACGTCAGTTAAAGAAGCTTAGCTCAAACCTAGACCAGGCCCGGTAACATGCAGTGCTATGACAAAAGTTTGTCGCGCATTTAACTGTCAAAAAGTTGCGACAAACCCGCCATATTGAAATATCCTCCAATAGGATAAGAGAATACGCACGACAAAATTATGTCTGTCACGTGTGGCCCGGGCATGTTAGATGGGCTGCTTTCGTCTCAAAATGATGTACAAACTGCCCAAGCTGATGTTGCAGATGCAGTTGGCCCAGCACCACTAACAGCATCAGATGGTAGATTATTCAAAAAAAAAACTAATGCAAAAGTGTTGATCAGTTGTGCGCCTCGTAGCCGCAGGCCAGCCCACAATGTTTAGAATTTTCCCTTCGAAATTCAATAATTTAAAAGTAGCTTGCATCCCTCCCCCCTTAACGAACTGTGAGCAAAAAAATTTGTCAATCTGTTGCAATTTACCAGTGCGAAAGAAACATAAACTAACAAACAAACACAGTTTCGCATTTATAATATTAAATATGAATACTTGTATGTCGTATAACATTTATTAGTTTTTTTTTTTTTTGTGATATCTAACTGTGGAAATGGTGTTCCTCAGATGGGAGATCGAGAGGAAACTCCGGCTGGCAAAGCGCTCGGCGCTGGAGCGGGCCGCGTCCCCCGGGGAACTGGCCAAGAGGAGGGTGGCGCGGGAGAGGAGGCGAGCGCTGCGGGAGAAGGAGAGGGAGCGACCCAGGGAGCGGAGGGGTGAGGGAGACAAACAAACCATATCATTACTTACTAGTGATTTGTAAAATCTTACTTCAAATAAAAACTTTTTGAACTTAGAATTTAAACTGAAGATTAGCTGTGAAAGGGAAGGGAACGGGAATTCAAGCAAAGACTGGGCAGTAGAACATTATCTTGGGGTTATATTTAATTTTCTATTATGCTATGGGCCGTTTGACTGATACAATTCAAAAATCCTAAAACGACCAGGAACTCAGGACCGGTGTGAATGGCGCAAAAAAGAAGAGGCCTATGTCCAGCAGTGGACTGATGTGGGCTGAATAGATAGATAGATAGATAGAGAAACGACCAAACTTTTAATATGAAAAGTAACTCAAAAGAACTATTTATATACTTGATAACAACTACAATAACTATATGAACCAGATGAAGAATAAAGATATTTTATTTTTATTTATTTATTTTAATACAGTTAAAGTTAACTTACTCAATATAGTATCTTAAGTTAGCATAATAATTAATTTTGTGTCTTATTGCAAAGACTTTCCCTATATTGTCAGTATATGATTGTGATCCTCATATAGGTACTTTATTCCAGAAGCAGAGCCGGCGGTGGAGGATCAGCGCGAGGCGGGGGGGGAGGAGCCGCCCCACAGCCCCCCCCGCGCCTCCCCGCAGGGGGGGACCCGCGGGGACCACCACGACCACGGTCAGTCACCACCCTCCGCCCTACCGCTACTGTGTACAAGTACATCCCCTAACGAGTTGGAATCGTATACCCTTGATCGGCCAACAGTATTTCTATAAACAATTCAAGTCATGGTAATAATCGTAAAACCTGACCAAAATAAGAAACCTGGGGCGCCACGTGTATATTTTTACGACTATGGCAACAATTTACCTAATAAAATTAGTTCCATTGAAATTCCGCAATATGGCGAGGTTTCTTATTTCTTTGGTCGTGCTTTACGTAGTAGTTACAGTTCGCCAATTTTCGGTACAAAGATTGAAATTATTTTCAACCACCAGGATTCGTCGGAAGAAGGCTACGAGATATTCCAGCGTGTTGTCGGCAAAAAAACTTATTTCTAGCAAAGATCAGAGAACAGTGACTTCTTTGAACAACTGAATCGTTCAACTGTGACGAGTGTGTACATAATAATAGAGTTACAGCGAGCAAGAATTCCCAACACGAGTATCTTTGATTACCAAAGGGAAGCTCCGTCAGTGTCATTCATTACAGTGACGGAACTTCCTTTAGTTTAACTGATATAAATGCATTTTTATTAGATTGAATGTGTTGATTGCAGACGCGGCGGAGCGGTCCGCGTCGCCCCTGTTCGGCGCCAAGACGGAGCGCAAGCGCAACGTGGACGACCGCAAACAGAACGCGATGGCGGCGCTCAGAGCGCAGAGGGAGGCCAAGGCCACGCGCTCGGAACACAACAAGCAGCGCAGGAGGCTCGAGGAACAGAACAACAAGGACAAGGACATCGACGACGTGAGTACACAACAACAACAACAACAACACACAACAACAACAAGCAGCGCAGGAGGCTCGAGGAACAGAACAACAAGGACAAGGACATCGACGACGTGAGTACACAACAACAACAACACACAACAACAACAAGCAGCGCAGGAGGCTCGAGGAACAGAACAACAAGGACAAGGACATCGACGACGTGAGTACACAACAACAACAACACACAACAACAACAAGCAGCGCAGGAGGCTCGAGGAACAGAACAACAAGGACAAGGACATCGACGACGTGAGTACACAACAACAACAACACACAACAACACAACAAGCAGCGCAGGAGGCTCGAGGAACAGAACAACAAGGACAAGGACATCGACGACGTGAGTACACAACAACAACAACACACAACAACACAACAAGCAGCGCAGGAGGCTCGAGGAACAGAACAACAAGGACAAGGACATCGACGACGTGAGTACACAACAACAACAACAACACACAACAACAACAAGCAGCGCAGGAGGCTCGAGGAACAGAACAACAAGGACAAGGACATCGACGACGTGAGTACACAACAACAACACAATAAGCAGCGGAGAAGGCTCTTTTGTATTCTCTGTTGTTGTGATGTCCCGCAAATATATATTTTTTATTCATAATCAAATATAGCAGCATAGCGATGCGAACTTACAGCTTGCATAACGATGCAAAGATTTAAGAGGAAAAATATTACAAAAGCTTGCTCCTGGAACTTCGAATTCTAAATTGCACCATGACTGTCAGCTTCTTTAAAGCTGGCGATTTGAGAGAGGCTATTTAGCAAATGAGGGACGACTACAACTTGTATTCGACAACAACTATTAGTATTGTTTTCTCAGTATAAAAGAGTGAACTGCGGGATGGAATCCGATTATATAATGCAACTTCTAACAAAGACCGCGTTCCCGTATATGGCACAGGTTGCATATAAACATAGACCGCGTTCGCTCTCTATGGCACGGGCTGCATATAAACATAGACCGCGTTCGCTCTCTATGGCACAGGCTGCATATAAACATAGACCGCGTTCTCTCTCTATGGCACAGGCTACAAATAAACATAGACCGCGTTCGCTCTCTATGGCACAGGCTGCATATAAACATAGACCGCGTTCGCTCTCTATGGCACAGGCTGCATATAAACATAGACCGCGTTCGCTCTCTATGGCACAGGCTGCATATAAACAGACCGCGTTCGCTCTCTATGGCACAGGTTGCATATAAACATAGACCGCGTTCGCTCTCTATGGCACAGGTTGCATATAAACATAGACCGCGTTCGCTCTCTATGGCACAGGTTGCATATAAACATAGACCGCGTTCGCTCTCTATGGCACAGGTTGCATATAAACATAGACCGCGTTCGCTCTCTATGCTACAGGCTGCATATAAACTTGAAAATTGCCTCGCAGCACGCACTTTCCCGCGTCTGTGGCTTCGGCGCTTAACGCCGTTTTTGACAAATTTTGAGAAAATCTGTCCACCCTTTACAGGGTACACCCTTTTTTGTTAAGACGGCAGAATAGAACCTTTCGGGTCGCAGTGGTCTTGGAACGATCTAAATCCCTCCCCCACAAATCATAATCATAATGAAAATGACAAAATGTGCAAACGTTGCTAGTGTTAATGAATGCATACAATACATATTATGTGTTTGTTATTAGGAGGCGGAGGAGGCGCTGCTGGGCGCGGGCGGCGGCTCCAAGCAGAGCGTCAAGCTGAAGGCCTCCGACATATACTCCGACGACTCCGGCTCCGACTCCGACAGCGGCAAGTCCCCCGGTAACTACACACACACACACACACACACACATACCCCACATCACACCACATCACCGCGAGCTAATAGCACAGAAGGGAGCCCGGACTGTATATACAAATACAAACGTACGGTCACGTTCATAAGTCCAGTCATGTCACGTGCACCTATACTTCAAATTAACTTTTTTTCCAATAGCATTCAGGACATATGATTTGAAGCAAAATATTGAGTCCCTTACACTGTATAAGTAACACAAAAAAATGATAGTATCAAGCCTTTGGGAAAAAAGTTATTTGAAAGTATTTATACACTTGATATGACTGCACCTATGAACTTGACTGTACATAGAAGTCGGTGTTTGTCGATCTTAGGAAGGAAGAAGTTTATTTTCAGCCTAGGCATTGTCTCGCCGATAGCACAATTTGCCGAATAAAGGTTAATGAGATGTTTCGGCTTCGAAGATTGAACAAGTCTCTAAGCACCTTTAAATTGAAGCATCTTCTTTAGCGTGTGTTTCGAGGTTAACCTACCTCAAACCCTGGTGTCAGAATAATTGAGCCGTCTATGGCTTATGCTATCACTGATGGTCTAAGAAGAATTGAAGCATTAGGCCCGATTCTACATTAACCTCTCTAATTTAAATTTAAACACCATATGTTCCTTTTCACGTTCTTAAGAACAAAAAAGGGACAGGTGATTGCCAACCTACATTTAGGGACGTCAAACATCGATTTAACGTGTAATTTGGCAAGAATTTAAAAACATCCCGACTAAATTAAGCTGAATTTGACAGCTGCGCTGCCTTTTTTAAATATCATTCACTCAAAATTATTACACTTATCTCCCGTCCTTTTCGATTCGCATATAAATGAAAGAGACCAAAGATATTTTAGCGGCCACGCAGAATTGAGCCCATTGTTTGTATAAGGTGTATTGTGTAGGAGTATGAGTGTGTTTGTGTGTGTGCAGGGCGGCGCAGCTCCAGCAGCTCGAGCTCGTCGGGCGCGGAGGAGGAGGAGCGCGGGGAGCGGGGCGGGCGGGGGGGCGAGCGCGGCGCGCGGGGGGAGAGGGGGGAGCGGGACCGCGTGCAGGAGGTGAAGTACGCGGACACGCGCGACCAGATCAACAAGCTAAGGCTCAGCAGGTACACCACACCACAACATAAATAGTTTCCAGAAAGTCCACTCCCGCCGTCCTTGAAATTAACTACTTAAACTTGTTTGACTCCTTGAATAACGTGTATCGTCATTTTTGTGTTGCGTTTAAACAGCCAAATACACTACAACAGTAATAAGAACACTTATCCATTTTTTTAGCACATCGAACATCAATACTTTGTTAATAATCGCGAGAACGACGACTGCACGTGGTCCGAGCTTGTATAGAGCGTGGTCCGAACGACCTGTAAACACAATGATCAATGTGTGCGTAAAAATATGGCGCTTAGTTCCGAGTGGGCCATCTGTCTAGGCGCGCCGCCGCTATACGTATTGTGACCACACCTCCTGTCTACACATTATACATCTAACTACTCCATGTCTGTCATTATGTCTGTTACCGTATCACACAAAAACTACTCCACTAAATTGGATGCGGTTTTTAATATAATATTTCTAAATGTACACTTTTAAGTGTACATCTTTTAAAAAAGATAGGCTACTTTTTACCACGGGAAAATATCTCGTTCCTACGGGAAACGGGTTGTAACGCAGATCTTTCGATTATCAATACTTTCTTTAGATTCTATTTGTTTCCGTCTCCGAAAGTAATGCAAGAAGTTTACAAAGTCGCAGGCATAAGCTAGTTTATTACTTCGAATATCAAATGAATTATTTATATATCAAAAAAGATAGGATCAATGTAATTAGTAAATAGGTGTAACTAGGTGTCGTTAGACTACCTACTGTAGTACATGCTGAGCCAGCGCCACTTTGACTCACACGATGCGGGCAGCACGCTCATGTATTTTTGTTTATTTCTGTATAATTTCTCCTCTTGTGTGTGTGCTATTTATGTTATCCTTCTGCCTGGTTTTTTTTTGAGTCAATAAAGATTTTATCTATCTATCTAAATATGCGCGCCATCCTGCTTGTGTGGAGACTTACCTCATTGCACTGTCCGCGCCACCGGCAACAGCGGGCGGCGTGGTCTGTACACCTCACGCTTATAAGCGCAGGCACATCACGTGCACAAATATTAAAAGAATAAGTTTAATAGCAGTTTTTTTTATTTTTTGTGTTGTCAAAACAGTGTACGGGTCACGGGACTCACTATTTACTTCAAGTAATGACCCTGAATACTTTAAAAAGACAAAGTGATAAATAAATGCACGTGATATGACTGCAAAGCCTGAACAGAAAAATAAAAAACCTCACCATATTGCAGAATTTTAATTTCAACATTTTCAACTAATTTAATAATGGAAATTGTTGCCGTGGCGCCCCCAGAGCAGGTTTTTTATTTTGGTGATGAGGCTTTACTTATGAATGAGCGTGGCAGTGCGTTGTGTGGTGTGGCGGTGGTGTGGTGGTGTGGTACATACATGGCCCGTGGTCGCAGGTTCAAGCTGGAGCGGCTGGTGCACCTGCCCTTGTTCGCGCGCGCGGTCACCGGCTGCTTCGTGCGCATCGGCATCGGGAACAACAACGGCAACCCCGTCTACAGGGTAACATACATCACACTACACTACACTACACTACCATTACTATACAACATTACATCGGCATCGGGAACAACAACGGCAACCCCGTCTACAGGGTAACATACATCACACTACACTACACTACACTACCATTACTATACAACATTACATCGGCATCGGGAACAACAACGGCAACCCCGTCTACAGGGTAACATACATCACACTACACTACCATTACTATACAACATTACATCGGCATCGGGAACAACAACGGCAACCCCGTCTACAGGGTAACATACATCACACTACACTACACTACACTACCATTACTATACAACATTACATCGGCATCGGGAACAACAACGGCAACCCCGTCTACAGGGTAACATACATCACACTACACTACCATTACTATACAACATTACATCGGCATCGGGAACAACAACGGCAACCCCGTCTACAGGGTAACATACATCACACTACACTACACTACACTACCATTACTATACAACATTACATCGGCATCGGGAACAACAACGGCAACCCCGTCTACAGGGTAACATACATCACACTACACTACCATTACTATACAACATTACATCGGCATCGGGAACAACAACGGCAACCCCGTCTACAGGGTAACATACATCACACTACACTACCATTACTATACAACATTACATCGGCATCGGGAACAACAACGGCAACCCCGTCTACAGGGTAACATACATCACACTACACTACACTACACTACCATTACTATACAACATTACATCGGCATCGGGAACAACAACGGCAACCCCGTCTACAGGGTAACATACATCACACTACACTACCATTACTATACAACATTACATCGGCATCGGGAACAACAACGGCAACCCCGTCTACAGGGTAACATACATCACACTACACTACCATTACTATACAACATTACATCGGCATCGGGAACAACAACGGCAACCCCGTCTACAGGGTAACATACATCACACTACACTACCATTACTATACAACATTACATCGGCATCGGGAACAACAACGGCAACCCCGTCTACAGGGTAACATACATCACACTACACTACCATTACTATACAACATTACATCGGCATCGGGAACAACAACGGCAACCCCGTCTACAGGGTAACATACATCACACTACACTACACTACACTACCATTACTATACAACATTACATCGGCATCGGGAACAACAACGGCAACCCCGTCTACAGGGTAACATACATCACACTACACTACCATTACTATACAACATTACATCGGCATCGGGAACAACAACGGCAACCCCGTCTACAGGGTAACATACATCACACTACACTACACTACACTACCATTACTATACAACATTACATCGGCATCGGGAACAACAACGGCAACCCCGTCTACAGGGTAACATACATCACACTACACTACCATTACTATACAACATTACATCGGCATCGGGAACAACAACGGCAACCCCGTCTACAGGGTAACATACATCACACTACACTACCATTACTATACAACATTACATCGGCATCGGGAACAACAACGGCAACCCCGTCTACAGGGTAACATACATCACACTACACTACCATTACTATACAACATTACATCGGCATCGGGAACAACAAGCGCAACCCCGTCTACAGGGTAACATACATCACACTACACTACCATTACTATACAACATTACATCGGCATCGGGAACAACAACGGCAACCCCGTCTACAGGGTAACATACATCACACTACACTACACTACACTACCATTACTATACAACATTACATCGGCATCGGGAACAACAACGGCAACCCCGTCTACAGGGTAACATACATCACACTACACTACCATTACTATACAACATTACATCGGCATCGGGAACAACAACGGCAACCCCGTCTACAGGGTAACATACATCACACTACACTACCATTACTATACAACATTACATCGGCATCGGGAACAACAACGGCAACCCCGTCTACAGGGTAACATACATCACACTACACTACAATTACTATACAACATTACATCGGCATCGGGAACAACAACGGCAACCCCGTCTACAGGGTAACATACATCACACTACACTACACTACCATTACCATTACTATATAGGTACTATACAATTGATTTATTTGTGTTAAACATGCCCCCACAGAATTACCGTTCACATTAATAACAGACATAATTTTGTAATGCGTATACAGAATATTTCCATATGGCGGTTTCCTCGCGTTATCTTGATAGATAGATAGTCGTAGTGATCATACTACCGAGGTGGTATAAAATATGTTATAAATAAGCAATACAGTACAAATCATATTTCGCTCATAGCTTAGCATACAAACATAATAATACTGATAATTACACTACATCTATAGTTATCGTTTCCCTAACATTCTAGTGTTTAAGGTGTTTTTACTAGAATTTGTTCAAAAACTCGTAACAACTCCAAAAAGGTATAGAATTGGTTGTTTTTTAATTAAATCCATTTGTCTTTTAAGTTCTCTGTGTAGTATCAGAACTGCACCTAGCTACAAGCTACAAGACAGTACTTATTAAATATTGGCACATTAGTAATATGATGTTTTGAATAGGTAGCGGAGATAATAGACGTGTATGAAACTGCAAAAGTGTACAACCTGGGCAACACGCGCACCAACAAGGGGCTGAAGCTGCGCCACGGCACGCAGGACCGCGTGTTCCGGCTCGAGTTCGTCAGCAACCAGGTACTAACACCAAATACATACATTCACATCATTAGCCTTACACAACTAGATCATTATGCTTCTTCTATGATATTCCTACCTAAAGCTACGGGCCAGAAGTTTTCTGCTCCCCGCAATTTCGGTAAATAATATGTCGATTTTGCAACACAAGCATAGTTCGGATTTTAACTAAAGCCTCTGACTATGTTCGTCAGAATACTTACTTCAATCTATAATAGTATACATACGAATAAGTTCACCGATGATACTCTTATTAGGAACGAGGCATCTAGCACTTGGTTTACTAGAGTTAAATATTCCTAAAATAATTTGAATAATCGATTTTCTTGTAACAATAATACACGAATCCTAACTATAAAAATAGGGGTACCACAGGGTAAAGTGCTTGGCCTTCTCTTCTTGTTAGTGTACAATAATGGTGTATTTTACGTAGTACATGATGACTTTGGAGCCCGGGTATTCTTGACTCATAGTGGGTATTTAATTTTAGTGTATATTTAATTAATTGTTTTCTTTTAGGAATTCACCGACAGCGAGTTTACAAAATGGTACAAAGCGATAAAGGACGCAAACAAAAAACCACCCACCATGGACTTTGTTAGGAGTAAAATATTAGAAGTTAAGGATGCACTTATGTATGAATTTAAGGTAAGAATTCACTTGTAAAATTTTGTATTTTTATTCTAATAATTTAATGTTACTTACTTATTTACCAAGACCTTTAATATGATCTATAGTATTATATTATTATAGTAATGATCTTTATTTTCATGTTTTTTCTGTCAATTTTAATATTTGCAAAGCTGTATGTTTCTATGGTAATATTATGAAGTTTTTATATATTATGTAACAGAAAAAAATAGCTTATTATAAAAAATATTTTCTAGGAAGAAGATGTAGAAAAAATAGTAGCGGAAAAGGAGAGGTTCCGCTCGCACCCCACCAACTACGCCATGAAGAAGACGCAGCTCATGAAGGAGCGGGACGTCGCGCAGCTGCGGTAACTACACTACACTACACTACACTACACTACACTACACTGCACACTGCACACCATCACATGCTATGCTCTGGTTACCTTGATACATAGATTTTACGACATAAGCGTAGGTCAACAAAAAAACTACTCAACATCAATGATGAACGTTTGAAAATGTTCCCTGAACAACGGAAAACATTACGTAACACAGCTAATTTATAAACAGAATCTTTTAACAGATTTATTAGTTAGGAAATTTTTACTTAAAATGATACTCATGAAATCCCTGTGATTGTTGTGTGGTCGTGTTGTTGTGTAGCGGTGACGACGCGCAGACGATGGAGCTGACGGCGCGCATCGCCGAGCTGGAGGAGCGAGCCTCGGCGCTGGACAAGACCAGGACCTCCTCCATACAGAGCATCTCCTACATCAACAACCGCAACAGGAAACTCAACGTCGAGGCCGCGGAGAAGGCCATCATGGAGGAGGTACACACACACACACACACACACACACACACACGCACACACACGCACATACACTACTACTACATTGCACAAACAGAGGCCCGTCCGTCCGACAGCAACATTACACAGGTAATATCCGTAATGTTGTTATGATGAGAAAGAAAGAAGAATGAGCAGACTTTACACCCGGTAGTTTAAATTTTAACTCGATTTATTTAATAAGAGAACTTGTTAATGCTTTGTTTACATCCATTTCATTTATCTTTTGTTTGTTAATTTAGCTGTAAGTTTTCCGAATAAAGAGAAAAAAAAAAAAAATGTTTTTAAACACTATTTGGTATATTTCAGGTGAAAGCGAACAAAGGCAAGAAGACGGACGACCCATTCACGCGGCGCCACACCAAACCAGTCATGAACTTCAAGTCGCACCAACCGGGCGCCCGGACGCAACAACTGCAGGAGAACCAACAACAACACAACCAGATGGTGGAGCAGGAACACAGGGACAAGGAACTGCGCAGGATACAGGTACACACACACAAACACACACACACACACACAACAACAACAAAAGTAAACGATGTGTCATGATCATGACGTCTCAATAAAAGAACCACATTCAGCTTATGCCGCGATCGTGAACCGCGACGATGATATTCTATGGGCCCTTTTCTTGAAATAAAAAATAAAAACGAGAGCTTGCTAAATCAATCAATCGTAAAAGACTTGTGCTTGTAATAAGGACAGGGATCGAAACCGGTTTTGAAATCCCTGTTAATATCGTTCGAAAAACAGATATTTAATTCCGTTCCCTAATTAACCGGCAATAGATGGAACATAATAAAACAAACCAAAAATATTCTGGTTACCCGGTTTTTGATAAAGAACTGAATGATATCGGTTTCAATCTGTTTTGTAATTATTAAAGTAATTGTTTTTGCGGCAGGCGAAGGCCAGGGCTGCCGGTTGCTTTGCATATTATGTTCCCCCAGGACTAAACCTACGCTTAGTGATCTTAGTTAGAGCTATAGTCGGATAGGGTTTGAACTAGCGTGATTTAACAAGTGTATGAAAAACCGGTTCCGATCCCTGAATAAGGAGATTGATGTATTGTTGCAGCAGTCGTCGGAGCACTCCCCGAGCGGGGCGGGCGGGGGAGGGGGAGGGGGCGCGGGAGGGGGAGGGGGGAGCCAGCACGGCGCCGACAACACCAGCCTCTACTCGCTGCACGACTTCGACATCAACATAGAGCTCGACCTGCCCTTGCCCAGTCAGTATACACACACACACACACACACATACACACCTAACAAACAAATACACGCAAGTACCTAGCACACATACCCATACACCTACATCTAACAAACACCTACACACACACACACACAAGTACTTAACACACACTCATCAAACACCTAAAAACACATCCCTGCCTTGTCAGTACACACACTCAATCCCATACATACACCTAAGAAACAGAATATACACATGCACAAGTACATAACAAACACATATACACACCTAATAACACACATACAAACATACTTACGCGTACTTAACACACATATACATACCTAACTAACACACACTTAGACGTATATAACATACACACTTCATGTACTTAACACGTTCACACCACAGACATATAAAGGGAAGCAGACCAAACATTACATCTTAGAACGCGTGGCAACTTTTCACTCGTAGCTTATTTTTGAATTGCCAAATTAATATATTTATAAACAGTTATTGCGGGTTTTGTATACTGCAGTACTCTTTCACATTCATAAGTATAGTACTTTACTATTTTTGTTCCAAATATTACAATTTATGTTCAAGAAAAACAACAAAACTTATGTAGCTTAAGTGGAAATTCATGCCACGCGGCATTCTTTGTATTATACAATAATGTTTAGTCTGCTTCCCTTTATATGTCAGTGGTTCACACACACACCTAACAATCGCACTCTTGCACGTACTTACAACATGCATACAATCTAACAAACGTACTTAACATACACATAATAAACACACACTTACACATACTTAACACACACACCTAATATTTATTTGCTGCATATGATATATAAAATTATTGGTCACACATTCCTCATTCAAATTTCTGTAGATTAGTCACAAATATTGTCCTTTTTTAAACGCGTCAAGTAGTTCGGAACATGTACTTAACTACCTGTTTAGTAACTAGTTGTTTATTTTGTCAGAATCGTCGAGTCAGTCTCAGCCCAAACAACTCGCCACCAAAGTGAAGGAGACCGGCCCCAAGCGGTCGCTCAACCTCGACGAGTACAAGAAGAGGCACGGCCTCATATGAGTGCGTCTCGCTCGCACAGTGCGTTTCGCTCGCACACAGCGCCCAGTGCCCCGGTGAAGCCCGCCATTCCACACTGTCTAACAGCTACACTTTTATTTTCAGAAAATAAAATGACAAACGCGCTAAATGATTGGGAAAATTTATATTTTTTGATATATTTTATTGCATTGCAAATTTGCAACAGTAAAAGATAAATGAAATATATCAGTGTTGTATTATGTTATACAAAGTCTACTATTTGGTTTTCTACCTATCATCGCCTTTTACAATATTTATATCTTTCGCTTTTAGCTTTAGTGGTGTTGCTATTAGTGAAAATTTGTATTCTTTCTTCATACAACCTCAGATATTTTGAAAAAAAAAAGTAAGATAAAAAATAATGCACTGCTCAAATGTGTCTATGAATTGCTTTGAATCAATTTTTTTTTTAATCTTTTTCTGTATATGTTCGGATTACAAAACAAATCTGGCCGTCGTCGATATGTTTTGAAATTTCGTCAGGGAATTCATACAATGTATCATATGTATATGTTATTCGTTATTTGGTGGGGGAACAAAAAAAAAATATGGGCAGGTACAAATACTTACTTATTACTCCCGAGGCACTTTTGATGAGTGCACAATGTGCTGTAGCAATGGCGGCCGCACTCCACGGACATATACTACTATAACACTTAAAAAAAATCGACCTCAAAGCACAAACAGACCTTAGGTACCAGTTAATTAACAAACCGATTTGAACTTAAGTTCTTTTAGTTTAAAAATATATTGTAAAAATATTTATGAAATCTAATCTAACTGCCGAGACTTACATTGGCAAACATAAATATACGAAGTAATTTGCAAAAAAGAGAGCAACTAAGAATTTGTGAACTACGGCCTGCCGAACCCAAATATAATAGATATAATATTCCCCTTATTTTTTGGTATTAGTGCCTTTAGTATTTATATTTTTTGGTGTATAATATAATACAGCAGATAACCTATAAATAAATGTCGTTGTGTCGTCCTCGCCTCATTATGTCGCGCGCTCTCTCACACTTGTTTCTCAAACCACAACACGATGACTGCTGTTTTCTCACTCTACATATAGCCGTGGAGCTGAACTTATTATTATTAATTATTTATTGCTTTTGAATATAGAATGCAATTATTGAATTGTATTAACTTAGAAATTACTAGTAAGTAATATTATATACAACTGTTACTAATACCTACAGTGCGCTTGTAAATAAACTTCTAATAGCAAATTGCCTCTAGAAATTAATTAGTATCCTGTATTAGGTCCGAATGAATTAAATCATATTTATGTTATCCATGAACTTTTAATCCCATAAAACCACGGAGGATGGGCGAGAAAGATGTCAATATGGATATTTTGATACATTTTGGTTGTGGCGATGCGGGCGGAGGCGGGGGAAGTGGGGAGCAGGAATCGAGGCTCCAACTGTTGTTGGCGAGAGGCCGAATCACAAACAAAAAAAACATACTTGGCTTGCTTCGTGAAAGTATCGCTACCCACCGCTAGGTGACACTTAGTGAAGAATAAATTAAAATTTGCCAAGTGCAAGTTTGCGAGGGTTCCTTAAGAGATTTTTTAAATCTAAGTTTATAATGAAAATAAATAACAAATTTACATTTTTCGGACTTACTTCAATACATTAAGTACTTATTTATAAGATGCCAAATTACGTGATTATTACTCAACGTGTTGTTGTTTTAATTTCGCGTTAAGTGATCTTTGAAAAGTTTTACATAATGTATGGAAAGGAGTTTGTTCCGAACATTATTTTCCTTAGAGAGCGCTCCCCTGCAACGACCGCCTCAGATAGCTCTGCTCCGCGGCTGGCCGCTGACCATCGAACGGGAAAACATTTGTCGAGTAGCTTTGCCTATTTAAAACAGTTAGTAAAAAAATTTACTCAAAATAAGAAAAATATCATTTATATAATTAGTAACGAACCCTAAAAAAACAGTTTACAGAGCAAAGCAGGCAAGTTCGTTTGAAGTTGAAGTACAAAATGGGCAGTAGGCCGCGCCCACTTTGTGACGTCATCGCCTAATTGGGTGGCAAAAGGCCTAATTCATATTGGCATATCCTCTCCCCTCTATTATCCGTGCATAAAATCAATATTCTTATGACAATAGATATTAAATAAACTTGCCCGCAGTTGGCGTTTTGTACATACTTAAGTAACTTTTTAAAGCAAAGCAGTAGCGAGCGAAGCCAGGTTGGAGCCGTAGTGATACTTGATTTGATAGGCTAGCTAGGTTATAGGTATTGTAGATAAGTTAGGTTATAGCACTTTATTTTACTCGGCTAGCGTTAGCGCTATGTTATGGTATCGTACTGTTATCTCATAAAATAGTCTAAAAAGTAAACTGAGTTCATGTCCAATAAATCCATTATTTATTTTCTAAATAACTCAGACTGGTTTTGATAGAAATATTCACTGTTCTCTGAGTTGGTTAAAACATAGGTACTTAATCTCTTAAAAATATTTTCAATTTAAACTCGTTATACACCTGTATACCACTTTCTATAATAGTACATACATAGGGGTCTAACTAATTCATTGCTTCCGATTTGAAGTCGGTTAATAAAATGTTCTGACTTGTTATGATCTTTGAGACATGTGGCACTTTGTAAATTTTATAAGAAAACTGACAATCTCTTTCTTACCTTTAAATACCTATGACCTTATTATTATACTCCAGTCCACAAAAACCTGAGAAGTTCAAACGGAGTCGGAGCGAACCAAACCAACATGGCGGCCTGCATTGCGAGACGCACTAAAGTCATCTTATAACATTGGAAGTTTATGCACCTTATTTAGATGATTATAAAGTTCAGGTCTTACTTTGTAGGAGTTCATTGACCGAATAAAAAAGCTTTTCCAAAAAAAGAAAAGCATTTTATTATTAGGTGTATTTGTCCGTTATGGAACCATTACAATATTTTTTAAATTAATTTGTAGCATGTAATGTGAGTGTCAGTGGCGATGCAGCTCCCTCCCTCCACTTCACCAGGAGGCCTACTATGTAAGTAGCGACAGGCTCGAGAAGTAGTCAAACGCGACATACTGACAGAACTACTATGGCTTTAATGTCACTATGTCGCGTTTGACAGCTTCTCGAGGCTGTCGCTACTTACATAGTAGGCCTACAGGTAAACAATGTCTCGTGTTATTCGTATACAGAATCATATACTTACGTTATAATATAGATTTTTTGTATTTTTACACTCCGTTTTCACATTATCCAACGATAGGTACGACATCAGGGCAAGTCAAATGATGATGCCGCATTTACACATTCGTGCGAACCGCGAGGCGAATAACGAACAAGCAAATGTAAACAGTGCGCTCGATATTCGCCTCGCATGGCTCTAGTTCGTATGCGAATGTCAAAATGATTCACCCCACGAACGGATGTATGAGCAGTAGTTACAGTAGCGACAGCACACGTATACGAATGTTTCGGCGAAGTTATCGTCGAATGACGAGGCGAATGGCGAACACGCATGTGTAAATGAAACATTGGATCCGAAAACGGATCGGATAATGTGAAAATTCTCTTTGGGGCTAATTTATTGATATTTATTTGATGTAACAATAAGGTGCACGTCAATAAGAGTTGTATTATTTCATACTTAGTTCATACAGATACAGTAACTTGTATGATTTTTTTTTTTGTTTGAACACTTTGATAATTTTTATTCAGATAAAAAACAGCCTATTATATGTATCGTAATTTCAATTAATTTAGTTAACTTTTAGCCTAGCATTATTTATTATTATGTAACTGATTATGAACAAAAATAATTTATACTTAATCTGTCTCTTATAGTTGAAAACATGAAGGCTCAAATGGCTTAAATAAACGAAAGCAATAAGTATTTATGTTTGGTTTCATTTCAAACCCTTTCTTTAAGTTAATCAAAACTGACTTGACAAAAAACATCTATACTATGACGAACCTGCTCACAAATATCTAGGTATATGATGAACCTGCTCACAAACATCTATATAACGAACCTGCTCACAAACATCTATATAACGAACCTGCTCACAAATATCTAGGTATATGATGAACCTGCTCACAAACATCTATATAACGAACCTGCTCACAAACATCTATATAACGAACCTGCTCACAAACATCTAGGTATATGATGAACCTGCTCACAAACATCTATATAACGAACCTGCTCACAATCATCTATATAACGAACCTGCTCACAAACATCTATATAACGAACCTGCTCACAAACATGTATATAACGAACCTGCTCACAAACATCTAGGTATATGACGAACCTGCTCACAAACATCTATATAACGAACCTGCTCACAAACATCTAGGTATATGACGAACCTGCTCACAAACATATAAATGACGAACCTGCTGATGCAACGCCTGTGGAGTTTCTTCCGGCGGGTTCTTCTCCACAGAAGACAGCCAAATTGTGAACCCGCCTCGACGTCAAAAAATGATTTGTGAAATCTTACTTTGAATAAACACTATTTGACTTTGACTTTGACTTTGAACCTGCTCACAAACATCTAGGTATATGACGAACCTGCTCACAAACATGTATATGACGAACCTGCTCACAAACATATAAATGACGAACCTGCTCACAAACATCTAGGTATATGACGAACCTGCTCACAAACATGTATATGACGAACCTGCTCACAAACATGTATATGACGAACCTGCTCACAAACATATAAATGACGAACCTGCTCACAAACATCTAGGTATATGACGAACCTGCTCACAAACATATAAATGACGAACCTGCTCACAAACATCTATATGACGAACCTGCTCACAAACATCTATATGACGAACCTGCTCACAAACATATAAATGACGAACCTGCTCACAAACATCTAGGTATATGACGAACCTGCTCACAAACATGTATATGACGAACCTGCTCACAAACATATAAAGACGAACCTGCTCACAAACATCTAGGTATATGACGAACCTGCTCACAAACATGTATATGACGAACCTGCTCACAAACATCTATATGACGAACCTGCTCACAAACATCTATATAACGAACCTCCTCACAAACATGTAGGTATATGACGAACCTGCTCACAAACATGTATATGACGAAGCTGCTCACAAACGTCTATATGTCGAACCTGCTCACAAAGTTTCAAGAGAAACATGAATAAATGAAAATGCGATACATATGGCTATCTATATACTTAATTACAAACAGCAATATACTTAAGTGACCAATAAAGACGAAACAAAGTGAAAAAGGATAATGGGTAATTTTGTTTGGGCCCCGTACCCAAAAACAAAAAATAACTGTAGGTACCATTATGAGATATGTCGGGTTTTGTAGCCCTAATGGAGTAGTTTGATTAACCCAAGACAGAATGTCTGAATTCAATTGGAGAAAAAAGATATGTTCATTAGAAAAACTGAATTTTCATTGCCATTTACTTATTTTTCCATGAATTTTTAATGTGCATTGATTTAAATCAGGGTGTGTTTTAGAAATGAGGATTGTAGTTGAGATCAATGATATTAAAGTACATATGGGCAATAAATACCGACATACGCATAGTTCTTTCATTGCCGTGGATAGATGCTTCATTGCCGTGTAGGCATGTTTCATCGCCATGGCACGAAATTTTCGATGTTATGATCTCGTTAGTTTATTAAAATATCTGCTAGATATTTAGCAAGAATAGGTACATACATTTTCAAAAGCTTTAATAAACGCGGACATTTTTTAAATTAAACCCTAAGTTAAAAAAAAACACGGGAATGAAGATTTTATGAGACCTGTTGAAATTCACTCTTAAGTATGTTGCTGTTTGTACAAATTAAGGACGAGGAATTTATTTCTGGTAGGTATTTTTATTTCAATTTCTAAGCAGTTTTCGAAACAAATTGTGTATACCTAATCACTCGGCCTATGATAACGGTGACCTTGCAGTTGGGTCAGGGTCTGTCTGACCAAAAACAACTTTATTACCATTGCTGTTTTCATGACATTATAACAAATTTATCATACATAGCGACATACCTAACCTACCTATTTTAATGGGATGAATTTTAAGCCATTTTGGAAATAATCAAACGTACTTCATACATTCACATAAGTAGGTACCTACCTAAATAAAATAATGCTTAACACTTTGCAATTTTTCTATCTATAACTACAGCAAGATATAATAAATAAAGTTAATGGCTTCTATATCCTTCAGAACACCGCCTCCAATCTTGTCATCCAGATTTTTAAAATATTGATAATTTTTCGAGTTATTATTTTTTAAAGGGTGGCGGCGGCGGCGCCACTTAGCATATTATTTATTATGTAAGCCCCTTAACATTAAAATTAATCATTGAACTTTAATGGATGTAAAATAAATAAATAGGATATAATATTTCGGTTTTGATAATGCCTTTGTAAATCGATTATCCCATAAGACCACCCACATTTTTGCTGAGAATCTCTGAATCAATACTTATATGTCGCAGACGGCACAAAAACGATGGCGGGTGAGCAGAGCAATTAAATAAAGGAAACCCGCAAAAGGCTACACGAGGAAGTAGGTACGCTATAAGCGTGGGCGTATGCTACAATAACTTTTCAGAACCATCGTACGTGTCAGTCACGTGGTCTAACGGTTAGACCTTGTTTTCCTGGACCATGGCTCGCTTCCATCGAGCATCGATATTTATGTGAGTGAACCACCCGGTCCCGGTCGTGGGGCCTCCTGTCAGACGTCACCGCGCCTACTTCACTCCGGTCAACTATAATATCGATTCTACCCTCTGATATTCGAGAACGTAAAATAAAAACTGTCATTCGATGTTTACAATCGATTTAAATGATCAATCTGGCTGAAGGCTGAAGAAGCAGATCTCCGACATAATAGTTTTCCATACATCACGTATTCTGATTTAATTAGAAGAATACCTATCTACTCACTAATCCAGCCGTAACGTAAAAATAAGTTGAAACTATTCGAATAGTACGGCCGTATTAACCCACCAACTTTTTATCGATTTTTTCAAACTTATATAATTTGAGTTTATGTAGCAGTTTCGTAGCACTTCGTAGACCTTCGTAGCACTTTTTTTCAAAAGTACTATTTTGTTATTTAATTTCATTGCGGCGTGTGGCGGCGGTTCATAATAGGCCACTGAATAGAAAATTTTAAAAATATTCGTTGATTTTAGCCAAGTTTGTCGACTTTGAAATTTTTGCCAGTTTTGACGCTAAAAATAAGTTGAAACTATTCGAATAGTACGGCCCTATTAACCCACTAACTTTTTATCGAGTTTAGCAAACTTTCATATTTTGAGTTTTCGTAGCACTTTCGTAGCATGGTATCGTAAACGTAATCGTTACCGTAACCGTAACCGTAACCGTAACCGTTACCGTTACCGTTACCGTTACCGTTACCGTTACCGTTACCGTAACCGTTACCGTAACCGTTACCGTAACCGTAACCGTAACGACCGTGACCGTGACCGTGACCGTGACAGGGACCGTGACCGTGACCGTGACCATGACCGTGACCGTGACCGTGACCGTGACCGGGACCGTAACCGCAACCGTAACCGTAACCGTAACCGTAATAGTTATGGTTTCCGTAACCGTTATAGTTTCCGTAACCGTTATCGTTTCCCTAACCGTTATGGTTTCCGTAACCGTTATCGTTTCCAAAATTGTTATCGTTATCGTTTTCGTTTTCGTTATCGTTCAGTCAAGTTAGGACATGTTTCGACAGACCAGGACAAGACTTGACAGGTCAGGATGTGTCAAGATAGGTTAGTAGCAACATGTCAAGAAAAATCGGTTGCATAAGATAAGATTAGGTTAGGTTAGTGTAGGTTTATCTAGGTTAGGTTTGTTGCGGCGGTTCATAGTAGGCTATTGAATAGAAAATTTTAAAAATATTCGTCGATTTTAGCCAAGTTAGTCGACTTTGAAATTTTTGCCAGTTTTGACGCTAAAAATAAGTTGAAACTATTCGAATAGTACGGCCGTATTAACCCACTAACTTTTTATCGATTTCTGCAAACTTTAATATTTTGAGTTTTCGTAGCGGTTTCGTAGCACTTCGTAGCACTTTCGTAGAGCTTATTTTCAAAAGTACTCTTTTATTATTTAAATTCGTTGCGGCGTGTGGCGGCGGTTCATAATAGGCCACTGAATAGAAAATTTTAAAAATATTCGTTGATTTTAGCCAAGTTTGTTGACTTTGAAATTTTTGCCAGTTTTGATGCTAGAAATAAGTTGAAACTATTCGAATAGTACGACCGTATTAACCCACTAACTTTTTATCGATTTCTGCACACTTTAATATTTTGAGTTTTCGTAGCGGTTTCGTAGCACTTCGTAGCACCTTCGTAGCACTTTTGTAGCACTTTTTTTCAAAAGTACTTTTTTGTTATTTTATTAAAATTTCATTGCGGCGTGTGGCGGCGGTTCATAATAGGCCACTGAATAGAAAATTTTAAAAATATTCGTCGATTTTAGTCAAGTTTGTCGACTTTGAAATTTTTGCCAGTTATGACGCTAAAAATAAGTTGAAACTATTTGAATAGTACAACCCTATTAACCCACAAAATTTCTATCGATTGTTTGTTTGAGGCTTTCGCTCTCTGCAAACTTCTATCGATTTCTGCAAACTTTAATATTTTGAGTTTTCGTAGCGGTTTCGTAGCACTTCGTAGCACTTTCGTAGCACTTTTTTCAAAAGTACTCTTTTGTTATTTTATTTCGTTGCGGCGTGTGGCGGCGGTTCATAATAGGCCACTGAATATAAAATTTTAAAAAATTTCGTCGATTTTAGCCAAGTTTGTCGACTTTGAAATTTTTGCCAGTTTTGACGCTAATAATAAGTTGAAACTATTCGAATAGTACGACCGTTTTAACCCACTAACTTTTTATCGATTTCTGCACACTTTTATTTTGAGTTTTCGTAGCGGTTACGTAGCACTTTCTCATAGCACCTTTTTTCAAAAGTACTCTTTTGTTATTTTATTTCGTTGCGGCGTGTGGCAGCGGTTCATAATAGGCCACTAAATAGAAAATTTT
Source organism: Teleiodes luculella (assembly GCA_948473455.1). NCBI lineage: Eukaryota > Metazoa > Arthropoda > Insecta > Lepidoptera > Gelechiidae > Teleiodes > Teleiodes luculella. The sequence continues at coordinate 11,036,520 of OX419607.1, forward strand.
AAAAATATTTTAGCCAAGTTTATCGACTTTGAAATTTTTGCCAGTTTTGACGCTAAAAATAAGTTGAAACTATTCGAATAGTACGGCCGTATTAACCCACTAACTTTTTATCGATTTCTGCAAACTTTAATATTTTGAGTTTTCGTAGCGGTTTCGTAGCACTTCGTAGCACTTTCGTAGCATGGTATCGTAATCGTAATCGTAAACGTAATAGTTACCGTAACCGTAACCGTAACCGTAACCGTAACCGTAACCGTAACCGTAACCGTAACCGTAACCGTAACCGTTACCGTTACCGTTACCGTTACCGTAACCGTTACCGTAACCGTAACCGTAACCGTAATGACCGTGACCGGGACCGTGACCGTGACCGTGACCGTGACCGTGACCGTGACCGGGACCGCAACCGTAACCGTTACCGTAACCGTTACCGTAACCGTAATAGTTATGGTTTCCGTAACCGTTATAGTTTCCGTAACCGTTATCGATTCCCTAACCGTTATGGTTTCCGTAACCGTTATCGTTTCCAAAATTGTTATCGTTTTCGTTTTCGTTCAGTCAAGTTAGGACATGTTTCGACAGGCCAGGACAAGACTTGACAGGTCAGGATGTGTCAAGATAGGTTAGTAGCAACATGTCAAGAAAAATCGGTTGCATTAGATAAGATTAGGTTAGGTTAGTGTAGGTTTAGCTAGGTTAGGTTTGTTGCGGTGGTTCATAGTAGGCTATTGAATAGAAAATTTTAAAAATATTCGTTGATTTTAGCCAAGTTAGTCGACTTTGAAATTTTTGCCAGTTATGACGCTAAAAATAAATTGAAACTATTCGAATAGTACGGCCGTATTAACCCACTAACTTTTTATCGATTTCTGCAAACTTTAATATTTTAAGTTTTCGTAGCGGTTTCGTAGCACTTCGTAGCACCATCGTAGCACTTTCGTAGAGCTTATTTTCAAAAGTACTCTTTTATTATTTTAATTAGTTGCGGCGTGTGTCGGCGGTTCATAATAGGCCACTGAATAGAAAATTTTAAAAATATTCGTTGATTTTAGCAAAGTTTGTCGACTTTGAAGTTTTTGCCAGTTTTGACGCTAAAAATAAGTTGAAACTATTCGAATAGTACGACGATATTTACCCACTAACTTTTTATCGATTTCTGCACACTTTAATATTTTGAGTTTTCGTAGCGGTTTCGTAGCACCTTCGTAGCATCTTCGTAGCACTTTCGTAGCACTTTTTTTCAAAAGTACTCTTTTGTTATTTTATTTCGTTGCGGCGTGTGGCAGCGGTTCATAATAGGCCACTGAATAGAACATTTTAAAAATATTCGTCGATTTTAGCCAAGTTTATCGTTTTTGAAATTTTTGCCAGTTTTGACGCTAAAAATAAGTTGAAACTATTCGAATAGTACGGCCGTATTAACCCACTAACTTTTTATCGTTTTCTGCAAACTTTAATATTTTGAGTTTTCGTAGCGGTTTCGTAGCACTTCGTAGCACCTTCGTAGCACTTTCGTAGCACTTTTTTCAAAAGTACTTATTTGTTATTTTATTTCGTTGCGGCGTGTGGCGGCGGTTCATAATAGGCCACTGAATAGAAAATTGTAAAAATATTCGTCGATTTTAGCCATGTTTGTCGACTTTGAAATTTTTGCCAGTTTTGACGCTAAAAAGAAGTTTAAACTATGCGAATAGTATGGCCGTATTAACCTATTAACTTTTTATCGATATGGCCAAACTTAAATATTTTGAGTTTTCGTAGCAGTTTCGTAGCACTTCGTAGCACTTCGTAGCACTTTTTTTCAAAAGTACTCTTTTGTTATTTTATTTCGTTGCGGCGTGTGGCGGCGGTTCATAATATGCCACTGAATAGAAAATTGTAAAAATATTCGTCGATTTTAGCCATGTTTGTCGACTTTGAAATTTTTGCCAGTTTTGACGCTAAAAATAAGTTTAAACTATGCGAATAGTATGGCCGTATTAACATACCAACTTTTTATCGATTTTGGCAAACTTTAATATTTTGAGTTTTCGTAGCAGTTTCGTAGCACTTTTTTTCAAAATTACTCTTTTGTTATTTAATTTCGTTGCGGCGTGTGGCGGCGGTTCATAATATGCCACTGAATAGAAAATTGTAAAAATATTCGTCGATTTTAGCCATGTTTGTCGACTTTGAAATTTTTGCCAGTTTTGACGCTAAAAATAAGTTTAAATTATGCGAATAGTATGGCCGTATTAACCTATTACCTTTTATCGATATTGGCAAACTTTAATATTTTGAGTTTTCGTAGCAGTTTCGTAGCACTTTCGTAGCACTTTTTTTCAAAAGTACTCTTTTGTTATTCTATTTCGTTGCGGCGTGTGGCGGCGGTTCATAATATGCCACTGAATAGAAAATTGTAAAAATATTCGTCGAATTTAACCATGTTTGTCGACTTTGAAATTTTTGCCAGTTTTGACGCTAAAAATAAGTTTAAACTACGCGAATAGTATGGCCGTCTTAACCTACCAACTTTTTATCGATTTTGGCAAACTTTAATATTTTGAGTTTTCGTAGCAGTTTCGTAGCACTTCGTAGCACTTTGGTAGCACTTTTTTCTAAAGTACTCTTTTGTTATTTTATTTCGTTGCGGCGTGTGGCGGCGGTTCATAATATGCCACTGAATAGAAAATTGTAAAAGTATTCGTCGATTGCCATTGCCAGCCATGTTTGTAGACTTTGAAATTTTTGCCAGTTTTGACGCTAAAAATAAGTTTAAATTATGCGAATAGTATGGCCGTATTAACCTATTACCTATTTATCGATATTGGCAAACTTTAATATTTTGAGTTTTCGTAGCACTTCGTAGCTCTTTCGTAGCACTTTTTTTCAAAAGTTCTCTTTTGTTATTTTATTTCGTTGCGGCGTGTGGCGGCGGTTCATAAAATGCCACTGAATAAAAAATTGTAAAAATATTCGTCGAATTTAGCCATGTTTGTCGACTTTGAAATTTTTGCCAGTTTTGACGCTAAAAATAAGTTTAATCTATGCGAATAGTATGGCCGTATTAACCCACTAACTTTTTATCGATTTCTGCAAACTTTAATATTTTGAGTTTTCGTAGCGGTTTCGTAGCACTTCGTAGCACTTTCGTAGCATGGTATCGTAATCGTAATCGTAAACGTAATAGTTACCGTAACCGTAACCGTAACCGTAACCAACATTATAACTTTTTAAAGGACTTGGGTGTTCAGCAAATTTAGATGTTCCTTGTTTATTCATGTTTGCATTGTTAAATATAGTGGGGGTGTTGTGAAGGATATTTACAATGTCTATGTTTAAAAAAAAAAAAAAGAATAAACTGTCAGTCATTCATCGACTATTCGTTACTGTGCAACGTTGTTTTATTTTATATTCGCATAGTTTAAACTTATTTTTAGCGTCAAAACTGGCAAAAATTTCAAAGTCGACAAACATGGCTAAAATCGACGAATATTTTTACAATTTTCTATTCAGTGGCATATTATAAACCGCCGCCACACGCTGCAACGAAATAAAATGACAGAAGAGTACTTTTGAAAAAAAGTGCTACGAAAGTGCTAAGAAGGTGCTACGAAGTGGTACAAAACCGCTACGAAAACTCAAAATATATAGCCAATAGCTTATTATGAACCGCCGCAACAAACCTAACCTAGTTAAACCTACACTAACCTAACCTAACTTAATCGCACGGAACCGATTTGTCTTGACATGTTCCTACTAACCTATCTTGACACATCCTGACTTGTCAAGTCTTGTCCTTACCTATCGAAACATGTCCTGACCTGACTGAACGATAACGATAACGGTAACGGTAACGGTAACGGTAGCGGCAGCGGCAGCGGCAGCGGCAGCGGCAGCGGCAGCGGCAGCGGCAACGACAACGACAACGACAACGACAACGACAACGACAACGACAACGACAACGACAACGACAACGACAACGACAACGACAACGACAACGACAACGACAACGACAACGACAACGACAACGACAACGACAACGACAACGACAACGACAACGACAACGACAACGATAACGATAACGATAAACGTTACGGTTACGGTTACGGAAACAGTAACGGAAACGGTTACGGTTCCGGTTACAGTTACGGTTACGGTTACGGTTACGGTTACGTTTACGATAATGTTTAACAGAACATAAGCTCTTTGTAAACAGATCAGCTGGCATTTCAGCTGTAGGTAAATACTTTATATTAACAATTTTATTTGTTACACATTCTCTACAAAAATGATAACGTATATCAATGTGCTTAGTTCTTTTATGAAACACAGGGTTGAAAGACATTTTTTGTGCACTTTGATTATCATTAAAAAGTTCAATTGTATACATATCTTTTGTTATCTCATATTGTAGATTCTTAAGATGAACAGCTTCTTTACAGGCTTCAGTCATCGCCATGTACTCTGCTTCACTGCTAGATAAAGCAACAGTTTTTTGTTTTTTAGATTCCCAAGAAATTACACAACCAGATAATGTGAAGCAAAGTCCAGTGTATGACCTCCTATCAATAACATTACTGCCCCAATCAGCATCAACAAACCCTTTTATTTTTAAATTTCCTTTAGCTGTATACTTCAAACCAAAGTCTTTAGTATTTTTCAAATATCTTAATATTCTCTTGACATAATCGCTACCCCAGCCGAATAAAGCAGCAAAGTGCTATTACTGCCTTTTTATTTTTATTTCATTTTCGGATTCCTCATATTCAGCTCCATCTCTGTGATTTTTTTTGTAATTTTATGCCTTATGGGGCATATTTTATTGAGGAAAATATGAATTTGTACATAAAAAAGGTTTGAAAGAATTGGGGAGAATATAAACATTATAATACAATGCATCAAGATACCAAAAAAAAGAGTTACGTACACATCATTTACTGCTTTTTTCGGCCAAAATTATTAATGGCCTTTGAAGTAAGCTTTTTTGCAACTAATCTTATTGCACAATTTATGTGTAGTAGTCTAATACCTAAATAATTACATATTTTAAAAAACGTTATAGTATTTTACGGCATAATGTTGTTATGAGTTAGCCATGGTTTTATCAAATTTTCGCCATAAGTTTCATCTGATGAAGATAAAAATTAACTGTTTGACCAGCTAGACCAAACACTAAGTCCGATCTTCCTTAAATTCTATAGAAGATGAAAGTAAAATCAAGTAACTCTTAATGACATGACGACAATTCACTTGTTCATCTTTCGTTTCCCTAAAAATTCTAATGCCAGGAATGATAAAGACCACACAATCTGGGCGAAGTAACAACTTTGCTCGAAAGTAAACCAGCACTAGGGATCTGCAGATATGGGGAAACTTAGCGGTAATGACACAGGCATTAAAGAAGACAGGGATCATTTAAATAAATAGACAGTCCGGTCACGGGATATCGGCACTACCGGTGTTGCTATCTTTGGATGGTGGAACTGTGGCCATTATTGGGTTGTGATAGTTTTCATCTGTGATTCAGTGCTTTCCTCTCCGACGCTTCTTGCCGGTAGTAGCTACCTGGGGAGAGCCTTGGCTCTTGTATCTGGTGGGTGGTTGTGTAGTGGGGCCATCCCGCGAATGTGTTCAAAAGAGGACTGGTCTGCTCTTTAGTACATGGTATCTGCCAGGCGAGTGATGAAGGCATTCAAACCCTCGTGTTCTACATCCCGCATTATGATGGAGTTTTGCACAAAGTTTAAGGCTCCCATAGCCGACAATCATTCTTAGTGTCAGATTTTCTTGAACTTGCAGGCGTCTTATCGTCGTTTCTTTTGCCAACGCGTCTGGTGCGCGACTAGTCTGGGGCGCGGAATCAGGTGACCCATTCAGAACTAGGACTTGTATTCGTGCAGCCTTCGCTTTTGCAGCCTAAGAAATGTACAGAGCATGATTACCTCTGTGCATGGAGTTCGTGTTGCTGAATAAGGCTTTACAAAAAGCAAGCAGAGGACTTTTATAAGTTTTAGAAAAGATAGTTGTGTAGTCAGTTGTAATATAAAATCTTTGACGTAGACATAACTGATCAGTTCGAGATACGCTGAAGTGTTTGTCAAGCTGCCTAATGCCTCCAACTCAGTTCTGTTGTCTTCTTGTCATTGGTGTTAAACGTGGCTTTCGGTAACATCCAACAAAGTATTCATCTCTACACGAGGGTCGACGGGAAGCTGTACAACGTCACGCTTCTCAAATCCAAATACTACTGTGAGAAAACACCATCGTGCTAATACAGGGATGCACAGAACCACTGGTAATATCACTGGGAGACGCATCATTAGAAGTTTTTCTCAAGTATTGCTACCTAGGGTCGACCGTGACTTACAATCTTTGCTGATATAGCGATCGATACCCGTATAGAAAACGCGGTGACGATATTTGGCATTCAAAGATACAAAAGCATGGAATAATAACATCTCACAAGAAAGACAAATTTTATGGTATTCAGACTTGTGTCCCGTCTAAAGCATACATTTTGCACGAAGCCGTAGCCTAACCTCGATCATCGTACGCAAAAGATGAACGTTGACTCACACCTTCCACTCAACATCTTCGACTAACACTTGCGAAATGTTACTTGGGTTCTGGAAATAAGTTGCCCAGCTTCACAGTATCGCTCAAGCATAAAACTTTAACGATGGCTAGGGTCCTTCTCCTGGACCTTCCCGTCTGACCTGTGCTTCTTGATGCCATAAGAGACGAGAAGAGGGATGTGGGGAGACCAATGCTGGGCTTTAGATTGTGCCAAACGGTACAAGACCGCGTTTGCAAAAGACGCGGGAGAATGGGATTTTTTTCTAGTATAGAGACTTTTAGAGTAAGAGTACAATGAAGGGGTGTAAAGTGGACGACAAATCCTTGTTTGCTACATTATCTAAATACAATACGCAGCACCTTTTTTAGAAAATTAAATATCCACAGTGCGTGCGGATCTTGTCGCCCCCGAATAGATTTAAACAATTACCTGTAAAGTTTCCTCACTACATCTACTGTTTGAATCATCTATGATGTCATCGACGGAAAAGGCCATTAATTCATATTGATCTAATTATTAAATTTAATGACCAAAATAAGTGTTATTCGTATAAAAAAGCTGAAAGTCTATAGAAATTTTCATGATTAAAAATATCAGTTCTACTGTGCTTTTTTATTATAGTCAAAGCGACTAGCAAATATATCTAATTTTTATCTTTAATCGCATAATAAAAGTTTGTTAAACACATTATTTTCTACAAAAAAACTAATTAAATTTAAAAAATATTATTATTTGATACAAATGTGTAATTTTTTCTGTGATGTATTTGTACAATACTACAAATAGTAAAACTATTCAAGATATGTAAACGTTTCATACTTGAACCTTTTGCACATAAAAATAGGCGAATAAAGCAGTAAAACTTCAATGCGTAACACTACAACAAGAAGCTGAGTATCGTAACCTACGCCTTGCGTTACAGAAATCGTTTTGAGTTCCACCGAATAAAGCCGTACTAATTTGTTACACCACGACCTCAAACCGAAATGGTAAAAGAATATAAATTTAATATGTTTTTTTATTATATCTTTTATATTAAAAGTACTATTAAATATCTTTTTTTATAATATTTACCTGATTTTTTTCTGCTTATTTTGGTATGCTATACATTAAAATCGATGCATCACGGGCTCAGTAAACAGGATTTGAACGTATTTAATTCGCCCTGTAAAATTTACTTTTTTATATTGCTGCTTTATTCGGCTGGGGTAGCATGCACAGTGCTCTTTGGTATAACATGTATTAAACTGACTCAAGAAACCTACTGCATATGAAATGTCAGGCCTAGTGAGGACAGCCAAATACATGAGGCAGCCTATAATTTGTTGATAAGGAAATTTACCCACAAAACTCTCATTTTGAGACACATTCAACTTAGTCTCCATTGGAGTCTGAGCTGGTTTACATTGACTCATATTAAATTTATAAAGTAATTGATCAATATAATCTCTCTGACATAAAGAAATAGAGTTTTCTGTTTTATTAATAGTCACATTTACACCCAGGCATTTTTTAATTTCACCTAAATCTTTAATTTTAAAGTGACTAGCTAAAACTTCTTTTAAATATTTAGTTTCTTTACTATCATTTGAAAAAATGAAAAAATCGTCTACGTACAGAGTGATAATAGTTCTCAATTTACCGTTAACTTTAGTATATAAACATGGTTCTATTTTTGATCTAGTATAACCAATTTTTAGCAAACATTCATCTACTTTCCTGTACCATGCTCTGGAGGATTGTTTCAAGCCATATATTGCCTTCTTTAATTTAAGAACTTGACCATTTTTAATATTCCCAGTAAAACCCTCCGGTATCTGCATGTAAATACTCTCCTCCAGAGTACCATTCAAGAAAGCTGTTGTTACATCGAGATGTGCAGTATTGAGACCTAGTTGAACTGACAACGCGAACAACAACCTCAAAGTAGTATGTCGTACTACAGGAGAAAAAGTGTCTGTAAAGTCCACACCTTCAACTTGTGAGAATCCTTTAGCAACTAAACGCGCACGGTAACGGACATTACCATCACTATCATATTTCTTACGTAGCACCCACTTACACTGCACAACCCTACCATCTTGAGGAGCTTCACTCAACTCCCACGCATCATTGTCCTTGAAGCACTGAAACTCTTCACTCATAGCCTTTCTCCATTGCTCTTTTTCAGGTCCATTTAGAGCCTCACCTAGCGATAGACCAGCAGCATCATGATAGACTTCATTATCTACACACATGTTAGAGAAACCAAACCTCTCTGGTGCTTTCCTCACCCTTTCAGGTCTAGATGAACTAATGGAACTTGGTTTCTCTGATACACCTTCCATGTTTTCATTTTCATTCTCCAGCGTGCTGTCTGCATCCTCGTAGTCACTGGAAGGAACATATGTATCATCTTCATCATTATGTATTGTTGTGTTATCTTGACTAGAATGTGATTCAGATGTGATGTCTAATTCTTTGACTTCATCTTCTAACTCCTTGGCTTCATCTTCCCCCACTGAATCAAAACTCTGTTCGTGTATGTTGATTTGACATTCAGGTTTTGATTCTGGCTCCATCACAATCACATCTCTGCTAGTCAACACATTCCTTGTCCTTCGGTTATAAAGTCTATATCCTTTAATGTTCTCAGGATATCCAATAAGAATACATTTTTCTGACTTTTTATCCCACTTTTTTCTTTTTTCTTTTACAATGTGAACCATCACAGCACTTCCAAAGATTCTGATGTGACTTATATCTGGCTTACACCCATTCCATACTTCATATGGTGTTTTGTTCCCTAGTGTTGGAGCTACTATACGATTCTGCAGGTATACCGCTGTATTGGTAGCTTCTCCCCAGAACTCTTTGCCTAAGTCAGCATCAAAAAGAAGACATTTTGCCTTTTCCACAATTGTCCGATTGAATCTCTCACATAATCCATTTTGTTGCGGGGTATATGGATTTGTTTTCTGATGAATCACTCCAACACTACTCAAGTATCCATCAAATTCCTTGTTGCAAAATTCCAGACCATTATCACTTCTTAATACTTTGATTGTCTTATTTGTTTGATTCTCCACTTGAGCCTTGAACTGTTTAAAATACTTAAAAGCTTCGTTTTTGTGTTTCAGAAAATAAACAAATGCCATACGGCTGTAATCATCGACAAACAACAAGAAGTACTTGGAACCTCCTATTGACACGGTCTCCATAGGTCCACAAATGTCTGTATGCACAATATCTAGCAAGTCTTTACTCTTGTGACCAGTGCTCTTAAATGGCAAGCGACACTGTTTGCCTTCACAACATGTAGTACATGAAGACTTGCTCACATCCATTCTTTCATTGATGGACATACCTGATACTGCATTCTGCATTATTTTCAAATATTCTTTGTTTACATGTCCCAATCTGCGATGCCATGTAACTTCTGACACAGCTGATGCAAGCAAACTCTCTTGCTTAGATAAGTTTACCTTGTATACTCCATTGACTAAGTCTGCTGTTGCCACAAGCTTATTTTTCTTGTTGTAAACTGAACAACCACTGTCATTGAAGACCACATTGTTCCCTTTCTTAATAAGTTGGCTTACTGAAAGCAGGTTGGTTGTCAGACTTGGTACACAATAAACATTTTCCACCGTTATGTCGTAGTCACATTCATCAGTCTCTGTTGTTATCTTTACATCGCCGGTACATAATACTGACACAGTTTGACTGTTTGCAACAACAATTTCTTTGTGTTCTTGATATGAGGGATTCATAACCCAACTTTCGTTTGCTGTCAGATGTATCGACGCTCCGCTGTCAATATAAATATCGTTTTTGTTGTATCCTGCACTCAGAAACACTGCACTAAATGCATTTGACTGCATTTTCAGTTTCGATTCGTTGGCATTCTTGTAATTTGTGCATTGGTTCTTATAGTGTCCGGTTTGTTTACAACGATAACATTTGACCAACTTCACACTTGATTTGTCAGTGCTACCAACGTTACCACTTTTACCAACCATAGACAAACTCGAATTCTTTTTTCGAGTGAACTGTGAGTGAGAGGCGAACGCTCCGCTAACTTCATTCTGTTCCGCTGTATTCGTTATTTCCATATCCAACAGCTTTGTCTTGATTGCATCAGCCGTTATGGAAATTCCTGAATGTTCCACAGCCATGATCATTGGAGCAAAACGCTCAGGTAGTCCCGCCAACAATAACGATCCTGTCCATTGATCATTAATCTCAAATCCAGATCCAGTTAACTTTTGAGCTGTATCGATAATCTGCGTTACATATGACGTCATCGATGAGCAGTTTTCTAGACGAATCGAAATCAAATTTCGTAACAGACTTATTCTTCGTGAAAAACCGTTGTCATCAAATAATTGCTTTAGTTTTTCCCACAGCTCCTTTGACGATTTAACATCTCGAATGTGTACGTAGAGACTAGAGTCGATCGTCATGATCAATTTTGCTTTCGTTTTTTGATCATCTGCTGCTGTTACTGCGGTCGCTCCTTCTCCTGTCTCTGCTTTTACACAATGCATCATCCCTTCTAGTATCAGGAAATTCTCTGCAGCAAAACTCCATTCGCTATAGTTTTCTCGTCCTCTTAGTTTAGGCACGTTGACAAGGTAATTCGCCGACATCGTTAAGCTGTATTTTAACAGTCACTGACTCTGTGCACTTATATTATTCACGTTAGTCTTTCGCGTAAATACTGTTCTCGATTGTCCGTTATTCTTGCTGAATAAAAACTCGCGAATTATGAGCAGATGGCCCATAACCTAAAATAAAACAACGTTGCACAGTAACGAATAGTCGATGAATGACTGACAGTTTATTCTTTTTTTTTTTTTAAACATAGACATTGTAAATATCAATCACAACAGAATAGTATGGCCGTATTAACCTATTAACTTTTTATCGATATTGGCAAACTTTAATATTTTGAGTTTTCGTAGCAGTTTCGTAGCACTTCGTAGCACTTTCGTAGCACTTTTTTCAAAAGTTTTTTTGTTATTTTATTTCGTTGCGGCGTGTGGCGGCGGTTCAGAATATACCACTAAATAGAAAATTGTAAAAATATTCGTCGATTTTAGCCATGTTTGTCGACTTTGAAATTTTTGCCAGTTTTGACGCTAAAAATAAGTTTAAACTATGCGAATAGTATGGCCGTATTAACCTACCAACTTTTTGTCGACTTTGACAATCTTTTATATTTTGAGTATTCGTAGCGGTTTCGTAGCACTTCGTAGTACTTTCGTAGCACGGTATTGTAATCGGAATCAAAATTAAAATCGTATTCGTAATCGTTATCGTAATCGTAATCGTAACCGTAACCGTAACCGTAACCGTAACCGTAACCGTAACCGTAAACGTAACCGTAACCGTAACTGTAACCGTAACCGTAACCGTTTTCGTAACCGTTTCTGTAACCATTATTATTTCCGTAACCGTTACCGTTTCCGTAACCGTAACCGTAACCGTAACCGTAACAGTAACAGTTTCCAAAACCGTAACAGTGACCGTTTCCAAAACCGTAACCGGAACCGTAACCGGAACCGTAACCGGAACCGTAACCGGAACCGTAACCGTTACCGTTTCCGTAACCGTAACCGTAACCGTAACCGTAACCGTAACCGTAACCGTAACCGTAACCGTAATCGTAACCGTAACCGTAACGTTTATCTTTATAAAATAGACGAATATTTTTACAATTTTCTATTTAGTGGTATATTCTGAACCGCCGCCACACGCCGCAACGAAATAAAATAACAAAAAAAACTTTTGAAAAAAGTGCTACGAAAGTGCTACGACGTGCTACGAAACTGCTACGAAACTGTTACGAAAACTCAAAATATTAAAGTTTGCTAATATTGCGTAACCGTAACCGTAACCGTAACCGTAACTTTTATCGTTATCGTTATCGTTATCGTTATCGTTATCGTTATCGTTATCGTTATCGTTATCGTTATCGTTATCGTTATCGTTATCGTTATCGTTATCGTTATCGTTATCGTTATCGTTATCGTTATCGTTATCGTTATCGTTATCGTTATCGTTATCGTTATCGTTATCGTTATCGTTATCGTTATCGTTATCGTTATCGTTATCGTTATCGTTATCGTTATCGTTATCGTTATCGTTATCGTTATCGTTATCGTTATCGTTATCGTTATCGTTATCGTTATCGTTATCGTTATCGTTATCGTTATCGTTATCGTTATCGTTATCGTTATCGTTATCGTTATCGTTATCGTTATCGTTATCGTTACCGTTATCGTTATCGTTCAGTCAGGTCAGGACATGTTTCGATAGGTAATAGGTAATAGGACAAGACTTGACAAGTCAGGATGTGTTAAGATAGGTTAGTAGGAACATGACAATGTCAAGACAAATCGGTTCCGTGCGATTAAGTTAGGTTTTTTTTTTTTTTTTTTTTTTTTTTTTTTTTTATTCTGGCATTACTTCACCGCGGGGCGAAGATATTTACATCGGTTCTGAATTGCAACTTTTATTGTATTATCGCAGTATTTGTACTGGAGAGCTCCGGGATTTATCCGGAGTCTTAAACTAAGCTTCAATGTCTTATTTACTTACTTTATTTAATATGTATCCTTGGAAATATGTATATATACTCATTTTATTTTATTTTTTATAGTGTTTTCCATTTATCTTTTGAGTTATTCTGTTTTCTCTATGTATATATTTTAATGTATTATACATAATACATAATATATTACATTTTCTTATGCTAGCTTACTCAATATTTATCTTATTTATCTGACTTATTCCTATTTACAACAATTCTGGCAATTTCAGTGCAGTATGCTGTAAATTTTACTCGGTATTTTTTATCACTTATTAATATTTTCAGATTATCTGTTGTTACTTTGACATCAATTTCATTTTCCAGTTCATATCTTAGTTTCCCGGTTTGGGGGCATTCTGTCAAGACATGTACCGGTGTTTCTTGCACAGCTGAATCACACACGCATGCATTATTGTCTTTCCTGTGGAATCTGTGAAGGTATTCTGCGAAGCCGCCGTGTCCAGTTATAACTTGAACCAGCAATGGGTTTAGTTCGATTTTCCGAATGAGACTATAGGCCTCCGCTGCATCGGGGAAAAAGACTTTTGTCGTATTCGCTGTTTCGCCTGTCAGGTATCTTTGGTTCCATTTCTGAACGGTTTCTCGTCTGAACGCGCGTTTAAGGTAGGACAGCGGGCACCTATCGTAGTTTGGAGCAGTCTTCCGTTTGAGAGCAGCCTCTTTGGCCAACTCATCGGCCCGCTCATTACCTTCTATTCCAATATGGGCCCGTATCCAGAACAGTCTTAGTGTCCTCCCTCGGTCTCTCAGGGCCGCTAAATTTCGCCTTATTTGGAACGCTAGAGGGTGAAGGTTTCCACCATCCTTTAAAAGTTCCAGGGACGACCTGGAATCGCTGAGGATGCTGTAACATTCTTCCTTACCCTTTAGTGCTAGATTAGTAGCTTCCCAGATGGCGTACAGCTCCGCCTGAAAGACCGAGCAATAGGATTCCAACCCAAATTTTCGGAAACCCATTTCCTTTCCCTCCAGCCACCATGTCATGGCCGCACCTGTTTTCCCCTCTAGTTTGCTGCCATCTGTAAAGATGAGCATTCCACTGAGATTGTGGGTTTTAGCCGTGTCTGGCTTCAGGTCTTCTAAACACTCAAATTTTGCGGCCACGACTTTTGCTGGATGTTCTGCTTTTAGGAAACACACTTTTTCCTCGAGTGACCTATCGCCTAGAATATCAGGTTGCGGTTTTCCTCTTTTTGCCTCATAGAGACGCGCCGCCTCCCCGACCCTCAAGTCCAGAGGGAGAAGGCCCGTCAATATGAGGGTTGAGTTCAATGATGCTGTTCTATACGACTTTGATATTTTTTGGGTAAATCCTCGTTGCAGCGCGTTCAGTTGTTTCTGGACCATCCATTTGTCGGAAGCGCCTGACCATACGCTTGCCGCGTATAGAACGATCGGTTCTATCACCGCCACGTAAATCGTTCTGGTCACCTCCGGGCTTAAACCCCAGCTTAACTTTGCGGCTCGTGCAAGTTGTTTGTAGATGTTGGTGGCCTTCCTACATATGTGTGACACGTGACTGTTGTATGTCATTTTTTTGTCAATTATAAGACCTAGGATTTTTATCTGGTCCACCAACTCTACTTGGGAATCCCCCATGTGTATGACTGGGTCCTCATATTTTAATTTCCTCGTTACTACCATTGCGTTCGTTTTATGAGGCGCAAATTTCAATTTATTTGCAATACCCCAGTCATACACATGACGGAGAGTTTCATCCGCCGCTGTCTGTAATTCTGGGATTGCTTTCCCGGAGAAGACCAGAACGATATCGTCGGCGAACGCCTGAGAGTAGACTTTTCGGGCATCCAGTGAGTCGAGCAGTGGGTCCAATAGGATGTTCCAAAACGTTGGACCTCCTATGGAACCCTGCACACAGCCTTTCGTTGTTGTTTTAGTGTACTCTCTACCGGCGTATCTGACTGTGACCATCCTGTCGCGAAAGTAACTATCAATAAGTCCACGCAGATTAACCGGGCAGCTCTTGTCCATCAGTCCGCACTTGATCGCGGGCCACCAAGCGCTGTCGAAGGCGCCCTCGATATCCAGTGACACAACAACATTGATCAGTTTTTTCTCCACATTGTTCACAATGTGGTTGGTCAGATCATACAAGGCGTCCTCCGTACAGCGCTGGGGCACGAAACCGTACTGTCGAGGGTTGCATCGAGGCAAGACATGCCATCTGGTTCTTCTAATGAGCATTTTTTCTAATATCTTGCCCAGGATGGACAAGAGGCCGATCGGTCTGAAAGACTTCGCGTTGGTGTAGTCCGATTTACCAGGCTTACGAAGAACGATCACAGCTGCTTCCTTCCAAATATTGGGGAAGTATGCGAGTTCCAAGCATTTGTTAGCTATTGCTAAAAAGACCTCTTCATCCACCCGGATCGCTTCGGCACAAATGTCTGCGCTTAGTCCGTCCGGCCCGGGTGCTTTCTTGGGGTTTGTAGCCTGAACAACAGTCCTGAGCTCTTCCATTGTAAATGGTGGGTCGTCTGCATCAGCAACGGCTCGCTCTTTCATGTTCTGAGCTCTCTGTCTTATAGCTTGATGTCCTTGCTTGTCTTCCCGCACTGTGTCATTTGGAAAGAAGGTCTCCGCTAGCAGCCTGACAGACTCTTCGGGGGTCAGAGTTTTACCTTCCTTTGTCAATGGTAAGTCCTCGAACCGTCTGGTTGTGTTACCTATGACCCTGTAGATGCCCTCCCAGAGGCTTTCCCTGTCCTGCTTCGTGCAGAAGTCTTTCCAGCTCTGGGTTTGCAGTTTCTGTGCTTCTTCCTCGTAATTGGACTTGGCTTCCAAATATTCTTGGATGACTCGGGGGCGCCTTTCAGGAGCAGCGTTTCTGATTCTTCGTTTTTTCCGAGTCATGTCTTGTTTAAGTTTGCTGAGGCCAGCAGTCCACCACGCGGATGGCGGATGGCGCGCAAGCGCGTCGTCACGCAGTCAGGATGTGAAGAACAATGCACCAGGCTATTGAGAATTTAAATCACGCGAATCGGTTAAGCCGATCGCGAGTTATGCAAATTTGAAATTTAACAATGTATGAAAAACTGAAATTTCGCTAAAAACTGAAAAATTCGCGCAAGATCGCTCCAAAAAGTGCACAGCACACTCGGGTCAAATTAAACACGCAGGAAAAACAAAAAAGTCCGATCAAAATATCAATATTTTCAGTCGAGATAACCTAACCTAACCGAACTATATTATAGTTCGGTTAGGTTAGGTTAGGTTAGGTTAGGTTAGGTTAGGTTAGGTTAGGTTCGTACCCGTGTTCCCGCCTAAAGGTGTGTGGTGGAACACCGCGGGGTTTTAGTCGGTAAGAGTCCGACATAACCCAGCCGCCGCCCCGGGCGTCTGGGTATCCATGAGGATTTCCCCGCGTCAAAAAAAAAAAAAAAAAAAAAGGTTAGGTTAGGTTAGGTTAGGTTTTTTTTTTTTTTTTTTTTTTTTTTTTTTTAAATACTTTTTCACAGCTAATTTGCTTACTTATACTACTTGCTTCTTATATCGTTATCTTTATTTTATGCTTTACATTAATATACTTTAATATATTATGAAAACATAATTTATTTACTATTTATTCCTTTTTATTACGTCATTACATATTTTAAGACAGTATTCCAGTAGTGTTTCTCTGTTTTTACTGAGCATGATGTTATGTAGGCTACTAATTTCTAATTTTTGATTTATTTTATTTTCCAGATCGAACCGTTGAGCTGCGTAAACCGGACAATCTATCAAGATGTGAGGAACCGTTTCGCTTACTGCAGGGTCGCAAATGCACGATGGGTTCTCTTTGCACTTGAAACGATGCAAGTACTCTGAGAACCCACCGTGTCCCGTCATTATTTGCGTTTGAACATTGGTTGTCTCCATTTTTCTTACTATTCCGTAAGCCACCCTAGCATCAGGGAAGAAAATCTTGGTAACAGATGCCGTCTTTCCTTCTGTGTATCTTTGGTTCCATTCGTCAAGCGTTGCCATACGGATGCATCGCTTGACGTATGAAACCGGACACTGATCATAGTCCAGTGTGCGTTTTGAGCTCGTGGCGGCCAGTTTTGCTAACTCATCAGCTCTCTCGTTGCCCTCAAATCCAGCATGAGCTTTTATCCAAAACAAAGTGACTACTTTGTTTTGGAGAGATGCAGTCTTTATGTTTTCTCTAGCTCTCAATGCCAAGGGATGAAGGCAACTGTGATTTTTGAGAGTTAAGAGGGCCGCCATCGAGTCGCTATACACACCAAACGATGACGCTCTGCTCTTCAAGATCTCCTCGGTCGCTCTGCTTATAGCCAGGAGCTCGGCTTGATAAACCGTGCAGTATCTCGACAGAGCAAGCTTGAGGGTTTTGGTTTCGGTTTCGCCGTTCCAAATGGATATCGCGGCCCCAACTTTACCCTCAATCTTGCTCCCGTCGGTAAAAATACGAACGTCAAATTCGCTGTGAGCATTCAGTTGCTCTTGGTTTACCAAGTTGGTTAGGTTAGGTTAGGTTAGGTTAGGTTTTTTTTTTTTTTTTTTTTTTTTTTTTTTTCTTTTTTTCTCTAGTTTCCTCCAACGTTATCGGAGACCTTTTTATTCTTATTCGTGTTTTATCTGCAGTTCTGTTTTTTTTTACAATTTATGTGGTGTGTATTTTCAGAATTACTTCTTTCGTTTATAATTTATTTAGAAAATCTAAAAATCTTCGCAAGTGGCATTAAAGCTGTACGTGCATGCAGTATTATATTATTCGTTTTCAGGGGTATTATATCTATTTTACTATTTATTTATTAATTTGGTACTTTATTTAAATTTTTATTCTCTCATTTTCTTTTTTCTTGTTTATTTAATCTTATAATATCTTATATGTTTTATGATGCTCACTATATTATTCAAAATATATTGATATCATAATATTTCTTATCCTATTTTATTTCTTTTTATAACTATCGTTGCAATTTTTTCGCAGAATTTCAGAAACGTATCTCTTTCTCTACTCTCCATTAGCAGTGGAACGTTCTCGGCGACCAACCTGGTCTCTATTTTTTGTTCTAGGTCGTGTCGTTCTCTCCCGAACATTGGGCACTGCAAAAGCAAATGAGGCACTGTTTCCCTTACTCCAGGCTCACAGGCGCAGGATGGGTTCTCTTTACATTTGAAGCGATTCAAATATTCAGAGAACCCGCCGTGCCCTGTCATAATTTGGGTTGTGATTCCTTTCAGTTCAATTTTCCTGACTATTCCGTACGCGGCCGTTGCATCGGGGAAGAACATTTTTGTGATGGAAGCGGTTTCGCCAGACCTATATCGGTTATTCCATTCCGCAAGCGTGTCCCATCGGATTATACGCTTTGCAAATGAGACCGGGCACAAGTCGTAGTCTGGTTTTTTCTTTGAGCGCAGGGCTGCCTCTTTTGCCATCTGGTCAGCTCGTTCGTTCCCCTCGAAGCCTGCATGTGCCTTTATCCAGAACAGGGAGACTTGTTTATTCTGTAGTTTGCAGTGTTTTAGAATATCCCTGGACTCCACAGCCAAGGGGTGGGTTGATTCGGGGTTTGCTATTGTCTGCAGGGCCGCTTTTGAGTCACTGAAGACACCAAATGTAAACTCTTTGCTTTTCAGTATTTCTCCTGCAGCCCTGCACAGGGCCAAGAGTTCCGCCTGGTAGACGGTGCAGTAAGACGGCAGCGTAAGTTTGATGGATTTGGTTTCGGCGGTGTTGTTCCACAGGGATAAAGCGGCGCCAACCTTGCCCTCAATCTTACTGCCGTCAGTAAATATACGCACAGCAAAGTTGTTATGACTGTTGTATTGTTCTTCGTCTACCAGGCATTCGAATTCCATTCTTTCCTGTTCGGCAGGGTGAGGAGCTTTTAATACTGAGGCCATTTGTTCCACATTTCGGTCTCCCAACACTGACTGGGGCACGCCTTTTTTAGCCTCGTAGAGCAACGCCACCTCTCGAATACGGAGATCCAGAGGGAGAATTCCAGACAGCAGCAGAGCCGAGTTCAGGGAGACAGTACGGTAGGCCTTACACAGTTTCTGGGCACAACCCCTCTGAACCATGTTCAACTGCTTCCTGACACCCAACTTATTTGCTGCTGCTGCCCACGCACTAGCAGCGTACAATATCGTGGGTTCAATTGCTGCAGTATATATCAGCCTGACAACTTCCGGGTGCAATCCCCAGCCAACGCGAGCAGTCCTGGCTAACAACTTGTATCTGGCGATCGCCTTTTTACAAACATTCGCCACGTGTGAATTAAAGGTTAACTTTTCATCTATTGTAAGTCCTAAGAGTTTTATCTCTTGAGACATTACAATATTTACTCCACCCATGTTCAAGCGTGGGGTGTCGTACTTTAATTTTCGTGTCAACACCATTGCACAAGTTTTATGAGGTGCAAATTTTAACTTATTTCTGATGCCCCACCCTTGAACATGTGTGAGAGCGGAATTAGCCTGTTTTTCGATTTGTTGCGCTGTTTCTCCCTCGAATATCAACAACACGTCGTCGGCGAAAGCCTGGCAGTAGGTGCCTCTATCCTCCAGCTGTTTCAGGAGTGGGTTTAATAGCAGGTTCCAGAGGATGGGACCGCCTATGGAGCCCTGCACGCATCCTTTACTGGAACTCCTCCTGTGCTCTTCACCAGCATACCTGACTCTAACCATTCTGTCGTTTAAGTAGCTACCTATAACTCTCCTCAAGTTCACAGGACAGTTTTCCTCAGCCAATCGGAGTTTGATTGCCGGCCACCAGGCACTGTCGAAGGCTCCCTCAATGTCCAATGAAACCAGAGTCACGATTTTCTTTTGATCGAGCTTATCTCGGATATGGTTCATTAATGTGTAGAGGGAGTCTTCAGTGCCTTTTTGGGGCATAAATCCATATTGGCGAGTACTAATCCTGGGCAATAAGTGAAACTTGAGGCGAGCCACCAGCATCTTCTCATACACTTTCCCGAAAACTGGCAAAAGCCCAATTGGCCTGTATGACTTTGGCGTAGTGTGGTTAGGTTAGGTTAGGTTAGGTTAGGTTAGGTTAGGTTAGGTTAGGTTAGGTTAGGTTAGGTTAGGTTAGGTTAGGTTAGGTTAGGTTAGGTTAGGTTAGGTTAGGTTAGGTTAGGTTAGGTTAGGTTAGGTTAGGTTAGGTTAGGTTAGGTTAGGTTAGGTTAGGTTAGGTTAGGTTAGGTTAGGTTAGGTTAGGTTAGGTTAGGTTAGGTTAGGTTAGGTTAGGTTAGGTTAGGTTAGGTTAGGTTAGGTTAGGTTAGGTTAGGTTAGGTTAGGTTAGGTTAGGTTAGGTTAGGTTAGGTTAGGTTAGGTTAGGTTAGGTTAGGTTAGGTTAGGTTAGGTTAGGTTAGGTTAGGTTAGGTTAGGTTAGGTTAGGTTAGGTTAGGTTAGGTTAGGTTAGGTTAGGTTAGGTTAGGTTAGGTTAGGTTAGGTTAGGTTAGGTTAGGTTAGGTTAGGTTAGGTTAGGTTAGGTTAGGTTAGGTTAGGTTAGGTTAGGTTAGGTTAGGTTAGGTTAGGTTAGGTTAGGTTAGGTTAGGTTAGGTTAGGTTAGGTTAGGTTAGGTTAGGTTAGGTTAGGTTAGGTTAGGTTAGGTTAGGTTAGGTTAGGTTAGGTTAGGTTAGGTTAGGTTAGGTTAGGTTAGGTTAGGTTAGGTTAGGTTAGGTTAGGTTAGGTTAGGTTAGGTTAGGTTAGGTTAGGTTAGGTTAGGTTAGGTTAGGTTAGGTTAGGTTAGGTTAGGTTAGGTTAGGTTAGGTTAGGTTAGGTTAGGTTAGGTTAGGTTAGGTTAGGTTAGGTTAGGTTAGGTTAGGTTAGGTTAGGTTAGGTTAGGTTAGGTTAGGTTAGGTTAGGTTAGGTTAGGTTAGGTTAGGTTAGGTTAGGTTAGGTTAGGTTAGGTTAGGTTAGGTTAGGTTAGGTTAGGTTAGGTTAGGTTAGGTTAGGTTAGGTTAGGTTAGGTTAGGTTAGGTTAGGTTAGGTTAGGTTAGGTTAGGTTAGGTTAGGTTAGGTTAGGTTAGGTTAGGTTAGGTTAGGTTAGGTTAGGTTAGGTTAGGTTAGGTTAGGTTAGGTTAGGTTAGGTTAGGTTAGGTTAGGTTAGGTTAGGTTAGGTTAGGTTAGGTTAGGTTAGGTTAGGTTAGGTTAGGTTAGGTTAGGTTAGGTTAGGTTAGGTTAGGTTAGGTTAGGTTAGGTTAGGTTAGGTTAGGTTAGGTTAGGTTAGGTTAGGTTAGGTTAGGTTAGGTTAGGTTAGGTTAGGTTAGGTTAGGTTAGGTTAGGTTAGGTTAGGTTAGGTTAGGTTAGGTTAGGTTAGGTTAGGTTAGGTTAGGTTAGGTTAGGTTAGGTTAGGTTAGGTTAGGTTAGGTTAGGTTAGGTTAGGTTAGGTTAGGTTAGGTTAGGTTAGGTTAGGTTAGGTTAGGTTAGGTTAGGTTAGGTTAGGTTAGGTTAGGTTAGGTTAGGTTAGGTTAGGTTAGGTTAGGTTAGGTTAGGTTAGGTTAGGTTAGGTTAGGTTAGGTTAGGTTAGGTTAGGTTAGGTTAGGTTAGGTTAGGTTAGGTTAGGTTAGGTTAGGTTAGGTTAGGTTAGGTTAGGTTAGGTTAGGTTAGGTTAGGTTAGGTTAGGTTAGGTTAGGTTAGGTTAGGTTAGGTTAGGTTAGGTTAGGTTAGGTTAGGTTAGGTTAGGTTAGGTTAGGTTAGGTTAGGTTAGGTTAGGTTAGGTTAGGTTAGGTTAGGTTAGGTTAGGTTAGGTTAGGTTAGGTTAGGTTAGGTTAGGTTAGGTTAGGTTAGGTTAGGTTAGGTTAGGTTAGGTTAGGTTAGGTTAGGTTAGGTTAGGTTAGGTTAGGTTAGGTTAGGTTAGGTTAGGTTAGGTTAGGTTAGGTTAGGTTAGGTTAGGTTAGGTTAGGTTAGGTTAGGTTAGGTTAGGTTAGGTTAGGTTAGGTTAGGTTAGGTTAGGTTAGGTTAGGTTAGGTTAGGTTAGGTTAGGTTAGGTTAGGTTAGGTTAGGTTAGGTTAGGTTAGGTTAGGTTAGGTTAGGTTAGGTTAGGTTAGGTTAGGTTAGGTTAGGTTAGGTTAGGTTAGGTTAGGTTAGGTTAGGTTAGGTTAGGTTAGGTTAGGTTAGGTTTTTTTTTTTTTTTTTTTTTTTTATAATTTATCACATACCTCCAACATAATCGGAGTCATTTTCATTTCTTGTCGTTTAGTTAACATTTAGTAATAATGTGCTTATTTTAAGATAGTTATTATGTATTTTCACTACTTCTATTTTCTATCCTTAAATTTTTTATTCTTTTATAAATATATCTTAAATTTATTTGTCTTTTTATCTTAGAACTGCTTCCAAATTATTATTTTTATACTTATTTTATTTCATGCTTAACTATAATATGCACCAGATATTTAGTAAAGCATTAATTTCCTATGCAGTTTTATTTCTTTCTATCACTATTCTAGCAATTTTTTCGCAGAATTCTAAGAACTTGTACCTATTTTTATTTAACATTATTTCTTGTATTGTGTTACGTTCTAACTTGAAGTTTGTTTTCTGTTCCAGCTCGTGCCTGTCTTTGCTGTGGATCGGGCAATCTACGAGGACATGGATTATGCTTTCTGCTGTTGAGGAATCGCAAGGGCATGAAGGGTTCTCCTTACACTTGAAGCGATTCAAGTATTCGGAGAACCCGCCATGCCCCGTAAGTATTTGCGTTCTCAGCATCGTCATTTCCAATTTTCGCACTATCTTGTACGCCGCCGTCACGTTAGGGAAGAAAACTTTTGTTGTAGATGCCGTATCGCCGTTTATATACCTCTGGTTCCATGTTTGAAGTGTCTCGGAACGTAAGTTGCGCTTTATATACGAGATCGGGCATCGGTCGTAAGCTGGCTTGCGTTTGGAGTCCCCAGCGGCCTCTTTGGCTAAAGTGTCAGCTCTCTCATTGCCTACTAATCCGGCGTGTGCTTTGATCCAGAACATGGAAACTTTTTTATTCTGGAGAGACATCACTCTCAGGTTGTCTCTGATTTCAACCGCTAGCGGATGGAGGCAGTCGTGATTTTGCACTGTCTGGAGGGCCGACATCGAGTCGCTGAAGACTCCAAACGCCTCCGCTTTTTTATTCTTTACAATCTCCCTAGACGCCACGCATATCGCCAGCAGTTCCGCCTGATACACTGTGCTGTAGCCTGGGAGAGCAAGCTTGATGGTTTTGGTCTCGGTCCCGCTAGTCCAAATTGATAGAGCCGCGCCAACCTTACCATCAATCTTGCTCCCATCCGTGTATATACAGACTTCCAGACAGTCCTGGGCTTCTACCTGCTCCTGATTTACTAGGCTGGCCACCTCGATTTCTATCTGCTCAGCTGGATGCAGAACGCCTGTCGCTGGGGCCATCCTCTCGACCTCCCTGTCCCCAAGCATCGCCTGAGGCACTCCTCTTCGAGCCTCATAAAGCAAAGCCGCTTCTCGAACACGGAGGTCGAGCGGAAGTATTCCAGCTATTACGAGGGCAGCGTTCAGTGAGACAGTGCGATAAGATTTGCAAATCTTTTGTACTATGCCTCGTTGCACTGTTCCAAGGTGTTTTATGATACCCAGCTTGTCTGCGGCTGGCGCCCATGCACTGGCGGCATACAATATAATGGGTTCAATGGTCGCAGTATATATTACCCGTATAACCTCGGGATGTAGCCCCCAGCTGGCTTTAGCAGCTTTAGACAGTTGTTTATACACCCCGATGGCTTTCCGGCAGACTTTCGAGACATGTGCATTAAATGTCAATTTGTCATCGATGGTGACACCCAACATCTTAATTTCCTTTGTCAGGCTTATAGGAGCTCCGCCCATGCTCAGGCGCGGGGTGTCATATTTTAATTTTCTCGTTATTACCATTGCCATGGTCTTTTGCGGTGCGAACTTTAATTTATTATGGTCACCCCACGCCCGAACATGTTCAAGAGCTGCATTTGCCATCTTCTGGACCTCATGTGTGGTGTCACCATCGAGGAGCAGCACAACATCATCGGCAAACGCCTGGCAGTAAATACCTCTTTCTTCTAGGTTTTTGAGGAGTGGGTCTAGGAGGAGGTTCCACAATATAGGTCCTCCGATGGATCCTTGGACACAGCCCTTGCTCGTTTGCCTTTCGATCTCCTTCCCAGCGTAGCGTAGCCTGACTCTTCTGTTATGCAGATAGCTGTCAAAAGTCCTCCTCAAGTTCAGAGGACACCTTTCCTCCGCCAGACGGACTCTAATGGCTGGCCACCATGCGCTATCGAAGGCTCCCTCTATATCTAGCGATATCATTACTATAATTTTCTTATTGTCCAATTTTTCGTGAACGAGTTTCATAAGCGTATAGAGGGAGTCTTCGGTGCTTCTTTGCGGCATGAATCCGTACTGGCGGGTACTAATCCTCGGTATTAGATGGAACTTGAGGCGGGCCACCAACATCTTCTCAAATATTTTCCCGAGAACCGGAAGGAGGCCAATGGGTCTGTAGGCCTTTGGGATTGTGTAGTCTTCCTTTCCGGGTTTTCTAAGCACAATTACTATTGCTACCTTCCAGTCCTCAGGGAAATGATGGTGTGACAGGCATTTATTCATAGTTGCCAAGAAGAGTTCAGGTTCAGCTTCCACTGCTTGAAGGCATATGTCCGCAGTTAGGCCGTCCTCACCTGGAGCCTTTTTAGGATTGAAAGAACTGCACGCTTTCTTAAGTTCAAACATTGTGAACGGCGGGTCACAGGTCTCAGCTTGTTCGTCTGCGTTCACTTCTTCCGCCTTGATCCTTATTTTTTGGTGGTAGGGATTGTCTTTTTCCGGGGAATCTTCTGGGTAGAAGGTTTCCGCTAGTAATTTAGCGGACCCCTCCTCATCCAGTTCTTCCCCTTGGTTTACCAGCGGCAGGTCCTCTTCCCTACGTGCAGTTCTTCCAATCACTCTGTAAATCCCCTCCCAAACCCCCTCCCTATCCTGTTTGCAACAGAAGTCCTTCCAGCTCTCTATTTGAGCCTTGGCTACAAAACTTTCATACTCCTCTTTCTCTTTCAGATATTCTTCCACAACTTTCGACCTTCGAGATGGGGCGGCGCAACGGACTCTACGCTTCTTGGTAGCGACTGACTTCTTCATTTCGGCCAACTTCTCGGACCACCACGGCAGGGTAAGTACATCTTTTGTTTTCTTTTTAGGCATTGTTGTTAAACATGCGTCTTGGATAGCTTTTGTGAGGGCGCCAATGGTCTCATCTATTTGTTCCACGGAGTTAATTTTATTTAAGCTCGAGAGCGTGATGTCTCTTTCTTGCAAAAGTTGGCTGAGTTTCTCACGAAAGTCACACCACTTTGCTTTCTTTGTGTTAAAAACTCTCGTGGTTCTGAGTACACTGACTCCCTCACTCCTTTTCAATAAGATGTCAAATACTATGCCGTTGTGGTCCGAGCTCGTTAGACCCTCATCCACCTTCCAGTCGCATACCAAGTCAAGAATATCTGTAGAGCACGCAGTTACGTCCACATAACTCGTGTAGCGCTTTCCACCTCTTATCGTGTCGAAAGTTGGGATCCGGCCTGAGTTGAGTATGTTGAGCCCTAGTTCTCCGAGAGTCTCAGCCAGCGTCTCACCTCTGTGGCAAATGATCGGGCTTCCCCACCACGTACTTTTTGCGTTGGCGTCACCTCCAATCAGCCAGCTTTTGGAACCAATCTCTTTCTTTATTTTACCGAGGTGGTCTAGTCGCGGTTCTATGGGTTGGTCTTTTTCAAAGTAATAAGAGACCAGGGTGATTTCCCAAGCCTCAGTTCGGATTCCCACCACAACGATGTTGTTTGTGGTGAGTTTTGGGTACTGTTTAACTGTTAGTTTCTCATCGAACACAACTACTGCCGCCTTTACAGTCCCATTTCCTGGGTTGAGGCTTTGGAACACC